>JAQPCC010000031.1:0-1200000 GCA_028392965.1 Lindernia subracemosa
ACAATTCGTATTCCTAGCATGCCTTCATGGAGACTGCATTTTAATATTCTCAACAATATAATTGAGTACTCAACTATATAGGAGTTCTCAGCTATATACGGGTTAACTAAGAACCCTATGTAAATGATAAAAAAACATATTTTAAGATCGTTGACTAAAAAGACCTCACAAGTCACAAGGAGATTATTTTTCATTTTTGGTCAAAGCTATTTTTTAAAAAACTCAATAAGATTTAAGTTGTAGTCTAATAATATAAAAATTAGATGGGCCTAAACATTGGCCCATTATTGGGGCCCAATCAACTTAATCATTACGTTATTTCCCCATTGCCCTTGGCCTCAAATTCAAAACTAAACATACATAATACCTACCACTACCATCTCTTTACCGGCTCCTTTTCTCTTGCTTCCTTGTTCTTCTTCGTCAGTGGCATTCATCAACAGGTATGAAATGATTAGAGGCCGTTCAGCCCATGTAAAATCATTCTTAACCATTCGCTCTCTTGATTGTTGTTGCAGTTTCGAATTTGTAATTGCAGTTTTTCATAGCGGAACGGAAGTTGTGCTGCTTTTCGGAATTTTGGTCAGCTTCTTGTTGGTATCTGTTTTTTAATTTTTGAGTGAGTCTCTTAGCAATTTCGAGAGCAAGGATGCTTTGATTTTTGCCCGCCTCGAGCTGTATAGTTGTCAATTTTGATTTTTTCAGATGCTTTCTACTATTGGAGCAACATTTATTCTGTTTATCGTTATTCAGGCTTTACAGTATGGAACATCCGACGATTTCTATGAAACTGTGGCCCCCAAGTCAAAGCACACGGTTGCAGCTCATCGAGCGAATGATAAAAAACCTCACGACGCCGTCGATTTGGTCAAGGAAATACGGTCTCCTCAATCAGAAAGAAGCCAAGGAGCACGCCGAGCGCATAGAGGCCGAGGCTTTTGCCTCAGCTAATCAACATTTTCACAAGGAGGAAGATGGAGATGGAAGTACTGCAGTTCAGCACTATGCTAAAGAATCAAGCAGGCTCATGATTGAGGCCATCAAACAAGGGCCTGTTTCTAAAGTGGAAGAGAAGATTGGAGTATTAAGAAAGATTAGAGAATGTGAAGGAGCAGCAACCTTTGATATATCTGGAGAACCAAGGATTTTAATTGATAAGGACGATGCAGCAAAACTTTTGAATGCTTTGGCAGAGCCTGGAAGAAACTACACGAAAATATGTTTCAGTAACACAAGCTTTGGGGAAGATGCTGCACGCATTGCACAGCCGTTGCTGGCATCAATGAAAGCTCAGTTGACCGAAGTGGACCTGTCGGATTTCGTGGCTGGGAGGCCCGAGGATGAAGCTCTTCAAGTGATGACTAGTTTCTCACTGGCACTTGAAGGTTGTAAGCTGCGCAGTCTTAACTTGTCTAACAATGCTTTAGGCGAGAAGGGTATTAGGGCTTTTGGTGCACTTTTGAAGTGCCAGAATGATTTGGAGGAGTTGTATCTGCTGAACGATGGGATCTCGGAAGAGGCTGCTAAGGCAGTGTGCGAGCTGATTCCACCCACCGATAAGCTTAGGGTTCTTCACTTCCACAACAACATGACTGGAGATGAAGGAGCAATACATATAGCTAACATGGTGAAGAATTCTTCCAAGTTGGAAGATTTTCGATGTTCTTCTACGAGAGTGGGATGTGAAGGAGGGATTGTCCTTGCTGAAGCGATTGGAACGTGCAAGCGCTTAAAGAAGCTGGACTTGCGTGACAATATGTTTGGTGTTGAGGTTGGGCTCGCTCTTAGCAAAGCTTTGCTTTCATTTTCTGATCTTACCGAAATTTACCTGAGTTATCTGAATTTAGAAGACGAGGGGTCTGTTGCGATTGCAAATGCTTTGAAGGAATCAGCCCCGTCCCTTGAAATTCTCGATCTTGAAGGGAACGATATCACTGCTAGAGCTGCTCCGTACTTGGTCTCGTGCATAGCTTCTAAGCAGTTTCTTGCCAAGTTAAATTTGGGTGAGAATGAGTTGAAAGATGAGGGTGCTATAATGATTGCCAAGGCACTCGAAGAGGGCCACGTTCAGATATGCGAAGTGGACATGAGCAGCAACATGATGAGAAGGGCCGGTGCAAGGTGTTTGGCCATTGCCTTAGTGAGTAAACCTAGTCTTAAGCTTCTGAATATCAATGGCAATTATATATCCGATGAGGGGGTTGATGAGCTTAAAGAAGACATTTTCAAGAACTGTCCCAACGCTCTTGGTTCGTTGGATGAGAATGACCCCGACGGAGAAATGTACGATGATGAAGACGAAGAAGATGAAGAGGAACAGTGCGGCGATTATCATCGTGAATTGGAATCCAGACTTAAGGAACTCGTTATAGAGCACGATGAATAAGACGACCATGTCATGGATGGAGCTAGCTACCTCTATTGCATCAGCTTTTAACTTAGATAGTAAGAGGTATTTGTTTGCCCTTTGAAATGAGATAGATTATTGCGCGTTGGTATCCTTTTTGATGGATGGTTTATAAATCATCGTAGTGTTTTGGAATTACCATCTGCTCGTCGTTGCATTCACATATTATTCTGACTAACTAAACAAATATATAGTAAAAAAAAGGTATAACAAAACTCAAACTTGACCATTTATGAAAAGATGTGAAAGTAAGTTTGTTATAATTTATTGTTAATGACATCAATATAATTGAAACTCATATAGAGTTTTTAAAGCAATTGATTGTTAGGAAATGAGTTTGAATGAAAGATCTTGGAAAAATAAATTTTTTATCTCGGACTGAAGATTAATTTTTAAAATATAGAGTATTTGTACATCGGGAAACTTATAGAAATAAAGGAGTTTGAATGAAAGATCTTGGAAAAATAAAATTTTTATTTCGGACTGAAGATTAATTTTTAAAAAAATGAGTATTTTTACATCGGGAAACTTATAGAAATAATGTAGTGAAAAGGTTTATATGGATAAAACACACCACACCCATTGAATATTGATTTGATTGTACGATCTTTATATATGATTAAAAATATCCGTTTAGACCATGTCAAAACAATGAACTATATTTGGTCGCAAAATACCATATTTTAGTAATATTGAAATACTAATGTATCTTACGAGTCATACCCGATAGCGTTTATTGTAGATCTATTCGCCGACTCATAGACATTTGGCTGGAGTTAAATGAATATTACAATACAATAAGGAACAACGAATATGAGATTGATCTAATCCACTGAATCAAAAGTAAATTGAATCTATGCAGATAATGGATTTATATCTAACCGACGTAATGCTCAGTTATAAACTTATTATGTTTAACTATGGTGGAATCTTTCTTTCATAATGACCAATTAAATAAAGTTTAATTGGCACTTTCTTTCTTGGCGAGTGGAGTTGGTCCAGACGATGTGCTAGACAACGCGCGCGATACAAGACGCACACGACCAAGACGATGCGCGCGCGGCAGGCAGACACGCATGGCATGATCGGTACGGGCCCAGATCGAGACAAGATCGGGATAAGATCAAGGCTTGGTCAAATTGAATTCAAACAAGGGATGTGGTTGAAATATTTTTGGGGTCTTACCAAAAACAGATCAAATCCAAGGAAGATATTTTCAAGCAAAGAAGTTGAGATTTTTCTGAGATCCTCTAGCCTTCTTGGACGATATTCAAGCCCTATAAAAGGAGGCCATTGTCGAAAATTACAAGGCATCCGCGAAGAAAATGAAGCACACACACTTCAAACACATCAAGCCACATTTGAGTTCTTTGGGCATGGAATTCGAGGGATTCCTTTGGTAGGTTTCACGAGCGAGTTAAGTGAGTGATTAAGATCCCAAAAAGGGACTTAGGAGATAACCGTGTTTAACTTAGGCTAGGTAACTTTCGAATTTGAGAAAGTGAGGCCGAGGGTTGTTCGAACTTCACGGATTTGAGTATTCTCCTTTGTACTTTATTCGTTGAGTAATAAAAATCGGCTAGTCGGGGAGCTACTCCGACAGTTTCTTTTCGGTAACGTTTGTCCTGTTTACGCTTCCGCATATCAAAGCAGGGCAATGTTCGGAGACTTTATTGCGATTAAGACACAAATCGAGCAAGCGATAAGTGACTAAACGCGAGCCGGTTATAAATCCACGGGAATTGGATTATTTCGAATTTTTTTTTTCTAAGTTCCAAATTTTCAATAGCTACAACTGAAATATTGGTAAATGGGCTTGTGATACTCTATTCCACTTTCTGTATTCCACTTCGTATTCCAACCTACGAAAATTGTTACACGTTCCCCCGCCCAGTGTTAAAATACTCGTACACATCAGTATACCCATAAATATCATTACACCAGTTGTTTAAATAAAAAAAAGTCAATATTATATATTTTTTTAGTTTGCTGTAGAAAAATCAGTATTATATATTAAAATATAGAATATTGATTTTTTTTTATTAAACACCTGGTGTAATGGTATTTATGGATGTAATGATATTTACGAGTGTTTTAACACTGGACGGAGGAAGGTGTAACGATTTTCGTAGGTTGGAATACGAAGTTGAATACAGAAAGTGGAATAGAGGATCCTGATAAATGTGTCTTTTTGGAATATCGAAAAGCTTATCGGACCCAATATATATTGAAACACAATAAATTGCTCCCAATATCGATCTGTACAATATATTCTGTAGGAGACATAACAAGTTAGGGAAAGCATAAACTGACTACGATATCTATATCATGCAGATACTCATGCATTTTTATTGCCAGCCTTAACCACTTATTGACGACATAATATTTGTTTTATGGCTCCCTTCACCTCGATTATGCTGGCTTTTTTTCCACCTCCATTCCCCTTCACCTATCATTAAACACACGCAAGAAGTATATTGTCATTCTTATATTTCGATAATGACAAGTTATTAATACCAAATAACAGATAGACAATGAAAATATATATATACAAACGAATATATCTACATGCATGTGTACTTGCATATTATTATTATTACCTTGGCTCTCAGCTCAGCTGCAAAAACCCCATTTTTACTGATAGAAGACTGCACAGTGGTGACTTCTATCATAAACCCTCTAAGCGCTTGCATTATCTCCAACAACAAACCTTCTCTATTCAAGCACTGTATCTCCACCAAAGCATCGCTCTCTATAATAGACACCTCCACCACCGTACTCACCATCACTTTCTCGGCTGCTCCATCACCACCACCTCCACCTTCCACCACCACTTTCTTCCCCTTGCCATTATACCGATGATCACTCACCATGGTCATCATCATACTCCTATTCTCCGACTCGAGCTCTTGAATCCTCTTCCTCAGATGCTTCAAGTACTCTATGGTGTCGCCGAGTATCGAAGCTTTGTCCATTTTGGTCACGAAGGGAACAAGCGATCTCAAGACCGTGAACCTCTTGGTCAGCTTCTCTCTTCTCTTGCGCTCAGCTAGCACGTGGCTCGCCTCTTGGTGATGGGGCTCGGTAGTGATGGCTGTGCCATGCTGGGCTTTGAGTGTCGTTGCAACATCTGTTTTTGAGTGGCGGTGGTGGTGGACGTGGTCTGCTTTTTTGGTGTGGAGGTGTGGGACAGTGAATAGGATGTGTTTGAGGGCCCACTGTGAGGCTCCATCGAGGAGGATATGGCGGTGGTTGGTGGTGGTGGTGGATGTCCACTTGGAGAAAGCTGAGGCCGTGGTGGTTGTTAGTGTGACGGTGGTGGCTGATGTTGATGACGAGCTTTTGGGCGGCCAATCATTGTTAATAATGGATTGCTGATTTCCAAGGATGTTTGAGATGGTTTGGGAGTAATGTGCATCGTCGTCTGCTATTAGTTCAGCAAACGACGGCAAACCTGTACGTCGCATGGCCGTGAAAAATGTCGGCAGGACATTCTTGAAATATATGATATATACATGTAATAGAACGACCGATATTTAGATACACAATATTTTTTTTTTCCTTTTTTCAATAGATATACACTATATATGTATTTATTCATACCTATGGAATGGGATGATTGAAGGTTGCTGCTGCTGCTAATAGGATCTTTCATCTCCCAGCAGCATCTATGCGGTGATTGCTCATCATCCCTCAAGTACAGACATTGTTCCTGCGTCGTATGAATTTTATCTCGATCGAAATTGTCGTCATTATTGGACCAATCAACTTCTGATGAACTAAGCCGCCTGACGTCCTCAGACAAATCAACTTGCATGATCTCATCAGCACCATAACTAGTGATCCCTTCTTTAGTCGTTGATATGATCGGATGAGCCATTGTCAATAGCTGTCTGAGATCCCCACTGCCCGTTATTGTCTCGTCTGATTCTAACTTGTTTTCATCACATTCATGGCCATCACCATCATCATCATCGTCGTCATCATCAATGTTTACTTTGCCAATTTGTGGTCTTGGGGCTAGACTACTACTACTTTGGATGAGCATCTCGATAGGAAGATGATGATGATGATGATCATTAGGATAAGCATTAGGGTTTGAAGTTGATTGTTCTGAAAGTGCCGGGAGATTCGTATTCTGAATATTATTAGTGATGAAGAAGAACGATTTTATGTTCTCAACGGTTGTTATGTCTTCTTCCATCTATGCAAGAATAATAAAGAGAACATTATTATGATTATACGCTTGATTTAAGAATCCATTCAAAAGCAATTTCCAGAAATGACTACTACGTACATACCCTCTCAGTTGTTCCAAGTTCGACCACCCCACCTAGCAATGGGATGCAAACCACAGTCTGAAAGACCATTTGCACAATAATTAATGCAAATGCATACATAGTAAACTGAGATAATATTATAACTTTATTATTCAATGGTCAAGGTACCTGTATATTGGCACTCTTTCATGAAACAACCATAAAATGAAAAATAAAGTCATTAGTCACAGAGAAAATATACATTCTTACATACATGAATAACTTACAAAACCATATTACCTTGGCTAGAATTGCCCTCGAGAAGAGTCTGCTGTCGACGTCAGAAGCTCTTGTAATCCATATATGCTGCCTCTTTGCGTATGATTTTCCTGGTAATCTTCACCATGCGTTTGATGAGAAAATAAATTAGACAAATGGTTGATAACGTTTTATATATATCTACTCTCTTACATGCATTACAACACAATAATTAATAGGTGATCTTATGCATCATTGTCGGCCATCACTAATAAATGAAAATCTCTCGCCTGATCATATTAAATCAAAAAGGCGTTTTAAACCAAATTTTTTTTTAAAAAAAAACAACCCAACCACTGGAGCATAGCATTCATTTAATATTAGAAAAAGAGAGCCTCTCTTCTTTCCAAATTCATGAGCATAAAATACAGTAGGTATCATGAAATTTATTACGTGCCCAAATAACGTTTGCTGCATTTTTCTATAATAGGAAAGGCATGGAGGACGAATCCTTCACACATTGATCACTACAACTACTCACCGATTTATTATTACCTGCAGTCAAAGGATAACACATATATTGAGGCAATTTACAGTGCAGTTATTAACGGTAATTTAAAATCAGTGTCTAATCTATAAAATAGGTATCATCTTAATACATTGATTATTCATATTAGTGACTATAAGAGCCGATTTGCATGTGTATATAAGAAGAAAAAAAAACATTTAATATATGAAAGAGACGTGCGAATGAAGCGATTTACCCAACTCCCAGAGGAAAAGAAAATGAAATGCACATCAGATAAAACCACTCGGATTCCGTCAGATCCTCGGGAGACAAGGCGGCGGATGGACGCCGTGGTGGCTGGCTAATTGGTTCTCCGGCGGCAGAGAGAGATTCGTACAACTCTCGAAGTTGTTGGCTTCTTTGTAATGTTGCCTCCTCTGTGCTAACTTCTGTTGATTCCACGGTCTTTCTCGTTTTTATCGATCCGTTGTAATACCCATCACCCCATGTCAGGATTCTTCACAAATATTTATTACATGAAAAACAATTTTTTTTTAGAGAGATAAAAACATGGACTGAGTAGTATATTCTACCCTAGCCTATGATCAAAACATGCGTTTATAGATATGTTGTAGCTCACCCTTTTTGTGGGCTAAACTGCCAGAAGACGCTATAAGTCCAGTGAACATTCTCAACAGCCCTTTGCAACATTCTCTGAAGCTGATGAACTTTACAAGGACGATTCGCCATTTGCAAACAATTCTTGAGTTTTGAAGCTCTTTTGATCCTTTTCCCCTGTGATATCAAAAATAACCTAATTGCAAGCAGAGAGCCGAGTTCAATTATCTTCACGAAACCCTTGTTTTCAACTCATCTGCTGTTATAAAGTGCGTAATAACGAGGTTTATGCTCCATTCTAGAGGAGATGAAAGAAGGAAATATATCAAGAAGAAAAGAGATAAAAGACTTATTCAGAAAAGAAAAGAAAAAAACAAAAACAAAAGGAAGAAACTCTTTACGCTACATGGGGTTGTGGTGGACATTGTAGAAAGCAAGCAGCTTTAGAGATGCATCTTCTGTTAGTTTTGGAAACTAATACTTAAAAACAAATTAGGGTTTTCCAGAGATTAATTATTCAAGAGGATATTTTTGGGTTTTCGTCAAAATATTATTAGATAGGAAGAAGAGTGAGTGGGAGTGGTGTCACATAAAGTTGACTGGTGGATGGCAAAGTTCGGACAGCTAATTTGAATATATCCGCCCGTCTTGTCTCTTTCTTACATCCATGGAGTTGGAACACTGAGTATATCTCTATGCTTTTTATGTATACATATATACAATAAATGCGTGGTTAATTCTGGGAAATAGCAAACCTAGCTGTCAGATGAATATTTTCAGCTTGAGCTCAACTTCAATTCAAATGGAAGCTTTAGAAGAAAACAATGGACATTGCAGCTGTCGTGCATAGCTGATATTCAAGGCGTAGCGTTGAATAAAATCCCTTTGATTGATTGTGCAGTTCGAACGTACATTATTATCTTTGTCCTATTATACATTGAAAGCAAGTAGTAAGCTAGCTGCGACATCATCATCATCATCTATTAAAAATTGGCCCTATAAAACAAGAAAACTAAATCCCGAAATTGAGGGTGATGTTGTTGGGGATCGGCTGACGGATTCTCGGAATCCTTGTTCCTCGGGAATGGCGGAAGGAATGGCGGAATTTAAAAATTTTCCGGCGACTTCAGGTTCCCTAGGATCGCTCGGATGCATATAGAACAAAGATAACATATACAACCTTAAAACTCAGGGTCAAAGGGATCCAAGTCATGATACATGATGCGATAGCGAATTAAGGTAAAGAACGGCGGTCGATGATTGCGGAAAAAAACGTCACGCTGGTTTCGTAGACTGTCAAGATCGAAATCCAAGGCTAGAGGATAATTCGTCTTTTTTGCAGAGAGAGAGAGAGTGAGAGAGAGATAAAAGCACTTGTATTTTTCGATTTTGCTTCCAAAAGAAATTTTGAATTCACTTCTAAAGCTTGATTCTCGAAAGTCCCATCTATGGTATTTATAGATTTCGAAAATTGCATATTATTGTAAGTGGTTGAGATATTATCTCCTAAGTATCGTGTATTTTGATTCACTAAAGATCTCCAATATTTTATTTCAAAACTCACATCTTTCCGTATCTTGTAAATTTCGAAAATTCTTTAATGCCTAACATTAATATTTTCAAAAATTACATCAAGGTAAATACCTATTTTATCCTTTTAGTAAATTATTGTACAATTACCAATATTCCCCTCACAATATTGAACTTATTATCCATTGCTCAATTGCAGTGTGTTTAAGGTACACTATTATGCTCATGTATCCTTATATCATTGCGAACACTACGTTGGAGAGGCATCACCAAGGGTTTGCACTTTTTGAAAGCATCTCTTGATGTAGAGAGCATCTCACGGCTACCTCTTCAAGAGAAACAACATTATCATGTATACCTCCTTAGGTTTAATCTTTGCACCTCTTCAAATGTGCCTCTTAGAATTAATATTTCATTCACCCTATCTAACATAAACAACATTAATCGCACAGAAATATCCAACAATTGCAGCAAAGCATTCATTCAAATATTAGAAGAAGAGATACTCTCTTCTTTCCAAATTCAAACACACAATAGTACGCATATTATGAAATTTATTACTCGCCCAATTAACATTTCTGCTTTGTCTATAATAGGAAAGGTATGGACGAACCCTTGACACATTATTGATCACTACAACTTCTCACTGATTTATTACACGCAGACAGTGTTAGAATACCATTTAAAGCGAGCAGTAGTAAAGGACAAGCGATTTACAGTGCAGTCATTAAGGGTAAAATAAAAATAACAATAAAAATAAAAAGATTTATCGTAAGTAAATTATTGTTCATAATATTACCATAAAACTCAGTGTCTAATCTATGAAAGAGAGGTGATGAAGCGCTTTATCCAACAACGAAATGCACATCAGAAAAAGCCACTCGGATTCC
Source organism: Lindernia subracemosa (assembly GCA_028392965.1). Lineage (NCBI taxonomy): Eukaryota > Viridiplantae > Streptophyta > Magnoliopsida > Lamiales > Linderniaceae > Vandellia > Vandellia subracemosa. The sequence continues at coordinate 10,471 of JAQPCC010000031.1, forward strand.
ATCACATCCTCCAGAGAAAAGACGGCGGATGGGCGCCGTGGTGACCGGCGCTTCTCCGGCTGAGAGATTCATATAACTCTCGAAGTTGTTGGTTTCTTTTTTTTGTAATGTTGCCTCCTCTCTGCTAACTTTTATTAGTTCACTACAAAAAAAAATAAATTAATTCAGCAACGGACGATTCCATCGCAAAATCCGTCGCTGACTGGTTTTGCGACTGAGACACGCGGTCACGAATTAGGTTGGAAAAAAAAAAAAACAGTCGCAAAGCTGGGCGACGGAATATCCATCACAAAATTGCGACGTATATTCCGTCTAGTTAGGGACGGATAATTCGTCGCAAACTTGCGACGACTTTTCCGTCGCAAGTTCCGTAGCGAAAGTTAATAACACGAAATTTAATAAATATTATTAGAAATAATTAATATAATATAAATTATTATAATAAATATTAAATTAGTAATTTAAATATTTCTATATTATTGAGAATTAAAATATCATAATTTATCAAATATTAAATATGAAAAATAAAATTAAAAAAATAATAAAAATTTCGCATATTTACAACGAAAAACTAATACATCGTAAACTTAAAATCCTAATCGAGTATTAGAATCCCTAGGAGAATTATCAGGATTTTGATGAAATGTGGGCGGAATGGAAGAAAATTAACTGGAAAATTGAGGATATACCGATTGTTAATACCCGGTTGCTGAACGACGAGCCAAGCATCGTCAGCATCGACTGTAGAGGTAAAGTCGTAGGCTGGACGGCCTATGGATCCGCCTCGCCACTGACTGCTCACAGCATCCAGATCTGCCACTGTGCGATTTTGCTTGTTCAGGCTGAAATAGCCTTAAACTTGGGGCTATCCCACCCGCGGACTATCTGATCCCAGAGTTCCTCGGAGATAAACTCTGGCTGCCGCCTTGCATCTCGATAATGGAAAAGGCCACTCTTAAACCACATTTTAACCTTCTTTACGAAAAGTTTCTTTACAGCTGGGTATTTCGATCCCGGAAAAATATATTTTGCATAAACGAAAAAATATAAATTAAAATAAAATAATTTATGTTATAAAAACCAAATAAATAATATACTTGCGCAAAACTCATGAACCAACGTTCGATAGTGATGAGAGGCACTTCGCTGAAAACGTAGTATGGGTCATCGAAACTGCTTTTTATGATGTTCGTTATTTCACGTGTTAGGCCTTTTTTTCCTAAGACAAAAGATTAGTTAATGACACAATCGGAGAACATTTAAGAAATATATTATAAAATATGAAAACTTATATTTTGAACTCAGATGAATCAACAAATTTCAAATTCATCGATCCTTGAGCCGAAGGGTCGAACAATGGTGGAACGTGCTTCTCAGGTGAATCGGGCGGACTGCCATCCTCCGTAGCCCGTTTGGATGCATTTGAGCCCGACGCGCTAGAATCCGCACCAAAGTTAAACCTCCTCATTTTCCTGCAATACCCAAAAAAAAATATATCAACATGTAGCGACGTTAAATATATCAACCCATCCTGAACCCGCGCGAGGTTTCAAATCTCACCGAACCCAACCCATCCCGAACCCACAGCCCGCGCCCGCGTCCGCGCGAGCCCACTGCTCGTCCCAAACCCAACCCATCCCGAATCCGCGAGCCCGAAGCCCGGGCCTCCCCACCCGAACCCAACCCATCCCGAACGCCCGGTGCGAGACGCAGCCCAACCCACCCCATCCCGAACCCACAGCCCGCACGAGCCCGAACCCAACCCATCCAGAATACGTGCGATCCCGCAACCCACCCGGACCCACAGCCCGAACCCACACGAATCCACAGCCCGAACCCACACGAAATCCCACGAACCCAATGCAAACTTTGCGGCGGTTTGTTAGTCGGACTTTCCATCGTTTTTCTCTAACATTTTTTTGTGGTTCCACAGTCTTTCTCGTTTTTATCGATCTGTTGGAAAACCCATCACCCCATATCAGGATTCTTCACCAAGATTTACATGAAAATTACTTCCGATCCTATCATTTATTTAGAGAGATAAAACATGGACTGAGTAATATATTCTACCCGAGCCTATGATCAAAAAATGCATTTATAGATATGTTACAGCTCACCCTTGTTTTGCATAAACTGCAGAAGACGCTATAAGTCCAGTGAACAGTCTCAACAGCCCTTTGCAACATTCTGTGAAGCTGATGAACATTACAAGGAGGAGTTACCATTTATAAACAGTTCTTGAATTCCGAAGCTCTTTTGATCCTCTTCCACGTTTCTGAAGGAAACTTGACTAGTGATGTAAGAAATAACCTAATAGCAAGCAAGAGCTGAATTGAAATATCTTCACCAAAGTCATCTCTGCTGCTGCAAAGTGGTTAATAACGACGTTGTTATATGCTCCACACTAGGGAGATGAAAGAAGCAAATAATATCAAGAAGAAAAGACGAGAGAATACATAGAAAAAAGAAAAGAAACGAAAAGTAAAAACACATCTAAAAAGATGAAATTGTTTAATTTAAGTTGCATGGTTTAGGTGGATATTGTCGAAAGCAAGCAGCTTTAGAGAGGTAATCTCGTTTAGTTTGGTAATTAATACATAAAACAAATTAGCGTTTCTGGGAAATTAATTAGTCATGAGGATATTTTTGGGTTTTCATCAAAATATTAGATGGGACGACGAAGAGTGAGTGGGATCACAGTTGACTGGTGGGTGTTCAATTCGGACACCTAATCTAAATATCCGTTGGTCCTATCTCTTTCTTGCATGCATGGAGTTGGAAACACTCTGAATACTTGTACATCTCTATATATGCTTATTACCGTTGGGATCTATGAGCCTAAACTCCGACGTATGTGGCCGGGAGATGATCGGAAAGAGGCCTGGACGATCACAGCTCTTCTTTGGATTGATCAAAGCTTGGAAAACGTTTAAGTCCCCAGATTAAACCTCAGCCGTTGGATTATCTTGGCGCGCGATCTAAAGACCGAGATTTGAAGATTGAAGTTTAAATAAGGGACGTTAGATCTGGCGGGTAAGAAGATCAAAGGCTGGTGTTTAAAGTTGCAAATCCACTTATAAAAGCGTTCTGGCGTTTTTATTAGGTAAGAAGAGCGCGCGGTATAATAAACCAATGAGTTGATTAATCTATTGGTATTAATCCTTAAAGAATTGTTATAATTCTTTAAGAACTTGGTATAACACAGGTTAATTGGTATAATTTCTTGAAGAATTGGTATAATTCTTCAAGGACTTGGTACAACGCGCGGCTGTGTACAAGAGATAAAACGGTTGGTACAATCTCGTCGATGCACGACAGTTACAACTTAACACTTATAAATACCAGATGAATGAGTTTGAGTAGGTATCTTTGAGAGCTTGTAGATTTCTTTAGAGTAAGAATTAGCGAAAGTTGTAAACACGAAAGTCGTAGAGGGTGTGGAAATCTTGTAAACCCTTCTTTCCTTTAATAAAAGAAGCTCTGTTGGTCCGTGGACGTAGGCTCAATGTTGAGGCAGAACCACATTAAAAACTCTATTTTTCCTGAGTTTTGTTTTCTGCTATTTTTCGATTCGATCGACCTCAAGAACGTGTTTCTTGGATCGATACTCACACTCACGTTAAAGACAGCAAGTTGCGAATCGAGGGGTGCCGTAATTTATCTATAATTGGTGCGGTGAGCATGGAACGATGCGTGACAAGAAGATGGCGGCAACTCGGTTCGAAATGGAAGTCTTCAATAGCCATGGAGATTTTGGCATGTGGAAGAAGAAGATGAAGCCCTACTGACTGAGAAGGGTCTTGAGGAGGCTCTCAAGCCTGAGGCCGAGATGGAATCAAAGGACATGATAGCTGCGGCAAAGAAGAAGATCAGAGAAAGAGCGTATAACACGTTGATTCTTTGTCTCTCAGACCAAGTCTTGCGCAAAGTGGCTAAAGAAGACACGGCCAAGGAGATATGGAAGAAGCTAGATGCTCTTTACATGACCAAGTCATTGGCCAAGAGGTTATATTTGAAGCAAGCCCTTTATCGCTTTCAAATGCAAGAAGAACAGCCCATTGAAGAGCAGTTGGATCGTTTCTCACAGCTCGTGCTTGATTTAGAGAATGTTGGTGATGAAATCAAGGACGAGGATCAAGCTTTGTTGCTGCTATGCGCCCCGCCTAAAAGCTATGATCATTTTAGAGAGGCTCTGCTCTATGGAAGGGAGAAGTTAAAGCTAGAAGACGTTCTTTCAGCCTTGAGTTCGAAGCAGCTAAATGCAAAGAAGACAACAAGCCTAGATGAGAAGATTGAGGCTCCTCAGCTGCTTTTGGCACGGAATAAGGCTGGTTCTTGGACCAAGAAAGGCAAGGGGAAGGAAAAGAAAGAAGCTAAGGGTCCTGTGAAGTGTTGGCACTGTCAAGGAGAGGGCCACATCCGAAGAAATTGCCCCAAGATGTCAAGAAACAATTCGAGCCAAGGTATGTCAAATACAGCTGCTGATTTTGCACAAGGTGGCTATGAATTTGCAGAGATCTTGCCTGTGTCTGGGCAAAGACGAAGGCCATGAATGGATCCTTGATTCGGGGTGCAGCTTCCATGTGACGTGCAACAAAGATTGGTTGCAAGAATTCCAAGAAACAAAGCGAGAAACTGATGGCAAAAGCTGTCAAGTTCTTGGGCAAGGATCAGTTCGTTTGAGGATAAAATCTGGTGTTGTAGGGATTTTGAGGGATGTAAGGTTCGTGCCTGAGATGAGGAGGAACCTTATCTCAATAGGAGCTTTGGACAAAAGAGGCTACAACACGAAAGTTGCAGCTGACAGAATCGAAGTAATAAAACAGAGAAAGCTGATTCTTGATGGGTTTTTAAGGCATGTTATCTATGTCTTGGAGGGGTGTCCTGTGGTGACGGACACTTCTAAGGAAACTAGGAAATGCGGTGGCTTGGATGTGGTGGAAGAGAAGCCATGGAGACCTCTTCTTGAGGTAGAGACAGGTGGAGCAATACCTGTAGTTGAAGCAGAATTTCCAGAAACTGCTCTTGTAAGATTGGACAAAGTGAGCTTTGTAAGTGAGTGGTCTGAGCCTGAGGTGGAGCTGATTCCAGCAAGAAAGAGGAGTATTCTTGGGCTATGTTCGAGGCATGTGCATAGAATGGATAGAAGCTCAGAAGAAAGTGAGGAAACAGCTGGTAGAAGCTGGACAAAAACTCAGTCTGAAGCTGAGAATGAAGCTGTGAGCAATGTTGCTTCATTGAAAGGTGCTGAGGTCTCACCTGTGAAAGAGACCGAGAAGAAAAGCTTGAGGGGCAGTAGATGGATCTGCAAGAAGCCTCAAGGTGTTGGAAAGATGAAAACTTCATGGGAGATGAAGGGAAAGAGCTCGAAGGGCCAAGTCGATTCCAAGTGGGAGTTTTCAATCTCACTTGGAGTTGACAAGGTTTCTTTCGAGGCTCGAAGCTGCTAAACAACTTGAAGACCAACAGAGTGATTGAATCAAGGTGGAGCCTTGGTTGAGGATTGTAGATGATTCAAGGTTGGATTCTGCAGAAATGAAGATGAACTCGGATTGATGAAAAGCTGATTCTGGTATGATGTTCGAGCATCTGTAGTTCGCGTGCTTGAAGTGTTAAGGTGGAGCCTTGTGATGGAAATGAGAGTTCTAGGCTCAAGGTAGAGATTGTTGGTATCTATGAGCCTAAACTCCGACGTATGTGGCTGGGAGATGATCGAAAAGAGGCCTGGACGATCACAACTCTTCTTTGGATTGATCAAAGCTTGGACAACGTTTAAGTCCCCAGATTAAACCTCAGCCGTTGGATTATCTTGGCGCGCGATCTAAGGGCCGAGATTTGAAGATTGAAGTTTAAATAAGGGACGTTAGATCTGGCGGGTAAGAAGATCAAAGGCTGGCATTTAAAGTTGCAAATCCACTTATAAAAGTGTTCTTGCACTTTTATTAGGTAAGAAGAGCGCGCGGTATAATAAATCAATGAGTTGGTATGATTCATTAATCTGTTGGTATTAATCCTTAAAGAATTGATATAATTCTTTAAGAACTTGGTATAACACATATTAATTGGTATAATTTCTTGAAGAATTGGTATAATTCTTCAAGGACTTGATACAACGCGCGGCTGTGTACACGAGATAAAGCAGTTGGTACAATCTCGTCGATGCACGGCAGTTACAACTTAACACTTATAAATACCAGATAAATGAGTTCGAGTAGGTATCTTTGAGAGCTTGTAGATTTCGTTAGAGTGAGAATTATCGAAAGTTGTAAACATGAAAATCGTAGAGGGTGTGGAAATCTTGTAAACACTTCTTTCCGTTTAATAAAAGAAGCTCTGTTGGACCGTGGACGTAGGCTCAAAGTTGAGGCCGAACCACGTTAAAAACTCTGTTTTTCCCAAGTTTTCTTTTCTGCTGTTTTTCGATTCGATCGACCTCAAAAACGTATTTCTTGGATCGATACTCACACTCACGTTAAAGAACAACAAGTTGCGAATCGAGGGGTGCCGGAATTTCTCTACAATTACGTCTATTCATGTATATAATAAATGCGTGGTTCGAGAACGGTGGTTATTTCTGTGAATGCTAACTAGCTGTCGGTTGAATAACATCATTTTCTGCTCGAGTTCAACTTCAATTCAAGTGATAGCTTTTGAAGATCAAAACGATGGATATTGGTAGGGATGGGCAAAAATGCCCGATCTTAATCAAGACACGGGCAGTTCCCATGAGTCGAATGTTGAGTCGAATCTATATCAATTAGTTAATCGACTCAATCGAGTTAGGGTCCGCATCTAAGTGGGTCTACCCATTGTCATCCCTAGATATTAGTTTTGTGCATAACCCTAGTGTTGAATCACTTAGAGTGTACATTTGCTCTGTCCTATTATTGTTGATGTGTCGGAAAAAAAATCATCCACCTCAATGATGTTTGGAATCTATCAGTTCCTAAGACGAGACTTTCTCCTCCATCGAAATCCTGGAATATTATGAAGAAAGACGTTAGAAGGGCGGGCGTCGTTGCAGGGCAACGCCCCTCTGATGCTCAAGACAGGTCGGATATCTTTTCCACATTTTTTTCGTAAATAATAAATCAAAGACAAAAGATATAAAGGTCACAAAACATGAGAAGATAATATGAATATGTATTTATGTCCCATATAACTGGAGTTAGAAAAATTCAAAAGTATTACGGTGAATATATTCATTTTTCCCCCCTTAATTGAGTGATTTTATCAATCGAAATATTCCTTCTTGATATAAAAAGGTATTACCTGATTAAGTTCCAAAGTAATGATCGTGAGCTTCCGATAAAAAATTCCATCAAATAAACCGTGATATGCTATCATCATCATCATCATCATCAATATTAGAAATAGGCCGCACAAGAGAAGAAAACATCCGGAGAACGGAATGATATGGATAGAGTTACGGGACTGTGATTAGTTATAATTATTGTTGATTGGATAGAGTTTAGTATGTATAAATAACATATGATGTATAATGAAAATTGGTCGTGGATTTTAGTTTATTTGTGATCAGCTATTGATAATTGGGTGTCACGTTCATGATACGGATAAAATTCACTTGTTCTTGAAAGGTCTCTAGCTAGCTTTTTCCAGTTTCAGCAACACAAATGGTCATGTTGCCTTTACCCTCATTTGTTGATCTGCAAAACGATCCTAAGGATGTCAATGGGGCTGACTCAGGGTGGGGATAATCTCCATTCCCGATCCCATGTTTTTGGCGAATTCCCTTCCCCGCCCCCACCAAGTAAACAGGGAAAAAAATTGTCCCCGTCCCGACCCCGCGGAGGGGGATCCCCATCCCGACGAGAATTTTATTTCTCTATATTCTTTTTCAAATATTATTTATTATAAAATATATTATTTATTTGATTTTAAATTGGATATTTTAATAATTTGAAAGCTCGGACCATCGCGAGAAACGAGGCAAAATCCCCACGAGGCGGGGAGTATATACTCCATCCCCACCAATGAGGTGAGATTTAGCCTCGTTCCCGCCATGCGGAGATTGAAAATTGGGGATTTCCCGACCCGTTCTAGGCGGATCTCCGCGGGAACGGGGAATGCCCGCCCACTGACAATCCCAAACACTATTAGAGTTTGAGAAATGTTTCAACATGCTATGGAGCCATCTGTCCCAAATCAAGCTTCTTTCACAGTGGTTGTGACACCATCACCTCATATTTCTCGTCCGCCCTCAACTGGTCATTCTTCTTATCGTGGAACACATAGAAGATGTAGAAAGGTTTAAAAGGGACACCCTCAATTTCAAATTTGTAGGACTAATGGCCATTATGCATCTGGTTGTCCTGATTGGTTCCATCGTGATCTTATTGCTCAGTCGGCCAATATAGCTGAAGCCTTGTCTACGGCATGCAACATTTAAAATCCTTCAATATCTGAATGGTACTTGAATACGGTGACTCCAAATACAAATCACTCAGATTCCTCTTTGTCGTTCATAGGTTTGGATTTGGTTGTTGTCGGTAATAGTGCATTGTTTCATATTTCTCATATTTTATGTTGCAGTTTGAATTCCTCTACTAAGCTATCCGACATATTGTTGTTCCTGGACTAGGGGTGTAAATGAGCCGAGCCGAGCCGAGCCCGAACATGGTCCAGATCGAGTTCGGCTCGATTAAGAATTATTGGGCTCGAGTTCGATCGATCTTGATAAATTTGAGCTCGAACTCGGCTCGATTAAAAACAATAAAGCTCGGTTCGGCTCGATAAGCTCGATAATGTTAGTGTAATTTGAGGTCTTTGAGCTCGAGTTCGGTATATGTTAATAAATAAAAATACATTATTTTAATATATATTATAAATATTTAATATATTTAAGAATATAAGTATAGGCTCGATAAGGGCTTGACGATCCACGAGCCCAGATATGATAGGCTCGAAGCTTGGCTCGATTGTCAAAGAGCCAGCTCGAGCTTGGCTCGAGTTCGATTTTGACCGAGCTCGAATCAAGCTTTGATTGAGCTGCTCGTGATTGGCTCGCAAGCGGTTCAGCTCGTTTACACCCCTACCCTGGACTCACAAAAAAATTGCTATTTGTAAGAAAGTTTACCATTTATTTACCCGCGAATGTGATTTTCAATGATAGTCATTTTATGATTTAGCCAGGTCAGTCAGGATATAGCTTAAGGCAGACATAGACATTGACTTTATACACTAGATATTCCTCATCCAACATTGATAGCAACTCGTACTCCTAAAGCGTCATTCGGACTGTAGTACTCTCATCTTAGTCATGTTTCTTACGAAGAAATTTCCTATTTAAATCAAGCTGGACTATAACTATTATTTCTTTGAGCACTCTTGCTAACTCCAGTTTCTCGTCGTATTAAGACTTTTCACAGTGATGGAAGAACAAAATTCACTAATAACAAAGTGCATAAATAGTTTAGTATACTCCATATCAAAATGGGCGTGCAGAACGAAAATATAGACATGTTACTGAAAAAGTTCTTGCGATGCTCTCTCATTCTCATACTCCAAAGTGTTAGAAGGAAAATCATCATTTGAGTTGTTATTCTCTACTACTCCAAATTTTGAGAACTTTCACCCCTTTAGTTGTCGAGTATTTCCATGTCTACGAGATTACATTACAAGAAAATTTGAGCCACAAAGCATAAAGGATTTTGTTTCTTGTATTGTATATCCTTTCGCATTTATGTTTCTCGTAATGCTAAATTTGTGGAGTCTTCTTTTGCCTTTGACTTACTATGCTTGTTCAATCGTCTTGTTATGATTAACGAACCTTGTGGAGTCACATTCACTTTTAAACGGCCAATGGGTATCAGCTATGAACGAAGAACTTTGTGCTTTACATTCTAATCACTTGGGATCCCACTCATGCATATACGAACACTGTGGGATCGAAATGGGTTTTTGGAACTAAACTTTTAGCTGATGGAATCAGTGATCGCTGAAGTTTGATCATGGAAATTGTTGAGGTTAGTGAGCCTAAACTCCGATGATCGACGCCGGAGATAGTCGGAATGATGCCTAGTCGATCACAGCTTGAGGAAGATTTAATATCATTTGAAATCTTACTAAGTCCTCAAGGTTAGTCCCAGATTGAACCAGAACCGGACGATCGAGGGCGCCAAATCGAGATCTGATGGCTAAGATTTGAACTGACTCTTGGTACAAGATCTGAAGCGGAAAGTACAAGCATCTAAAGCTAACCTATAGGTTTAAATGAAGACCGTTCGATTTCGCGGATTAATGAATGGATGGACGAGATCTATACTTATAAAAGCGTGTGTTCGCTTTTATAAGTTAAGAGAGGCATGCTGTACAACTCAAGCAGCCTCGAGCACAAGTATTTGAAGCTGATCGAGCCAACAAGCTGTTATAAGCTGTCTATAAATAGCAGTTTAAAGTGGTCAAGTAGGTAACTTTGAGAGCTTGTAGATTTCGTTAGAGTGAGAATTAGCGAAAGTTGTAAACAAAAAAGTCGTAGAGGGTGTGGCAATCTTGTAAACCCTTCTTTCCGTTTAATAAAAGAAGATCTGTTGGTCCGTGGACGTATGCCAGAAGCTGAGGCCGAACCACGTTATATCTGCGTTTTTCTGTTTTGTGTTTAGTTGCGTTTTTTGATTCGATCTTCATCAAGAACGTGTTTCTTGATCAGATAAACACACACACACGAAAATACACTAAGTAAGGAACCTTGTGGTGGCCGGAATCACAACAGAAATAATCTTACCTATCCCTAATCTCTTTTGTCAATCCACTCTGCCAACTCTATTATCAAATAAATAAGCTCGACCGATTGAGACAGGGCAGATGCGACCGCTAGAAACGTCCTATTTCGTTTCGTTCCCGTGATGAATTTCCTTCAGAAAGAAGCTCGTTGATGAGGAGAGCACTTCTCCTCTCTCTCTCGTTCTCGACCTTCGTTTTCTTATTGTGAATTTGTTTTTCAATTGGCAATGGTTGCTTCCCACCAGCCAACGTGAGTTATCTCTTAAAGGGCTTCGATTCACAAGTGCCCGCCGTCATTGCTGGAGTGATGGGCACATGCAGAGATGTATTCTATGTTATGAATCTGGCTAGTCAATATTTGCAAAATCCAACTAACGAACATTTTTAGGTGGTGAGGCGAATTCTTCACTGCGTGAAGGGTACACCGGACCTTGGTTTTTCTTTTACATATGGCCATTCACCTACCATTGAGGAGGCTAAGGGAATAAGTTAAGAATATATATCTTAGCTTAGAATTACGTGATTGTAACTAGTTACGTGAATGTATAAATAACATAGTATGCACAATGGAAGTAGTGAGGGAAAACATTATACTTACATTAACATGACTGTTAAACCCTCAATTGGGTAAAAGTGCACATTCGAAGAAAGTGTCCAAAACAAATCAAGTATATTTCGAATAAGTCTAAAAAAAATTTTAGGCAGATTTTGTTGCAAATGAGTACTAGTCAACCGAGACTTTCACGGTCTTGGGGCAAGAATCTGGGAAGGAATGGATCCTCGACTTAGGGTATAAGTTTCACATCACTTGCAACAAGTCTTGGATCCAAACAAGCTTGCACAACATAACAAGTCGTAGGCCACGTCCACGGCCACAAGCAGGAGCCTCCACGGCCGTGGACCTCACCTGGACAGCTGAAGGTGAAGAATTGCTCTCATCTGCATGACCGTAAAAGGGCGTGCGGCAGGCCATGGAGAGCATATTGGAGCGCATCTGGAACTGGTTGAAATAGACCGAGTTTGTTGTCGACGTCGACAGCCATGGATCGGGGTGTCATAGGCCGTGGAGAATATCAGAATGATGAAGAATCAGTTAACCCGTTACCTCCATGGCCATGGAGACCCGTGTCGGAGGCCATGGAGCGTAGAAATTATTATGTTACAGAGGAGTCGAATATGTTTTTTTGAGTAGGAACCTTCTAGACTCTATCTTTTCTATAAATAGCTTGTTAGCTCAACCTTTGTACTTAGCAATTAGAGAGTAAGTTCCCAACTGGTAATCTCTGTGAATAGAAAGCAATAAAAGTGATATTTTGGCCCATGGACGAAGGTTCAAAATCTGAGTCGAACTATGTATATGCTCTGTTTTTGCGTTTGCGGTTTACGGTAAAATCGAGTTTAAACGATACTAAGATCGAATCTTTCGACTTGATCATTACACACCCACAAATCTACAGACAAAAACGAATCAAAAGTGGGTTGTTTTTCAATAATTGATGCGGTGAGCATGAAACGAACATGTGATCAAGAATAGCCCAAATACAATGTGGATGATGTGTCCCTAATCCCCCGAACGATTGGTGCCATGTATCGAACGTCTTCCTGACATTGATGGTGGTCTGGCACCCTGTCCTTTTGGGAGAAAACGGTTGTACAATATGATTATCGTTGAAGACAAAATTGCCGATTTTGTGATCTTATTTTTTAGTGGAGGATTGTTTGGGTATCAAACCCAATCACACATCATATAAATGCAACAATTATGAAATGTTTATAAGCATGTGGGTTACTTCTTCTATTGTACTCCACGTAACTTGTGCATAGGCTTGTGCTTGATGAGATCATGTCTGAAAATCACAAAGAATTTGAATTGGGTTCATATTGAATTTTATTATTCCACGTGATATATATTGTATTCAACCCGAGAAATTAAACTTTCTGATATTATGCTCGACGTTAAACTCAACACAACACGACTAATATTCTGGCACATACGCTGCATCCTCTGCTTAAAGCAGCTGTGAATTTGTGCTCCGTCGCGACAAAAACTGTATATTGCTGCTAAGACACTTATTCAGATCGAATTTGATCAGTCTCAGATTGTTCGGATGATTGAGTCAGTCGAAAACTACTTAAAACAAGACGACTAAAAACAACCAAAGCGACGGAAACAATGAACACAGCTGCTACCATGCGTGCATCTGTTTTGACAATGAATAAAGAACACAAATAAATAATGACGTCATCATCTACGATGCAGCGCTCAATCAGTATAATATATCTACATCACAAAGAGCCAGTTTCAGTTCACACTTAGTATCACACACACACACACACATCTCCGTTAAGCACTTGACTCCTTATACGTACTCAGTCAGAGTGTGCAACTGCAACAAGCCAAGTCATTTAAGCTTCTCCCAGAGCCTTTTTTATGTCATTCTGCGATCACAACAAAAAACATACTTTCATTCGTACAACATTAACGAGGCTGTCACATTCTTTTTATTGTCTTGTATTAATTGCTTTTACTGATAAACCACTACACATAACTGTAGCATCAGAACATATATGAGGATACCTCGATTGCCAAGGGAGAAGTTGTCGGTGCATAACGTTTAATGGCACGTCCATCTCTCTCAACCAAAAACTTAGTGAAGTTCCATTTGATTCTTGAACCAAATAAACCGCCCTTGCTTGCTTTGAGGAATTTGTAAACTGGGGCTGCATCAGCACCATTCACTTTCACCTTAAGGGAATAAAATGAAAATAAATAACATATCAGAACACTGACAAAGGATGAGTGAACAGTATAGGACATCCCACCAAACCACAGCATTCGCACGAGACCGTCTGATGATCTCACAAACTTATTTTCACTCTCTCGTCAGTTCCTTTCGCCTTTCTGTTATGTTTTTCTTTAGTATGGCATTGGTAAGTAGTGATTTAAGATTTTCTAGTGGTAAATATATATATGGTATCGAATTTATTACCTTCTGAAATATTGGATACTCAGACTTAAACCTAGTACAAGCAAATTGTTCGGCATCTTGGCTCGTTCCAGGTTCTTGATTCAAGAATTGATTGCATGGGAAGGCCAATATCTCAAGACCTTACATGTTATATTATTGTATCAGAAGCAGCAAAAGGCAGCTGAAGATAATAATCACAATATTTTCATCCCTATGACCTCAACATACCACAGAGATTAAGCACTTTAGCATAATCATTATACAGTAACCAAACCATCCTTTTCAAAACTAAAAAAAAAAAAAAAACGTCCTCTACAGCACAAGACACAATCCCCCGCATGATCGGTTCCGAGCACTAACCAGAATTGTAAGTACAGCCCGGGAAAGAAAACGAATCACATTTAAGTATGCTGCAAGTAATAATAAGAGAAGAGAAACTGACCCTTGTCCTTGTATTGGGAGTAAAGCTCAGTCAGCTCAGTGTAATTTGAATTTGTAAACCCACTGCGTTCATCCAATCAAAATCATACTCACAAGAAAAAACCCACAACTCCATTCATGAAGAAAAAAATAAAAAAAGGATGAAGACAACACAACATATATAGAAAAATAAGATTGCCATACCATTTCGAAGCAACGTTAACCACAAGCAACACCTTCCCTTTGTAATTACCCAGGCTCACATCATTACCTTTGCTGTTCTGATCACAATTATCAATACAATTCACAAATTCAACATTAATCACCATTTATTATAAGATAAAAATACACATCTCAGACAAGCAGGTCAAAGAAGGAATAAAAATTGAACCTTTACGGTAAATTCATGGATGGATTTTGCTGGGACTGATGAAGAAGCGCCCATTTGTTCTCTTCCTTTGCTTGAGTTCTTGTCCAGACAATAATTCAAATGATATTTTGTAAATTTCTTTTTTTTTTTTATGCGGGTTAATATTTGGCCGCGACACCTTTGTAAATGTCGCGGCTGGAGTATGATATTTCTTGAAGGTTAAATGTGAAAGCAGAAAAAACCCCTTCCCTTTACAGAAACAGAGGATCTTATGAAATGAATGCCCTCAAGATCAACGTGAATGATCGATCTAATGCTTAGCTTTTTGTCGTCTTTCGGCTGCCAAAATTTTGTTTTTTTTTTCCTTAAATTAAAATCGTTTGATAAAAGTCGCACTTGTTTCACGACATATCTGTCGCCAGATCATCTTACCTAATTTTATCTATAATGTTTTCATTCTCCCAACGTCGAATTTGTCAAGAAGATTGCTAAAATAATAATTATAATTCTCTTGTGCATTCTAGTCACTACGAAATTTTCTCCATACGAGTAAACAGGTTCGGATCCATGATTATATGTTCGGGGACGTGAAAAATACATAAAATAGACAAAGATAAAATTAATATATCGGCAACATGAAAACATTTGTTTGAATACAATGATTTAGCATAAGAAAAAAAAAAAACTATCTATCTAAAAGTAATTCGACGTTTTTTCAGATTTTTGAAGTCTTCAATAATGGTTTTCATGCTCACACTTCTGGTAAATTCTCTCTCAATGTACATTATTAATGCCTCAAAAAGAAAATCATACTCTATTTTACTTTAAAGCCTAGTTTTCACGATATTCATTGCAAAAAATGAGCGCTCTGTAGTAGCAGTAGAAACTGGAAGCGTAAGCACAAGTACAATCACTCGAAAAACGAGATTGTATGTCACTGACTTATTAGTCTTCACCAACCACTAGCATAATTCTGAAATGGTTGAAATTCTTTTAAAGTCTGCGCATTTGACTATATTGTATTCGTATGCTTCAATTGTATCTGCAATTGCTCTAGCTTATCTTTAACAAAATCTTGCATATAAAACTTTTCAACTAATCTACATATATCCCTAGTTTTGAATGTCCCCGAAACATTTTGAGGATTATTACACAGAATGGACAATTCCATAGCATCATCACTAAATCGACCATTAATTTCCTGTAACTGTGAATCTATAGCAGTATAAAAGAGGTCTACCTGATAATGACGCTCAATAGTGATATTGTCCGAATGATTACGAACTCGGTCTCTCCCTCTTCTATCAATATTACGAGCACTAAAATCAGGAATTTCAATATTTCGAACTTCACAAAAAAGACTTAACATTTACTAGCAAATCATCCCAATTGTTATCCCTCATCTGTTGGAGTAAATTTTTGGTAGATACTACAAGTTCCATAGCATTTATTATATCTTAAGACTTGCTTTGTAAAGCTTGACAAAAGACATTTGTAATCCTCATTATATCTTTCATAAGATGTAAGATAAATACAAAATCGAACGACGTAATTTCTGTTAGCAAAACTGGGGTATTGATTTGTATGGCCGGATACTCTCTAGAATCGTGTATTTGGATTCACTTTCCAAAGATAATATTTGGACCCTTTGCTTGAGTTACACCAAATTTATCCCGAGATAAGACTAGAGAAACCTTTGTGTTTTTGTGAATTCTTGTGTATTTGAGTTGAGTGTTCTGATGCTTATTTATAGCCCAAAACAAGAATGGTTGTGTCCATTCATAAGCATGCATGTTCATTCAAAGGTGGTGTCCCTTTGAAATACACACATCCATTCAAAAGGTAATACCTCTTTGGGTGTTATACCTCTTTGTGTGTCATGCCTCTTCGGGTATTATGCCTCTTCGGGTGTTTTCGGGTGGTGATTGGTCGAGGCGCTGCCCCGCACCCCGCAGGGGCTTTGCCCCTAGACCCCGCTAAGGGCGCTGCCCTTAGGATCCCGCAAGGGGGCGCGGCCCCCTTGACCCCCGCATGCTATTAGGGTTTCGAAATAAAACGATCCACGAGCGTGCACTCCGCACCTCCTTACTCGTACGTGTTTTATTTCCTAATTACACTAAAATATCTAACAATCCTCCTCCATTTTAGTGCAATTCCTTTAAAACAAACAACTCAAAAACAAAACTTATGCATAAACGAAAATGTCATAAAAGATTGAATTTTCATCTTGGTACACTACACATTCCAAATACTCGAGAAGATAGGGTGTTCTAAGAATTGAACCCTTCGACCCATTTGAATACATGAAGGTAACATACACACAAGTTTTCAGAATAAACAAAACTAAACCTGACACTATTTATAAGCCGTGTGTCCATATCCATTCATGAATGTATACGAAACTACGTCCAAAGTTTCTTGAAGCGGCAAAACTTCACATTCACATAGGTAGCTTCTTTGTCATGCATCTGCACCTGCACTTTTTCAAAGGAGCTATTAAGATTATACTCCAACCTATTGTCATGCAGATCCGAGCACATATCTCTGGGATGATATGTAAAACACTATGTACTCCAAGTTCCAAGGGTAAGCTTTCCACATTGAATTGCTCTAATTTCAAATTAGAAGGGAATTGGGTATCTTACCATTAGAAATTATACGGACTTTAATCCCATCCCTATTGCAGATTTATTAACTAGATCTCTAGCCAACCCCTTTGTCAATGTTGAGGTTTATGCCCTAGATACCGTACGAGGATTAGATAGTACGAGGGCATTAGTGTAATTTTGATGTGTTTAACATTTGTAATTGAATTATTTGATAATGAAATTATTATTGTTTGTTTATTGTCGAAATTAGCATGACAAACAATACAAAGGCATATTATTATTTCGTCTAAATAAATTAACCTTGCAGTCGGGTAATAAGACGAATTAATAAAACCCCAATATTTACAGTTCAGTTACTGATTCTGTGGGGACAGAGAGGGGGCACCAGTAACCTGACATACTGTAATATTAAATTAAGTCCACAAGTCTTAGTCTCCAGTAGGGTGACTGGATTGACGAGTACGACTTGTTTGTCGACGGGTCCAAAGTGGTTGTGCCAACCATTCACTTGGAAAGTGGGAGCTCGTGACATTGATACAAGACGAATCAGGGGATTGTCTGTATTTGGACACTGGCTCGTAATCGAACGATCACACGCTGGTAAAGTCGCTGATCGATCGATTGACTATAGTAGTCTACGTGAACCTTAGACCGAAAGGGTTTAACTCGGGGTTGGTCTTAAGGTCTTGATTTGTCACTAGTTTGCTAGGCCCAAATTGCATGAAGCAAGGGTCAGCGGCGAAATGCGGTCTTGACTTTTCGACGTGATTGCCGGTTATACCGCTGAGCGGGATTTACGGCCTTGATTAAATTCAGGGTTAACGTCCTATGCAGTTTCGATGTGCGGGAATTTACCTAAGCCTCTGGTCAGAGCATATAACTAACTCACGAGTGTCGTGGAGGGCAGTTTTGGTAAATGTCACCGACACGAACATCATAGTGTCGAGTCCTGTAAGTTCGACTACGCGTGACTTTCACTCGACCGGGACAAACGTAAAGGGTTTATACGTAGTACGAAAATCTACAGTCGGTTCGTGGATTTTGATTAGATCAAATTCGTACTCAACTTGGGATCTGTTCGGTACCACGGGGCTGGCTAGGTGAATACCGAACTCCTAGATTCCTCCTAGGCCGGTTGAGACGAACCAAGAGAGTCGGGCTTAAAAAGGGCAACCGACACAACGTCATTATCAGAGAGAAAGACAAGGCTAGGTCCTAGATTGAGAGACTAGGATTTGTGGATTGGCCAAAACCCTAATCGACCGAAAATGCTAAGTTTGACTAGTGAGGGGTAAAATGGTCTTTTCACCTTACGAAATATTTTTGAAATATAATATTGGATATTTAATATTTAGTATATGATTTAAATTTGATTTAAATCTTTATTATTGTTTTAGAAAAATAATATTTAGTTTGGAATTAAACAATATATATATATCAGATATATATATATAAGTTTCGATTTTTTATTTGATAAAATTTCTAAAATTATTAGATATATTTATATTGGATATTATATATTTAAAATTTACTAAATATAGTATTTTAATTAATTAATATATTAGATATTTAATTAATTAATTTAAGTTTGAATTTGAAAGAAAAACAAGTCAAACAAGACTTAGTAAAAGAGGAGGTGGTTAGGATTTTTCTCCCCACTCCACATGAATATTTCGGCCAGTCCTAGGTGGTATAAATAGGGTTTTCGAAACCCTAGCTAAGAGAAGAAGCTCATTTTCGAAATTAACAAGGCCCAAAAGGGAAAACTAGGGTTTTCTCATTCCTCTCATCTCTCTCTCGGGGCAGCAAGTAGCCATTCCTTGATCTAGCCGCACAAAGCAAGGAAGGGCTGCGACGTTGTAAGGTGCCGGCGTGACGCTCTTGTGCAAAGAAAGGAGCCGTTCGTGTGCTTTTGGCTTAGGAGATGGGCACTACGCCTCGGGGATTCGAAGGCTTCGAAGCTTGCCATCGTCGAGTGTATCTACGAGGTATCATGGCTGATCCCTTTCTCCTTTTTGTTATATGTTCTCGTGTTTTAATCCGAGCGATCCTTGGGATAGGCGGGAACCCCGTAAAATTTTTAAAATTCCGCCGTTCAAAGAACGAGGGCCTCAGGCCCTTTCGGGGATTCCCAACAGTGGTATCAGAGCCTTAGGCTCGGTTAAGTCACGGGACTATGACCACAAAAGCCACGAAAACCCTAGCCGTGAGCATGGCGCGCACGGCGCCCGGGCAGCCCGCGCGCGCAGCGCGCGGGGCTGCGCCTGGTCGTGCGGCGGGCTGCGCGCAGCCTGCGCCTGGCCGCGCACGGTGTGCGGGCCAAGGCTAAGCCAAGCGCAGCGCGCGGCGCTTTGGGTAAGGCTGCGCGCGGGGCGCGTGGCACAAAGGGCACGGGCTGCGCGCGGGGCGCGCAGCGCATGGCACCAGCCGCACGCATGGCGTGCGGCAGCCTTGGGCTGGCAGCGCGCTCGGGTGCACGCTGCGCGGGGCGAGGGCCGCGCGAGGGTGCGCGGCTCAGGGCTGGCCGCGCGCGTGGGTGCGCGCGGCGCTGGGCTGGCCGCGCGCGTGGGCTGGCTTGGCCGAGCCCGCGGGCAGCGCACGGGCTGGCTTGGCCGAGCCCGTGAGCGCGCGAAGGGCAGCGTACGGGCTGGCTTGGCCGAGCCCGCGAGCCCACGAGCGCGCGCGGCGCGCAGGGCATCGCACGGGCTTATCTGCCCGAGCCCAATGGGCCTGGCCCAACCTGATAAAGGCCCAAATTACAATACGGGCTTGGCCCGGCCCATTTAAAAGCCCAAATTCGATTTTGGCTCGGAAATGTGTTAAATTTGTCGTGATGCATGTTATTTGAATTACGTGGTGATTGATTGGGGATTAGGTTCTGTTTTTACCGGGTGATATGTTAAGGGTGTCAAGGTCCCCCCCGGGTTGTACTTTACAGTTTTTCTAGAAAGACGGGCTTTGTTGTTTTAGGGAAAGATCCCCCCGTCATAGGCTATAGTAGTACATGAATGACGGCCGAACGAGAGACGATCGAGACGAGACGAACGAACAAGACGGTGGCCGAAGTGTCCGTTCGAGACGAGCCCGAAGACTTGGAGTTTTACTTATTGTACAAATAGGATAGATCTAGAAATATCCCCGATCTTTCACATTTACTTTAATAGGTTGAAACTAAGTTTACTATTAAAGTCTATTATGTGCGTGTTGGTTTCGAACGTGATATCGCGCATAATGTGCTCGTTCTTTAACTGTGAGGATTCTCCCGAAGTTAGACATTAAAATATCAAGTGAGTAAAGGGCGGGGCTCCTGTCTTCTATCAAGTCCAAAAACGTTACGACTTAGGGGTACGGTTTTGGTTGACCGAGTTACGGCGCTAAAACCCTCGCCTTTGACGTGAACGTATTTGGATGCATTTTTGGTAATGCCGCTCACCGACCACTCTTCGTCCTCCCGCAAAGTGTTATCCTACGGAGGCGAAGTTCACTCAAAAGTGGAAGGTTAGCAGGACGTTGATAGGTAGCACTTGTACAGTCATTCCCAAGACGTCTGAGTTACAGGCCGAGGGACCCTGACTGAGACAAATTCGTCGAACCTTCTGTGTGACAGAATCGTGTGGGACACGAGCCTGGCTGATCGAATATAACAATAAACTGTTAAGTTGAGGCTAGTTTGATACAGTGCGGGTAAATCAACGCCACTATGAAACTACTCAACGAGGTTTCCGAAATTCCTAACGGGAGACAGGATTTCGAGAAAAATAGTGGGAGTCAGACGAAAAATTAAAGTCCTGTTTTAGTCTGATTAAACACTTCAAATCCTAACTATCTGTTTTCTTTCTGCAGTTTATTTTCTTCTCTATTTATACGATGACAAACCCATTATCCGTACTTTTGGAAAAACATTATTTGGTGGGACCAAACTATGTTGATTGGCTAAGAAATCTGAGGATCGTCCTCAGATTGGAAAAATTGGAGTATGTCTTGGACATCGAGGAGCCTTTGACTCCCAATGCTGATTCGACAGAGCAAGACCTGCAGTTCCACGATAATTGGGTTGACGATGCTGGCAAGGTCCACTCCTACATGCTATCGGCTATGAGCCCAGAGCTGTAGCGTCAGCATGAGTTCATGAGTGTTAAAGAGATACATGTGCATTTAGCTGGGCTTTATGGTGAGTCGTCTAGGAGCGCTCGCTACGCCATCACGCATACTCTCTTCAACACCAAGCTCGCAGAGGGTGGTGATGTCCATGCTCATTTACTTAAGCTGACTGAGCATATGGAGCGATTGGATGCGCTGGCATTTGGTTTACCTCACGAGGTAAAGATTGACGTCATACTACAGTCCCTCCCACCGTCCTTCCACCAGTTCGTGGTGAACTGCAACCTGAACAATCGGGAGTATTCGATACCTGACCTGATCAATCAGTTGGTTGCAGCCAGTACTCAGTATCGCAGCGATAAGGGTAAGGGTAAGGAGGTGGCGCTTGTTGCGACTACTCGGTCCAAGGGGTCGAAGAAGAAGCCGAGCAAGCACAGCGAGCCAAAGGGTAGAATCGCCAAGAAGGCGAAATCCAAGAAGGCTGTAAAGTCGGGCGCGAAGCCCACTGACAAGTGCCTCCATTGCCAGCAGCTGGGTCACTGGAAGCGCGATTGTCCTAAGCTGAAGGCGTCTTCTGACGCTTCAGGTAAGCAATTAGTTTTCGAAGCTAATTGTTCTGTGTATTCTACTTCATGACTTGACTCAGGGGCTAGCTCAAATATTTGTGTTTTGAACCAGGGTGTGGAACGAAGTAGGAAGCTTCGAGCTGGTGAGGTCTCAATCAACGTCGGCAGCGGACATAGTGTTGCAACGACGAACATTGGATCGAAGACTTTGCTTTTATCATCTTTGCATAGTTTAGTACTTTCTGATGTTTTGGTTTTGCCCAAGGGGCTTAAGAATATTATTTCGATTCCTGTTTTGAGCAGACTTGGTTATGAATTTCGATTTATTGATAATGTTTGCCATATTTATTTTAGAAATGAAAAAGTTGGAAATGCGACGTTAATAAATGGTTTATATTACGTTAACCTAAGAGATAAGGTGGAAACTGTAAATGCAATAACCAACTCGTCGACGGGGTCGAACGAACGATACATCTAGCATCTTCGACTAGGTCACGTTGGGGAAGCAAAGATTGACAAGATGGAAAAGGACGACCTGATTCGCATAGCTAAGTCAGACCCGATCCTAACTTGTCAGTCTTGCATCCTAGGCAAAATGACCAAATCACCCTTCACAGGGACTTTTACTAGGGCCACAGAAGTGTTGGGTTTGATCCACACTGATGTATGTGGACCGTTCAGGGTGACGACCAGAGGTAATTGCCGCTACTTCATTACGTTTACGGACGATCAGTCCCGCTACGGGACTGTCTATTTGATGAGACAAAAATCCGAAGCTCTTGAAATGTTCAAAGAGTATAAGGCGTTAGTGGAGAAGCAAACTGGCAAGGTCATTAAAGTCGTTCGATCAGATCGAGGCGGCGAGTACATGAGCCTTGAGTTCGATGCATTTCTCAGAGAAAATGGCACCGTTATACAGTTCTCACCTCCCGGTACGCCACAATTAAATGGCGTAGCCGAGCGAAGAAACCGAACACTTTTGGATATGGTTCGGTCGATGATGAGTTACACAGATCTCCCCATTTCGTTATGGGGTTATGCTTTAGAGACAGCAGCCTATATCCTTAACAGGATACCTACCCGTTCTGTCGACAGGATCCCTTACGAAGCTTGGCATAATCGTAAGGCAAGCCTGAATCACACTAGGATTTGGGTTTGCCCCGCCTTTGTGAAAAAGTTACAGGCAGACAAGTTAGAATCAAGGTCGATTATGGCCAGATTCGTCGGATACCCCGAGGACTCAATGGGGTACTACTTTTACGTTCCAAACGAACACATGGTGTTTGTCGCTTTACGCGCAACCTTCATGGAAGAAGAGTTCATTAGCGAAGGCGGTAAATGACGTGAAATAACTCTTGGCGAGTTAAGCGACAAATCAACTCCAGTTGCTACAGAGTCGTTAGACGACGTTCCAGAAAACCCGGCTCAGCCGCAATTGCGCAGGTCTAGTAGGATATCTCAAATGCCTGAGAGATATGGTATGGTACACGTCGAGCATGAGAATGCTGTGATTGAGGGATGCGTCGGGGACGATCCCGTCACCTACGACCAGGCAATTACCGGTACAGACTCCCTCAAGTGGCTTGAGGCTATGCAGGCCGAAATGGACTCTATGTATTCAAACCAGGTTTGGACACTTGTAGACCTACCCAATGGTTTTAGACCGATCGGGAACAAATGGATCTACAAGAAGAAGATTGGATCTGACGGACAGGTGGAAACGTACAAAGCTAGGCTTGTAGCAAAAAAGTATAGTCAAAAAGAGGGTATTGATTATGATGAGACCTTTTCACCTGTCGCGATGATTAAGTCCATTCGCATTATGCTTGCGATAGCAGCATACTATGACTACGAGATCTGGCAGATAGACGTAAAGACCGCGTTCCTGAATGGATTCCTCCAGGAGGAGATCTATATGGAACAACCCAAAGGTTTTGCGTCAGATGCAGATGCTCAGAAGGTATGCAAGCTGAATTGGTCTATTTATGGACTGAAACAAGCTTCAAGGAGTTGGAATCTTCGATTCGATGAAGTAGTTAAGAACTACGGATTCATAAAGAACGAAGATGAGCCGTGTGTTTACAAGAAGGCCAGTGGGAGCAAGGTGTCGTTTCTAGTATTGTACGTAGATGATATCATTTTGATAGGAAACGACATTGGGATGTTTTCAGAGGTCAAAGCTTGGCTTTCGACCGAATTCTCTATGAAAGACCTGGGAGAAGCGACCTATATTCTAGGAATACGCCTATTTAGAGATAGGGCGAAACGGTCAATTGGCTTATCTCAAGCCCTTTACTTAGATAAAGTCCTAAAAAGGTTTAAGATGGACGACTCTAAGAAAGGGTTCCTACCTATGAGGCATGGGATTCATCTCTCAAAGGCTATGTCTCCTCGCAACGAGGTACAAAGACAAGAGATGATTGGAGTCCCCTATGCTTCAGCTGTGGGTAGCCTGATGTACGCGATGCTTTGCACGCGACCAGACATAGCGTACGCTGTGAGCGTAGTGAGTAGGTTCAGGCCAACCCTGGTAAGGAACACTGGGCGGCAGTAAAGACAGTCCTGAAGTACCTTAGACGGACTAAGGACTTGATACTGATTTACGGCCCAGGAGAATTAGAGGTAGATGGTTATACGGATTCGGACTTCCAATCAGATGTGGATGACCGAAAGTCTACTTCGGGTTTTGTTTATACGCTCAATGGTGGCGCAGTAACTTGGAAGAGTTCCAAGCAAAGCACGACTGCTGATTCCACCACTGAGGCGGAGTATATAGCGGCTTCAGAAGCTGCCAAGGAGGGTATTTGGATACGCAAGTTCTTAGAAGAACTGCATGTGGTACCTAGCATAGTGGATCGCCCGTTACCATTGTGGTGCGACAATAGCGGAGCGGTCGCACAAGCTAAGGAACCCCGTGCTCACAGTAAGTCCAAGCACATAGAGAGAAAATACCACGTGTTACGTGGGTTCGTTGAGAATGGCTCTATAGCCGTGCAGAAGATCGCCTCAGCAGAAAATGTGGCGGACCCGTTCACGAAGCCACTGTATCAGGCAGTGCTAGATCGTCACCTCGATAAAATGGGGTTGAGATACTATAGCGAGTGGCATTAGTGCAAGTGGGAGATTGTTGAAGTTTATGCCCTAGATGCCGTACGAGGATTAGATAGTACGAGGGCATTAGTGTAATTTTGATGTGTTTAACATTTGTAATTGAATTATTTGATAATGAAATTATTATTGTTTGTTTATTGTCGAAATTAGCATGACAAACAATACAAAGGCATATTATTATTTCGTCTAAATAAATTAACCTTGCAGTCGGGTAATAAGACGAATTAATAAAACCCCAATATTTACAGTTCAGTTACTGATTCTGTGGGGACAGAGAGGGGGCACCAGTAACCTGACATACTGTAATATTAAATTAAGTCCACAAGTCTTAGTCTCCAGTAGGATGACTGGATTGACGAGTACGACTTGTTTGTCGACGGGTCCAAAGTGGTTGTGCCAACCATTCACTTGGGAAGTGGGAGCTCGTGACATTGATACAAGACGAATCAGGGGATTGTCTGTATTTGGACACTGGCTCGTAATCGAACGATCACACACTGGTAAAGTCGCTGATCGATCGATTGACTATAGTAGTCTACGTGAACCTTAGACCGAAAGGGTTTAACTCGGGGTTGGTCTTAAGGTCTTGATTTGTCACTAGTTTGCTAGGCCCAAATTGCATGAAGCAAGGGTCAGCGACGAAATGCGGTCTTGACTTTTCGACGTGATTGCCGGTTATACCGCTGAGCGGGATTTACGGCCTTGATTAAATTCAGGGTTAACGTCCTATGCAGTTTCGAAGTGCGGGAATTTACCTAAGCCTCTGGCCAGAGCATATAACTGACTCACGAGTGTCGTCGAGGGCAGTTTTGGTAAATGTCACCGACACGAACATCATAGCGCCGAGTCCTGTAAGTTCGACTACGCGTGACTTTCCTCGACCGGGACAAACGTAAAGGGTTTATACGTAGTACGAAAATCTACAGTCGGTTCGTGGATTATGATTAGATCAAATTCGTACTCAACTTGGGATCTGTTCGGTACCACGGGGCTGGCTAGGTGAATACCGAACTCCTAGATTCCTCCTAGGCCGGTTGAGACGAACCAAGAGAGTCGGGCTTAAAAAGGGCAACCGACACAACGTCATTATCAGAGAGAAAGACAAGGCTAGGTCCTAGATTGAGAGACTAGGATTTGTGGATTGGCCAAAACCCTAATCGACCGAAAATGCTAAGTTTGACTAGTGAGGGGTAAAATGGTCTTTTCACCTCACGAAATATTTTTGAAATATAATATTGGATATTTAATATTTAGTATATGATTTAAATTTGATTTAAATCTTTATTATTATTTTAGAAAAATAATATTTAGTTTGGAATTAAACAATATATATATATCAGATATATATATATATATATATATAAGTTTCGATTTTTTATTTGATAAAATTTCGAAAATTATTAAATTTATTTATATTGGATATTATATATTTAAAATTTACTAAATATAGTATTTTAATTAATTAATATATTAGATATTTAATTAATTAATTTAAGTTTGAATTTGAAAGAAAAACCAAGTCAAACAAGACTTAGTAAAAGAGGAGGTGGTTAGAGTTTTTCTCCCCACTCCACATGAATATTTCGGCCAGCCCTAGGTGGTATAAATAGGGTTTTCGAAACCCTAGCTAAGAGAAGAAGCTCATTTTCGAAATTAACAAGGCCCAAAAAGGAAAACTAGGGTTTTCTCATTCCTCTCATCTCTCTCTCTCGAAATCTCTCTCTCGGGGCAGCAAGTAGCCATTCCTTGATCTAGCCGCACAAAGCAAGGAAGGGCTGCGACGTTGTAAGGTGCCGGCGTGACGCTCTTGTGCAAAGAAAGGAGCCGTTCGTGTGCTTTTGGCTTAGGAGAGGGGCACTACGCCTCGGGGATTCGAAGGCTTCGAAGCTTGCCATCGTCGAGTGTATCTACGAGGTATCATGGCTGATCCCTTTCTCCTTTTTGTTATATGTTCTCGTGTTTTAATCCGAGCGATCCTTGGGATAGGCGGGAACCCCGTAAAATTTTTAAAATTCCGCCGTTCAAGGAACGAGGGCCTCGGGCCCCTTCGGGGATTCCCAACAGTCAAGTGGTCCGCTAAGTTTTGTTGTGATCTAACATAGTCAACAGATATCACTCCATTCGTGATTAATTCACGAATCATGCTATGTCTAACACCTAAGTGTCTTGACTTCCCATTGTACATATGACTATAAGCTTTTGCCAAAGTGGCAGAGCTATCACAATGGATAGAGATAGGTGATATGGGTTTAGGCCACAATGGAATCTCATAGACTAAATTTCTTAGCCATTCTGCTTCTTTACTCGCTGTTGCTAGGGCAACAAATTCAGATTCCATTGTCGAGTTGGTGATACAAGTTTGCTTCTTGGAAGCCCATGAGATTGCACCTCCTCCAAGCAAGAATACCCATCCGCTAGTTGAGGAATTATCTTCTGGATTGGTGATCCAACTGGCATCACAATATCCTTCTAAAATAGAAGGAGATCCAACATATAACAAACTATAATTTATAGTTTTCTTTAGGTACTTAAGCACCCGCCTTACTGCTTGCCAATGATGTGTACTCAGATTACTAGTGAACCTACTAAGTTTTCCTACAGCATAAGCGATGTCCGGCCTTGTACTTGTCATGGCATACATTAAGCATCCAATCACCTTAGAATACTCAAGCTGTGAAACTGGCATACCTTTATTAGGCAAAAGTTTCATACTTGTATCCAAAGGAGTACTCACGGGAGTGCAGTCAAAACAATTAAATTTCCTCAACACTTTCTCAATATAATGAGATTGTGTAATGGCAATTCCTTTGTTTTCGCGTTTGATCCTAATACCTAAGATCACATCAGCCTCTCCCATATCTTTCATGGAGAATCTAGATGAGAAGAACTCCTTAGTCATGTCGACTTGTTTCTGATCCGTGCCAATGATCAGCATGTCATCGACATACAAACAAATGATTACTCCATTACCAAAGTTATCAAATTTGCTGTATACGCACTTGTCTGCTTGGTTCAAACTATAACCGTTGGACAAGACCACGTCATCAAACTTTTGATGCCATTGCTTAGGTGCTTGTTTCAATCGATACAAGGATTTAACAAGTTTGCACACCTTATTTTCATTTCCCGCCATAATAAAGCCTTCAGGTTGTTTCATATAAACCTCCTCATCTAAATCACCATTCAAGAATGCAGTTTTCACATCCATTTGATGAATTACAAGATTGTGAATAGCTGCCAATGCAATCAACAATCTAATTGTTGAGATACGAGCAACATGTGCATACGTATCAAAATAGTCAATTCCAAGTTTTTGTCGAAAGCCTTGAATGACTAAAAAGTCAATTCCACTTACAACCCAAAGGTTTGCAACCTGGTGGCAAATCGGAAAACACCCAAGTGTTATTTCTCATGATAGAATCCATCTCATCATTAATTGCTTCCTTCCAAAAAGCAACGTCTTGAGACTTCATTGCTTCATCAAATGTTTTAGGATCATCCTCAACATTAAAACAATACAGGTATTGGGTTGAAACCTCATCTCTAGAACCCTCAATTAGATATAACTGAAAATCTGGTCCATATGATTTTTGTTTCCTTTCCCTTTTGCTCTTTCTAAGTTCAATTGACTTGTTACCAGTCAAATCAGAACTTTTCTCCTTTCCTCTAGTGATTGAAATCATGTCCTTGGGTCTAGGTATAGTAGAGAAATGATTCTCATCAAAAATTACATCTCTCGACTCAACTACGGTATTAACTGAAATAGAGTCATTAGGTTCAATTACATAGAACCTATAAGCCTTGGAATGCTCAGCATAACCAATAAAGATACAATCTATACCTCTTTCCCCCAAACTTTTCCTTTTGGGTTCGGGAAGTCTTACAACAGCCCTACAGCCCCAAACACGAAGATAATTCAAGTTTGGCTTCTTTTTGAACCAAAGTTCATAAGGAGTCAATTTCTTCCTTTTATTTGGAACTCTATTAAGCAAATAACAAGCTGTCAACATAGCTTCACCCCAGAATCCATCACTTAATCCAGAATAGGATAGCATGGAATTAACCATCTCTTTTAGGATTCTGTTCTTTCTTTCAGACACACCATTCTGTTGGGGTGTATATGGAGCAGTAGTCTCATGAATAATCCCTACTGATTGAAAGTAGGTTGGATCAAAGTATTCACCACCTCTATCCGTTCTGAGTCTTTTGATCATGGCATTTTGTTGCAATTCAACTTCATTCTTATAAATCATAAATTTATCTAAGGCTTCATCTTTAGCATGTAACAAATAAACATAACAAAATCTAGAAGCATCATCTATAAACGTAGCAAAATATCTTTTGTTACCTAAGGAAGGAGTAGCATGCAAATCACATAAATCACTATGAATAAGTTCTAGTACTACCGATGAACGCATCACTTTATGAAAAGGTTGCCTAGTAATCTTAGTTAGCATGCAAGTCTTGCATTTTTCAGAACTAATATCAAAAGCTGGTACTAAACCTTCTTTAGACATTTCATATATTCTTCTATAATGAACATGTCCTAATCTAGCATGCCAAAGTACAGAATTATTAACTTTAGAACACGTCATAAATGCAGACTGTTCGTAAGAACGTCTTTCATTTAAATTCAAAATAAACATACCATTATTATAATAACCAAAGCCGATAAAATTACCAGACTTTGTCAATACAAATTTGTCTGATTCAAACATCCACATCACTTCTGCTTCTATTGTAACACAAGATTCCCCTTTTCTGAAACTTTATGGCGTTCACGCTATCTCTGCCAATCACCTCCCATCCCCGGCCGAGGCCCCCCTATCATACCAGTGCATTTCTTTGGTTTTGAAGTTCTAGAACTTGGGATCCTATGAATGAAGACACGGTCTCTGCGGATCCCACTGCTTGTAACCACATTTGTTCAAGACAGGACCAAACACTAAATTCTTACGCAATCCCGGTACAAACAATACATTACTTAACGTAATAGATTTTCCAGAAGTAAATTCTAAAACTACATTTCCTACACCAACTATTGGAGCACTTGACTCGTTGCCCATATGTAAAGCAGATCCATCTTCGACTGGTTGAAAATCTTTAAACCATCCTCGGTCTTTACATGCATGAGTTGTGGCACCCGAGTCAATCCACCATGCTTCTTCATCCTTATCCTGCACATAAAATGCCTCAGGACTAAAAGATACATAGGGTACACCAGAATTATAACAAATGTTTAAATTCTGACCTTGTTTAGGGTTAGAGGTTTTAGACCCTTCACCCGAAGTGCTTGCTCCATTGGTGTTTCTTGTCTGACCACCACCTTTTCCAACCCGACAATCCTTTTTGAAATGACCAGGTTTTCCACATTTCCAACAAGCCACTTTAGGCTTCTTGTTGGAACCACCATGGATATCACCATGACCCTTGCGTTTCTTATTATTTTTGGCACGATCCTCCACCATATTAACACTGGATGTTCCAGCACCGTTTCTGCCCTTCGGTTGGTCATTTTCCAGCGCTATAAGAGATTCCTCTATATGCAAATGACTACCCAATTATACTAGAGACAATTCCTCTTTCTTATGTTTAAGAGTGTGCTTGAAATCTTTCCATGATGGTGGCAACTTATCAATTATACTAGAAACTGATATTGACTCATCCATCACAAGTTTGTGTTGAGTGAATTGGCCAAGGATACGAAGTAGTTCGTTGTATTGTTTCCATAACTGGTCTTGCATCGATCATTTTATAACTATTAAAATTACTAACCAGGAACTTCTTGCTTGAAGCATCTTCTGCCATATATTTGGCTTCGAGATCATCCCATAAGGCTTTAGCAGATTCAAAATTCTGATATATATCGAATAATGAATCTGACATGCCGTTCAGAATATGGCCACGACAGATGTAGTCATCGTTCTCCCATTTGTTCCTCCTCCGTGCGGCCTCTAGCGTTTCGTTCTCTTCATACTCTGGCATGGGCGTACTCAGCACGTACACCACCTTGAGGGTCGTCAGAAGGAAGTGCATCTTCTTCTGCCAACGACGAAAATCCACCCCCTCGAACTTATCAAGTTTGCAGATTTTCGTAGTCATGTTGCTCACTGTTTCAGCCATTGAAATCAACCAACTATTATCTTTGATTGTTAGCAAAACTGGGGTATTGATTTGTATGGCCGAATACTCTCTAGAATCGTGTATTTGGATTCACTTTCCAAAGATAATATTTGGACCCTTTGCTTGAGTTACACCAAATTTATCCCGAGATAAGACTAGAGAAACCTTTGTGTTTTTGTGAATTCTTGTGTATTTGAGTTGAGTGTTCTGATGCTTATTTATAGCCCAAAACAAGAATGGTTGTGTCCATTCATAAGCATGCATGTTCATTCAAAGGTGGTGTCCCTTTGAAATACACACATCCATTCAAAAGGTAATACCTCTTTGGGTGTTATACCTCTTTGTGTGTCATGCCTCTTCGGGTATCATGCCTCTTCGGGTGTTTTCGGGTGGTGATGGGTCGAGGTGCTGCCCCGCACCCCGCAGGGGCGTTGCCCCTAGACCCCGCTAAGGGCGCTGCCCTTAGGATTCCGCAAGGGGGCGCGGCCCCCTTGACCCCCGCATGCTATTAGGGTTCCGAAATAAAACGATCCACGAGCGTGCACTCCACACCTCCTTACTCGTATGTATTTTATTTCCTAATTACACTAAAATATCTAACAATTTCATCATAAACAGATGTAGCCTCTGCTCATTGAGAAGGAAGTCCATCATCCATAACCTTAAGCAATAATGTACACGCTGCACCAAACATCTTAATTAGACCGATCAATGATCTCAAATTCCATAGCGGCTCGTTGTAAAGTACAAATCTGATAAAGTCAACTCTCCGTCTCTAGTTCACCAATATCAATCAAATGTGCAATATCATCTGCATGAGCACGCTTTAATTCATCGTTACGCTTACATGAAGAATCGACAAGATTAACTATATTGGTTAATCTGTCAAAAAAATGAGTGAATATGTATCACATGTTTTGATGCCGAAACTAAAGCCAATTGCAACCGTTGAGCAAAGCAATGAATATAATAAACACTTCTGCAATCTTTCGCAATCAAAGCTTGCAATCCATTGAACTCACCCCTCATGTTACTAGCACCATCATAACCCTGACCTCTAATATTTTGAACGTCCAAGTTATAGTGAGATAAAGCGGAATATATAACACCTTTCAAAGTTAGAGCTGTTAAATCAGATACATGAAAAAGTCCAAAAAAAAGTTTTTGAATGAATCCATTAATATCTACAAACCTTAGCACACTAGGCATTGCTCTCTTTTTGACTCATCTCGGGCTTCATCAACAATTATGCAATACTTTGCAACTCCAATTTCTTCACGAATTGCATTTTTCACTCTCATAGAAATCACGCGAAGTATTTGCTTTTGAATATCGTGACTTGTATACTTGACATTTTTGGGAGCATTCTCAATCGCCTTCGGAAGTTCGTCATTGTACCATGTTATCAGATCCAAAAATTCGAGAAAATTACCACGATTGATGAGCAAGATCTCTCATCATGACATCTAAATGGAATTCCTTGAAGTGTAAGAAATCACATAACATCTATATGAGCCTTTAACCGAAGACGATTAATTGCAATTCGTTGAGCATCAAAATTGTGAAACCTACTTGATATATGTTGTGGTTGCTTCATCAAATCCTCACATGCCTTTTCAGCATTACGATGAGGTGAAGAGACATTGCCTTTTCCTATGTGGCTTTGAAAAGCACTAGCTTTTCCATTTTTGACTTTCTTCCAGTTATCAAACCCATCAACATTAAAAGGAGTTTGATTTGAGCATCCCGATGGCTTGTTGAAGATAAAACATGGAAAGCAATATGCTTTATCTTTAGCCGGTGAATACTCTAACCAAGGAAATTGCTGATACCAAGTAGATTGAAATCTTCGAGGGTGCTTAATATTTTTATTTAGCGGATATTCTTGAAGAATGGGTTAATATGCCTTTATATTCAAATAAGCTCGACGTACCTCTTCTTGTTGGTTATGATTATATTCCCAAATTTATCGACGTATTCGCGGATCACGCTCCAAAGAATTGAGATCAACATCTTCAATTTCTGTATTTTCTAATCTTTTGTAAGGCCTAGATAATCCAACTAAACATATATTTAAACGATCTTACCACGATTTGAAGGTCGGAAGAATTCGAGCTCGCGTGGGGTGTTGTGTGTTCTTGAGAGGTTGGGGGCTCACTTTGATTTTCACACAATACACTATTATTATGTGTTAGGGTTTTGGTATTTATACCACATTTTGGTATATAATACTTGGGCCCCTAACAAAGTCCAATTACACTAAGCCTCTTATAAAGAGAATCTTTATAAATACACAACAAAGATAATTATAATTAATTGAACACAATAAAATATTCCTGTAGGTTCCAGATTAAACACCCAACGAAGATGAACTTGAGAATTAAATCGATTGACTCACCTTGTTAGATACGCGCGGAAGACATGAAGGAGATAATCAATCAATCTTCATTTAATCACTTGACTTTCTCTACAAGCAATCCAACTCCCTCTCTACAATGAACCCTAGACTACTATAATGGTGAGAGAGATTTTCTAGATGAGAGAAAGTCTCGCTTGGTATCTCAAGTTATTTGTGTAAAATACACACACTTGCCCTATATATACCAAAGCATACTTTGGTATATATCACATCAGTCCCTATTTATCATAAACTATAATTTGGTCCCTAGACAAAGATAACATGACATTTGAGCACTAGAAATGGATTCCTAACAATCTCCCCCTTAGTGTTCAAATGTCATTGGAGCGCCAATAGTCTTTGTCTTTAATGATCTTCAGTCTTCATCATCGATTGAACACAAGAAAGGATTCCTAACAATCTCCCCCTTTGTGTTCAATTGTGGATTAGACACGTTCTTCGTTGCTTCTTGAAGAAAAGGTTGAGGGCTTCTGGAGAATCTTCTTTCTCCCCCTATGTACATGCTCCCCCTTTCTTCTTTGCAACTTTGAATTTTTATCACCTTCTTGCATAGATCAGAGTTGTGCAGATCTAAGGACATTGACTCTTCGTTTATGCTTATGCCATGGAGAGAGGTCGTGTTTGTTGTGGTTCAGCGCGTGCGGTGTAAGCTCGGCTTCTTTAATGATATCACGTGCTTTGCCTCCTTGATATACTTCTCCCCCTCATGGCGATTCAATTGTATCGTCATGCCTACGGATCAAGGTGATTCCTCGTGTAAGCGCGGAGCGTGTTGATGTTGAAGTCCGGATGAAGTAACCTGAAAACGGGACCGACGACCACTGTTAGGAATCCATTTCTAGTGCTCAAATGTCATGTTATCTTTGTCTAGGGACCAAATTGTAGTTTATGATAATATAGGGACTGATGTGTAATATACCAAAGTATGCTTTGGTATATATAGGGCAAGTGTGTGTATTTTACACATAACTTGAGATACCAAGCGAGACTTTCTCTCATCTAGAAAATCTCTCTCACCATTATAGTAGTCTAGTGATTAAATGAAGTCAAGTGATTAAATGAAGATTGCTTGATTATCTCCTTCATGTCTTCCGCGCGTATCTAACAAGGTGAGTCAATCGATTTAATTCTCAAGTTCAAGTTCATCTTAATTCGTTGGATGTTAAATCTGGAACCTACAATTGGTATCAGAGCAAACTTGTTTGTTGATTCTGTGTTAAATCTGCTTTGGTTGAGCTTAATTGCTGATTTTCGATTGATCTTTGGTTCGACACTGTTCTATCTGATTTTCGCCTGATTTCTGTGTTAATCCAGTGTTAATTGTGTTAATCGAGTGATAGGTAAGCTGCGTCGATGCCTATTGTTCGATAATTGTGTTCTGATTAAGCAGAAATTAGGATTTGAGTGAAAAATAGGACAGTTTGCTGGTTTTCGCCAGATGAATGGCAGTTTTCGCCAGTTGAACAGCGGTTTTCGCTACTAGAACAGCGGTTTTCGCTATTTGAACAGCGGTTTTCGCTACTAGAATAGCGGTTTTCGCTATATGAACAGCGGTTTTCGCTGCATAAACTAGAGTTTTTTTTTGGTTAAATCGGTGTTTACTTGTTTAATTACGTGTTTTTTTAGCTGATTTGACTTATTAGCGAAAACCAAACCTTTTCAGCGAAAACCAGTTTTCGCTAGATTTATTGGCGAAAACCTTAAAGCTTTTCGCCATATACTGTTTCAGCGAAAACCTCAAAAGTTTTCGCCAGACACTCAGCGAAAACCTATAACGTTTCGCTATATATACTGTTTCAGCGAAAACCTAAACTTTTCGCTACATTTCTTAGCGAAAAGTTCATTCCTAGGGAAACCAGTGGCCAGCGAAAACTTAAAACTTTTCGCCAAACACTGTTCACACGAGAAGTTTTAGAGTTCACCACTTAGCGAAAACCTAATCTTTTCGCCACTTAGCGAAAACCTCAAAGCTTTTCGTTACATACTGTTTCAGCGAAAACCTAAGCTTTTCGCCAGAATTAATAGCGAAAACCTAAAGCTTCTCGCTAATACTGTTCACGCGAGAAGTTTAACTTTTTAACACTCAGCGAAAATCTAAACTTTTCGCTAGAATTTTTAGCGAAAACCTCCTAAGCTTTTCTCCACATACTGATTATCGTGATTAGCGAAAAGAGCTTTTCGCCACTACTGTTAGCGAAAACCTTGAAACTTTTCGCAATTTACTGTTTGAGCGAAAACCTGAAACTTTTCGCCACTTCCTTTAGCGAAAACCTCAAAAATATTCGCTAAGAATACTGTTTCAGCGAAAAGTAAAGAACTTTTCGCCACTTCACATAGCGAAAACCTAAACTTTTTCGCCACATAGCGAAAACCTAATACTTTTCGCCACTGTGTTCAGCGAAAACTTAATATTTTTCGCCAGACACCTAGCGAAAACCTAAACTTTTCGCTACATATCTTAGCGAAAAGTTCAAACCTAGATCTAACAGTGGGCAGCGAAGACTTTAAGTCAATATTTTTTTTAATCAACAAAACAAGACGATCAATATAACATCCAACATATTTTTAGTCGAAATTAAAATTTCCAACATTCTATACCAATTACAATTTTCGAACTTTAAATTGGTTTGAACTGAAAAAAAATGGAAACATATATGAGCTCTCATGAACTAACAATTAAAAGACTCGAAGATAGACTAGTTAACAACGAACGTGTTCTTAGAAAACATTTACTTAACGAGTCTAGTCTTCAATGTCTTTTAACAAATGCACAAGATAAAATCACAGACCTTGAACTAAAATTAGGACGTTATGAAATAAAAGTCTGTGAACTTAAAAAGAGCATTAATACATATGAGGAAGAAAAGCAAACAGTTCAACAAAAATTCTCATCCACAAATAACGAAATGGTCAGAAAATTAGAAGCTAGGCTAGCTAATAACGAGCGTGAGTTAAGAAAACATTTAGAAATCGAAGCTAGTCTTGAATGTCAATTGACCAATGCTAAAGATGAGATTACTAGTTTGCTATCTAAGGCAGAAAATTATGGACCGAATATTTCTGAATTAAGAACAAACATAGCTGCCTATAAAGAAGAAATTAAAAATCATCAAGCTCAGAATAAATGTCTTTCAGAAGAATGCAATAAATTACGCATTAAAAATAAAGAACTCGAAATACTTATTGCTAAGAAAGAAACTGAGCTAAAATTGTCTCAAAATAAATCCACTCAAACAAATGAGACAATGCCTATCAAAAAGGAACATTCTATACAAACTATAAAACCCGAATTTAATTGTGAAAATCCAGAAACCGAACGCAAAATTGCCGAGTTAAATTCTCTTCTGGAATCGCAGCAAAAAGGGTTTCAAGCTAAAATTGATGAACTCCAAAAGGAGAATACATTTCTCAAAAATTCCTACAAAATAGGCGCAACGTCAACTTCTTACTCTGTTAAAAGCGAACCATTAAAAAACATATCTCCAAAACAGAATAAGAAAACACCACGAATGACTAAAGCTATCAAGAAAGAAAGAATAGAGGAAGAAAAATCATTATATATTAAAATGAACGAAAATGGTTCTACCTCTGTTCCTACTACAAACATCTCTAAGGTCATTCCAAAGGTCAAGAAAGCTACTAAAGCTTTGAAAGGCAATTATTATACATTCTCTCCTAAAACTGAAATGTCTAAAAATAATAATTGTCTGAAAAATAAAAGTAGTTCATTTTATGAAAACACCTATGTGAATGATGTGATTCTTCCTAATAGGAAATACGACAATTCTATATTGAATGCTATTGATTCTATTAGTTCGTATTCCAATCTCAAGTACCCAGTCAAAGTCAAATCTGAAAAACATCTTCAACGACTGGCGAAAGGGAAAATTTTCTCAACTAACAATAGACACACATTCACCCGTGCTAAAAATGATAATTTCAGAACGGTACAAATTTGGAAACCTAAGCTAGAAATGGAAATAAGTAGTCCTAAACAAACGTGGCTTCCTATGACTACTTTATCTGCTAATTTTAATTCCAAATTTGAACCTTATGAGCTTTATAAGATTACTGCTAATCAGGGAGGACCCGTCCAAAAATGGGTACCAAAGTCCCGCTAATTTGTTTTGCAGGATCCCGATTATGTGTAGGTCCTCGGGTTGCTTCACACGTATAATCGGTATGAGCTGCAAGCAACCACCAATCCCCGACACTTGTGGTATTCGAGATTGCTCCACACTCGTGATCGGTATGAAATGTGAGCAATTATACTATATAAATAAGTATATTTTTAGATTTTGCACCGTTTCAAAAAAAAAAAAAAACAGTTTCAGCGAAAATATTTTCAGCGAAAAGTCTAGTGAAAAGTTTCACTGTTCAGCGAAAACAGTTTTTAGCGAAAACTTTTACTTTTCGCCAACTCAGCAAAGTTTTTTTAGCGAAAACCTAAGCTTTTCGCCACATTTTTTTCAAAACTTCTCGCTGAAACTTTTCAGCGAAAACGTTATACTTTTCGCCACATGGAAAGTTTTGTTTTGTTTTCGCTACATTTTTTTTATATATATATTAGGCCAGCGAAAAATATAAAAAAAAAAAAAAAAAAAGAGGCCATATACATATATAAATATATATAGGCCTGAAAAAGAGATAAAAAAAAAAAAAAAAAGGAAGGCCATCAAAATAAAGAAAAAGAAAAAGAAAAAGAAGGCCAAAAAAAAAAAAACTCTGAGCTTCATTGCTAAAAGAAGATGACTTGAATTTCATTGTCAAAATAGGTACATTACTATCCTAGATATTAGACTTCATCTTTAGTATTGAGTTTCAAAGGAAGTCTAATGTATCATTCTTAGTACCTAAAAATTTGTCTATGTCGTCTTTACATTCTTTATATATGTAGATGGGGAGTGGATAGACAGATAGACAAGGCGCATGAACTTCAAAAGAGCACATTACTATAGTTCTCATATAACAAGCGTATATGGTTTAGGGGGAGTGATACTTATGAGTGCAGAAGGCACATTTAAGAGGGAGTGTTACTCCATGTATAAAGGGCGCTTGATCTTTGTAATATGCAATCCTCAAAAAGCGCATCTATTTAGGGGGAGCATGGGCATCATATTGTTACAAGCGCACCATTTTAGGGGGAGAGTTACCTAAAACGGCGCAAGAGCTTAAAAAAAGGGGGATGCCCTGAAGACAACTTTCGTACTTTGACGGGGAGTGCTACCTCAACCCAAAAAGCGCAAAGACACAAAAAGAGGTGTTCACATACCTGTTCCTATGGTTCAGTTAATCCCAAACTGTACCTATCCCAGGAACAACCCCGAGTGTATGTGAGGGTTTTGAGCGAATCACGATATAATCATTACACATCAACCACAAACTATCCGGGCCATAACCATTATAGGTACAGGACTGATTTTTCAGATCTCGGGTAGAAGACGCCTCATCGGGTCCAAAGGCGCATGCACAACCCTTCCTAGCTACTCATTTGTCTCCCTAAAGACAAGTGTTTCAATATCTCACGGGGAACCGCATATGCTATCACCGTTTCACTTGGAAGCGGGAGATATTGAACTAAGTGGTCCACATCCCCACACCACTGACTTCATTCTATGCACTTAACGTCTAGTGTGTCCCATAGCCTAAAAAGTTTTCTATTTTTTTTAGGACACATACATTATTTTACACACACAAAGCAGGTCTATGTGACCTTGCCAGAACTTCTGTAGACACATTTTTTTACAAATGTGATTCTATGATCAGAAGGAAGTCCTGCCGTTGCAATATTAAAACAACAACGGTAGCAGGCCATCTTCTGGAGCACGACTCTAGAACGATGTCAACGGGTTGCCTATGTGGCCCCGTAGTCCCTTCAAATGCAAGTCTTTGTGACTTTGCATCAACGACCAAGAGTGACATCTAGGGATGTCTCACGATGATTGGTCGTCGGTCCCGTTTTCAGGTTACTTCATCCGCACTTCAACGTCAACACGCTCCGCGCTTACACTAGGAATCACCTTGATCCGAAGACATGACGATACAATTGAATCGCCATGAGGGGGAGAAGTATCTCAAGGAGGCAAAGCACGTGACATCATTAAAGAAGCCAAGCTTACAACGCACGTACTGAACCACAACAAACACGACCTCTCTCCATGGCACGAGAATAAACGAAGAGTCAATGTCCTTAGATCTACACAACTCTGATCTATGCAAGAAGGTGATAAAAAAATTCAAGGTTGCAAAGAAGAAAAAGGGGGAGCATGTACATAGGGGGAGAAAGAAGATTCTCCAGAAGCCCTCAACCTTTTCTTCAAGCAGCAACGAAGAACGTGTCTAATCCACAATTGAACACAAATGGGGAGATTGTTAGGAATCCATTCTTGTGTTCAATCGATGATGAAGACTGAAGATCATTAGAGACAAAGACTATTGGCGCTCCAATGACATGTGAACACTAAGGGGGAGATTGTTAGGAATCAATTTCTAGTGCTCAAATGTCATGTTATCTTTGTCTAGGGACCAAATTGTAGTTTATGATAAATAGGGACTGATGTGATATATACCAAAGTATGCTTTGGTATATATAGGGCAAGTGTGTGTATTTTACACAAATAACTTGAGATACCAAGCGAGACTTTCTCTCATCTAGAAAATCTCTCTCACCATTATAGTAGTCTAGGGTTCATTGTAGAGAGGGAGTTGGATTACTTGTAGAGAAAGTCAAGTGATTAAATGAAGATTGATTGATTATCTCCTTCATGTCTTCCGCGCGTATCTAACAAGGTGAGTCAATCGATTTAATTCTCAAGTTCAAGTTCATCTTAATTCGTTGGATGTTAAATCTGGAACCTACAACCAATCATCGTGAGACATCCCTAGATGTCACTCTTGGTCGTTGATGCAAAGTCACAAAGACTTGCATTTGAAGCGACTACGGGGCCACATAGGCAACCCGTTGACATCGTTCTAGAGTCGTGCTCCAGAAGATGGCCTGCTACCGTTGTTGTTTTGATGTTGCAACGGCAGGACTTCCTTCTGATCATAGAAGCACATTTGTCAGAAATGTGTCTACAGAAGTTCGGGCTAGGTCACATAGACCTGCATAGTATGTGTAAAAATAATGTATGTGTCCTAAAAAAAATAGAAAACGTTTTAGGCTATGGGACACACTAGACGTTTAAGTGCATAGAATAAAGTCGTGGTGTGGGGCTGTGGACCACTAGATTCAATATCTCCCGCTTCAAAGTGAAACAGTGATAGCATATGCGGTTCCCCGTGAGATATTGAAACACTTGTCTTTAGGGAGACAAATGAGTAGCTAGGAAGGGTTGTGCATGCGCCTTTGGACCCGATGAGGCGTCTTCTACCCGGGATCTGAAAAATCAGTCCTGTACCTATAATGGTTATGGCCCGGA
The DNA here is from genome assembly GCA_028392965.1 of Lindernia subracemosa. Lineage (NCBI taxonomy): Eukaryota > Viridiplantae > Streptophyta > Magnoliopsida > Lamiales > Linderniaceae > Vandellia > Vandellia subracemosa. Next base: position 51,323 of record JAQPCC010000031.1, read on the forward strand.
TAGTTTGTGGTTGAGGTGTAATGATTATATCGTGATTCGCTCAAAACCCTCACATACACTCGGGGTTGTTCCTGGGATAGGTACAGTTTGGGATTAACTGAACCATGGGAACAGGTATGTGAACACCTCTTTTTGTGTCTTTGCGCTTTTTGGGTTGAGGTAGCACTCTCCGTCAAAGTACGAAAGTTGTCTTCAGGGCATCCCCCTTTTTTTTTAAGCTCTTGCGCCGTTTTAGGTAACTCTCCCCCTAAAATGGTGTGCTTGTAACAATATGATGCCCCTGCTCCCCCTAAATAGATGCGCTTTTTGAGGATTGCATATTACAAAGATCAAGCGCCCTTTATACATGGAGTAACACTCCCCCTTAAATGTGCCTTCTGCACTCATAAGTATCACTCCCCCTAAACCATATACGCTTGTTATATGAGAACTATAGTAATGTGCTCTTTTGAAGTTCATGCGCCTTGTCTATCTGTCTATCCACTCCCCATCTAAATATATAAAGAATGTAAAGACGACATAGACAAATTTTTAGGTACTAAGAATGATACATTAGACTTCCTTTGAAACTCAATACTAAAGATGAAGTCTAATATCTAGGACAGTAATGTACCTATTTTGACAATGAAATTCAAGTCATCTACTTTTAGCAATGAAGCTCAGAGTTTTTTTTTTTTTTTTTTTTTTTATCTCTTTTTCAGGCCTATATATATTTATATATATATATATTTATATATGTATATATTTTCTTTTTAAAGGAATTGGCGAAAACTAAAAAAAAACTTATAATGTGGCGAAAACAATTAGCGAAAAGAAAAGGTTCTCGCTAAAAAAAAATTCGCTGAGTGTTGGCGAAAAGTAAAAGTTTTCGCTAAAAATGTTTTCGCTGAAATAGTTAGCGAAAAGTTTGAGGTTTTCGCTAGACTTTTCAGCGAAAAGTTTTTTTTTTATTTATTATTATTTTTTATTATACCTATATATATATATATATTTATTTATATATAAAAAATGGCGAAAACAGTTAGCGAAAAGAGAAGGTTTTTGCTGAAAACTGTTTTCGCTGAAATCTAAAAAAATATTTATTTATATAGTATGATTGCTCACATTTCATACCGATCACGGGTGTGGAGCAATCTCGAATACCACACGTGTCGGGAATTGGTGGTTGCCTGCAGCTCATATCGATTATGCGTGTGAAGCAACCCGAGGACCTACGCATAATCGGGATCCTGCAAAACAAATTAGCGGGACTTTGGTACCCATTTTTGGACGGGTCCTCCCTGATTAGCAGTAATCTTATAAAGCTCATAAGGTTCAAATTTGGAATTAAAATTAGCAGATAAAGTAGTCATAGGAAGCCACGTTTGTTTAGGACTACTTATTTCCATTTCTAGCTTAGGTTTCCAAATTTGTACCGTTCTGAAATTATCATTTTTAGCACGGGTGAATGTGTGTCTATTGTTAGTTGAGAAAATTTTCTCTTTCGCCAGTCGTTGAAGATGTTTTTCAGATTTGACTTTGACTGGGTACTTGAGATAGGAATACGAACTAATAGAATCAATAGCATTCAATATAGAATTGTCGTATTTCCTATTAGGAAGAATCACATCATTCACATAGGTGTTTTCATAAAATGAGTTACTTTTATTTGTCAGACAATTATTATTTTTGGATATTTCAGTTTTAGTAAAAAATGTAGAATTGTCTGTTTTAATATTTGTAGCTTCTTTCTTTATTCTTTCTTTCTTTATCTTTTGAATGACTTTAGAAATTACCTTTTTAGAAATAGAGGAGGAAACATTTTCGCTTGTTTTGATAAAAAAATGATTTATCTTCCTCAATTCTTTCTTTCTTGATAGCTTTAGTCATTCATGGTGTTTTCTTATTCTGTTTTGGAGATATGTTTTTTAATGGTTCGCTTTTAACAGAGTAAGAAGTTGAGGTTGCGCCTATTTTGTAGGAATTTTTGAGAAATGTATTCTCCTTTTGAAGTTCATCAATTTTAGCTTGAAACCCTTTTTGCTGCGATTCCAGAAGAGAATTTAACTCGGCAATTTTGCGTTCGGTTTCTGAATTTTCACAATTAAATTCGGGTTTTATAGTTTGTATAGAATGTTCCTTTTTGATAGGCATTGTCTCATTTGTTTGAGTAGATTTATTTTGAGACAATTTTAGCTCAGTTTCTTTCTTTGCAATAAGTATTTCGAGTTCTTTATTTTTAATGCGTAATTTATTGCATTCTTCTGAAAGACATTTATTCTGAGCTTGATGATTTTTAATTTCTTCTTTATAGGCAGCTATGTTTGTTCTTAATTCAGAAATATTCGGTCCATAATTTTCTGCCTTAGATAGCAAACTAGTAATCTCATCTTTAGCATTGGTCAATTGACATTCAAGACTAGCTTCGATTTCTAAATGTTTTCTTAACTCACGCTCGTTATTAGCTAGCCTAGCTTCTAATTTTCTGACCATTTCGTTATTTGTGGATGAGAATTTTTGTTGAACTGTTTGCTTTTCTTCCTCATATGTATTAAGGCTCTTTTTAAGTTCACAGACTTTTATTTCATAACGTCCTAATGTTAGTTCAAGGTCTGTGATTTTATCTTGTGCATTTGTTAAAAGACATTGAAGACTAGACTCGTTAAGTAAATGTTTTCTAAGAACACGTTCGTTGTTAACTAGTCTATCTTCGAGTCTTTTAATTGTTAGTTCATGAGAGCTCATATATGTTTCCATTTTTTTTTTATCTTTTCGGTACAAACCAATTTAAAGTTCGAAAATTGTAATTGGTATATAATGTTGGAAATTTTAATTTTGACTAATTTCGAATAGTTCTCCAATATTAGTGTTTCAGCTCAAAAACCAATATTAAGTTCACAGATATTGTATTGGTTTTATAGAATGTTGGATATTTTAATTTTGATTCAAAATATGTTGGATGTTATATTGATCGTCTTGTTTCGTTGATTTAAAAAGATATTGAGTCAACTTATTTTGTTTTATTTTGACTTTAGTCAACTTATGCTGTATTTTTGTATTGAAATAATTTTCGGAAGTTTTAGGTATCAAAATTATATATATATATATATTTTTTTAAAAAACGATTTTAGAAAGAAAAAAAAACTTGTACTGAGAATAATTTTTTTTGTACCGAAAAATTTTACCAGTCCAAAAAAAATTTCGTTTACACGAAACTTTTTCGTATGAACCAGGAACCTATATAAAGTACGTACAAAAAAAATCTCAAAGTGAAAAATAAAAATTTTAGGAATTTTTTTTTTTTTTTTTTTTTTGGCTACCTAAAACCGTCGAAAGCTTTGTGAACAGTATGTGGCGAAAACTTTCGAGGTTTTCGCTGAAACAGTATAGTGAAAAGATTTAAGTTTTCGCTGCCCACTGTTTTCGCTAGGTATGAACTTTTCGCTAGGAAATGTAGCGAAAAGTTTAGGTTTTCGCTAAAATGAAGTTTTCGCTGGAACAGTATATAGCGAAAAGCTTTGAGGTTTTCGCGAAGTGGTGAAAAGTTCTAGGTTTTCGCTAAGAAGTCTAGCGAAAAGCTTAGGTTTTCGCTGAAACAGTATGTAGCGAAAAGCTTTGAGGTTTTCGCTAAGTGGCGAAAAGATTAGGTTTTCGCTAAGTTGTGAACTCTAAAACTTCTCGTGTGAACAGTGTTTGGCGAAAAGTTTTAAGTTTTCGCTGGCCACTGGTTTCGAATGAACTTTTCGCTAAGAAATGTAGCGAAAAGTTTAGGTTTTCGCTGAAACAGTATATATAGCGAAAAGTTATAGGTTTTCGCTGAGTGTCTGGCGAAAACTTTTGAGGTTTTCGCTGAAACAGTATATGGCGAAAAGCTTTAAGGTTTTCGCCAATAAATCTAGCGAAAACTGGTTTTCGCTGAAAATGTTTGGTTTTCGCTAATAAGTCAAATCAGCTAAAAAACACGTAATTAAACAAGTAAACACCGATTTAGCTTATAAAATACTAGTTTATGTAGCGAAAACCGCTGTTCATGTAGCGAAAACAACTGTTCAACTGGCGAAAACAGCTGTTCAACTGGCGAAAACTGCCATTCATCTGGCGAAAACCAGCAAACTGTCCTATTTTTCACTCAAATCCTAATTTCTGCTTAATCAGAACACAATTATCGAACAATAGGCATCGACGCAGCTTACCTATCACTCGATTAACACAATTAACACTGGATTAACACAGAAATCAGGCGAAAATCAGATAGAACAGTGTCGAACAAAGTCACTTCAAACATCAGCGATTCAACTCAAATCAGCAAATTAAGCTCAATCAAAGCAGATTTAACACAGAATCAACAAACAAGTTTGCTCTGATACCAATTGTAGGTTCCAGATTAAACACCCAACGAAGATGAACTTGAGAATTAAATCGATTGACTCACCTTGTTAGATACGCGCGGAAGACATGAAGGAGATAATCAATCAATCTTCATTTAATCACTTGACTTTCTCTACAAGCAATCCAACTCCCTCTCTACAATGAACCCTAGACTACTATAATGGTGAGAGAGATTTTCTAGATGAGAGAAAATCTCGCTTGGTATCTCAAGTTATTTGTGTAAAATACACACACTTGCCCTATATATACCAAAGCATACTTTGGTATATATCACATCAGTCCCTATTTATCATAAACTACAATTTGGTCCCTAGACAAAGATAACATGACATTTGAGCACTAGAAATGGATTCCTAACAATTCCTAACAATCTCCCCCTTTGTGTTCAATCTTCAATTCGGCTTGGATTATCTTTGTGGGGCTTAGTGCATTTGCCTGAGTCCTAAACGAATTTCCTCCTTGTCTTGTCTTTTGACCTCTTCTTTTGGAGATCTTCAAGCTCACCGTGTCTTGTTCTTCGCTTCTCGGCACCAGATCTTCTTAATCTTCTTTTGAAGCTCGACTCGTAAATGCCGGAAGGTGTTTGAAGTTGCTTGCCAAATCTTGAAGAATTTTCTTCTTTTTGTGTTCGATCTCTCCTTTCGATAATGACGCAACTTCCCCTACTTTTTGGTCAACCTTGTGTTGGGATTGGGAAGTTCTCTTTGAAGTTTGGAGAGACATACACGAGGCGGAAACTTCAGTTTTTGAAAGTCGGCGGTGTTTGCTTGATTTGACGACGCTTGATGATTTGGCATGTTGGTCACGTCGTCGGGACAAGGAGGATGGCGTTGGTAGGCACAGTAGGAGCTCGGGCTAAACTGTCGGTGACGGGGGCCTTGCCGGTGTCTCGAGATGAGCCTTCCATCGCTCGGTAGACTTTGGTTAGGATTTGGTCTTCTAACGTCTTGGCAAAGTCTTATAGTCGTGTCTCGAAGGCGATCGCCGTCACGAACAGGGAAAATGACGAGACGGAGCCACAAAGGCAATCCGTCGTATAAGAAATCGGGGTCACGAAGACTTCCCGTTAACATCTTGAGTTCTAGCAATCTCCCCCTACAAGGGCTATCTCCCCTTCTTGCAGAGGCTTTGAATGCTCTTCAGCTAGGACTCTCTTGACTTGACGCTATACTCTGTAGACCGGATGTAGATAGTGATCCACGCCTTGAAATTTGACTTTGATGATGTCGCGGATCTTGTACTTTGATCGCATCTTATTCTGGTCTTTCTCCGTAGTTTGAAGTCGTCAAGTCAAGTCTACTCCTCTTCTTCTCGGCGCCGGATTCGTCTTCTTCGAAGGAAGTTGTCTGGTTCGGCCTCGAGGAAGCTTGTCTGGCTCCGGAAGAAGGTACGCATGGGGTGTTGTAAAATGTGTCGAGGCTCCTTTGGAATGTTCCATTCAAGTGTAGGGGAGCCCGGCTTCAGAGTGGTAAGCTCGGCGGAAGTTGGTGGGTGGTCCGACCTGTTTGTTTATGTGTGTCCCCTTCTCCCCCTCATGGCGATTCGTGTTAACGAAATCGGCATGCTTGTATAGGAAGATTAGAAGGACACAAACGACAGGTCGGTGATGGTAATAACCAGACGGAGCCACTAAGGCAATTCGTCGACACGACTTCAGAGACAAACTCCGAGACGTGGCCTGTGAGGACAGGGCTTGAAGAACCGGGGCCACATAGGCGTCCCGTTTACATCGTTCTAGAGACTAGCTCGAGACGATGGCCTGATTCCGTTGTTGCTTTGATGTTGCAACGGCAGGACTTCCTTCCGATCCTCGAATCATGTCGAAGCAAGACATGTCTACGGAAGTTCTAACTTGATCACAAAGACCAGGTGTTATAAAAGTGTATGTGTCCTAGAAAATATAAAAATATATGGAAAGTGAGGACACACTAGACTCGAGTGCGCTAGGAAGTGTGGTGGTGGGGCTAGTACCACATAATTCAATATCTCCCACTTTCGAGTGAAGCGGTGATAGTAGACGTGGTTCCCCGTGATTTCTGAAACACCTGTCTTTTGTGAGACAGACGAGTGGGTAAGGCTCGGTTGTGCACGCGCCGTTGGACCTATTGCGGTGACTTCTACCCGGGAGCTAATAAAATTAGCACCTGTACCTATGGGGGTTGGTCCGAATAATTTGTGAGTTGAGGAAATTATGTAGCGTCGGTCTTTTCAAAAGGTTCCAGTAGATGTGGCTATTTTTTCATAATTTGACTGTCTCTCGGTGATGTTCCGGGGTTAGATTCAGTTGGGTTTGACTGAATCATGGGAACGAAGTCCTTGCATCCGGTAGGAAGTAGTGAGTGCTGCTTTGTATGTCAGCAATCCGGAGTAGGTCGATTGAAGCGCGCACCGAGTTTAACATTTGTAGCCACCGTCGCCTTTGAAAAGAGTTGACCGTTGTAGGCTCGAGATTCTTCTTTTGAAGTCCATCTTCGTAGGTCGGAGGTAACTCCACGAAGCTTGATGATGAAGAGAAACTATCTTTCTTCTTTCTTTTTTTTTTTTTGTTTTTTATGGCCTTGTATTTTTAATTTTGATGGCCTCCTTTTTTTTTAATATAATATTAATCGTTATTAGTAATATGTATATTAGTATATTATATTATATGGATATAATATATATTAATCGTTATTAGTAATACATATTTCTATATTATATATTATATGATAATAGTATTATTTATTATTACTATTGTTATATGTATTATATTTATTTTATTTATACATATAGATATATTTTATTTCTCCTTCCCAAAATATGCTTCCTAAAAGAACTTGCTCCCCCTCAAAAGATGCTAAGTAAGATCGAAAAATCTACGAATCTCTTTCCCAAAATTCACGCATTTAAGGTTCGCTCCCCCTCAAAAATGTAATTATTGCTCCCTTTTAAGAAAATAAGGATCACTTCTCTTTTAAAAAATAAAAGAGTAGCTCCCCCTCAAATTAAGCTCATTTTACAAAAATGGTATTTTCATTTCCGTGTGTAATATGCATTTTAAATTTTAAAGTTTTGAATATGCATATTTAAAATGTACCATTTTGAAAGATGGGCATTTTTGCGATTCAGCTTATATGCATGCTTGAAAGTTTAAGCTTGAAAATCTTAAAATTGTATGCATAATGAAAATGTACCTATCTTAAAATAGAGTATTTTGCATTTTGACTCATGTATGCATGCATGCAAGAATTTGAAAGTAAAACTCCTTTTGAAGCATGCATAGCTATATTTTACCCTATTATTTTCAAAGTAGGTATATTGTCTGTAAGTCCCTTTTCATCTAATATAATGCAAGCAACAAAGATAGCAACCTAGGATATGGTGAGATCGATTTAAGCTTAGGAGTGTTTTAGGTTGGCTTTGATCAAGAAGACACAATGCTTGCAAAAGGAACAACATTTGAAACTAGGGCTTGGTGGATCTTTATATACCACATTAGTTGGTATATTAAAGCCCATCAAGCCCAAAACCTAATTAGCCCAAACAACTAATACTTAATTAAGTAAATTACAAACCCAAATAACATCTAAACCAAAGAACTAAATACACCAAAGACGGAAGCATCTAAAATATAAAGAACACAATAAAATGATCCTAACAATCTCCCCCTTTGTGTTCTTTTTAAATCTTCTGCTTGGATGCTCTGGCCTTGGGGTCCCCCGTTTTGTACGTAGAGCTTCGAAGTCCAAGCTTGACTTCGTAGTTACGTAGCCACCTCCGAAAAGCCAGTCTTTCATCGATCTTCCCTCGAAGTAATCTGAACTTCATCTGGCTATCGAGGTCTTCTCCTTCCATCTCCTGGATAATCCTTGTCAACTTTCTTGAAATAATTTGGAGAGTCCCGTCGGAGAACTTTGGGATCTCCGAGGTCTTCATCAATCTCTTCTCACCTTTGTAGTTGACGTAGACTATCGAGGGGTCCTCACCTTCAAAGACGTTTCCTTCAGAGATGTTGGGGTCATCCGGGACTTCGAAGTTAGGCTTTGTGAGGTTCACTTTCTTCATATTGCTTTCCAGTGCCATCTGAAGGTCGTGGGAAGCATTATAATTGATCTGGCGCAACATGAACCTTTTAAGTGTAACAAGGCCTATCTTCAATGCAGGGTCCTTTTTCAGCTGTCCTATATACCTGTACGTCGAGAATATTCTCTCGACATCAGGGTGTCTAATGTAGATTAGGTCCGCTTCGCTCATGTCTTCAACCTTCCCATCCTCCCTTTCAACTTTGTAAACTGGATAGGGAATTTGGTTGAAGTACTCGACTCTGACTCCCGTCACCCTTTTGATCATTTTCTTCCTTGATTCGTCTTTTCGAAGGCGATCCAGATTGTCGCCGCGTCCTCTGAAACTCATCATCATTCACAGACTTAGGACATAGAATATTGCCCTTCGTCCCGTCAGATGAGTCATCCCACTCAGCTCCAGTTCGTCAGGCTTGGTGATACGCTCGGGTTTCCTCCATATTCGTTTCCGAAACTCTTCCTGGTAAGGTGCCACGATTTTGGCATTTTCCCACGGGAGCTCCGAAATCTTCGGGGTCTCTCTTGGCGGAGGGTTGTACATGTCGTACCATCGGTTGGCGTGCTCCAAGAGAACAGGAAGTTCGGGGATTTCTGCTTCGTAGTCCTCCCCTTCTTCCAGCTCCTTGTCTTCTATTCTGACAAGTTCAACCTCTGCATTCCTTAGGAGCTGTCGAGCGTTATCAAACATAGCCTTTGAGAACTCTTCTGTAACCGGTCTTTTGAGCCATCCTTCGTTCATAATGTACGCCTCCACTTCAGTGTGTGGTTGGAGGTAATCTTCGAGGTTGAATGGCTCTAAGTCCGGTAGAGGTGGGCTTCGGCTTTTTCTGGCTTCGTGGGTGGTGGAAGGAGGATTTGGGGTGGTGGTTCTTTGGACTGTATGTGTATGGATTTCCGAGGTCGACGTTGCTTCGCCAAGGAAGAGTGTCTGGTTCGGCCCTGGCGCCGCTTGTCTTCCTCGAGAACCACTTCGTGTGGGTTGTTGGGTTTGTGTTGTAGGGCCTGCTGCTGATCTGCCCTGTCTTGGTGTGCTTCGTCGTACAGATGCTCCGGAGGAGGATAGGCGTTGGCGCTTCTCCCCCTCACGGCGATCCTGGTCGTCAGGATCGTCGTGCCGTCTTCGGATTGTTGAGGTGTCGTCTCGGCACGTTTCTGTTGACGGTATGTTTTGTTGCGCGATCAGTATTTTTCGGACCGTCATGAGCGCGGGGTGCTTCGGGTCCTCTCTTATGAGACGGGCAGTGAAGATGTCCCATAGGTCGAGCAGTGGCATGGTTTGGGGGTTCGGATGAGGAGGTGGGGGTAGTGGGGAACGTGACGGGGTTTCGTCGACGACGGGAGCTTTGCCTCTGTCCTGCGCAGCAGCCGTAATGAGTGACTGCATGCGCGGGACAGCCACTTGTTCGAGAAATTCGGCAAGTCTCCGTTCTAGGTATGTCGCCGTCACGTGCGGGGAATCACCGCCGGAGCCACGAAGGCCTTCCGTTTGCACCCCCGAAGTGGTGGGGTGGCCAGTTTCGCGGGAAATCGATGGGACTTCGGGCGGCACTGGGCTTCCGACCTGTCCTTGCGGTTCCTCACGAAGAAGGACCGCTCCGGTCGTTAGGGCCACGTCACACAGACGGGCGAAGGTGGAGCTCTCACCGGGGCCACTTAGGCGTCCCGTTGGCACGCGTCCGATCGTGATGTTCGGACGGTGGCCCTCTGACGAAGACGATGTGAGGTCGTCGTCATCGGGACTTCCGTCCAATCCTAGAAGTGCCTCAATCATGGGCGCCTCTATGGACGTTGAGGCCTGTTCGGTGACAGGCGGAGGACGTGATGGTTGAGGGTCGGGGCTTTTTGAGACGACCGGTTGTTGGAAACCGGCCGAATGGCTAAGGCTCGTGGTATGCGCCGTTGGGTCGATGTCGGCGGCTTCTATCCTAAGGGGTGACCCGACTTGTAGTGGAGTGGGGATTGGAGGAATGCGACGACGTCTATGGATAAGCGTGCTGTCATCGTCGTCGTCAGAGGAGTCGTCGCTCATTTGTTGGCGTTGAGGAGCGGGCGACGGCTGCCTCGTGGAGGGTGGTGGTGACGGTGGGCGGAGTATGGGCATCCCGTCTTCGCCGTCCGAGTCGGAGACGTCGCTCAACATTTGTCGTTGAAGAGCACGCGACGTCGGCGGGATCGGCGATGTGCGGCTGACAGGAGATGGTGGTGGGATGGGTGTGATGAGTGGTGGTGAGGGCTGTCGAACGGGTATTTGTTGTTCGACAGGTGTTGGTGGTGTGGATGATTGGGTAATTGATGGAATGGCTGGTTGGTGAGTGTATGACTGAGGAATGGATGAGGAAGCTGCCTCCGGCCCGGTTCTAGGACCTTCATCGGCAGAGTGGGAGGCCCCGGGGTTAGGTTCGAGGGGGTTTTCTCGAACCATGGGGGCGTATACATTGTACTGGCGGCAGTATTCTTCTACCATGTGCTGCTCCGCCAGTGACAAGAGGGATGAAGGGATGGGCATCGGCCGCCGTGCGTATTTCTCATCGACCTTCCCCTTCTGAAGGTACTTGAGCTTTGGCGGGGTGACATATTCGTCGGCAGGCCGGGTTGGTATCTCAGGCAGTGTTTGCATAAAGTGGTGGATCATTAGCCCGAACCACCTGGGATATGGAAGATACTGCGTCTTCTTGCCCTTCGTTCGCTGCATCATTTGGTCGTCAAGGTCCAACATGAAGAGCTTGGCATAATCGATGTTTTTGTTGAAGGCAATGCCGTGGAAGATCCGCAGTATTGTGATATTGCACCTGTCGTGCCCTGAGTGCTTTGGTGAGAAGCACTTATTGACAAGCGCAAAACGTGTCCGCCATGGATGCGGGAGCATGGACTGTTGGATCTGAGAGATGAACTTCACGGGCGTGAAGTAGCCCATTCTGTGGATGTCCTCGAGAAGCTCGTCCTCAGAAGCCTCATACTCATTCTCCGGTCGGCTGGGCAGGCGGAGAACATGGCGGATTAAATCGCGGGTGACCTCGACCGTCTGGCCTGCGAGTTTTGCTTCGTAGTATAGACTATTATCTGGTGCCACCTTCGTCTGCAGCGTCCCCCAAAATTGTTGAAGGTAAACGGAGGGGACGGGTACAGCGGCCGAGAAGGCGCACCAGAGGTGATGGTGTCTCAGAATCGCCGGCATAATGGGTTCCTTCCCTTTAAAGACTTCCAAGTCAAGTTGGAAGTTGTTATCTGTAGGTTCCAGATTTAACATCCAGCGAATTAAGATGAACTTGAACTTGAGAATTAAGATCGATTGACTCACCTTTGTAATTAGCGCGCGGAAGCAATAGATAATCATCAATCAATCTTCATTTAATCCAATAGCTTTCTCTACAAGCAATCCATATACCTCTCCACAATTAAGCCTAATCTACTGTGATGAAGAGAGAGATATTAAAATGAGAGAGAGCCTCGCTCAAGGTGTGCTCAAGTTATGTGTAAAATACACACACTTGCCCTATATATACAAAGCATACTTTGGTATATATCACATCAGTCCCTATTTATCATAAACTACAATTTGGTCCCTAGACAAAGATAACATGACATTTGAGCACTAGAAATGGATTCCTAACAATCTCCCCCTTAGTGTTCAAATGTCATTGGAGCGCCAATAGTCTTTGTCTTTAATGATCTTCAGTCTTCATCATCGATTGAACACAAGAAAGGATTCCTAACAATCTCCCCCTTTGTGTTCAATTGTGGATTAGACACGTTCTTCGTTGCTTCTTGAAGAAAAGGTTGAGGGCTTCTGGAGAATCTTCTTTCTCCCCCTATGTACATGCTCCCCCTTTCTTCTTTGCAACTTTGAATTTTTATCACCTTCTTGCATAGATCAGAGTTGTGCAGATCTAAGGACATTGACTCTTCGTTTATGCTTATGCCATGGAGAGAGGTCGTGTTTGTTGTGGTTCAGCACGTGCGGTGTAAGCTCGGCTTCTTTAATGATATCACGTGCTTTGCCTCCTTGATATACTTCTCCCCCTCATGGCGATTCAATTGTATCGTCATGCCTACGGATCAAGGTGATTCCTCGTGTAAGCGCGGAGCGTGTTGATGTTGAAGTCCGGATGAAGTAACCTGAAAACGGGACCGACGACCAATCATCGTGAGACATCCCTAGATGTCACTCTTGGTCGTTGATGCAAAGTCACAAAGACTTGCATTTGAAGGGACTACGGGGCCACATAGGCAACCCGTTGACATCGTTCTAGAGTCGTGCTCCAGAAGATGGCCTGCTACCGTTGTTGTTTTGATGTTGCAACGGCAGGACTTCCTTCTGATCATAGAAGCACATTTGTCAGAAATGTGTCTACAGAAGTTCGGGCTAGGTCACATAGACCTGCATAGTATGTGTAAAAATAATGTATGTGTCCTAAAAAAAATAGAAAACTTTTTAGGCTATGGGACACACTAGATGTTTAAGTGCATAGAATAAAGTCGTGGTGTGGGGCTGTGGACCACTAGATTCAATATCTCCCGCTTCAAAGTGAAACGGTGATAGCATATGCGGTTCCCCGTGAGATATTGAAACACTTGTCTTTAGGGAGACAAATGAGTAGCTAGGAAGGGTTGTGCATGCGCCTTTGGACCCGATGAGGCGTCTTCTACCCGGGATCTGAAAAATCAGTCCTGTACCTATAATGGTTATGGCCCGGATAGTTTGTGGTTGAGATGTAATGATTATATCGTGATTCGCTCAAAACCCTCACATACACTCGGGGTTGTTCCTGGGATAGGTACAGTTTGGGATTAACTGAACCATGGGAACAGGTATGTGAACACCTCTTTTTGTGTCTTTGCGCTTTTTGGGTTGAGGTAGCACTCCCCGTCAAAGTACGAAAGTTGTCTTCAGGGCATCCCCCTTTTTTTTAAGCTCTTGCGCCGTTTTAGGTAACTCTCCCCCTAAAATGGTGCGCTTGTAACAATATGATGCCCCTGCTCCCCCTAAATAATGCGCTTTTTGAGGATTGCATATTACAAAGATCAAGCGCCCTTTATACGGAGTAACACTCCCCCTTAAATGTGCCTTCTGCACTCATAAGTATCACTCCCCTAAACCATATACGCTTGTTATATGAGAACTATAGTAATGTGCTCTTTTGAAGTTCATGCGCCTTGTCTATCTGTCTATCCACTCCCCATCTAAATATATAAAGAATGTAAAGACGACATAGACAAATTTTTAGGTACTAAGAATGATACATTAGACTTCCTTTGAAACTCAATACTAAAGATGAAGTCTAATATCTAGGACAGTAATGTACCTATTTTGACAATGAAATTCAAGTCATCTACTTTTAGCAATGAAGCTCAGAGTTTTTTTTTTTTTTTTATCTCTTTTTCAGGCCTATATATATTTATATATATATATATTTATATGTATATATTTTCTTTTTAAAGGAATTGGCGAAAACTAAAAAAAACTTATAATGTGGCGAAAACAATTAGCGAAAAGAAAAGGTTCTCGCTAAAAAAAATTCGCTGAGTGTTGGCGAAAAGTAAAAGTTTTCGCTAAAAATGTTTTCGCTGAAATAGTTAGCGAAAAGTTTGAGGTTTTCGCTAGACTTTTCAGCGAAAAGTTTTTTTTTTTTATTTATTATTATTTTTTATTATACCTATATATATATATATATTATATATAAAAAAATGGCGAAAACAGTTAGCGAAAAGAGAAGGTTTTGCTGAAAACTGTTTTCGCTGAAATCTAAAAAAATATTTATTTATATAGTATGATTGCTCACATTTCATACCGATCACGGGTGTGGAGCAATCTCGAATACCACACGTGTCGGGAATTGGTGGTTGCCTGCAGCTCATATCGATTATGCGTGTGAAGCAACCCGGGACCTACGCATAATCGGGATCCTGCAAAACAAATTAGCGGGACTTTGGTACCCATTTTTGGACGGGTCCTCCCTGATTAGCAGTAATCTTATAAAGCTCATAAGGTTCAAATTTGGAATTAAAATTAGCAGATAAAGTAGTCATAGGAAGCCACGTTTGTTTAGGACTACTTATTTCCATTTCTAGCTTAGGTTTCCAAATTTGTACCGTTCTGAAATTATCATTTTTAGCACGGGTGAATGTGTGTCTATTGTTAGTTGAGAAAATTTTCTCTTTCGCCAGTCGTTGAAGATGTTTTTCAGATTTGACTTTGACTGGGTACTTGAGATAGGAATACGAACTAATAGAATCAATAGCATTCAATATAGAATTGTCGTATTTCCTATTAGGAAGAATCACATCATTCACATAGGTGTTTTCATAAAATGAGTTACTTTTATTTGTCAGACAATTATTATTTTTGGATATTTCAGTTTTAGTAAAAAATGTAGAATTGTCTGTTTTAATATTTGTAGCTTCTTCTTTATTCTTTCTTTCTTTATCTTTTGAATGACTTTAGAAATTACCTTTTTAGAAATAGAGGAGGAAACATTTTCGCTTGTTTTGATAAAAAATGATTTATCTTCCTCAATTCTTTCTTTCTTGATAGCTTTAGTCATTCGTGGTGTTTTCTTATTCTGTTTTGGAGATATGTTTTTAATGGTTCGCTTTTAACAGAGTAAGAAGTTGAGGTTGCGCCTATTTTGTAGGAATTTTTGAGAAATGTATTCTCCTTTTGAAGTTCATCAATTTTAGCTTGAAACCCTTTTTGCTGCGATTCCAGAAGAGAATTTAACTCGGCAATTTTGCGTTCGGTTTCTGGATTTTCACAATTAAATTCGGGTTTTATAGTTTGTATAGAATGTTCCTTTTTGATAGGCATTGTCTCATTTGTTTGAGTGGATTTATTTTGAGACAATTTTAGCTCAGTTTCTTTCTTTGCAATAAGTATTTCGAGTTCTTTATTTTTAATGCGTAATTTATTGCATTCTTCTGAAAGACATTTATTCTGAGCTTGATGATTTTTAATTTCTTCTTTATAGGCAGCTATGTTTGTTATTAATTCAGATATGTTCGGTTCATTATTTTCTGCCTTAAATTTTAATTTCACAAGCTCATCTTTAGCATTGGTCAATTGACATTCAAGTCTAGCTTCAACTTCTAAATGTTTTCTTAGAACACGCTCGTTATTAGCTAGCCTTGCTTCTAATTTATTGACCATTTCCTTTTCATTGTTTGTGGATGAGAATTTTTGTAAAAGTCCTTGTTTTTCTTCCTCGCACGCAGACAAAGTAGTTTTTAATTCACATATTTTTGTTTCTTGTGAGTCTGCCTTAGTTGTTAAACTTATTATTTTTTCATTTGCACTATCTAAGCATCTCCTAAGATTATCTTCTTCTAATAAATGATTTCTTAGGATACGCTCATTATTTGCGAGTTTATCTTCTAGCTCTTTTATAATCTTTTGTTCATGAGAATTGTTAGGTTCTATAATTTCAGATTGTATTCTCTTATGTTTTGAGCTTGAAGTTTTTGAGCTTGTTGAGGAAGATGAAGAAGATAAAGACTTTTTCTTATGATGTTTTTTATTTAATAATTTTTCAATTAGATCTAGGTTGTGTTTGATTTCTTTAAGTTCTAGATCATTTTCGCTTAAGTAATTATCCATTTTATCTTTTCAGTTCAGACCAATTAATTTTGCAAATTATAATTGGTATAGAATGTTGGAAATTTTAATTTTGACTAATTTCGAATAGTTCTCCAATATTAGCGTTTCAGCTCAAAAACCAATATTAAGTTCACAGATATTGTATTGGTTTTATAGAATGTTGGAAATTTTAATTGACTCAAAATATGTTGGATGTTATAGTAATCGTCTTGTTTTGTTGATTAAAAAAAAATATTGACTTAAAGTCTTAGCTGATTTATTTTGATTTTCAATTTATTTTGACTTTTAGTCAACTTATGCTATGTTTTCGTATTGAAATAATTTTCGGAAGTTTTAGGTATCAAATATATTTTTTTAAAATGATTTTAAAAAAAAACTTCTACTGAGAATAATTTTTTTTGTACCGAAAAATTTTACCAGTCCAAAAAAAATTTCGTTTACACGAAACTTTTTCGTATGAACCAGGAACCTATATAAAGTACGTACAAAAAAAATCTCAAAGTGAAAAATAAAAATTTTAGGACTTTTTTTGCTACCTAAAACCGTCGAAAGCTTTGTGAACAGTATGTGGCGAAAACTTTCGAGGTTTTCGCTGAAACAGTATAGTGTAAAGATTTAAGTTTTCGCTGCCCACTGTTTTCGCTAGGTATGAACTTTTCGCTAAGAAATGTAGCGAAAAGTTTAGGTTTTCGCTAAAATGAAGTTTTCGCTGGAACAGTATATAGCGAAAAGCTTTGAGGTTTTCGCGAAGTGGTGAAAAGTTCTAGGCTTTCGCTAAGAAGTGGCGAAAAGATTAGGTTTTCGCTAAGTTGTGAACTCTAAAACTTCTCGTGTGAACAGTGTTTGGCGAAAAGTTTTAAGTTTTCGCTGGCCACTGGTTTCCCTAGGAATGAACTTTTCGCTAAGAAATGTAGCGAAAAGTTTAGGTTTTCGCTGAGTGTCTGGCGAAAACTTTTGAGGTTTTCGCTGAAACAGTATATGGCGAAAAGCTTTAAAGTTTTCGCCAATAAATCTAGCGAAAACTGGTTTTCGCTGAAAAGGTTTGGTTTTCGCTAATAAGTCAAATCAGCTAAAAAACACGTAATTAAACAAGTAAACACCGATTTAGCTTATAAAATACTAGTTTATGTAGCGAAAACCGCTGTTCATGTAGCGAAAACAGCTGTTCAACTGGCGAAAACTGCCATTCATCTGGCGAAAAACAGCAAATTGTCCTATTTTTCACTCAAATCCTAATTTCTGCTTAATCAGAACACAATTATCGAACAATAGGCATCGACGCAGCTTACCTATCACTCGATTAACACAATTAACACTGGATTAACACAGAAATCAGGCGAAAATCAGATAGAACAGTGTCGAACCAAAGTCACTTCAAACATCAGCGATTCAACTCAAATCAGCAAATTAAGCTCAATCAAAGCAGATTTAACACAGAATCAACAAACAAGTTTGCTCTGATACCAATTATAGGTTCCAGATTTAACATCCAACGAATTAATATGAACTTGAACTTGAGAATTAAGATCGATTGACTCACCTTTGTAATTAGCGCGCGGAAGCAATAGATAATCATCAATCAATCTTCATTTAATCCAATAGCTTTCTCTACAAGCAATCCATATACCTCTCCACAATTAAGCCTAATCTACTGTGATGAAGAGAGAGATATTAAAATGAGAGAGAGCCTCGCTCAAGGTGTGCTCAAGTTATGTGTAAAATACACACACTTGCCCTATATATACCAAAGCATACTTTGGTATACCAAAGCATCAGTCCCTATTTATCATAAACTACAATTTGGTTCCTAGACAAAGATAACATGACATTTGAGCACTAGAAATGGATTCCTAACATTATCCTTCGGAATGACCCATTTTGACGTCGGGTAAATCAGATCCGTTGGTGTCGTACTCATTTTTTTTTATTTTTTATTTTTCGATCTTTTGTTTTGTTCCGAACACCTGGATTTGCTAAACCTGCGATGATAGAGAAGCCATTAGCTTATACAGTAAAATGAAGCATAAGAAATCATGATTTGAATAGGTGAAAGCAAGTTGGAGTGAAAAGGTTAAGTGTTTTGGGCTTGAAAAATTTGATTTTTGATTTTGGGCCCAAAACAGTGTCAGCCCATTTAAATCATGAGATTGATACTTAGAAAATTTCTTAACTGTAGAGTTCGCGCATTAAAGATAAAAGTGTTTGAAGGATTTTCAAAGGCTTTAAGTCGCGAAGTGAAGAGAAGTGCCAAAAAAATTCTAAGTATAGATTTCGCGAATGTTAGAATAGGTTCGAGAACTGAAAGGCTTTGCGAATTGAGATTGTGTTCTCGAATTGAGGTGAAAATGAATTCGCGAAACATGTAGGGATTAGCGAAAGACCATGGGGTTCGCGATCTGGAAGTTTGCGAATTGAGAAATAAGTTCGCGATTTAAAAATGATTAAGAATTGAGAGCGGTTCGCGAACTTGAGGACGTGGTGAATTTGAAAGGAGTTTGCGGTTCTGAGTTTTGCGAATGCGGAGTGAGTTCGCGAACTATTACGAATTGGGAGCGGTTCGCGGAGTGAGTTCGCGAACTATTACGAATTCGCGAACTTGGAGAACTTCGCGGGCTTAAGTGGAATGCGCAAAAACAGGTTCGAGACTTCGAAAGCCGCGCTTGAAAGATAAAAAAGAAAACAAGTTCGCGAATCATGAAGATTTAACGTGTTCATCAACCGCGAAGAGCAAAAATTCCAGATTTCACCAAAACTTCATCATCGAAGTAAAAATCTGCATTAAAACGAAGATTTTAAGGGAATTCTTACCACAGCAACGCACGAGAAAGAGAGGATTTGAGGATTTAAGGTGGGTTTCGTCGTGATTTGTGTGGATTCTTCTCGCGAGTGAACAGTGATTGTAGAGAAAATTCGAAAAGTTTAACCCTAATTTTGATTGTGCGGCGACTGTAGCTTCGAAAGGGTTTAGGGTTTTAAGGTGTGACAAGTTCGCGAAGCGTGCGTTGAGTTCGCGAAGCTAACTTTGGTTCGCGAAGTAATGTTGAAACCCAACATTGAAAGTTCACGAATCAGTAAGGAAGTTGAGGAACTGGGCCGAAAATTGAGAGAAGAAAGCCCAATACTGGTTTTTTTTTTTTTGGATTCGTGAATTGACTCAAATGTTTTAGTGATTGTGGGCTCAATATTTAACTAAGACTCCCCCTCAAAATGTGCACTCTAAAAATTTTTTTTTTTAAAAATAAAGTATAATAAGAAGACTAAAATTACTCTCCCTAAATTTTTGGAATGGTGATCTTCTTTTAAACTTTATAAAAGATTGAAATAGACAAAAATCACGTTATGCTTCCAGATTCAACATGCCTAACTTTGAAACGAGAAACATGAAACGTTTTTCATCCAAAGCCTTTGTGAAAAGATCGGCAAGTTGAACTTCGGTGTTGACGAAGTACATTGTGATTGTGCCTTTTTCGACATGATCTTTTATAAAGTGATATCGAAGGTCTATATGTTTAGTGCGGGAATGATGGACGGGATTACAGGTAATGGCAATAGCGCTCTTCGAGTCGCTGTAAATTGGAATGTTATTGAGAACAAACCCGTAATCCTGCAGTTGCGTTCGCAACCATAGGATTTGAGAGCAGCAACTGGCCGCAGCAACGTACTCTGCTTCGGCGGTTGATGTGGACACACAGTTTTGTTTCTTAGATGACCAACTTACTAGTTTGTCACCTAAGAATTGTATTCCACCCGAGGTGCTCTTCCTGTCCATCCTACAACCTGCAAAATCGGCATCCGTAAAGCCAAGTAATTGAAAGTTAGAGTTCTTGGGATACCAGAGTCCGAGTGTCGGTGTTCCCTTGAGATAGCGTAAGATCCTCTTCACTGCAAGCATGTGCGACTCCTTCGGATCGGCTTGAAAGCGCGCACACAGGCAGGTGGAGAAGACTATATCCGGCCGACTTGCTGTCAGATACAGAAGCGATCCTATCATTCCTCTGTATGTAGACGGGTTGACTGATTTGCCCGATGGATCTGAGGCTAATTTGCACGAAGTCGACATCGGGGTACTTTTAGATGGGGAATTTTCCATGTTGTACTTCTTAAGTATGTCTTGAATATACTTCGATTGACTGATGAAGATTCCTTCTGGGAGTTGCTTGACTTGCAGTCCAAGGAAGAAGTTGAGCTCTCCCATCATGCTCATTTCAAACTTTGTCTTCATCAGTTCCCCGAACTCCTCGCACAACATGGGGTTTGTGGATCCAAAAATAATGTCGTCGACGTAAATCTGAATAAGTAGAATTTCAGACTTCGTCGCTTGATGAAGAGGGTGGTGTCGATTTGCCCTTTAGTGAAGCCTGACTCGATCAGAAAATCAGATAGCACCTCGTACCATGCTCGGGGTGCTTGCTTAAGTCCGTAAAGTGCCTTCTCGAGGAAGTACACGTAGTCAGGGTGGGCTTGACTTACGAATCCTTCAGGCTGTGCCACGTAGACTTCTTCTTTCAAGACGCCGTTGAGGAAGGCTGTCTTGACATCCATCTGATACACCGTGAAGTCTTTGTGGGCTGCGAAGGCTAGGAAAATCCGGATTGCTTCGATTCGCGCGACGGGTGCAAAGGTCTCATCGTAGTCGATTCCCTCTTGCTGGTTGTAGCCCTTCGCGACTAGCCTTGCTTTGTTGCGAATTACGACACCATCTTCATCTTTCTTATTCTTGAATACCCACTTCGTACCAATAATCGTCTTTCCTTGAGGTCTCGGTACGAGTTTCCACACTTTCAGTCTTTCGAACTGATGGATTTCCTCCTGCATTGCGTTTACCCAGTCTGGGTCTTTTAGCGCGTCTCCAACTTTGCTTGGCTCATCCTGGCTGAGAAAGCAGGCATATAGATTTTCGTTTATTGCGATGATCTTGTACTGACTCCTTGGTCTGGATTTCCAATGATTTGAGACGTCGGATGGGCTCGAGTCCACTTCCTTTGATGAGGGAGAGGTTGTTCTTGCTCGTCCTGTGCGGGTTCTTCACCTGTTGTCTCGGGGTGCTGGAAATTTCGATCGGAGAGTGAGGCACTATGTCAGGGAAAAATACTAGGGGAATGTCTTCGTCGTCTTCTTCAGTTGAAGTTTCAGGGGAAATAGTGACTTCAATATGTGACGTTGAGGGAGATGCATCAGCTTCGTGTTGGCCTACGGGGGAAGCTGGTGCGTCACTATTTTGGGGTTGGTGAGGAGGTTGAGCTGATCGACGATCGTGGATGGCTAGATCTTCGAAAAGCAGCTCCCATGCGTCGTCGCTCTTGTGGGATGTCGATGCTTCCTCCTCGAATGTAGGACTGGGCTGATCGTCTGTCAGCACTCTAATTAGTCCCGGTTCTGGCCTGATTTGGACAGAAGCGTTCGGTTGTAGTACGGGTCCTGAACTGATGTATTCAGAAGCCACAGGCGCTTCGTCGAAAGTAACGTTTATGCTTTCCATAACAGTCCTTCTATCTTTGAGATAGACTCTATAGGCCTTCGAAGTAGCCGAATATCCAATGAACACTCCTTCGATGGCCTTCGGGTCGAGCTTCCCTCGATCAACTCGGTCATTAGCTACAAAGCACTTGCAGCCGAAAATCCGTAGAT
This sequence comes from Lindernia subracemosa, assembly GCA_028392965.1. Taxonomy (NCBI): domain Eukaryota; kingdom Viridiplantae; phylum Streptophyta; class Magnoliopsida; order Lamiales; family Linderniaceae; genus Vandellia; species Vandellia subracemosa. Next base: position 72,968 of record JAQPCC010000031.1, read on the forward strand.
ATTTGATGTTTGGGACCCTTTGGTTGATTAGCTCGTACGGAGTCTTCCCAAATCTCTTGTGAATGCTCGTTCGGTTTTGCGTGCAACACGCCGTGTTTACTACCTCGGCCCATAAAAAGTGTGGAAGTCCTGATTGAATTAGCATTGTCCGGGCTGCTTCGATAAGGGTCCGGTTCTTCCTTTCCACTACTCCATTTTGTTGAGGGGTTTTTGCGGCCGAGAACTGCTGAGAGATTCCTAGCGAGGTGTAGAAGTCACTGAGGACCTTGTTCTTGAACTCAGTGCCATTATCTGTGCGGATTACTCGGATGTTGCTCTCAAGCAGGTTCTGAGTCGTCTTCACAAAAGAGATGATTATTTCAGGGGTCTCGTCCTTCGTTTTAAGATATCCCGTCCATGTGTACCTCGAGTACTCATCTACAATGACTAAGACGTATTTTCTTCCATTTATGCTTTGTATCCTCATTGGCCCGCATAAATCCATGTGTAGCAGCTCCAGTGGGCGAGAGGTCGAGGCCACGTGTTTTGACGAATGAGATGCCTTCTTCATCTTTCCCATTTCGCACGCCGAACATAGATGCTCTTTGTGGTACTTCAATGGTGGGAGTCCTGTGACTAGCTTATCTTTGTATAGTTTATTCAGCGTTTTGAAGTTGATATGGGACATCCGTCTGTGCCAAAGGTCATATTGCTGGTGTAATGCCTTTGTCATCAGACAGATGGAGGATGAAGGTCGAAGGGTCTTCAGATTGATTGTGTAGAGATTTGTCTTCCTCGTGCCTGTGAGGAGTTCCCTACCCTGCTCGTCGCTGATGGTGCATTCGTCAGACTGGAAGGTGACCGTCAGCCTTCTATCGCATAACTGGCCAATGCTGAAGAGGTTGTGTCCAAGTCCTTCGACGAGCGAGACATCCCTGATTGTGAGGTTGTCATGGATGAGGTCTCCGTGTCCTATGATCGGAGCCGCGTGATTATTTCCGAAGCGCACGTTACCGCCAAAGCGGGCTTTGTAGTTGCTCATCAGCTCTTTTCTCCCTGTCATGTGTGTGGAGCAACCTGAATCGAGATACCACACATGACAGATCTGCAAAAATAATCAAGAGAGGTGAGTAACCCGATAACGGTCGGGTTCACCTTGGTTATTTTCGACACGCAAGCATAGATGAAATAAAGAATCAGCTAAGATGCTTGGACTTGTTTTGGGAACCCAAATCTGGCGTGTGCCTGATTTAGTCGTGTTGGATTCGAGTTCCCTTTTAGTGACCCAAATTTGCCTCGTTATGATCGGTTGCATTTTGATTTTGGGCACGTAATGCTTGGGCTCGGTTTTCTTCTCGTTTTTGCGAGATATTTGATCTGGCTTTTTCTCGAGCCTTGAAGCATTTTGTGGTCTCGCCTTTGGTTTGGGATTTGAGCTTGCAACCTTCTTGGCTTTTACTTCGGGGAAGTGTGCAAGGAGAGGGTTAGTTCGCGAGTTAGGTATAGGAATCAAAGTTCGCGACTTTGATGCGTGCCTTTTAGTTTGCGAGTCTAGTGTGTGTGTGGGGTTTGCGAAATAAGTTGCCTGCTAAGTTTCGGGTCTGAAATCCTTTTAGACTTAGAAATTAAACTAGCAGCATTTTTCAACACATTAACACACTCAAGACGATTCTTACAAAACAAAAAGGGAGACATTTTAGTTTTCGATTTCATTTGCTCCTTTTTGTGAACAGCAACGTCTCCTTTTGTCTCGTCTTGGTTTGCCCTCCACTTCACGCTCTTTTCCCAAGATGCTTTTCCTGTCGATGCAGAAGAGGCCTTGTTAGTGATCTTCGTGGTGCGACCTATAACCGGCTTATCTAATTCTTTATTCTTGAAGAGTTTTGTGTGTGACGTTTTCAAAATGAAAGGAGTGTGTGTAGGGATCGTGTGGGATCTAGTGCTTATTTGATCCTTTAATGATGAAATTGCTGCGAGTAAAATGTCTTTCTCTAGTTGAGAGAGTTGCTCGAGTGATTCCTTCGACGCTCGTAGTTCTGAAATTTCTTTCAGCATTGGAGGAATGTAAGCTCTAGACGACGTTCCCATATTCTTCGAATTCTTCGGTACGTCTTCAACGGCCTTTTGAGAGGGCGGTGCACTTGCCTGGAGACAGTTATCAATCGAGGGTTTTTCCTTTGTCTTGTAACTTTCGTTCAGGCTAGTGTAATCGAACGGTTTTTCGGCCCGATCGCTCCCTTCTCTTGTCGTTGGTTCGCTTTTTGAAGCCTGAACGAAGCGCATGAGCGATAGACCTAGACAACTATCATCGTAGCGAGTGGGGGTTTTCTTGGCTTCAGGTTTGATGGTCTTGACGAAGCCTAATCCTGCTCGTGGATCATAGAACCTAGTATCCTTGGGCTGACTAAGGAATACGGTTTGTTCTGATTGCCCTCGTTTCGTGATAATGTCTTCTAAGCTCTTAATCTTAGCATATAGCCCCGCACGTTCGCTATTCATCAGATTATATTCGCTAGTCTTGTTAATTCGCTCATTCTCACTCTTCCTAAAGTTCGCCGTTAACTCTTCAAGTTTTTTATTCAATTTAATTATTTCCTCATCTCGACCAGCTACCCTAAGATTTGCGGCTTCTAATCGACAATTCAGGGAACCTATATCGCTTAGTCGATTAATGAGGGATGCACGGTTATTAGCTAATTGGGCTTCTAGTTCTGTAATTCTAGAATTATTGCTAGAAGCTTCGTTTTTATTGCATTCTAAGGTCGCTATCCTATTTGTCAATTCACTAACTTTATCATTAGATTTTCCTAAGTCTTGTTCTGTCATACTTAAGCTATTTTCTAACCTTTCTACCTCTTCTAGTGTCATGGTTAGAATAGCTTGAGTTTTTACTAATTTCTTTTCTAAAGACCTAGTATTTTTACGTTCTTTACTTAGGACCTCTATTTTATTTTGTAATTTTAAAAGCATACTATCGTTGAAAGAGTATACCTCCTCGCCGTTGCACGGTTCATCTACTTCATTCGTGCTGGTACTGGTGCTAGCTTCCGGCTGCTCCTCCTCGTCTGATCCGTCTCCTTCCAGCCGTGCCATCAGGGCAAGGTTCTCGGGCTCGCTATCGGTGGAGTCCTCGAGCCAGTGGTCCTGCTCGGCCACTAGTGCTTTGCCTTGATTCTTCTGCCTGATCAACTGCAGCTTCCTGAGATAATACTCTTCGTCCTTCTTTTTCTTCGGAAGGGGACAGTCATTGGCAAAGTGCCCTGGTTTGCCACAGTTGTAGCATTTTCTTGGTTCGGCTGGGGCCTTGGTTTCAGCTGGCTGAAATGGTCGGGTCTGAGGATTGGGTCCTGACGAGATCCTTTGTTTGTTGGACGAGGATGATGATTTCTTGAAGAACTTTTTGTTCATCATCTTCGTTACCAAGCCAAGTGCTTCTGGAGCTCCTTCATCTCCGGATCGGAGTCCGAGCCTGAGTCATCTTCGGAGGTGGAGGGGCTTGTGATCTTGATGGCTTTGCCTTTGCTCGGCTTTGCGCTCTTCTTGTCCGTCACTAAGGCTAGTGAGTCGGCCACAGCCTTATTCTTCTGCTCCTCCACCCCTCGTTTACGTCATCTGAATGCTGTTCGAGGCTCTCGTAGATGCTGTGGATGTCAATTTCATCGAGGTCCTTGTTCTTCCTGAAATTTGTGGCAATCTTCTTCCACTCAGGCTGTAATGATGTAAGGAATCTTACATTTAGCTCCAAGTTGGACTTCATGATGCTGATCTTCCGCAGCTCATTGGTTTGGATCATAAACCTACGATAGGTTTCACCAATTGGCTCGCCCTGTCGAGCCTTGAAGGAGTCGTAAGCCGCCAATGTGTTGGCTTTCTTGGCTCTTAAACCGATATCAGTGCCCTGCATCAACTTAGAGATCTCGTCGAACATTTCCTTGGCAGTCTGGAAGCTATCTACCTGAATGTAGATTTCATTTGGCATGGCTTGTAGGAGGTAGGTCTTGGCCATGAGGTCTGCCCTAATGCTTCGTCTTTCAAGATCAGTGTAGTCGGCTGGAGACTTGGGTACTATCTGTGGAAGGACGGGAGGAGTCACGGTGTCGTCCCCGGGGAGTGTGCTCGTGAATGTTTCGGGGCCGCTTTGGAGTGATCTGATCATCTCCTCTCCGTTGTCTTTGATCTCCAGGAAGTTGAAGAATCTGTTCTTCCAGATAGAGAACTCGCCTCTTCGCAGCACTGGTGGTCTGACGTCGCTTCCCATGGCGAGTGTGTCCATACTATATTATATGTGGGTGATCTTTAAACGTGTGTGGAACTTTGAAGTGTTGAAACTTGAAGTTAGTGAGGTTCGCGAACTTGAGCTGGATAGTGAAATCGAAGGGTTCGCGAACTTGAGCTGGATTCGTGAAATCGAGGGGTTCGAGAAATGGCTGGTTCGCGAATTGAAGACCGGTTCGTGATCTGCGTTGGCGAAGTGAGTTCACGGGTTGGCTAAATGATTCGCGAAGCTGAGCTGAAGGTTGGCGAATCGAAAGATCGCAGATGAAGTGGGGTTCGTGAAGTGGCCTGAGCTTCGTGATCCTGGTTCGCGTGTTGAGGTTCGCGGATGAAGCGGAACACTTCGCGAATTGAAGTTCGCGGGAGTGGCGGTTCGCAAAGCAGAGAGGTTCGCAAAGCAGAGAAGTTCGCGAATTCTTTGTCTGTTCCGCGAATGATGAACAGGATGAAGATCTTCAAGCTGAAACCCAGAAAAATCCGAAAATCTTGCTGTAAATGCCCAAAATCTGCCCAGAAATGCTGTTTTTGCTGGAATAAGTTCCCCAATACCAGAAAATGGCCGAGAAACCCCAAAAACAGCTCAGAAAAGGCAGAAAAACAGCCAAAGAAGCTCAAAAACAGCAAAACAAAGTGACGAAAATAGCTCAATAACTCCAAGAATGGCTTCAAAGCTCCCTCACGCTTACTCTGATACCACTTGTAAGTCCCTTTTCATCTAATATAATGCAAGCAACAAAGATAGCAACCTAGGATATGGTGAGATCGATTTAAGCTTAGGAGTGTTTTAGGTTGGCTTTGATCAAGAAGACACAATGCTTGCAAAAGGAACAACATTTGAAACTAGGGCTTGGTGGATCTTTATATACCACATTAGTTGGTATATTAAAGCCCATCAAGCCCAAAACCTAATTAGCCCAAACAACTAATACTTAATTAAGTAAATTACAAACTCAAATAACATCTAAACCAAAGAACTAAATACACCAAAGACGGAAGCATCTAAAATATAAAGAACACAATAAAATGATCCTAACATTGTCTTTTCAGCTCGATATGCATGCCAAAATTTACTATGGAATGCATATATAGAATTTACCTACGGTGTAGTTGCTCACCGTGCTTCCCTTTATAACGTATGTGGAGCAACTTCAAAGTACCATACGTGAGGGATGCAGTTGCTCGCGTCTCTTACCAGTCATGCATGTGGAGCAACCCGAGTACCGTGCATGCTGGAATGTGTGGTTGCTCTCGTCTCATACCAATCACGCGTGTGGAGCAACCATCGTCGAATTACCACACGTGATTGGGCTGCTGCAAAATATTATCGGGACTTTGGTACCCATTTTTGGATGGGTCCTCCTATATTAGCAGAAAACAATTTATGCACATTTGGTTCAGATATACATCCTAAACCATCCTTTAAAGTTCTATTTAATTTGATTTCTGATTTAGGAATCCAAGTGTGGTGAACCTTAGAGGGAAATGACAATTCAGCGCCGGTGAACGTGTGTCTAGGTTTAGAAGATCTGAAGATTTTCTCCCTAGGCAGTCGCAGAAGGTGTCTTTCAGACTTAATCTGGACCGGGTATTTCAAGTATGAATACGAACTTATCGCACTATATGCATCATCAGATGATGAGTCGTATTGCCTACAAGAATTCACATCATTCACTCTATAATGATGATTTTTGATGGAATTTTGCTTACTAGAATAATAAGTATTTTTGTGCGTGTAAGCAATTCCATCTCTATCATTATTTAAAGAATGAGAGATTTTGGAAGTTTGAGAAGTTCGCCTGCTTGAGCTTGGGACTTCTTCTTTAGGAACTTCCTTTTTAATGGGAGCGGGAGAAGGAGAATCTTTAGCAATGTCGTCCTTGAGTTTGAAAAATAATGTCGATTTTCCTTTCTCCTTCCTAATATTCTTTTGTTCCTTAGCATTTTTACATGTATTGCTTTTACTTTTCGTTTCTGCGCCAGTCAAAGTTGACTTAGAATTATTAGTAAAAGTCTTTTCAGTTTTAGGAACAAAAGCGTCAGTTTGAATTCCCTTATCATGCTTAATAGAAGATATTTCTATGGAGAGATTATTTAGGACAGGTAAGGGCGGGGAATTTTTGAGATTCGAAATCTCCTCTAAAAGTTTTTCTTTTTCAGCTCGGAAACCCACTCTTTCCGATTCCAGAGTTGCGTTCAATTCTACAATTTTACTAGCAACCTCTGGAATTTCCCAACAAGAGATAGGTTTATGAGAATGTAAACTATTTTCCCCGTTGGACGCTAAGTCTTTAGAGGAACTTTGGTCTGTTTGTGTAATACCCGTAAAAATTTAATACGGGGATTTCGCAAAACTTCGAAATTGGTAAAGATAAGTTTGGGCAGGCTTGAAATTGAGCCCAAATAATAATTGGGCCCAAGCCCAATAAAGAAGGAAGATACGTTGCTAACACCTATGAGGTTTTTTCAAAAGGAGGAAAATTACAAAAAAGACCCTTTCTTAGCTTAAGAGGAAAAACACGTCCATGCTTCATCACCTGCTGAACTAAAGCAGTAAAAACCATCATTAGAGATAAATAAAAGGAGGAAGAGAGAAAGGAGAAGGAGGCGAGAGAAAAAGAAGAAAGAGACAAAGGAAATTTGGCAACAGGCTCCTTCCAATCTTCATCAACAAAAAAATCTGCTTAAAACACTGCTTAGGACGTGAGGTAGGTGAAACCTACAAAACCCAAAACTGATATTTTAAGCTGGTATATTTATGGTGAAATCCACCTTCGTTTTTGGTGTGATTAAATGCTATGTGTGATGTTTGATGTTTAACAACCCAAAATATGGGTTTTAATTATGTTATGAGTTTCTGGAATTTGTTGAAGATATGAAGATTTGAAGAACACAGTGTTTTTCGTATACTGTTCTTTATTTTCGAATGATTCTTGTTTTCGGGCCGAAAACCATTTTCGCGGGCCATTTTAAGTTTTCGCGGGCCAGTTACTTTGCGAATTGTGAGGAAAAAAAAGGTTTTCGCGGGCCGAAAAATCAGTTTTTCGCGGGCCTAAGGTTTTCGTTATGTGAGAGGAAAAAGTTTTCGCGGGCCAATAATGAGGTTTTCGAACCAAAGCTTTTCGCCATTTAGTGTTCGCGAATTAAGCTTTTCGCTAGTCACTGTTCAAAATAAAAAGGTTTTTCGCGAACCAGAGCTTTTCGCCACTTTTGAGAGGTTTCGCGAACCAAAACTTTTCGCCAACTTTTGGTAGGTTTTCGCGAACCAAGCTTTTCGCCAACTTATGTTAGGTTTTCGCGAACCCAGCTTTTCGCCACTTTTCGTGAGTTTCGCGAACCAAAACTTTTCGCTACTTGATATAAAGTTTTCGCTAGATACTGTTCAAAATGAAAAAGCTTTTCGCCACTTCCATAGTTTTCGCTAAGTTTGAGCTGTTCGCTGCTTTTCGCTAGCCTAAGCTTTTCGCCACTTAAAAGAAATGGTTTTCGCCATTTAAAGTTTTCGCCAGCTTTTCACAGTACCAAATCTTTTAATTTTTTTTGTTGAACTAAGTTTTATAAAATATTTTCAAGCTTGGACCCAATTTCTCAGGTCAACTGATAAAGGAGTATTAGGTCTTAAATAATTTACTATTCTCTGAATTTTAAGTACGTTTTATATATTTTAATAATTTTGAGGTTTTTCGAATACACTTGATATGTTCTGCGATTAATTGTTCATGCATCCACGGCATGTCATGACGAGAGTATTGATCGCATTTGTGCGATGGGACAGCGTATGCCTTTCTTTGGCAGAAATTTGTGAGGTTAAGACTCGTAAGTGCACTGACGGGAGACAGACGTGATCGATCTGTCTACTCAGGCTTGACCAACCTGAGGTGCCCACCGTCGTAGGATGGCTCGACTTGACGGGAGATAGACGTGATCGTTCTATCTACCCGGGTACAGCGTGGGAGCGCGACTCGGGGTGCCTACCGTCATGAGGTGAGATTAGGCGGAAGATAGACGTGATCGATCTATCTACCCGGGTACAGTGTGAAAACGCGACTCGGGGTGCCCACCGCCATGAGATGTGAATTCCGAGTCTGTGTGACCGGATGATTGATGTGATGTTGCGCGCGAGGTGCCGAGTCTAACCTAGGGCCCTGAGTATTGAGATATGAGAAAAATGAGCGTGCATTTGTCATGTGAGATATTGGGATTTGGGGACATGTGCACGCATGCATCGCATTATTTTGGTGTTCAGCTACTGGGCAATTTTGCTCAGGGTTACATGTTTTATAGGTACGGGTGAGTAGCGGCTGGTGGCGGTGACTCCACGGGCTTTTTGGGGCGGATGCAGTACATGGGGCGCGACCTGTGGAGGCTAGGATTAGTTTGATATTTTGGGGCTTCGGCCCGCTGTAAAGACTAGCACGGCTTTTGTAAAACGACTCTTTTATATATTGTATAATGTATATTATTTTGTTTAAAAATATGTTTTTGTAAAATGGGCTTTCCGCGGCTTTCGTTGCGAAAACCCGCCAACTATTTATATATTAAAAAGTGGGGTCGCCACAAGGTGGTATCAGAGCATAGGTTTTAGATTCTGAAGACTGTCCATGTACTGCCACCCAAAAGCCGGGAGAACCAGCCGCGCCTGTAAGTTTTAATTTTTTAACAATAGTATGTGGTACATGACTATGTGTTTGTATGTACCTGTGAACGAAGAATAGTTACAAAATGCCGAGAGGGGGACGTAAAAACGTTGGGGAGTCGAGCCGAAGAGGCGAGCCCGAATCTCCAACGCACGAACATAATACTATCGATAGACTGACCGAACTAATTCAGCATCAGTCGGAGCAAATTAGTGACCTTATACACCATCAGAGCTCGTCGGAGCATCGTCCTTCCCCACAGCCCGATCATGTACAAATAATCGGGGAGCGCTTCCGAAAATTGAACCCTCCCATCTTTACTGAGGCCGTCAACCCTGCGGTGGCTGAGGACTGGATAGGCACGATAGAGGACATGTTCATTTATAGTAGAGTGCCTGAAAATGAGAAGGTACTTTGCGCCGTTTCCCTCCTACGGGAGAACGCGCGCTATTGGTGGAATACTGTAAAGGTGTTGGAAGACCCAATCACTATGATGTGGGACAGGTTCAAAGAGCTGTTCTTCACCAAATATTTCACCGCTCATGAACAGGAGCAGCGTATGCTCCAATTCATGAATTTACGACAAGGAAGCATGCCGGTGGCGGAATACATCCGTCGTTTTGAAGAATTGTCCCGTTTTGCCCCGTTTCTTGTGGCAACCAACACCCTGAAGGTGACTCGATTCATTCAGGGACTCAAGCCCGAAATCTATCGGGATTTGAGCATAGCCGGCGCACGACAGCTGGAATTTATGCAAGTTACCGAACGCGCCTTAATTGCCGAACAAGCAGAGCGGGTAGTTGTGGAAGCTCAGGAAGCGAGAAAAAGGAGAGAGAATCAACAAGGCGGAGTGGGAAACAAAAAGCGCCAATTCTTTGGCAAAGGGCGGTCTAGCCAAGGAAACCGACCGGGCCAACAAAACTGGCGCCCGAGGCCGAATCAAGGGCCGACAAATATCTCTAATCGACCTCCGAATGTTACGCCCCAATGCCCGCAATGCGGACGCTATCACTTTGGGGTCTGCTATGGAGTAAGACAACCTCCGCAGTGCTACCAGTGTGGAAAGGTGGGGCATTACGCCAGGGCATGCACGGAGAGACAACCCCTGATGCAGAATCAACCCCAACCGTTGATCCGACCTCCACCTGTACCAGCACGGATCTTTACATTAACAAAAGAGGAGGCGGAGACAAACCCCGATGTGGTGACGGGTACGTTGAATATTTACCATGTCCCGACTTCTATTGACTCGGGAGCCACACATTCGTTTGTGTCGGCTGATTTTGTGACAAGGGTCGGAATATATCCTACCCATTCTAAGAAGGATTATTTAGTTAGATTGCCACATGGGAACCCGACCCGAACCAATTTAGTGATAGAAAAGTACCCAGTAAATATGGAGGGTAGGGAATTGTTAGTCGATCTAATTGTAATCCCGATGAATGATTACGACATCATATTCGGGATGGATTGGCTTTCGAAATACGGAGCCATGATTGACTGTTCTAAGAAAATCGTGAGGTTCCAATCATCCGAGGGAGGAGAGTGCATCTTTTGGGGAAAAGCGAGCAAGGATAGAATTCCTCGAATATCTGCCCTGAAGGCCCGACGACTTGTTAACTCGGGTTGCGAATTCTATCTTTGTTCTGCCATGAAGGCTGAGGAATCTCCTCTTTTGAGACTCGAGGAGGTTCCGATTGCGAATGAATACCCCGACGTATTTCCCGACGACCTTCCAGATTTACCTCCTGATAGAGAGATCGAATTCAAAATCGATCTTGTGCCTGGGGCTGCCCCGATATCGAAAGCCCCATATCGATTAGCGTCGAACGAGCTACGGGAATTGAAAGAACAGTTGGAAGAATTGTTGCAGAAGGGATTCATCCAACCGAGCTTCTCTCCATGGGGAGCACCGGTTCTGTTCGTTCGAAAGAAAGACGGGTCGATGAGATTGTGCATCGATTATCGTGAGCTAAATAAGATCACGATAAAGAATAAGTATCTGTTGCCAAGGATTGATGACTTGTTTGACCAATTGCAAGGAGCAACGGTATTCTCTAAGATCGACCTGCGCTCTGGGTATCATCAGTTAAAGATCCGTGAGGCAGACGTTCCTAAAACCGCATTCAGCACGAGGTACGGCCATTACGAGTTTCTGGTCATGCCTTTCGGGTTGACAAATGCACCAGCTGCTTTCATGGATCTGATGAATCGAGTATTCAAGAATTTCCTAGACTGCTTCGTGATCGTCTTTATAGATGATATCCTTATTTATTCAAAGACGAAAGACGAGCATGAAGAACACCTAAAAACAATTCTAGGAATTTTACGGGAGAAGCAGTTATTCGCAAAATTCAAGAAATGCGAATTTTGGTTGACAGAAGTCACCTTTCTGGGACACATTATTTCTGGAGACGGGATTTCGGTGGATCCTAGTAAGATTGAAGCAATTAAGAATTGGCCACGACCAACCACTCCCACGGAAATTAGAAGTTTTCTCGGGCTTGCTGGATATTATCGGAAGTTCATCAAAGATCTTTCCAGCATTGCCTCAACACTCACCAATTTGACGAAGAAGAATGTTCCGTTTAAATGGACGGAATCGTGTGAGCAAAGTTTCCAAGAACTGAAAAAGAGACTAACAACCGCTCCGGTTTTAGCAATACCGTCAGGAACTGAAGGATTTTCGGTGTATACGGATGCCTCGAAGAGTGGTTTGGGATGCGTGCTAATGCAGAACGGGAAGGTAATTGCCTATGCCTCCAGACAACTAAAGGAGTACGAGAAAAACTACCCCACGCACGATCTGGAACTAGCAGCCGTGGTATTCGCCCTGAAGATCTGGCGACATTACCTCTACGGAGAATGATGCGAAATTTTTACGGATCACAAGAGCTTGAAGTACTTCTTCACCCAAAAGGAGTTAAATATGAGGCAACGACGATGGCTTGAGTTGGTGAACGATTACGAATGCGTGATCAATTATCATCCGGGTAAAGCCAACGTAGTTGCTGATGCTTTGAGTCGTAAAGCCGTGAGTGCGGAGCTATGTCAGATTGGAATAGAGGTAGTCAACTTCGGTGAAGTCGAAGCGAGAATGGAAGCACTAACGCTCAAACCAACATTGTTGGAACAAATCACTAAAGCCCAAAAGGAAGATGATCTTTATGTGAAGATTAAAGGGGAACAAAACAAAAGCACTACGACGGATTTCGAAATCCGAGGAGACGGGAGCTTACGATACAACGGCCGTCTGTATGTGCCAAATAAGGAAGAACTCCGATTTAAAGTATTGACGGAGGCACATACTACACCATACTCTGTATATCCTGGTACGACGAAAATGTATCTGGATTTACGAATTAACTATTGGTGGCCGGGGATAAAGAAAGATGTTGCCGCCTATGTAAATCAATGCCTGACTTGCCAACAAATTAAGGCGGAACACCAAAGGCCGCCAGGAATGTTACAACCGTTAACGATTCCTGAATGGAAGTGGGACCATATAACAATGGATTTCGTCGTTGGACTGCCAAAGACAGTGAAAGGCCACGACGCAATTTGGGTAATTGTCGATAGATTGACAAAATCTGCCCATTTCCTGCCAATCAATAAAACATATTCCATGGAGAAGTATACGGAATTATATATTCAAGAGATTGTTCGACTCCATGGAATCCCAATTTCGATCATTTCAGATCGGGACTCGAGGTTTCTGTCTAACTTCTGGGGAAGTTTACAAAAGGTTATGGGGACTAAGTTGTCTTTCAGTTCAGCTTATCATCCCCAGACAGACGGACAATCTGAACGGACGATCCAAACACTGGAAGATATGTTACGAGCATGCGTGCTAGATTTTAAAGGAAATTGGAGCAAATACCTTCCGCTGATAGAATTCTCGTACAACAACAGCTTTCAGGCTACGATCGGAATGGCGCCATATGAAGCTTTGTACGGGCGTAAATATCGATCCCCAGTTCATTGGGACGAGATCGGTGAACGAGCGCTACTAGGTCCCGAAATGTTCGAGAAATGACGGAAGCTGTTGCAAAGATTCGAGAGAAAATGCAAACAGCCCAAAGTCGTCAGAAAAGCTACGCTGATAAACGACGAAGGTCGTTAGAATTGCGGAGGACGATTGGGTATTCTTGAAGATATCCCCAATGAAGGGCGTGAAGCGGTTCGGACGCAAAGGGAAGTTGAGTCCGAGGTATATAGGCCCTTTCAGAATCCTGAAACGAATCGGCGAGGTCGCCTATCAACTTGAATTACCGGCGTCTTTAGATCAGGTTCACGACGTTTTCACGTGTCAACCTTGCGAAAATACGTCGCCGACCCAAGCCATGTGCTACAAAATGAAACCCTTCATCAACGGTTGAAACCGGACTTAAGTTACGAGGAGAAGCCGATAGAAATCTTGATGTATGAAGTAAAGTAACTTCGGAATAAAAATATTCCGTTGGTCAAAGTTTTGTGGCGTAATCAGGCAATTGAAGAAGCAACGTGGGAACGAGAAGACGAAATGCGGCAGAAGTACCCCGAATTATTTCCGACTGCCTAAATTTCGAGGACGAAATTTCTTGAAGGGGGGGAGGATGTAATACCCGTAAAAATTTAATACGGGGATTTCGCAAAACTTCGAAATTGGTAAAGATAAGTTTGGGCAGGCTTGAAATTGAGCCCAAATAATAATTGGGCCCAAGCCCGATAAAGAAGGAAAACTTTGAGGGACTGGAAAGTAATTAGGCCAAAAGGACTGGATGGATTCGTATTTTTCATAGAGAAATCTCTGTTTGCAATGAAGAAAGATACAAAAGAAGGGAAATTACAAAAAGAACCTTTCTTAGCTTAAGAGGAAAAACACGTCCATGCTTCATCACCTGCTGAACAAAAGCAGTAAAAACCATCATTAGAGATAAATAAGAGGAGGAAGAGAGAAAGGAGAAGAAGGCGAGAGAAAAAGAAGAAAGAGACAAAGGAAATTTGGCAAAAAGCTTCTTCCGATCTTCATCAACCAAAGAAAATCTGCTTAAAACACTGCTTAGGACGTGAGGTAGGTGAAATCTACAAACCCCAAAACTGATGTTTTAAGCTGTATATCTATGGTGAAAGGATCACCATCGTTTTTGGTGTGATTAAATGCTATGGGTGATGATTGATGTTTAACAACCCAAAATATGGGTTTTAATTATGATTATGAGTTTCTGGAATTTGTTGAAGATATGAAGATTTGAAGAACACTGTGTTTTTCGTATACTGTTCTGTGTTTTCGTATGATTTCTTGTTTTCGGGCCGAAAATCATTTTCGCGGGCCATTTTAAGTTTTTGCGGGCCAGTTACTTTGCGAACTGTGAGAGGAAAAAAAGTTTTCGCGGGCCGAAAAATCAGTTTTCGCGGGCCTAAGATTTTCGGTATGTGAGAGGAAAAAGTTTTCGCGGGCCGCAAACCAGTTTTCGCGGGCCGAAAAATCAGTTTTCGCGGGCCTAAGATTTTCGGTATGTCAGAGGAAAAAGTTTTCGCGGGCCGCAAACCAGTTTTCGCGGGCTGAGGTATTTCGCGAACTGTGAGACATCACGGGCCGAAAACCAGTTTTCGCGGGCCGAAAGCCAGTTTTCGCGAACTGAGCTTTTCGCCACTCTTTATTAGATTTCGCGAACCAAAGCTTTTCGTCACTGACAGTTCACGAATTGAGTTTTTCGCTAGTCACTATTCAAAATAAACAGGGTTTTCGAACCAAAGCTTTTCGCCACTGTTTTCGAACTAAAGCTTTTCGCCACTGTTTTCGAACCAAAGCTTTTCGCCACTTTTGTTAGGTTTTCACGAACCAAAACTTTTCGCTACTTAATATAAGTTTTCGCTAGCTACTGTTCAAAATGAAAAAGCTTTTCGCCACTTCCACAGTTTTCGCCAGGTTAACTTTTATAAAATATTTTCGAACTTGGACCCCATTTTTCGGGTCAACTGATAGAGGAGTATTAGGTCTTAAATAATTCACTATTCTTGGGATTTTAAGTATTTGAACCAAAAGTACGTTTGATATATTCTAATGATTTTTGAGGGTTTTTCGGATATACTTGATATGTTTTGCGATTAATTGTTCATGCATCCACAGCATGTCATGACGAGAGTATTGATCGCATTTGTGCGATGGGAGAGTGCATGCCTTTCTTTGGCAGAGATTTGTGAGGTTAAGACTCGTAGGTGCACCTGACGGGAGACAGACGTGATCGATCTGTCTACTCAGGCTTGAGCAACCTGAGGTGCCCACCGTCGTAGGATGGCTCGACTTGACGGGAGATAGACGTGATCGTTCTATCTACCCGGGTACAGCGTGGGAGCGCGACTCGGGGTGCCTACCGTCATGAGATGAGATTTGGCGGGAGATAGACGTGATCGATCTATCTACCCGGGTACAGTGTGAAAACGCGACTCGGGGTGCCCACCGCCATGAGATGTGAATTCCGAGTCTGTGTGACCGGATGATTGATGTGATGTTGCGCGCGAGGTGCCGAGTCTAACCTAGGGCCCTGAGTATTGAGATATGAGAAAAATGAGCGTGCATTTGTCATGTGAGATATTGGGATTTGGGGACATGTGCACGCATGCATCGCATTATTTTGGTGTTCACCTACTGGGCAATTTTGCTCAGGGTTGCATATTTTATAGGTACGGGTGAGTAGCGGCTGGTGGCGGTGACTCCACGGGCTTTTGGGGGCGGATGCAGTACATGGGGCGCGACCTGTGGAGGCGTAGGATTAGTTTGATATTTTGGGGCTTCGGCCCGCTGTAAAGACTAGCACGGCTTTTGTAAAACGACTCTTTTATATATTGTATAATGTATATTATTTTGTTTAAAAATATGTTTTTGTAAAATGGGCTTTCCGCGGCTTTCATTGCGAAAACCCGCCAACTATTTATATATTAAAAAGTGGGGTCGCCACAAATGCAGAACGGGAAGGTAATTGCCTATGCCTCCCGACAACTAAAGGAGTACGAGAAAAACTACCCCACGCACGATCTGGAACTAGCAGCCGTAGTATTCGCCCTGAAAATCTGGCGACATTACCTGTACGGAGAAAGATGTGAGATTTTTACGGATCACAAGAGCTTGAAGTACTTCTTCACCCAAAAGGAGTTAAATATGAGGCAACGACGATGGCTTGAGTTGGTGAACGATTACGAATGCGTGATCAATTATCATCCGGGTAAAGCCAACGTAGGTGCAGATGCTTTCAGTCGTAAAGCCGTGAGTGCGGAGCTGTGCCAGATTGGAATAGAGGTAGTCAACTTCGGTGAAGTCGAAGCAAGAATGGAAGCACTAACGCTCAAACCAACATTGTTGGAACAAATCACTAAGGCCCAAAAGGAAGATGATCTTTATGTGAAGATTAAAGGGGAACAAAACAAAAGCACTCCGGCGGATTTTGAAATCCGAAGAGACGGGAGCCTACGATACAACGGCCGTCTGTATGTGCCAAATAAGGAAGAACTCCGATTTAAAGTATTGACGGAGGCACATACTACACCATACTCTGTACATCCTGGTACGACGAAAATGTATCAGGATTTACGAGTTAACTATTGGTGGCCGGGGATAAAGAAAGATGTTGCCGCCTATGTAAATCAATGCCTGACTTACCAACAGATTAAGGCGGAACACCAAAGGCCGGCAGGAATGTTACAACCGTTAACGATTCCTGAATGGAAGTGGGACCATATAACAATGGATTTCGTCGTTGGGCTACCAAAGACTGTGAAAGGCCACGACGCAATTTGGGTAATTGTCGATAGATTGACGAAATCTGCCCATTTCCTGCCAATCAATAAAACATATTCCATGGAGAAGTATGCGGAATTATATATTCAAGAGATTGTTCGACTCCATGGAATCCCAATTTCGATCATTTCAGATCGGGACTCGAGGTTTCTGTCTAACTTCTGGGGAAGTTTACAAAAGGTTATGGGGACTAAGTTGTCTTTCAGTTCAGCTTATCATCCCCAGACAGACGGACAATCTGAACGGACGATCCAAACACTGGAAGATATGTTACGAGCATGCGTGCTAGATTTTAAAGGAAATTGGAGCAAATACCTTCCGCTGATAGAATTCTCGTACAACAACAGCTTTCAGGCTACGATCGGAATGGCGCCATATGAAGCTTTGTACGGGCGTAAATGTCGATCCCCAGTTCATTGGGACGAGATCGGTGAACGAGCGCTACTAGGTCCCGAAATAGTTCGAGAAATGACGGAAGCTGTTGCAAAGATTCGAGAGAAAATGCAAACAGCCCAAAGTCGTCAGAAAAGCTACGCTGATAAACGACGAAGGTCGTTAGAATTTGCGGAGCACGATTGGGTATTCTTGAAGATATCCCCAATGAAGGGCGTGAAGCGGTTCGGACGCAAAGGGAAGTTGAGTCCGAGGTATATAGGCCCTTTCAGAATCCTGAAACGAATCGGCGAGGTCGCCTATCAACTTGAATTACCGGCGTCTTTAGATCAGGTTCACGACGTTTTTCACGTGTCAACCTTGCGAAAATACGTCGCCGACCCAAGCCATGTGCTACAAAATGAAACCCTTCATCAACGGTTGAAACCGGACTTAAGTTACGAGGAGAAGCCGATAGAAATCTTGATGTATGAAGTAAAGTAACTTCGGAATAAAAATATTCCGTTGGTCAAAGTTTTGTGGCGTAATCAGGCAATTGAGGAAGCAACGTGGGAACGAGAAGACGAAATGCGGCAGAAGTACCCCGAATTATTTCCGACTGCCTAAATTTCGAGGACGAAATTTCTTGAAGGGGGGAAGGATGTAATACCCGTAAAAATTTAATACGGGGATTTCGCAAAACTTCGAAATTGGTAAAGATAAGTTTGGGCAAGCTTGAAATTGAGCCCAAATAATAATTGGGCCCAAGCCCAATAAAGAAGGAAGATACGTTGCTAACACCTATGAGGTTTCTTCAAAAGGAGGAAAATTACAAAAAAGACCCTTTCTTAGCTTAAGAGGAAAAACACGTCCATGCTTCATCACCTGCTGAACAAAAGCAGTAAAAACCATCATTAGAGATAAATAAAAGGAGGAAGAGAGAAAGGAGAAGGAGGCGAGAGAAAAAGAAGAAAGAGACAAAGGAAATTTGGCAACAGGCTCCTTCCAATCTTCATCAACAAAAAAATCTGCTTAAAACACTGCTTAGGACGTGAGGTAGGTGAAACCTACAAAACCCAAAACTGATATTTTAAGCTGGTATATTTATGGTGAAAGGATCACCTTCGTTTTTGGTGTGATTAAATGCTATGTGTGATGTTTGATGTTTAACAACCCAAAATATGGGTTTTAATTATGTTATGAGTTTCTGGAATTTGTTGAAGATATGAAGATTTGAAGAACACAGTGTTTTTCGTATACTGTTCTTTATTTTCGAATGATTCTTGTTTTCGGACCGAAAACCATTTTAAGTTTTCGCGGGCCATTTTAAGTTTTCGCGGGCCAGTTACTTTGCGAATTGTGAGGAAGAAAAAGGTTTTCGCGGGCCGAAAAATCAGTTTTTCGGGGGCCTAAGGTTTTCGTTATGTGAGAGGAAAAAGTTTTCGCGGGCCAATAATGAGGTTTTCGAACCAAAGCTTTTCGCCACTTAGTGTTCGCGAATTAAGCTTTTCGCTAGTCACTGTTCAAAATAAAAAGGTTTTTCGCGAACCAGAGCTTTTCGCCACTTTTGAGAGGTTTCGCGAACCAAAGCTTTTCGCCAACTTTTGGTAGGTTTTCGCGAACCAAGCTTTTCGCCAACTTATGTTAGGTTTTCGCGAACCCAGCTTTTCGCCACTTTTCGTGAGTTTCGCGAACCAAAACTTTTCGCTACTTGATATAAAGTTTTCGCTAGATACTGTTCAAAATGAAAAAGCTTTTCGCCACTTCCATAGTTTTCGCTAAGTTTGAGCTGTTCGCTGCTTTTCGCTAGCCTAAGCTTTTCGCCACTTAAAAGAAATGGTTTTCGCCAGTTAAAGTTTTCGCCAGCTTTTCACAGTAACAAATCTTTTAATTTTTTTTGTTGAACTAAGTTTTATAAGTACCAAATCTTTTCGCCAGCTTTTCACAGTACCAAATCTTTTCACAGTACCAAATCTTAAATAATTTACTATTCTCGGAATTTTAAGTACGTTTTATATATTTTAATAATTTTGAGGTTTTTCGAATACACTTGATATGTTCTGTGATTAATTGTTCATGCATCCACGGCATGTCATGACGAGAGTATTGATCGCATTTGTGCGATGGGAGAGCGTATGCCTTTCTTTGGCAGAAATTTGTGAGGTTAAGACTCGTAAGTGCACCTGACGGGAGACAGACGTGATCGATCTGTCTACTCAGGCTTGAGCAACCTGAGGTGCCCACCGTCGTAGGATGGCTCGACTTGACGGGAGATAGACGTGATCGTTCTATCTACCCGGGTACAGCGTGGGAGCGCGACTCGGGGTGCCTACCGTCATGAGATGAGATTAGGCGGAAGATAGACGTGATCGATCTATCTACCCGGGTACAGCGTGAAAACGCGACTCGGGGTGCCCACCGCCCTGAAATGTGATTTCCGAGTCTGTGTGATCGGATGGTTGATGTGATGTTGCGCGCGAGGTGCCGAGTCTAACCTAGGGCCCTGAGTATTGAGATATGAGAAAAATGAGCGTGCATTTGTCATGTGAGATATTGGGATTTGGGGACATGTGCACGCATGCATCGCATTATTTTGGTGTTCACCTACTGGGCAATTTTGCTCAGGGTTACATGTTTTATAGGTACGGGTGAGTAGCGGTTGGTGGCGGTGACTCCACGGGCTTTTGGGGGCGGATGCAGTACATGGGACGCGACCTGTGGAGGCGTAGGATTGTTTTGATATTTTGGGGCTTCGGCCCGTTGTAAAGACTAGCACGGCTTTTGTAAAACAACTCTTTTATATATTGTATAATATACTATGTTATTTTTTTTGTAAAATGGGCTTTCCGCGGCTTTCGTTGCGAAAACCCGCCAACTATCTATATTTAAAAAGTGGGGTCGCCATAGTTTGACCCTTTTTCGCAAGGATGCCCTCTAAGTGATGAACTTTAGAGTGCAATTTACTGCGTTCCTCAAATAAAAGTTTAAAACTACTCCGCGAATTGCTCAAGTCAGACAGATAATTATTGCGTTCGAGTTCGCAATTGTTTAATTTATTTGTTAGTTCACTAATTTGAGCTTTTAATTTTACTTCTTGAGATTCAAGATTAGTGATTTTCTCACGCGCGTTTTCTAAATGGCAAGTAAGACTACCTCTTTCTTCTAAACTCTTGACTAAGCATTTGTAATTATTATCTAGTCTACTCTCTAACTCACTTATAGTCTTTTCGTGACTTATAAGTTGAGTTTGGCCTAGCTTAGAGGAATTTAGGTTCTTGGTTAGCTCACAAACGTTAGTTTCTGAGCTAGCTAATTTTGATTCAAGACTAGAAATAGTTTCTAGTGCACTAGCTAACTTAGTTTCTAACGCTTGGGTAGTCCTACGTTCCTGTTTATGTTCACGACGCATGGTTTTATAATCTTCCTTCAAAGAAAGAAAACTTTATATAAATCACTCTCGTCAAAGCTCATCTCAGAAGTTGCGGAAGTAGAATCCATAATTTTTAAAATTTTAAAATATTACTATTTTTTTTTAATTTAGTTGGATACGCGATCGTTAACGCGTTGTGTAGATTTGATAATTTTTGGCTTTTGAAAAATTCAGTTCCGAAAAGTTTTGGTGTGTCGATAAAAGTAGTGAAGTTTCGAAAATTTTAAGTCTCGAAAACTTTTTGGTGTGTACCGAAAAGTTTTAAAGTGATGTCGAAAAACTTCGAAAATGTTACCAAAAGCTTTTTCTATAATGTGCCAAAGATGTTTTGGATGTGTTATGATATGCAAAAATTTATTTTCGATAAAGGGGTATGTGAAAATTTGATTTTCGGTATGTGTTAGGAAAATCAAGTTTTCGAAGTGATAAGATGCGAAAATAAATTCTCGGAGTGCTTGGGTGCGAAAATTTAAATTTTCGATATGAGTGCGAAAAATATTTTCGAAATATAGTGCGAAAACTTATTTTCGAAGTGTTGTTTCGAAAATCTCAGGTTTTCGAAGTGAGCTGTTGCGAAAATAGATTTCTTGTTAGGAGTGCGAAAATAGATTTTCGAAGTGGGTTCGACAACTTTTGGGTTCGAAAACTGGAAAATTACGAAAATGCCCTCAAAAGTTTTCGCAGTGGAGTTTTCGAAGTGCTCAGTGCGAAAACCTGAACGATGCGAAAACTCTTTTTTTTTAATGATGCGAAAACCTGAACAGTGCGAAAACCCCTTTTATTTATAGATGCGAAAAGTTGGATGCGAAAACCTTGTTGCGAAAAGTTGGATGCGAAAACCTTATTCCGAAAAGTTTTTTTTTTTTAATTCGGGTGCGAAAGCTGATTCGCAAACTAAATTTTTTTATTTTACTTGGGTGCGAAAACTGATTCGCAAACCTAAGTTTTTTTTTTTTTGGGTTGGGTGCGAAAACTGATTCGCAAACCTAAGTTATTTTTTATTTTTTTATTTTTTTTAATTCGCAAACTGGATTCGCAAACTTTAAATTAAATAAGTTTTTTTTTTTTTTTTTAATTCTTTTTTTTTTTTTTAATTCGCAAACTGGATTCGCAAACTTTAAATTAAATATTTTTTTTTTTTTTTTTAATTCGCAAACTGGATTCGCAAACTTTAAATTAAATAAATATTTTTTTTTTTATTAATTTGTTGCGAAAACACTTTTTTTTTTTAAGCTATTTGGGTTTGCGAAGTGGGAGAGAAGGAGATGGTTTTCGAAGTGGCAAGAGGTTTTCGCAGGGAGGTTTGCGAAGCCACAAAACTTTGCGAAGTGAGTTTTCTCACAGGTTTTCGCAGTGAGTTTTCGCAGTGAGTTTTCGAAGTGGGTTTTCGTCCAAAAACTTTTCTGCGAAAACAAGAACCCACTTTTTGATCCCCAAACACAAAATTAATCAAATTAGCCCTGGGTAAAGATCAAAACACTTATATCCTAACTCCTAAACACTCAATCAAGCGTCTAAACACCAAATCATGTCAAAATATTCGAAAATTCATTGAAGAACACGAAGAATACCAAAAAAATATTTCGAAGATTTTTACTCAAATCTGAGCGCGTTTGGCTCTGATACCACTTGTAAGGCTTAGATAATCCAACTAAACATATATTTAAACGATCTTACCACGATTTGAAGGTCGGAAGAATTCGAGCTCGCGTGGGGTGTTGTGTGTTCTTGAGAGGTTGGGGGCTCACTTTGATTTTCACACAATACACTACTATTATGTGTTAGGGTTTTGGTATTTATACCACATTTTGGTATATAATACTTGGGCCCCTAACAAAGCCCAATTACACTAAGCCTCTTATAAAGAGAATCTTTATAAATACACAACAAAGATAATTATAATTAATTGAACACAATAAAATATTCCTAACATCTTTTAGGAGGAATTTGGGCTGGAAGATCATTGTCAATTGATATTGCCGTTGATGATGAGATCATCGAAGAAGAAAGATCTCCATTTGTTCTCTTCCTTTGAAAAAATTTATCAATTGTAGTCCCATTGAAACGTGAGCAATTTATCATCGTAAAAAAAAAATAAATTTGGATGAAATATCAATACGAAAAAGACAACAAAGATGAGAACTCGTGACCTCTATCCGACAAGATTGCTCCACCCCAAAATGGGGATCAGATGTGTATAGCGAGCTCGTGATATTTATTCCTGCCTAAACAAAATTCTTCAGTATTGTGCCTTCGATTTGTGAAATTTTGAACGATTTCTAAAACTAAATTGTTCCTAAACTAAATTTGTCATTCACTCAAAATATAAATAGAAGAAAATAATATCGGAAAAAAAAATTTGTTAACGACAAGAAAAAACCAATTAGGCAACAAGGTCGTAGCAAATCCACTATGTGAAAAGTACAATTACATAATTTTTCTAGTCATGTCGACACTCGAAACAACAACTAGAAAGTAATTCTAACATTTAATATTAACTCTCACCCAATTTTTTTTTTTAGATTTAACTTATTAACTTTCTACTTTATTGTTGTTATATAGGAGAGGAAACTCATGCCTGCCTTCTTATCGTATCCAACTTATATGAGATAAATAACAGAAGTGCAACAAATTGGACCAATCGCAACTATCTCTAACTTATGACATTGTTTGAAACCTTCACTCCACAAAGATCTTTATAGTTTTTGTTGTCATGCTGCGTCATAAAGGCACATCCACTCGAAATCACATTCAAGCATTTTTCGACCAATGCCGAAATAGCCTTGTTGAAATCTATTGTGCAACTTTCAAGTTTGGCTTTTCCGGAAGTTAAGTAGTCATCGACATGCAATTTTCACCACACATCTTGCATCAACGTCAAACCAATGTCCATGTATAAGTTGTTGCTTCCTAATAGTAACACGTCCTCTCTCATGACAACTTAGTGATATGTCATATGGACTTCATTTTCTCTCTTAGTATGAGAGAGAGAGAGAGTATTAACATCTTTCTCAGTATTTTACCGACTTGAAGCCATCTGTTGAACCCGCTTCACTTTTCTAACAATTTCTTTTAACGTACACAAATTGGCATACATCTAGCAAATCACAACTTGCTTTCTCATTAGGT
The DNA here is from genome assembly GCA_028392965.1 of Lindernia subracemosa. Lineage (NCBI taxonomy): Eukaryota > Viridiplantae > Streptophyta > Magnoliopsida > Lamiales > Linderniaceae > Vandellia > Vandellia subracemosa. Next base: position 96,564 of record JAQPCC010000031.1, read on the forward strand.
ATTCCAGTGTAGAAATTTGAATAAATAATTTTCAACCGTCATTTGCTATAATTGATTATAGCTTAAACAAACCTTGACTTTAGCTCAACATGATTTTTCATTTTCGTTTTTGTCGCATGAAGCTTTACGAGGGAAACCTAATCTTTTTTGTGAAAATGATGGCTTGCATAAAACTTGTAAACATGGATCAAGAGTAAACACAACTACGACAACCGAGATTATGTTGAGCTTCATAAGCGTCAAATCGGGATGAAATCAAAGAGAGTCAAATTGCAGAAATTTTCCAAAATACTTTTGGAAAAAATTTGGAATGACCCACCTATGACAAGGATGCTAGACCATCCGAAATCTTCTTGGCGCTTTTCCGTCAATAACTTACGCTGAGGAAAGTAGACGGTGAACTAACTTTGCGGAGAGAGAGAGAGAGAGATTTGGTGTTGGGTTGATATTTTAGTAAAAAATGCTTTGGTGAGGAAAAAAATAATATAATAATAAAAATTAAGGGTAAAATTATCAATTTAGTCAATGGGTATTAAGTTTAAATGAGTATCTTCATATAAAAATCGTTAACATGGTACTGAAGTGTAAAATATTTATTCCTTTAGGGACTTAAGTGCAATTATCCTAATTTTTAATAATAAATAAAAAATATATTTTATATTGAACTGTAGGTGGGCCCGGCCATGCCCCGCGGACCTCTATTTCTTAGGCCCGCCATTGTAATATTTAAAACGTTTAACCAAACACAACAATAATAATAATAAAAAAAAGGATAGAAATATATGGACTAGAAAATAGCCAGTAAGAAGAGAATACGATTATTTTTAAACGTTGAAATTTTCGATTATTAATAATTAATTCCTTTAGTTTCGTTGCTTTGCTTATCCTTGAAGCTTAGTTGAAGCGTTTCTTGGTCATGCACTTGACGCGTACAGATCATGGTGGTCGGCACTCTCGCATTTACGAGAAATCGAATCATTCATTATGGTCCACATGCTCATTTTGCTAGACTTTTGATATCATTCTTAAACGTCACACATTTATTTAAATACTAAAATTTTAGATTTACACAATAATCATAAAATGACAAAAGATTAAATTGCCAGGCACAAATATATATATGTATATATTTTAATTGACAGGTGGACGGTAATAATTACCAAATTCGTGGTGCATCCGTTGTCCTAAAATTTGACAGTTGAGAATAGGAAATGAACGGTTAAATGCGTTAGGTTTTGTGAAATTCGTTATTGGGCCTATGCACACGGTCCACATAGGAGGAGAGTTGACCGCATAAGTTGTGGATTTCCATCCTAAAACCAATTGGTGATAGGTGGAGTGACCCACCAACTTATATATTAGCCAATCCCTCCCGAATTAATCGATGTGGGATACATGTGACTTTATCAATCTCAACACTCCCCCCTCACATGTAATCCCACTTCTTTTTTTTAACCGGATGCGAACGCCATTCTTTTTTCGAACCCGCCGTATATTAACTTGAGTCGGACGAGGACGTCATTCTTTTCGAACCTCACGACCCACTAGGATCTTCCGCTCTGATACCATGTGAAATTCGTTATTGGGCCTACGCACACGGGCCCACATAGGAGGAGGGTTGACCGCATAAGTTGTGGGCTTCCATCCTAAAACCTTGGTATCAGAGCGGAAAGATCCTAATAGGTCGTGAGGTTCGAAAAGAATGGCGTTCCTCGTCCGACTCTAGTTGAAAAAAAAATATATACGGCGGGTTCGAAAAAAGAATGACGTTCCCGTCCGGTTAAAAAAAAAAGTGGGATTACATGTGAGGGGGGAGTGTTGAGATTGATAAGTCACATGTATCCCACATCGATTAATTCGGGAGGGATTGACTAATATATAAGTTGGTGGATCACTCCACCTATCACCAATTGGTTTAGGATGGAAGCCCATAACTTATGCGGTCAACTCTCTCCTAGGTGGGCCCGTGTGCGTAGGCCCAATAACAAAATTTCACATGGTATCAGAGCGGGTTCTATATGCGTGTTATCACGCTTGTTTGACTCACCGCCACCCGATTTAATATGTCCACGTGTTAGGCCTTGAATCGCGCCACACGTGAGGGGGCGTGTTGAGAGTATTTGTCCCACATTGAGAAATTATCTTCAACCGACTCAATATATATATAAAGAGGCCTCTCCTCCTATTACCAATTGGTTTTAGGAAGGAACCCTCAATTTAACATTGGTTTTAGGATGGAAGCCCACAACTTATGCTGTCAACCCTCCTCCTATGTGGGCCCGTGTGCGTAGGCCCAATAACGAATTTCACATGGTATCAGAGCGGAAGATCCTAGTGGGTCGTGAGGTTCGAAAAGAATGATGTCCTCGTCCGATTCAAGTTAATATACGGCGGGTTCGAAAAAAAAATGGCGTTCCCGTCCGGTTAAAAAAAAAGTGGGATTACATGTGAGGGGGGAGTGTTGAGATTGATAAAGTCACATGTATCCCACATCGATTAATTCGGGAGGGATTGACTAATATATAAGTTGGTGGGTCACTCCACCTATCACCAATTGGTTTTAGGATGGAAGCCCATAACAAAATTTCACAGGTTTTAAAATATTAATCAAAAGTTTTCAGATGAAATTCCACATCCCATTCTACCTTGTAAGACAAATGGTGCATTTGGTACGAGTAATTCATGTGGGGAAAACACGATGAAAAACTAAGTTAGCGCATCAAATAATTGTACTTCACACTTCAATTATTGTAGCTCTATAAATTTTATTTTCTTTTCCTTACCAAATTATGCATACCAAATGCAGCCTAAGCTATTAGCAGTCAAAAGCAGGCCAAAGAATAGTACGGAATAGAGTTCTCACATATTAATTATACTAAACCACAATGTGTATGCACTAATATATAAATATATATTATTGTATAGATATATGAAATTATAATTTATTTTTAATGTGTATTATTCAAAACAAAAAACTGATTTATGAGAATGCAATTGAAATAAATAATAAAATAAATGATTAAATTTGAAATTCACATCCAAATTAACACACCAAAATTGACATCGAAATTGACAATCTTTAAGCGATGCGCTCTTTAATATAATATCCTAATATTTCAAGCGCACTCGATATTTGTGCTTTAATATATACATACATATAATATTATTTTATATTTTAACATTTATTTATAATTTATAATATTTATTATATGAAATTATAAAAGCATATAAATTTACATGAAGGATTGTTTATAAAATTGAAGTATATAAAAGAAAAAAAAAAATTGATGGATATAATAAGAATATAAAAAAATTAACAGGATCAAATTGTGGTGGTTTTAGGGTTATCCAATAATATAATAGACGAAAAATAGATATATATGTAGAAAAAAGTAGATGCTGCTTATTGACGTTATATGAATATATCACGTGGACATATTATTATTAGTTTAATAATAAGTAAAAGAAATCAAATAGATATATAACGGTAAGAGTTCAAAATTGGTGGGGCATAATTCGGCACTTGCTAACGATCACGAAAGAACTCGCGGACGAATCTGTGGTCCGTAAGCTTTATTTGCATTTTTTCAGTCTTGGCCGATGGAGAAAGAAAACCTCGTCTAGTGACTGAGAAGCTTCGAGGACCCACTTTTTGGTTAGTAAACATTCTTAAAACCTTGGACCTTGGAATCCGAACCCTCTTTCAGCATTAATTTTCTCTCTTAAGGTAAAGTATACTGCGTTCGACCATCATCAAATTCGTTGATCCAAGTTTTGGGTTTGTGTTTTTAATTTGTATTAAAGAGTGTGCTTGCGGTGTAGTTTTTGAGTTTTCTTTCTCTCATGTGTCTTTAAGCAGATTACTTTTGGTACATGTTGTTGGCTTGAGATTTTCTGGTTCATCTTGTTTTTATTTGAGGATAGCAGAAGAAAGTTGATTTATTTACTTTTGGAGGTTCTTTGAGAATAGTATAGTAGTAGTAAAATTAAAATTGTGTTGACATGTTGGTTTGTTATATATATATATATTCAGTGGAATCATTACAAAAAACCATCTTTTTATGGATGCAGTAGCAGGAGAGTGTTGAAACTCATATATGGCTAGCGTCCAGGATATTACAGTAGCTGCTTCCATAAACCTTCTATCTGCTTTGGCATTTCTATTGGCTTTTGCGTTCTTGCGCCTCCAACCAATCAACGATAGAGTATACTTTCCCAAATGGTACAAAAAGGGGATAAGAGCAAGCCCAAGGAGTTGTAGGTCATCGTCGGTGAAGAAGTTCGTTAATTTAGATTACAGATCCTATTTAATGTTCTGGACATGGATGCCCGCCGCATTAAGGATGCCCGAACCTGAACTCATAGAACACGCTGGCCTCGATTCTACTGTTTACATAAGAATTTATCTTCTTGGGTTAGCAGCTTCAAGATTTTGTGTCTCAGTACAATGATGTTTCATTTCAGTTTCATATCTTGCTTGCAGATACTCTCAATCCACATTTGACCTATACTACGACGCTTTTAACTCCTTTTTTTTTTCTTAGTGCAGATTGAAAATTTTTGTCCCTATTGCTGTACTTGCTTTTGCGGTGCTGGTTCCTGTGAATTGGACAGGATCGACGCTTGAGGATATCAAAGATCTAACGTACAGTGACATCGACAAGCTTTCGATATCCAATGTTCCCGATGGTTCTTTGAGGTGAAAGTGATATTGCGTATGCATCTTTACGGTATCAAGGCAATTAACAATTACATGTAAATCATTTGCGTGTCTCAACTGTTCTGACTAATGAGTATCCACCTTAAAATCTGGAGTAGGAAGAAAATGTTGGAAGTCCATTTTATTATGATTTAAACAATTTAGCACTTAGTTGCTACTAATAGTCAAGTCATTTTTGTTTTTAGGTGTCAGATTTGCGCTTTTCGTCTGAATTAGGATTTCACTTTGTTATTCAGGTTTTTGGCACATATAGTAATGGCGTATGTATTCACATTTTGGACATGCTATGTCCTTTACAAAGAGTACCAGATTGTAACGAGAAAGAGGTTGCGGTTCCTTGCTGATGAAAATCGCCGGCCAGATCAATTCACAGTGAGTGCTGCCTATACTACTTTTAAAATTTAAAAAGGTTCCTTGAGAGAATTCAACGAATATACTACCATCTTTAAATTCAGGTCCTTGTGAGAAACGTTCCTCCTGATGCTGATGAATCTATTACCGAACATGTGGAGCATTTCTTTTGTGTGAATCATCCTGAGAACTATCTCACACATCAGGTTTGAGTTTTTAGCATTTCATGTAAAAAATCGTTTAGTTATTGATGGATGATCATTGAGGAATTTCAGTCTCCCTTCATCTTCTTTCTTTATTCTCCAAGGTTTAGGTTGTTGTTAGTTGATATTTGCACCTATAGTTCCACTGAGAAGTATCTGAAATTTAGAAGCTAATTACGCTAAGTTGAAAATATAAAAAAACACTTAGCTTGTGACTACTACTTTGTAGATCGTCTATAATGCAAACAAGCTTGCCAAACTCGTGGAGAAGAAGAAGAGTTTATACAACTGGAGAACGTATTATCAAACGAGATATGAGAGAAACCCAAAGAAGCGACCTACAACAAAGGTGTTTTTTTTTACGTCGATTTCACTTTATATAATTACAACGTTGGATGCAGTCACTGTCATTTTTGCTAAACTGAAATTTATGGAAAGCACTTTTCCATGTTATAGACAGGTTTCTGGGGACTGTGGGGTAAGTCAGTTGATGCTATTGATTACTACACGGCGGAAATTGAGAAGACAAGTGAAGAAGTAAGTCCTCTAAACTACTAGTATATAATATCGATCGTCTATAATTTTCCATTTTTTCGCCGTTTTTCTTTTCCTAGTTGATGATAACAGATGAACATCTCCTTTGCAATTTGTCCATTATCTCATTGTTTACTTCAGGAAGTTGCAGAAAGGAAAAGGGTATTCAGTGATCCCGAGGCTTTAGTTCCCGCAGCATTCGTTTCTTTTAAATCTCGGTGGGGAGCAGCTGTTTGTGCCCAGACTCAACAAACAAGTGACTCGACTCTTTGGCTGACGCAGTGGGCCCCAGAGCCACGCGACGTTTACTGGGACAACCTTGCTATACCATATGTTGAGCTTTCCGTGAAGAGACTGTTGATGGCCGTTGCAATGTTCTTCCTTACGTTCTTCTTCATGATCCCTATAGCATTTGTACAATCGCTGGCAAGTATCGATGGTATCGAAAAGGTGTTGCAATTCCTAAAGCCATTGATTGAACAGTAAGCTCGGCGCCGTTTTATATGTTTCTGTTCATAGATTTATTCATGGGCAATAAATATGTGGCAAAATGTTTCTTTTTTCATTTCAGGAAGAAGGTGAAGTCTGTTGTTCAAGGTTTCCTTCCGGGCCTTGTACTGAAGATATTTCTCGCTGTTCTTCCGATGATACTCATGACCATGTCAAAGATAGAAGGCCTTACGTCTCTCTCATCGCTCGACCGAAGATCAGCGGGAAAGTATCATCTGTTCATACTTGTTAACGTATTCTTCGGAAGTGTCATAACTGGAGCAGCATTTCAACAGCTACACAAGTTTTTTAATCAGCCCCCCTCAGAGTATGTTCTATTTATGCTCGGCTCACATTTTTTACCTACGATTTTGCAATTGTTATATGCGATTTGATCTCCCCTAAATCATCTACGTATTCTCACAAGACTGGTGATAGCTAATGCTTAACATTATTGCAAAGGATTCCCAAGACCGTGGGCGTGGCCATTCCCATGAAAGCCACTTTCTTTATCTCATATGTAATGGTGGATGGTTGGGCTGGTATTGCAGCAGAGATCCTCAGACTGGTACCTTTAATCATATTCCACCTTAAAAACACATTCTTGGTCAAGACAGAGCAGGACAGAGAAGAGGCAACAGATCCCGGCAGCATAAATTACCCCACGTCAGAACCTCGAATACAACTATACTTCTTGCTCGGGCTCATATACTCCGTAGTCACTCCATTCATTTTGCCGTTCATCATCATCTTCTTCGCCTTTTCTTATGTCGTTTATCGCCATCAGGTACCTATCTATCTATCTCATTGAAATTATTTTACAAGTTGGAAGCATTTTTTTTTTTAACCTTTGGCTGCTTTTCATATTCCAGATCATCAATGTCTATGATCAAAAGTACGAAAGTGCAGCTAAGTATTGGCCCGACGTGCACCTTCGTATAGTTATCGGTCTGATAATTTCTCAGCTGCTTCTGATGGGACTGCTGAGTTCAAAGAGCGCAGCAAAGTCAACTCCATTGTTACTTGTGCTTCCCATCCTCACAATTTGGTTCCACTATTTCTGCAAGGGCCGATTCGAATCTGCCTTTGTTAGATTCCCACTACAGGTTTGTTAAGATATATTTTTTTTCCAGTAGAAATCAAATAATTTTGGAAAAAGAAGCAAAATGTTTTTTTTTCAAGTGTAATTCAGTCCCACCTCTTAGGCATATTTTATACTTGAGACAGTCAGAAAAGCATTGATTGCTATCTATGATTGAAACAGGAAGCTATGGTGAAGGACACATTAGAAAAGGTGACGGATCCAAAGCTCAACTTGATAGCTTACCTTGGAGATGCTTATGTACACCCTGTCTTCAAAGGGATTGAGGTGGAGAGACCGCCGGCTATTGACGACGAGGAGAATAATCCGCTTGTTTCGACCAAGAGGAGTTCCCGCATGGGCAGTAGTAAAGCAGGTTCTTTCTGTTAGCCCTCAAGTTATGACTTGAGATGATACTACATACTTTGATTTCATTTTATGATTTATTTATTATGAAATAAGTTAATTATGGATAACTAAATAATTAAGATGTGGATGTTTTTGGATTATTGATGGATTTGGAAGTATTATATTAAATGATGATAAGATGATAAGATGAGGTGTTTAATTGAAGAGTTTGTATTTTAGTGTGAGGTGTATAATTGTAATTAATGTGATTAGTTGTAATAGTAAATTTTTAGTAGTATAAATAGGTGATTAGAGTTCATTGTAAAACACATCAAGTATTGAAATACTTAATCTCTCTCTAATCTCTCTCTCTTTATTATTATAAGCTATATTATCATTATAATCTTAATATAAGTATAATTATAATAAAATAATCTTAATATAATATTAATCACAATTAATATTTTTATAACACGTTATCAGCACGACCGCTCTCCGTCGTCAAGATCAACCTCCGTCGAAGATCTCGTACGAGTTTAGTCGAGGTACGGTAATTTAATATTTAATTTATACTAATCATATATTAATTGTGATTAATTTAAAAATATATATTATAAAAGTATATTTTAAAAGTTTTATAACTAAACGCCAATACCCGAGTGGTTTTGCGGAATATCGTTCACTATAAGTGACGAGAGGTCCAGATTTCCATACCCCGTGGTGGTGTGTGGAATTTTTATTTACGATTTATTTATTTTTATATATTCACGTACACAACACCAAAAGCCCACGAGGTCTTGTGGTTATCCCCACCTCAGTAGCGGCATATTATTAATTTATTTATTGAGCAATTTTGAAGTTATTATTGGATCGAACAGATTTTGGACAATGGACAAATTTTATTACCACAATCTTACCCGAGCTTGGATAATAATTATGAAATAATAAAGAACGCATTTTATGAAACTATACATATATTTTATCATTGATTTATGTGTTATCTGATTATTATGTTCTTATTCATCTTATAGAATCATGTCGTTTTATACAAAGATGGATCTTCTGTTGCTTACTTTATTTACGGTGATCCTTACGGCTATGTGGATAATGTTTTTACCAATGTTTTTAAAATATAATTATTAATTATAATTTTTCTTTAATATTATAATTACTGAAATATATTTTATTTTGAAGGATGACGCTTTGTCCGATGTTTGATCTATTACTTATGATTATTATTACGGCGACAGTTATTTGGATGTGGATATCGTTTTTCATTAGAACTTTTACAAAAGAAGATATAAAAGAAGATTAATTATAATTTTTCCTTTTAATATTTTAATGATGATTTTATTTTTATGATATCAATATATTGAATTTGGCAAACTTTGATTTATCACTCTCGATTTTATACTTGCTAGTGATTTACGCAATTACTTCGGTATATTATAAAGCATTCACCACGTTCAGTCCATCGGATATAATACGAATAAATATCGTGAGAAAATGATCAGAAAATATTACGATGGATGAATGAAAAACATAAGTCCGACTAAATGATTATGTTGCATTCCCTGAAGTGAATGTATGCACAAACAATAAAAGTGGTCGTGAACATTATATTTACCGTGGTTATTATTAATATTTCCCCCGAAGTGGACAACTAGTATATGATTGAGAAAGATGTATTGAGCAATATAAAGATTATTATATATTATCGTTGGTTATTATTCGCACCCAAAGATCCCGTTGATCTTTATAAAGAGCAATTAAAAGTGAAGTGTCGATGAAATTAAATTTTGCTCAAGATTACGATATTTCAGAAAATTGGTGCTAGATCCTATGCTCATTTGAATATTTTGGTTTTTGTTAAAGATCCAAATAAAGAAAACTGAAGTGTAGTTATAAATTTTATTTAAGCATTATTTATTTATTATTTTATCTTTATATATATAATTTTATTTTGACGCTTATTTATTTAATAATTCTAGTTATTATATATTTATCAATACAATGGATACAAGCATGTGCAATGGGGAGTTATGTCTTGCAGATTGTGCAACGACTAATACAATTCTAAGAAATAAGAAATATTGCTCCCATCTTGAAATGAAAGAAACAAGTGTTATCACTATATCGGGTAGCACAAATATAATTGAGGGCTCTGGAAGAGCCAATGTTATACTGCCCAGAGGGACAAGGCTAATAATTAATAATGCCTTATATTCTCCTAAGTCTCAAAGAAATTTATTGAGCTTTAAAGCTATTCGACATAATGGATATCACATTGAGACTGCAGAAAAGAGAAATATTGAATATTTGCACATTACAAAAGTGGTTTCGAATGATAAACGAGTTGTTGAAATATTACATTCATTTGACTCTGGATTGTATTATACGTATGTTAAAACAATTGAATCGCATGCTATCGTAAACCAGAAGTTTACTAATGATAATACATTTGTTGTTTGGCATGACCGGTTGGGCCATCCCGGTTCAATTATGATGCGGAGAATAATTCAAAATTCACGTGGACATTTAATGAAGAACCAGAAGATTCTTCAATCTAATGAATTATCATGTACTGCTTGCTCTAAAGGGAAGTTGATTATTCGTCCATCACCAGTAAAAATAAAGAATGAATCCATAAGATTTTTGGAGCGTATACAAGGTGATATTTGTGGACCGATACATCCATCGTGTGGACCATTTAGATATTTCATGGTATTGATTGATGCATCAACTAGATGGTCTCATGTGTTTTGTTATCAACACGGAATGTAGCTTTTGCGAGATTGCTTGCTCAGTTGATTCGATTAAGAGCACATTTTTCGGACTTTCCAATAAAGAAAATACGCCTTGATAATGCTGGTGAATTTACTTCCAAGGCATTTAATGAATATTGCATGTCTATTGGAATTGATGTTGAGCACCCCGTGCCACATGTACATACGCAAAACGGTCTTGCAGAATCGTTGATTAAAAGGTTGCAATTAATTGCAAGACCATTATTAATGAAGTCGAAACTTCATTCATCTTGTTGAGGACATGCTATATTACATGCAGCGGCACTAATCCGCATCAGGCCAACAAGTTATAACGATATCTCCCCAATACAAATGGTTTATGGTCAGGAACCAAATATTTCCCATCTGAGAATTTTTGGATGTGCGGTATATGTTCCAATTGCTCCACCACAACGCACTAAGATGGGACCTCAAAGGAGGTTGGGAATATATGTCGGATTTGAATCTCCATCGATAATAAAATATTTAGAACCTCTAACTGGAGATTTATTTACGGCTAGATTTGCCGATTGTCATTTCGATGAATCGAATTTTCCGACATTAGGGGGAGAAAAGAAACAGCTGGAAATGAGTATTAGTTGGAATGAATTATCGCTAAATCATTATGATCCTCGAACGAAAGAATGTGAACTAGAAGTTCAAAAGATAATTCATTTACAAGGATTAGCTAATCAACTGCCAGATAGTTTTACTGACCTTAAAAGAGTGACTAAGTCACATATACCAGCTGTTAATGCTCCTGCAAAAGTTAATGTTCCTGGAGAACATATAATGATCGAGCCTAAGCCACAACTAAAACGTGGTAGGCCCTCGGGTTCCAAAGATAAAAATCCTCGAAAAAGAAAAGGAGCAAATAATAAGAATGGTCCAGTCGAGGATTTATCGACTCTAGAAGAGTCAATGGGCATTAATGATTATGATAATGAAATCAGGTACCTGAAATTTTGAGAATAATGATAATGAAGAGATCTCGATAAATTATGCCCAAAATGGAATTAGATGGAACCGAGAAAAAGTCAACGTTGACGATAAATTCTCATTTAACGTAGCGCTACATGAAATGAATGAGATAAATGAGAATGAGGATCATGAACCAATGTCTGTAAAAGAATGCAGACAAAGAAATGATTGGCCAAAATGGAAAGATGCAATCGAGGCAGAATTAAAATCACTTGAGAAACGAAAAGTTTTCGGACCTGTAGTCCGCATACCAGAAAATGTAAAGCCGGTTGGATATAAATGGGTTTTCATCAGAAAGAGAAATGAAAACGGTGAAATTGTGAGATACAAAGCACGGCTTGTTGCACAAGGCTTTTCACAACGACCTGGTATTGATTATGAGGAGACGTATTCTCCTGTGGTGGATGCAACTACTTTTCGTTATTTAATTAGTCTGGCAGTACGTGAAGGACTCGATATGCGTCTAATGGATGTTGTCACCGCTTATTTATATGGATCACTTGATAGTGACATCTATATGAGACTTCCCGAGGGATTTCAGTTACCTGAAAATTCAGGGCCCGAAATGAGTACTCAATCAAGCTAAATAAATCGCTTTATGGATTAAAGCAATCTGGGCGTATGTGGTATAATCGCCTAAGTGAATATTTATCGAAAGAGGGGTATAAAAATGATCAAACTTGCCCATGCATATTTATGAAAAGATCTGGAAATGAATTTGTCATCATTTCAGTTTATGTTAATGATATTAACATAATTGGAACTCCTGAAGAGTTATCAAAAGCCGTTAATTGTTTGAAAAAGGAGTTTGAAATGAAAGATCTCGGTAAAACTAAATTTTGTCTTGGACTCAAATGAATATTTAAAGAATGGGATATTCGTACATCAAGAGACTTATACGAAAAAGGTATTGAAAAGATTTTATATGGATAAAGCTCATCCATTGGATACTCCAATGATTGTTCGATCTTTAGATGTGAATAAAGATCCGTTTAGACCTTGCGAAAACGATGAAGAACTAGGTCCTGAAGTACCATATCTCAGTGCTATTGGAGCCCTAATGTATTTGACAGTCATACGCGACCTGATATAGCGTTCGCTGTAAATCTATTGGCAAGATATAGTTCGTCACCGACTCGTAGACATTGGAATGGAGTTAAACGGATATTTCGATACCTTCAAGGAACAACTGATATGGGATTGTTCTATCCAAATGAATCAAAAGCAGATTTGATTGGGTATGCAGATGCTGGTTTTCTATCTGACCCACATAATGCTCGATCGCAAACGGGCTATTTATTTACACATGGCGGAACCGCTATTTCATGGCGGTCAGTTAAACAAAGTTTAACGGCTACTTCTTCTAATCATGCGGAAATTTTAGCTATTCATGAAGCTAGCCGAGAATGTGTTTGGTTGCGATCGATAATTGAGCATATACAACAAACTAGTGGGCTAGTATCGAAAAAGTTACTTCCTACGATTTTATATGAAGATAATGCTGCATGCATTGCCCAATTAAAGGAATGATATATTAAGGGAGATAGAACAAAACATATTTCACCAAAATTTTTCTTTACACATGATTTAGAGAAAAATGGTGATATTGATGTACAACAAGTGCGATCAAGTGAAAATCTTGCAGATTTATTCACGAAAGCACTTCCCCCAATAATTTTCAAAAGATTGGTATATTCAATTGGAGTTCGAAAACTTCGAGATCTTAAATGATGTCATCATCAGGGGGAGTAAATACGCGTTGCACTCTTTTTCCCTTCACTGAGGTTTTTCCCATGTGGTTTTCCCAGTAAGGTTTTTAATGAGGCAACAATCGAAAGCGTATCTAAAAGAATCATGTACTCTTTTTCCTTCATTAGGTTTTTATCCCATTGAGTTTTTTCTAATAAGGTTTTAACGAGGCATATTCTTTGAAAAACATCCAAGGGGGAGTATTATGAAATAAGTTAATTATGGATAATTAAATAATTAAGATGTGGATGTTTTTGGATTATTGATGGATTTGGAAGTATTATATTAAATGATGATAAGATGATAAGATGAGGTGTTTAATTGAAGAGTTTGTATTTTAGTGTGAGGTGTATAATTGTAATTAATGTGATTAGTTGTAATAGTAAATTTTTAGTAGTATAAATAGGTGATTAGAGTTCATAAACACACCAAGTATTGAAATACTTAATCTCTCTCTAATCTCTCTCTCTTTATTATTATAAGCTATATTATCATTATAATCTTAATATAAGTATAATTATAATAAAATAATCTTAATATAATATTAATCACAATTAATATTTTTATAACATTATTATTATTATTATTATTACTATTATTATTATTATTATTATTATTACTATTCTTTTTTTTTTTAAATTACATTGGATATTTTTCTACTTTTAAAGATAATTTATTGGAAATTATGTCATATAAGAGGCATTGTTTTATCTTATGTTTATGTATTATTTGCACATATAATAAAGTCTTAGATCATTATCAGCCGAGGGACATGATTGTGCATTTGATGGTAATCATGGAACATGTCTTAGGATATGATCTTAAATATGTTTCAAGTCAACGGGTATTTTAAGACAGTGCATTGAATAACCCGGAAACACATGTTGTGTATATGATGCATGCTTGTTAGACGAGAATTGTATGTTCAATTAACATTAACATGTGGACACAAATGCATATATGCCGATGCTTGTTAGTGAACAAGTTCACTGAACTTGATCCGATGAAAATTCTTAATTGGAAAATTTTAATGTCGAATAAGAATTTTCATGTTGTAATAGTACATGAGTAATCCTCTAACTTGAGGCACGATAATAGTCTTGGGTGTTGGGAATCCCCGAAGGGGCCCAAGGCCCTCGTTCCTTGAACGGCGGAATTTAAAAAATTTTACGGGGTTCCCGCCTATCCCAAGGATCGCTCGGATTAAAACACGAGAACATATAACAAAAAGGAGAAAGGGATCAGCCATGATACCTCATAGATACACTCGACGATGGCAAGCTTCGAAGCCTTCGAATCCCCGAGGCGTAGTGCCCCTCTCCTAAGCCAAAAGCACACGAACGGCTCCTTTCTTTGCACAAGAGCGTCACGCCGGCACCTTACAACGTCGCAGCCCTTCCTTGCTTTGTGCGGCTAGATCAAGGAATGGCTACTTGCTGCCCCGAGAGAGAGATTTCGAGAGAGAGAGATGAGAGGAATGAGAAAACCCTAGTTTTCCTTTTTGGGGCTTGTTAATTTCGAAAATGAGCTTCTTCTCTTAGCTAGGGTTTCGAAAACCCTATTTATACCACCTAGGGCTGGCCGAAATATTCATGTGGAGTGGGGAGAAAAATCCTAACCACCTCCTCTTTTACTAAGTCTTGTTTGACTTGGTTTTTCTTTCAAATACAAACTTAAATTAATTAATTAAATATCTAATATATTAATTAATTAAAATACTATATTTAGTATATTTTAAATATATAATATCCAATATAAATATATTTAATAATTTTCGAAATTTTATCAAATAAAAAATCGAAACTTATATATATATCTGATATATATATATATATATATATATTGTTTAATTCCAAATTAAATATTATTTTTCTAAAACAATAATAAAGATTTAAATCAAATTTAAATCATATACTAAATATTAAATATCCAATATTATATTTCAAAAATATTTCGTGAGGTGAAAAGACCATTTTACCCCTCACTAGTCAAACTTAGCATTTTCGGTCGATTAGGGTTTTGGCCAAGCCACAAACCCTAGTCTCTCAATCTAGGACCTAGCCTTGTCTTTCTCTCTGATAATGACGTTGTGTCGGTTGCCCTTTTTAAGCCCGACTCTCTTGGTTCGTCTCAACCAGGCCTAGGAGGAATCTAGGAGTTCGGTATTCACCTAGCCAGCCCCGTGGTACCGAACAGATCCCAAGTTGAGTACGAATTTGATCTAATCATAATCCACGAACCGACTGTAGATTTTCGTACTACGTATAAACCCTTTACGTTTGTCCCGGTCGAGTGAAAGTCACGCGTAGTCGAACTTACAGGACTCGACGCTATGATGTTTGTGTCGGTGACATTTACCAAAACTGCTCTCCACGACACTCGTGAGTCAGTTATATGCTCTGGCCAGAGGCTTAGGTAAATTCCCGCACATCGAAACTGCATAGGACGTTAGCCCTGAATTTAATCAAGGCCGTAAATTCCGCTCAGCGGTATAACCGGCAATCACGTCGAAAAGTCAAGACCGCATTTCGCCGCTGACCCATGCTTCATGCAATTTGGGCCTAGCAAACTAGTGACAAATCAAGACCTTAAGACCAACCCCGGGTTAAACCCTTTCGGTCTAAGGTTCACGTAGACTACTATAGTCAATCGATCGATCAGCGACTTTACCAGCGTGTGATCGTTCGATTACGAGTCAGTGTCCAAATATAGACAATCCCCTGATTCGTCTTGTATCAATGTCACGAGCTCCCACTTCCCAAGTGAATGGTTGGCACAACCACTTTGGACCCGTCGACAAACAAGTCGTACTCGTCAATCCAGTCACCCTACTGGAGACTAAGACTTGTGGACTTAATTTAATATTACAGTATGTCAGCTTACTGGTGCCCCCTCTCTGTCCCCACAGAATCAGTAACTGAACTGTAAATATTGGGGTTTTATTAATTCGTCTTATTACCCGACTGCAAGGTAAATTTATTTAGACGAAATAATAATCTGTCTTTGTATTGTTTGTCATGCTAATTTCGACAATAAACAAACAATAATAATTTCATTATCAAATAATTCAATTACAAATGTTAAACATATCAAAATTACACTAATGCCCTCGTACTATCTAATCCTCGTACGGCATCTAGGGCATAAACCTCAACATTGGGCACATTATGCTTTACTTAGATTTATCCTTTGATTCATGGATAATCACAAAAAAGATATTTTGGGTATTGTACTAGTGTGTATGGAGATTTGTTCGTGGTCAACATAGAATTTGATACTTATATTAAAATAATTGAATTTCCTATGCTTTTCATAGTTTATGATTCAAAGACCTTGAACAAGGCATGATGAATAGAGATTCAAAAATGAATAATTTAAATTTGAAATGAAATGATAGTTATTAGATCAATTGGGTTTCGACTTATAATTTGATGCCCAAGGTCGAATCAAAAAATTAGTTGTCGAAAATTTTTTACGTGTATGCACTTACAATTAAAAATGTTTACTTGCTATTTCACTTAACACTAGGTAGACATGCTGCTTGCTAGGTGATACCGTTGATTGTGGATTCCTTAAATTAAAGAGTTAATTTAGTTAATTGCAAGGAGTTGTAAATTTACTACTAGTATTAATCGTGAATCTAAAAGGGTCAAAACAGTTTTGAAGAATGGCAATATGAAGTTAATATTTTCAATAGTTGAATTAAACATTAATTCAATTGTTGAATTAAATATATACGATTAGATAAATTGATTATGTAATTAAAGGAATAAAATTATTAATTGAATTAATTATTTGAGCTATACATATTAATTTAGTAATTATAAGAATTACTCCGTTAGTAGTTAAATTTTATGGTTGGACTTTAAAATTAAGCTCATGAGCCCAACACACGATTTTATTACTACACGTTAAAGACCATGTTTCATCCAATAAATTTCAATCAAAATCGTGATTCCATATCCAATAATTTCAATCAAAATCGATCAATATTCGAAACCCAACTTAACCCGGTAGAACTATCCGAACCGGATTGGATCGGGTCGCATCCGAAAACCCAAAACTTGTGATCCAACCCTAATGATTACAAGCACTTTGTTTACATGATGTTGAGATTATAAAGACGGTTGTCCCACATCGATTAATAAGCTTTCAAATTCAGTTAGTATATCCAGAGTCAATTACACTTATCACCAATTAGTTTAAGATGACCCCCTTGATTTCTAATACATGAGTTTTCTTATTTTTCTTTCCTTCTTCTTTGACTTAGTTGAAACACAATCCAACTTCATTATCCTAAGGTTGTTAGATCAGACAGGCTGGAATTAGAACATGACACAACTGTTACCAAAAGTATGGTCTTTTCATCAAACATCAATGTGTTGTAACACCATAACAAAATTGTGTTTTGGAGCGAAAACATCAGCATTTATTAAACCTTGCAAAATTTAAAGTGCCATTGAAAAGAAATTGACTAATGATCTGGACGAGTCCTTGATAGAAAAAGCGAAAAGATATGTCCAGAGATTGTGAGTTGTTTGAGATAAAAAGGAAAGGTTGTAGATATTCTTGGACTAACAAACAAGATGGGGATAAGAGGATATGGGGACCTTTGCCAATCTTTAATGGCTGCACAAAACAGTGATGTTGAAGCTCATTTCCTCCCTGAGGGGGTGTCTGATAACTCCCCCATTATTCTGAATGGCCGCAGAAGAGATTTAAATACTACATGTGGTCATCAGCCTTTAACTTTCTTGATGTCATCATAGGTGCATGGTCCGAGGTAGTTGGAAATAAAATGTGATGTTTGGTGCAGAAAATGAAAAAACATAAAGGGCTCTTGCAGAAATTGAACAATGTATATGCAGACATAGTGAATAAAGTTGAACATCTGAGGAAGGAAATGATGAACATCCAACTTGAGATCCATAAAGACCCGTTAAACCAGGCATTGCTCACTAAAGAAAATGAAATGAAGCAGGAATTTCGATTTGTTAGTGAAGCAACATCTAAGTTTTTGAGGTAGAAAGCTATGATCAAAGGATTGGATAATGGTTCCCCAAAATACTGCCTATTTCCATGCCATCATCAAACAAAACAACTACAGAAATATGATTTCTACAATACTCAATGATGAAGGCCAAACACTCTCAGACCTTGACGGAATTCTAGGCCACCTCTCTGCTTTTTATAATGAAATGCTGGGATAAACTGGGCCGTCGTATCAGCGATAATATTCTTCTCGCCCAGAAAATCCGCTACGGTTGCACGAGTATGAATAAGCCTGCACGTGTGGCTATTAAAGTTGTCAACGACGACATGTTTTTCTATCAACATAAATGGATGAGCTGTAGGCTTCTTTGACGGACGCAAAGGACTTCGACAAGGGGATCCCATCTGACCCTACTTATTTACCCTTGTCATGGAAGTTTTGTATGGAATTCTTGTTAAGAGGATTTGGGAAGCTGAGTACTTTCGGTACCATTGGATGTGTGAGTCTACGGAACTTTTTATGCTCGCGTTCGTAGACGACCTTCTTTTGTTCAGCCATGGGGATGTTGAATCTGTACGTATATTAAAGGAGGGTTTGAATCAGTCTGGTATTTTGGGATTCCACTCATTACGACTAGACTCACTATCTGAGATGTGATCCATTCATTCAGAAGGTGGATAATCGATTAGGATCATGGCTGCACTGCTCGCTTTCTTACCGGTGGAAGGAGGGCTTGGTGCATCTGACTACTTCATGCATGCCCCACTTGGCTCGAAGGGAAATATCCAAATCCATGTCTTATACGTTCGATTGAGGTGGACAACAGTGTACCTATGTTGAAGCATTTATGGAGTCTACTTAACAGGGACACCAACTCGATATGGGTCTCTTGGATGTATCACACACGACTTTGTAATAAGTCCCTTTGGAGTTTAAGTCATTCGCCTCAATCAACTTGAAGTTGGAAGAAGATTCTTAAGCTACGTTTGCTTATACGCCCACTCATCTCTTTTCGTGTGGGTAATGGGGCATTGATATGGATTTGGCAAGACCCATGGGTCAGTGCATCCCCACTTATTGCGTGTTTTCCACGTGTTCCCATGGTTATGGGACTTCCGTATGATGCAAAGCTTAGTAATGTTATTACTTTGGATGGCTGGAGTTGGCCGGCATAAACCACGGTTGAATACCTTGAGATTAGCCATATCCTCCCTAATGTGTATCCTAATGACCACGACTCTGTTGGGTGGATAGGGTCATCAAATGGGCGGTTTTCGACACATTCGGTGAGGGAGGTTATACGCTATCGGAGAGCCCAGATTCATTGGGGCCTCTTTGTTTCGAGGCGCACTACAAGTTCCTCGATTTGAGTTTATTCTTTAGCTTGCTATACGAGAAAGGCTAGCCACCCGAGATAAGCCATGGATTGAAAGACAAACGAACTCCAATGCATGTCTTCTATGTGATGCGCCCTATTGCGATACAATGAAACATTTATTTTTTGAATGCTTATCTTCTCGCAGATGCTTACAGATACTACGAGCGAAGACTAGGATGTTATGGCCTTATCAAGACTGGAGTATGAGTGTCAGATGGGCTTCGAGGAAGTTGCGGGCGAGGCATCTTGTTCCCGTGGCATATCGACATATTCTTGCCTCATTTGTATACCCACATTTGGATGGAACGAAATCGGCGTTGGCGAGAAGGGGTACGAGGATCACCGAATCAAATGGTCAATGTAGTTCTTAGTATAGCTTGTATGCGACTGTCTACATTGTCTGGTAGATTTACCTTGCACATTATTGCACTTCGTAGACTGTCGTCCTTAAGCCGTAGCTCGATCGTCGGAGTAGGTAAAATGGTTGAAACCCTTTTACATACAGTTATCTAACGTTATCTATGTCTTGTATACATCCAAGCGATCCTAGGGAAATGAGACTCGCCAGAAGAATTTCAAACTCACAGGTAACTCGGATTTCGGGAATCCATCGTACGAATCCCAACACGTTCGCCTAATAAAAATATAATGATTCAACTTGAACATTAGATGGACGATCAATAATATACGACGTCTTTTAAAACTACCGAATTGCCCAAAAATTGTTTCAAGATCATGATAGTGGATAACTGGTATTGTCCCGAGCTCATTTGAAGCATAATCCAAGAGTAATTTCGAAATAGTCCAACAATTAAAAGAAAAATTCTTGTTTTGTAGCAGGAACTTAAAAAATTCATCAACAATTGTCGAATTATTTTGATCGAGCTTATTCTAGCGGCTGTGAACAGCCGAAGATCTTAACTTTCAATAGTGACAAATTTCGGAACCATTCAAGCTGTATAGATAGGTAAAAAATAAAAAATTATTACAGCCGCTGCGAACAGAGGGAATTTCTTGAAGAAAATAGCTTCATAATGGACTTGAAGAAAGATGGCATCGACATTTATGACCTAGCATACCTGAATAAAACTTAATTCAGACCAGAGCTGTACAGGATCAAATCTTCGAATGTCTTTTTTATCTATATTTTTCTGTCCTTATGTGACTTGAATGAAGAAAGGTATAAGATAGAGATGAAAGAAATGACTAAATGGAGCAAAAAAATTATTGAGCTTTGGGCTTGTATGTTATTTCATTTGGGCCAATTTAAGTGTTATAACCGGGACATCAATGCTTCCCCAACTGTAGGTACGAACATTGTCGATGCGCTCCAAGAACTGTAGGTAACATAAACTTGCCTGTGAATCGCTTGTATCGGGAAACATCACACACCTGATACGTAAAAGTGGATATCCATGCGTTCGTTCATCGACTTCGTGGACAGGCTCAACCGCTCAACCAACGTTGTGATGAGATTTATAATTGTATATGTTATAAAACTCCATCGACTCCAGCTTCCAAAGTAAACGAATATGCAAGTGGACAGGCTCTCTCGGCGTACCCTATACAGAAAATTCTGGACCCCTCGTTCGAATGCCAACATCAAACTTACTCTGATGTTAAAAAAAAAAAAGACGAACGATGCGTCCACTTCACTGTCAACAAATATGCATCCTAGGGTCAAAACAATGAAATCTTGTTCATCCTACATTAAAAAAAAATGTAAAAACACAAACATAACGAATAACGTTCCAAGGTCAAAACTAGTTTTGAGAAAGAGAAGGCCGTGGTCGTGGAGGGTCGAGGTAAAACTGTGTGGAACCGGCGATGACGACAGGGGTGCCAGGGTGGTGGTATTTCTCACCACCACTGTCCTAGGGGCGCTAATGCTCCAATTTTAAAAAATATATATATCAAAACAAAACGACGGCCCTACCACCATGGCACCCCACCACAACCATGCTTGTGGCGCTAATGTTTGTCGGCGAGCGCCATCATGAACTTTGTCCAAATTTGAAAAAGTTCGAAAAACCAAAAAGAAAACAAAAACAAAAAAACCGTAGGAAACCTTGTGCGACGTAACATAAGAGTGTCGGACTGTAGACAGTACGACTGCATGCATGTGCTACTGCAAGATTGCACGACTGCAAAATTGCGCTATTGCAAGATGACAATAAGAACTTTAAATGAATTTTCGAGACTTGTGTTGAACACAAATTCCTTAAAACATATTTGCTCTCTCTATTAGAAGGGACATGTTTGAATGTATGTTTCTCATGACACAACGAAAACGTGATTAGATGTTGCACTAAACCGAAAATCACACGGTGAACGGAACTCAGATATGATGAATGACTTGTTCTGAATAACTCCTTGTGAATGACATCTCATAATACCTTTGCATATCCTGTGTAGGCTTTAATCCCATAAATTCAATGCTATTTAGTCATACCATTAATGAATTAAAGTGAACATTCTAAATGTTATTGCAACCTTTAAAGTCTATGCAACCTTTGATATTCCAAATGTGGTCGGATTATCTATATTATTCGGTACTGAAATAATAGGGTCCAAACCGAAGGGATTGATCAGGCCCGTAAGTGAGTAATCAACGTGCGACACAAACCCACACAAACATTAGTCCCCATTATTTATTGCAATCCAAATTTTACATTCACTTCATTTATTTTCTAACAAAAGCAAAATTCACCTTGCAAATTGGCAACACAAGCCGGTTATTACCGGCTTACGAACAGTTGACTTTCGTGAATTCGCGTGGAAGAAGAAAAGAAAAAGAACTGAAAGAAGAAGGGTTAGGGTTACGAATTTACCCATATTAGGTTGAGAATCGAGATAGGAGAACAGTGGACAGTACTATTAGGTTGAAGACATTTATCTACCTCAGTTTAATCAATGTCATTATTCTATATATATATATATATATGTATTATATATATACTCATCAGAGCTAAACTAAGATTAGAGGTCCAAAATCTTCTTAGGTACGTAGATAGAAGAGATGCACACGCATGAGTACGATCGTTTCGTATGGTATGCGTACTTATGAATGAATACCACGAGTTCACTTCTATTATAGCAGTTTCTATAAGTACGGTTTAGCCGTAGTCTTATGTTATACTCAAATACGTATTAATTATTTAAATCTCGATCAAGCCCGACTCGCAAATGTTTTTTGAGCCTCGGGTTTATTATAGGAGTTTTATAAACTTAATATTAGATTATATGAAATAATATAATTATAATGAGGGAGAAAACTCAAAATGGTCCCCGATGTTTACCCTATGAACCAATTTAGTTCCTAATGTTTCGCGTGGACTAATTTAGTCCCTGATGTTCTTGAAAATGAACCAAATTGGTCCCTCCGTTAGTATGTCCGTTAATTTGGATGGAAAAGGACACGTGTCGATACCTGATTCGTCAGAATTAAAAATAATAAAATTAACATAAAAAAGGATAAAAAGAAAAAGAAAAATACAACTAAATTAAAATAAAATAAAAGATTAAAAATAAAGAACAAATAAAAATATAGTAAAAAATAATAAATAAAAAAATAAATAAAAAATAAAGATAAGTGAATAAAAATATAAAAAATAGATAATAATAATAAATATATAAAAAATATAAATAAATATAAATAAAAAATATATTTATTTTTCTGTTTTATTTATTTAAACAAAAATTTCAAAAAATTAAAATTAAAAAAAAAAGAGTAAAAAACACCGCTGGAAGTTTACTGAAAATCCTCATCTCCGTCCCTGCCAAGTTAACGGGGACGAAATCGTCCTCGTCCCTAATTACGTATCGACACGTTTTTCACTCTGTTTTTTTAAATTTTTTTATAATTAAATAAAACAAAATAAATAAATATATTTTTTATTTATATTTATTTATATAATTTTTTTATATATTTATTATTATTATTATGTATTTTTTATATTTTTTATTCACTTTTCTTTATTTTTTATTTTTATTTTTATTTTATTTATTATTTTTTACTATATTTTTATTTGTTCTTTATTTTATTTTAATTTATTGTATTTTTCTTTTTTTTATCCTTTTTTATGTTAATTTTATTATTTTTAATTCTAACGAATCACGTATCGACACGTGTCATTTTCCATCCAAATTAACGGACATACTAACGGAGGGACCAATTTGGTTCATTTTCAAGAACATCAGGGACTAAATTAGTCTACGCGAAACATTAGGGACTAAATTGGTTCATAGGGTAAACATCGGGGACCATTTTGGGTTTTCTCCAATTATAATGATGTATAACATTTAATATAGTGGGCAAGGCAACCTATAAATAAATCTACACGTAACAATATGAATTTAGAAGAGAATTTGTGAGAAAAAAAATTATTTAAGCTTGATTAAATTTGAACAAATTCTAAGTAAAATATGCATCCAATTCCTCATGATAACTGAAATGAACGTCTTGCCAACATATTTAATCATATGAACTAATACATGTTTCTTGCTATGGAATGAAATAAATAAATTCGATACTTATATCTCTTAATATCAACATATATATTAATAAATTAGCGTACTTAATAGGGACTGACTTATAGTGAAAATTTAAGATCGGCTTACACCATCGCTGGATTCAAATTAACCAAGACTGCGTTTGGATACCCGGATTTCGAGGATTACATGTTCGTTGAATTCAAATTATTATGATCGGTTTGAATACTCGGATTTCGATTTGAAATCCAGATTTCCTCCAAATCACCCGTTTGGAAATTGAACGGATTTCGATTTCATCCAAATTCGAGGATAATTTTAAACTTTTGTTATTTATGAATTTGAAAATCGATGACAAATGATTCATTTTCAAAATCCAAAGTCTAGCTCGTAATAAGTTCGAAACTTGATGTTCTTTCACGTGAGTATGCTGATCGAATTAAGAACAACGATCTTGATGACGAACGGATGCAAAAACAGCAAGAAATCAAACGCAGAAAACAAAGATTTTAAGGTGGTTTGGCCTCGATTTTAGGCCTACGTCCACGGACTAACATAGCTTCTTTTATAAATCCAAAAGAAGGGTTTACAAGATTGTCACACCCACTACAACTTTCGTGTTTACAACTTTCGCTAACCATCACTCTAACGAAATCTACAAGCTCTCAAAGGTACCTACTCGAACTCATTCATCTGGTATTTATAAGTGTTAAGTTGTAACTGTCGTGCATCGACGAGCTTGTACCAACTGCTCTCTTGTACTCAACCGCGCGTTGTACCAAGTCCTTGAAGAATTATACCAATTCTTCAAGAAATTATACCAATTAATCTGTGTTATACCAAGTCCTTAAAGAATTATACCAATTCTTTAAGGATTAATACCAACACATTAATGAAACTACCAACTCATTGGTTTATTATACCGCGCGCTTCTTCTTACTTACAAAAGCGTGAATGCGACTCTTTAAGTATCAATCTGAGCCGTTCGATCATCTACCCGCCAAGATCAACTTCATGCATTTAAACTCCATCTTCAAATCTCGGCCCTTAGATCGCGCGCGCTCAAGATCGGACGGCTACTGCTCAATTCTCAGACTTAGAATATTTCTTGAAGCAGAATTTCATTCCTTTGAGCCGTGGCCGATCAGAGCTCTTTCCGACCATCTCCCGGCAATGTTCCGGCGAGTTTGGGCTCACAAAACCCAACATCGGCGATGGCGGCGGTTGGCAGCATTGACGGTCGGTGCTTGGCGGACAGTGTAGTCGGCGGAGTCGACGGTCCTCGGCATCGGTCGGCGGCCGGCGTCGTCGGCGACGATCGGTGCTCGACGGACGACATCGTCGGCATCGTGACGGTCGACGCTCGGCGGACGTCGTCGGCGGTGTTGGTGACGGTCAGCGTTCGACGGATGGCGTCGGTGATGGTCGGCGTCGTCATCGGCGACCGATGAAATCCGGATTTCGAAATCCTAATGTTTGTCATGCAACGAATTTTGATTTGAAATTTAAATTTTGAAATTCATAATTCAAAATTATGCAATTTCGTTCAAATACACGAATCCAAACGCAACCCAAGCCTTTTTGTGAAATATTAGCCTATTAAGGATTCTGCTAATTACAATTATATAAATATAAGAGAAACTTTAGAGAGATAATATACTTTGTTTATATTCAATGCTTTTGATATGGTTTTACAAAATATAAATCACATATTTATAGGTAAAATCTCTCTTCCAAAAATATTAAATGTTTCATCCCTCATTCTAATTAATATAATAATCACATATAACCTTCTCAACTCCATTCATAACTTAACTAAAACCTTACTAGGAACAATTCAGTGGGATAAAAATATAGTGATGTAAAAGGAATACATATTTTGTATATTGTATGTTTTCTCTTGTTGCCTCATTAAAAACTTTACTGGAAAATCCTATGAAAAAAAAAACAGGGTGAAGGGAAAAACAGTGCAATAACTATTTAGCTCCTGGTGAAATATTTTTCAATCTCGCCGTTTTCGAACTCAAATTGAACATACCAATTTTCTAAAAATTTTAGGAGAAAGTGATTTCGTAATAACAAGATTTTTGCTTGATCGTACTAGTTGTTTAACTGACCGCCATGAAATAGTAGTTTCGTCATATACAAATATCTAATCCGTTTGTGATCAAGCATTATGTGCGTCGGATATAAATCCATCATCTGAAATTGTACTTTGCTTTTTGAAGAGGAAAATAGTATTTCAAATTACTTTATAGTCATATATTAATAATGAGAAACCTAACTGATGCTATTCGTCAATATTCTTTTACCCTGGTTTTTTATCAACTTAAATGCACGACCAAACTCCATCCGAATGATGCCACGTCGCCGCCGAGAAAATATAATGTACTGAAATTCCCCTAAATGTAGAAATTAACTTTCACAAATTTCAAACTTTTAGATGGAACATTGGAAAAAATAGAAGTTCCCCTTATAAATATAGAAAATTCCATTCATGATGGAACATTGAAAAGTCAAGCTCGAGCAAGCTTATTACATGGACCTTCAAAACTATCATCGAAAGTACGACAAAACATTCGGTGATAATTACATTACATGGCCAGTTTCTTCACGTACACAATCAGACAACTCAAAATCTAACATGGCTTTTTCTATGGGTTCGTACTACCCTACCCACTTAGGTATACTACAAGTGGATTGAGATTGTGACATATGTTCCCATCTAAAATATGCTGGGATTAACGCCCTGAATGGAGAGGGTGTGACACGTGTCACAATCTTAACCACCCAACTGGTTAAGATAGAATAAACCATGTTGTCTGTATGTATATAAAGAAAACTCATCTCATTAGCTATTGTTATTAATAAAACTATATAATAATAACAAATAATAAAAATACAACAATGCCAACAACACTATTGTAAAAAAACTAAAGAACTACTACTACTACTTCACCTGAGCGATCAAGAATGAGAATTGTCTCACCAGCCTCTATTTTCGGCATTCTCGGTATATTATTATCCCATTACATATCAACAGTTTTGATCATATGCATCTTTCTGACTGTCCTAACTTTTCTATTCCAAGGAAACTTAGCGTCGCTCTTCGTTTACTTGGCACCTCTGTAAGAGTAATTCGAACTTTCCCTCGTTTTAGCTAATTCGATTTCCACGAAACATCATAAATTAACCAAGTTAATTGTGATATATTTTTTTGTTTCAATTCAGGCCATCTTTTTACAGGATAGTGAAGAGCAAATCGACGCAAGGATTTCAATCAATCCCTTACTCCGTGGCATTGTTCAGCGCAATGATTTATCTGTATAAAGCACTTCTTAAGACGACCGTTTTTATCATCTCCATTAACAGCTTCGGATGCTTCATTCAAACTGCTTACCTAACAGTCTACATGATCTATGCAACTAAGGAATCTAAGGTTTTATATATTTATATTTTATTATTTTTTTGAACATGCTTATAATTAAATGTTTACTTATTATTTTTGCAGGTGTTTACTAGCAAGCTGCTGCTTCTGTTTAACGTGTTAGCACTGGGAATTATTATTTCATGCACATATTTATTTTCGTCTGGGGATGAAAGAGCTTCCATAGTTTCGTGGATATGTGCTATTTTATCAGTCTGCGTGTTTGCTGCTCCTCTTAGCATTATGGTACGCACACAGTTCTAATCTGTCACCATTTTTTCATTCGAAATTAGTTGTGGATTTTTATCCGTGAGCACCACCTTCTGTAGACATATGTTGTGTGGTACTAATTGGTGTCACATCAACGTCAAAGGTAGACATGTCCAACCGCCGGTTATAACCGACGGTTGGTAACAGGCGGTTAACGGTTAGTCCATGGGTTACTCTTTTTTTTTTTCCTAATTCGGTGCAAAGTTAAATAAACTTTCGGTGTATATTTCGTTCTTATTTTAATATTGTTGATATAAAACTTTAGACATATAAATTTTACGAATCATGAAATATATTACAAAATTTTAATACAATACAAACTACATAGTAACAAAAAATAAGAAACTATTCCGGTATACATTAAAACGAAATTGGCGTCGCGCGCTTCGCCGTCACGTCACGCTTGATCACGATCAATGACTGAAAAAAATGCATAAAATAAACATAAGTTAGATATTTGTTTACCAAAAAAAAATTAAATTTAACAATGACGAGAGTTTAAAATTTGAATACTTATCTTTTTCGAGCTTCGTCGTCAGAATCGGCCTTTGCAAATTTTGAGAATAGCTGAAAAATAAGAATGTATTAGTTGGTGATAAACATAACAAATATTTAAGTTAGAAAATTAATACGGCGAGAGAGATACTTATCTTTTTCCGGGCTTATTTTTCGGTTACAGTGGCAAGTTCTTTAATTTTTTTTACAAATTGGCGGCTAATAACCGGCGGTTGGTGGTTTGGGAAAACCCCCAAACCGCCCCGGAACCGGCCGATAACGGTTGCCGGTTACGGTTAAAAGTGGGCATGTCTAGTCAAAGGTAAAGTGGCATTAATCGACATCTTCTACGTATCATTGATTAACATCTCTGATGCTGATGTGTCGTTTTGATGAGTTATGTGGGCAGTTGTTATGTGGTAATGATTTGTTCCATTTAACATGACACATCAGTATCAGATGTGTCAATCAAAGGCACGTAGAAAGTGCCAATCATTGTCATGTCACATCTACTGTTGATGTGGCACCAATAAGTGCCACACAACATATGCTCACATAAGATTAACA
This sequence comes from Lindernia subracemosa, assembly GCA_028392965.1. Lineage (NCBI taxonomy): Eukaryota > Viridiplantae > Streptophyta > Magnoliopsida > Lamiales > Linderniaceae > Vandellia > Vandellia subracemosa. Next base: position 125,427 of record JAQPCC010000031.1, read on the forward strand.
CCATAAATCTCTCTATTTATATATATATAAATAGAGATTTGCCTACAATATAAATAGAGATTTGCTATGGTGCCCGGTGGGCAACTACCGTGAGCACCATAGCAAATCTATCATCAATTGTGTTTTCCCTCCCTTTTCGATGCCGCCATCACCTCCGTCGTCCCTCTCAATTCCGCGGTCACCTACGGCGCTCTAAATTCTCAGAACCTTATCATCTCAGCTCACCACGAGAAAATCGAAAATAAAATGAATTTCTGAGAAATCAGCGCGCCGAAGGTGACAGCGGAGTCGCGAGAGACGGCGGAGGAGACGGCGCCGGAGAGGAATATATATATATATATATATATATATATATATATATATATATATAATACTCACATAATTTCCGGATGCAGAGACAAGTTGTAAAAACAAAGAGCGTGGAATTTATGCCACTTCCAATGTCCTTTTTTCTAACAATATCGGCAACCATGTGGTTCGTATATGGATACCTAACAAAGGATTACTACGTTGTAGTGAGTTCCCTTTTATATTAGAATCAAGCAAATATATATATATATGCATATACATTTTTGTTTTTTATATTGCAGCATTTATTCATTTAACAGGCAACAAATATCGTGGGATTCGTTTTTGGGACGGCGCAGATGATTTTGTACATCGTATATAGGAACAAAAAGCAAGACGCAGAACAGATTTTGGCTATGAAATTAGAAAGCAGCTCTTCACCACATAAACAATTTTTCATATCAAGAATAAATCACTAGATGGATTTAGTAAGGTTGGAAGATCACGTATATATATATATATATATATATGTACATCAATCAGCCAAATAAAAGGTGACCTAGTTAGTGTGTTAGAAGTGTATGTTACACTTCCTCCTTTATCGATAGAGATTATTAATTAATTAATACATACAATGCAACGATGTAAATATAAATCGCTAGCCAGACAAAACAAAGCGTAGACATTGAGATTATACATACATAACATGCATTGCATTGCATTACATACAAACTTGAACAATACAATACAATCATATGGGGACTACCTTTGAGGTTAAGGTATCTAATCACGGAGTCCTCAACCCTGTCGGAATTTCGATAATGGTTGGTTTTCAAAGCACGGAAACACCTTCAGTTGCTCACACCTTATTTAAAACTACAACTGTTGGAAAATTTGAAAATCTATTCATCATGACCCAGTTTATGTTAGTTTTGTGATCTAAAAGCCAATTATTTGGATTATTGCGCTTTAAATGTTATTTCATGAATTGAATGATTTATATCATTTTGTTCCTTGAGTAAATTATTATTTATGGATCATTTAAGTCGATGACTTAAATTGTAGAATTCCATATTGTAATATATAATATTTATTCAAAATTATCCTTAATCTTGATTTTAGCATGAAACACTAATTATCGTGTTTAAGATTAATGTGTGGATTAAATGATAGTTATATTCTACAAACTATTTGATAAAGAGTTATCAATTTAATCACACAGATATATAATGGAGGTTATGATATCGGATAGACCCGAAAGTGAAACAGATTATGGATTGTGTTTGTGTCATTAATGTGTCATACGTGTCTGAAATTCTATAATATGAGATGTTCAGTTTCCAACACTAGACGTGCATGTTTGTTGGTATTGCCCAACTTTAGCCGTAAAAGGTAACTATACGGGTATTGCTGCAATAGGCGTGGCTAGTGTAGTGGATTTGGTTCATCAAGAATATTTTGTCCCTCAGGGCCCTTTGATAAAAGTGAGATCGTAAAGCATGCAATGTGATTAAGGAGTTAATCATATTTACGATAAACTTTTGGAATCAAGAAAATAAATAACTTTGCAAGGATGACACATTCCTACCTTGACCTTATTTAGGATATTATGCGACAAGGGATTGACACGGGCAATTACTGCTTAAGGATGGTGATACGTATTCGAGATATTTATTATCTATGTCGCTTAGGTAATCTTAATGTATTTGCTAGATACTAATTATGATTTATAGAATTAGAATGAGTTCTATTTCTATTGCCAACGTGACGTGGATCCTACTGGGTCACACCGAAAAGAAAAGATCAAAGAAATTAATTTTTGTATGTTACATGGAGATGTAAATATGATGATAATTTAATTATAAGATAATTTATTTATTCATCATATCAAACCAAAGATTCATATTATTTATTTATATGAGAAATATATACATATATATATATATATATATATATATGATATACGGGTGAAGATTTGTTTTAATAAAATTATATTGAATGATTTTAAGAAAAATAACAATCAAAGGAAGTTGTTATTCCATGATTTGGTTTATTCCATTTTCAATGATCTCCAATCATAGCTATTCTATGAATTAGTTTATTTTTCCTTAAATAAGATTAAAGAATATTTACCAAATATAATTTTGTCTCTTAGCCTACAAATATGAGACATACCACGTTGATGACCGTGTGTGTATTTTTGTGCAAGAAGGAACAGAACAATAGAGATATTCACGAAGCTCATATAAATATTTTACTGTAATCAAAAAGGAGTTTTTGATTTACTCGTAAAACTGTGAATCAAGATCGTCGGAGTATTTTCTAGCTAAAGAAAAGACGATTCTTTGATCGAATTCTTGGTGGATATTGGTAAAGATACCATACGTTTGGTATTTAAATACATAAGCATCTCAAAGGTAATATCAGGTATATTCTCTATGAACTAGTTAAAGTTTAATTCGCATGGGTCTTGGTGGAATCGGTTTGATATATTTATATAAAATTTTAAATCTCTGTTGCGCCTAATGCATGATTACGTGCTCCGATTCCTAACAGTTTATACTCTATGACAGCAGCGTCATTTCAGACAACGCACAAATCTCAAACCCAACCAGTTTATAATCATGATGCGAGGGCGGGCATTTCATTTCAACAAAAGGTAATCAAGAAGAAGAAGAACATAGATAAGATTAGCACATACATACCATACCAGCAGGGTTGGTTGTAGAAATCTGAATGCCGCCTCTTCTCAGAATTGCGGCTTGTTTCACCAGAAATGAGCTTTAAATCGTTTATTTGAGAATCCATTAGGTCATTGATGAACTCTATAGGAGACTCTGACTAAACCCTAGAAAGAACGCCCTTCTCCTATAGCCAGGGACGGATCTATGTAGGGGCGTGGGGGTCCATTGACCCCCCAGCCAAACTATTATTATATAAAAATAATGTATTTAAGATGTAAAAGTTATTCTAGCCTAGTGGCAACTATTGTAATGTTAGGTTAGTTTTTGTAATAGACGTGGGTTCGAATTTTCTTAGCCCTATATTTCTTTTTTATTATGAATTTACATTAAAGTTTGGATGTCCATCATGCCAAGTTGCCAACTACTCTTGTTCCTCAATCAACGATGAGCCGCATGAAGACAATGGATGTAGGCCATAATCACTTATTGAAGAATGACGCGTGCAATGAGGAAATATCTTTTGGTATTTAGCGTGTGAATATGTCTATATAAAGGCTCATATGTTCATTTGTAATGTACACAAGAATATTGAATGAAAGCTTTAAAACAATTGCTTCGATTCATTTCTCTATGTGGTACTCCTAATACAATATAATGTTATAAATAAAATATTCTTATTACACGTTATCAGCACGAAAGCGCTCTGCGTCGTTGACACCAACTTCCGCCGGTGATCGATTCTTGAAAGCTATCAGCGATGTCTGCTATCAAAAGGTAACTTTCATTACTTCAAAATTCAGTTCGAGCATGTATATAAAAATAAATCTGCATCACGCATCATGGTGGTAACCTCGATTATAAAATTGAGATCGCGTTATGATCACCGTACCTTTTCACATAACCGTTATAATATTGAGTCGAAAATAAAATTACCTACGACCGCCGTGTCTAGAGGATTTAATGGCCAACGGTAGTAACTAGAGTATAAAATGGACTATACGTAATGACTAGCGTGACTAAAATCCATCATACTTATATCAGATTTAACAATTGGTATCATAGTGGTGCTGATGCAGTATACGAATCAAATGAGTTCGAGCTTGATGTTCTCTGTTGAAATATTGATGCTTGTTTAATGTCCTTTTAAATTATCTCACGGGAATTTTGGTTAATTGTTAGAAAGCACCTTGCTCTAATAACTTGCTTCTGTAAACTCCTGATGATTTTGAATTTCGGTTGAATGATGATATGCGTGACCTATGCTCATGATTAAACACATGTGCAGATCAATCTTTCACATCATAGATAGAAGTAAGCTAGTTATGTATATGTGTTCCTGATTATGAACATGCGACTTTTGAGCTTTCATTCGCAACACAGTCATGAATTTATCATTATTTACAAGTGGATGAATATCATGAACAATTAAAATTGTTAGTTGTTAGTGGATTTGATATGAATTCCACAGAACATTTATTGTTAGTAGGTATGCATCATGTTTACTCTTTATTATTATTATCAAAGAAATAAACGTATGCATCAGGACATTAATAATTTGAGTGGTTTTGACTCAACCACCATCATAAATAAGATTGTCGTTACTTTATCTGATTCATTGTAACAACGAAACCCGTTACTTAATATTTGTAACATATAAAAGTCACAAATATGTTTAATATGATGGAGAAATAATATACCTATAGTAATAATGACTGAGGGAACATAACATAAGTTTATTTCATTATTTATTATAGCCGACACTAATTTTGAAATATCGAATACATGATTGATAGATTTATTCTTTTATAAATATCACTATCTAAAGCATCTGTTAGGATCATTTATTGTGTTATTTATATTTTAGATGCTTCCGTCTTTAGTGTATTTAGGTCTTTGATTTAGATGTTATTTGGGTTTGTAATTTACTTTATTATAAGTATTAGTTGTTTGGGCTAATTAGGTTTTGGGCTTGATGGGCTTTAATATACCAACTAATGTGGTATATAAAGACCCACCAAGCCCTAGTTTCAAAGTGTTCCTCCTTGCAAGTATTGTGCCTCCTTGAACAAGCTAACCTAAATACTCTCAAGCTAAAATCATTCTAGGTTGCTTTCTTTGTTGCTTGCATTATATTAGATGAAAAGGGATTTACAAGTGGTATCAGAGCAAGCGTGAGGGAACTTTGAAGCCATTTTTGGAGTTTTTTGAGCTATTTTCGTCACTTTATTTAGGCTGTTTTTGAGCTACTTTGGCTGTTTTTCTGCCTTTTCTGAGCTGTTTTTGGGGTTTCTCGGCCTTTTTCTGGTTTTGGGGAACTTTTTCCAGCAAAAACAGCATTTCTGGGCAGATTTTGGGCATTTACAGCAAGTTTTTCGGATTTTTCTGGGTTTCAGCTTGAAGATCTTCATCCTGTTCATCATTTGCGGAACAGACAAAGAATTCGCGAACCTCTCTGCTTTGCGAACCGCCACTTTCGCGAACTTCAATTCGCGAAGTGTTCCGCTACATCCGCGAACCTCAACACACGAACAAGGATCACGAAGCTCAGGCCACTTCGCGAACCCCGCTTCATCCGCGATCTTTCGATTCGCCAACCGTCAGTTCAGCTTCGCGAATCAATTAGCCAACCCGTGATCTCACTTCGCCAAAGTAGATCACGAACCGGTCTTCAATTCGCGAACCAGCCATTTCACGAACCCTTCGACTTCACGAATCCAGCTCAAGTTCGCGAACCCTTCGATTTCACGAATCCAGCTACAGTTCGCGAACCTCATTAACTTCAAGTTTCAACACTTCAAAGTTCCACACACGTTTAAAGATCACCCACATCTAATATAGGATGGACACACTCGCCATGGGAAGCGACGTCAGACCACCAGTGCTGCGAAGAGGCGAGTTCTCTATAGTACCCAAGTCGTCGGCCCCGAAACGTCAGACCAACAGATTCTTTAACTTCCTGGAGAGACGAAGCGGCCCCGAAACATTTACGACCACACTCCAAAGCGGCCCCGAAATGATCCGATCACTCCAAAGCGGCCCCGAAACATTTACGATCAAAGACAACGGAGAGGAAATGATCCGATCACTCCAAAGCGGCCCCGAAACATTTACGACCACACTCCCCGGGGACAACACCGTGACTCCTCCCGTCCTTCCACAGATAGTACCCAAGTCTCCAGCCGACTACACTGATTTTGAGAGACGAAGCGTTAGGGCAGACTTCATGTCTAAGACCTACCTCCTACAAGCCATGCCAAATGAAATCTACATTCAGGTAGATAGCTTCCAGACTGCCAAGGAAATGTTCGACGAGATCTCTAAACTGATGCAGGGCACTAATATCGGTTTAAGAGCCAAGAAAGCCAACACACTGGCGGCTTACGAATCCTTCAAGGCTCGACAGGGCGAGCCAATTGGTGAAACCTATCGTAGGTTTATGATCCAAACCAATGAGCTGCGGAAGATCAGCATCATGAAGTCCAACTTGGAGCTAAATGTAAGATTCCTTACATCATTACAGCCTGAGTGGAAGAAGATTGCCACAAATTTCAGGCAGAACAAGACCTCGATGAAATTGACATCCACAGCATCTACGAGAGCCTCGAGCAGCATTCAGATGACGTAAACGAGGGGGTGGAGGAGCAGAAGAATAAGGCTGTGGCCGACTCACTAGCCTTAGTGACGGACAAGAAGAGCGCAAAGCTGAGTAAAGGCAAAGCCGTCAAGATCCCGAGCCCCTCCACCTCCGAAGATGACTCAGGCTCGGACTCCGATCCGGAGATGAAGGAGCTCCAGAAGCACTTGGCTCTGGTAACGAAGATGATGAACAAAAAGTTCTTCAAGAAATCATCATCCTCGTCCAACAGACAAAGGATCTCGTCAGGACCCAATCCTCAGACCCGACCATTTCAGCCAGCTGAGACCAAGGCCCCAGCCGAACCAAGAAAATGCTACAACTGTGGCAAACCAGGGCACTTTGCCAATGACTGTCCCCTTCCGAAGAAAAAGAAGGACGAAGAGTATTATCTCAGGAAGCTGCAGTTGATCAGGCAGAAGAATCAAGGCAAAGCACTAGTGGCCGAGCAGGACCACTGGCTCGAGGACTCCACGGAAAGTGAGCCCGAGAACCTTGCCCTGATGGCACGGCTGGAAGGAGACGGATCAGACGAGGAGGAGCAGTCGGAAGCTAGCACCAGCACCAGCACGAACGAGGTAGACAAATCGTGCAACGGCGAGGAGGTATATTCTTTCAACGAGAGTATGCTTTTAAATCTACAAAATAAAATAGAGGTCCTAAGTAAAGAACGTAAAAATACTAAGTCTTTAGAAAAGAAATTAGCAAAAACTCAAGCTATTCTAACCATGACCCTAGAAGAAGTAGAAAGATTAGAAAATAGCTTGAATACGTCAGAACAAGACTTAGGAAAATCAAATGATAAAATTAGTGAATTAATGAATAGGATAGCGACCCTAGAATGCGATAGAAACGAAACTTCTAGCAATAATGATAGAATTAGAGAACTAGAAGCCCAATTAGCTAACAACCGTGCATCCCTCATTAATCGACTAAGCGATATTGGTTCCCTGAATTGTCGATTAGAAGCTGCAAATCTTAGGGTAGCTAGTCGAGATGAGGAAATTGCTAAACTAAATAAAAAACTTGAAGAGTTGACGGCGAATTATAGGAAGAGTGAGAATGAGCGAATAAATAAAACTAGCGAGTATAATCTGATGAATAGCGAACGCGCTGGGCTATATGCTAAGATAAAGAGCCTAGAAGACATTATCACGAAACGAGGGCTATCAGAACAGGTATTAGAACGAACCATGTTTCTGAGTCAGCCCAAAGATACTAGGTTCTACAATCCACGAGGGGGGTTAGGCTTCGTTACGACCATCATACCTGAAGCCAAGAAAACTCCCATTCGCTACGATGATAGTTATCTGGATCTATCGCTCATACGCTTCTTTCAGTCGTCAAAAAGCGAACCAACGACAGGAGAAGGGAGCGATCGGGCCGAAAAACCGTTCGATTACCTTAGCCTGAACGAAAGTTACAAGACAAAGGAAAAACCCTCGATTGATAACTGTCTCCAGGCTAGTGCACCGCCCTCTCAAAAGGTCGTTGAAGAAACACCGAAGAATTCGAAGCATATGGGAACGTTGCCTAGAGCTTACATCCCTTTTTCGCATAAAGAAAATTTCAAATTACGAGCATCGATGGAATCACTCGAGCAACTCTCTCAACTAGAGAAAGACATTTTACTCGCAGTAATTTCATCATTTAAGGATCAAATAAGCACTAGACCCCACACGATCCCTACACATACTCCTTTCATTTTGACAACGTCACACACAAAACTCTTCAATAATAAAGAATTAAATAAGCCGGTTATAGGTCGCACCACGAAAATCACTAACAAGACCTCTTCTGCATCGACAGGAAAAGCATCTTGGGAAAAGAGCGTGAAGTGGAGGGCAAGACAAGACGAGACAAAAGGAGACGTTGCTGCTCACAAAAAGGAGCAAATGAAAACGAAAACTAAAATGTCTCCCTTTTTGTTTTGTAAGAATCGTCTTGAGTGTGTTAATGTGTTGAAAAATGCTGCTAGTTTTATTTCTAAGTCGAAAAGGATTTCAGACCCGAAACTTAGCAGGCAACTTATTTCGCAAACCCACACACACACACTAGACTCGCAAACTAAAAGGCACACATCAAAGTCGCGAACTTTGATTTCTATACCTAACTCGCGAACTAACCCTCTCTTTGCACACTTCCCCGAAGTAAAAGCCAAGAAGGTTGCTAGCTCAAATCCCCAACCAAAGGAGAGACCACAAAATGCTTCAAGGCTCGAGAAAAAGCCAGATCAAATATCTCGCAAAAACAAGAAGAAAACCGAGCCCAAGCATTACGTGCCCAAAATCAAAACGCAACCATTCAAAACGAAACAAATTTGGGTCACAAAAAGGGAACTCGAATCCATCACGACCAAATCAGGCACACGCCAGATTTGGGTTCCCAAAACAAGTCCAAGCATAGTAGACTACTTAGCTGATTCTCTATTTTATCTATGCTTGCGTGTCGAAAATAACCAAGGGGAACCCGACCGTTATCGGGTTACTGACCTCTCTTGATTATTTTTGCAGATCTGTCATGTGTGGTATCTCGATTCAGGTTGCTCCACACACATGACAGGGAGAAAAGAGCTGCTGAGCAACTACAAAGCCCGCTTTGGCGGTAACGTGCGCTTCGGAAATAATCACGCGGCTCCGATCATAGGACACGGAGACCTCATCCATGACAACCTCACAATCAGGGATGTCTCGCTCGTCGAAGGACTTGGACACAACCTCTTCAGCATTGGCCAGTTCTGCGATAGAAGGCTGACGGTCACCTTCCAGTCTGACGAATGCACCATCAGCAACGAGCAGGGTAGGGAACTCCTCACAGGCATGAGGAAGACAAATCTCTACACAATCAATCTGAAGACCCTTCGACCTTCATCCGCCATCTGTCTGATGACAAAGGCATCACACCAGCAAAATGATCTTTGGCACAGACGGATGTCCCATATCAACTTCAAAACACTGAATAAACTATACAAAGATAAGATAGTCACAGGACTCCCAGCATTGAAGTACCACAAAGAGCATCTATGTTCGGCGTGCGAAATGGGAAAGATGAAGAAGGCATCTCATTCATCAAAACACGTGGCCTCGACCTCTCGCCCACTGGAGCTGCTACACATGGATTTATGCGGGCCAATGAGGATACAAAGCATAAATGGAAGAAAATACGTATTAGTCATTGTAGATGACTACTCGAGGTACACATGGACGAGATATCTTAAAACGAAGGACGAGACCCCTGAAATCATCATCTCTTTTGTGAAGACGACTCAGAACCTGCTTGAGAGCAACATCCAAGTGATCCGCACAGATAATGGCACTGAGTTCAAGAACAAGGTCCTCAGTGACTTCTACACCTCGTTAGGAATCTCTCAGCAGTTCTCGGCCGCAAAAACCCCTCAACAAAACGGAGTAGTGGAAAGGAAGAACCGGACCCTTATCGAAGCAGCCCGGACAATGCTAATTCAATCAGGACTTCCACACTTTCTATGGGCCGAGGCAGTAAACACGGCGTGTTACACGCAAAACCGAACGAGCATTCACAAGAGATTTGGGAAGACTCCATACGAGCTAATCAACCAAAGGGTCCCAAACATCAAATATCTACGGATTTTCGGCTGCAAGTGCTTTGTAGCTAATGACCGAGTTGATCGAGGGAAGCTCGACCCGAAGGCCATCGAAGGAGTGTTCATTGGATTTTCGGCTACTTCGAAGGCCTATAGAGTCTATCTCAAAGAAAGAAGGACTGTTATGGAAAGCATAAACGTTACTTTCGACGAAGCGCCGGTGGCTTCTGAATACATCAGTTCAGGACCCGTACTACAACCGAACGCTTCTGTCCAAATCAGGCCAGAACCGGGACTAATTAGAGTGCTGACAGACGATCAGCCCAGTCCTACATTCGAGGAGGTAACATCGACATCCCACAAGAGCGACGACGCATGGGAGCTGCTTTTCGAAGATCTAGCCATCCACGATCGTCGATCAGCTCAACCTCCTCACCAACCCCAAAATAGTGACGCACCAGCTTCTCCCGTAGGCCAACACGAAGCTGATGCATCTCCCTCAACGTCACATATAGAAGTCACTATTTCCCCTGAAGCCTCAACTGAAGAAGACGATGAAGACATTTCCCTAGACATAGAGCCTCACTCCCCGATCGAAATTTCCAGCACTCCCGAGATAACAGGTGAAGAACCCGCACAGGACGAGCAAGAACAACCTCTCCCTCATCAAAGGAAGTGGACTCGAGCCCATCCGACGTCTCAAATTATTGGAAATCCAGACCAAGGAGTTAGTACAAGATCATCAACAATAAATGAAAATCTATATGCCTGCTTTCTCAGCCAGGCTGAGCCGAGCAAAGTTGGAGACGCGCTAAAAGACCCAGACTGGGTAAACGCAATGCAAGAGGAAATCCATCAGTTCGAAAGACTGAAAGTGTGGAAACTCGTACCGAGACCTCAAGGAAAGACGATTATCGGTACGAAGTGGATATTCAAGAATAAGAAAGATGAAGACGGTGTCGTAATTCGCAACAAGGCAAGGCTAGTCGCGAAGGGCTACAACCAGCAAGAGGGAATCGACTACGACGAGACCTTCGCACCCGTAGCGCGAATCGAAGCAATTCGGATTTTTCTAGCCTTCGCAGCCCACAAAGACTTCACGGTGTATCAGATGGACGTCAAGACAGCCTTCCTCAACGGCGTCTTGAAAGAAGAAGTCTACGTGGCACAACCTGAAGGATTCGTAAGCCAAGCCCACCCTGACTTTGTGTACTTCCTCGAGAAGGCACTTTACGGACTTAAGCAAGCACTCCGAGCATGGTACGAGGTGTTATCTGACTTTCTGATCGAGTCAGGCTTCACTAAAGGGCAAATCGACACCACCCTCTTCATCAAGCGACGCAAGTCTGAAATTCTACTTGTTCAGATTTACGTCGACGACATTATTTTTGGATCCACAAACCCCATATTGTGCGCGGAGTTCGGAGAACTGATGAAGACAAAGTTTGAAATGAGCATGATGGGAGAGCTCAACTTCTTCCTTGGACTGCAAGTCAAGCAACTCCCAGAAGGAATCTTCATCAGTCAATCGAAGTACATTCAAGACATACTTAAGAAGTACAACATGGAAAATTCCCCATCTAAAAGTACCCCGATGTCGACTTCGTGCAAATTAGCCGCAGATCCATCGGGCAAATCAGTTAACCCGTCTACATACAGAGGAATGATAGGATCGCTTCTGTATCTGACAGCAAGTCGGCCGGATATTGTCTTCTCCACTTGCCTGTGCGCGCGCTTTCAAGCCGATCCGAAGGAGTCGCACATGCTTGCAGTGAAGAGGATCTTACGCTATCTCAAGGGAACACCGACACTCGGACTCTGGTATCCCAAGAACTCTAACTTTCAATTACTTGGCTTTACGGATGCCGATTTTGCAGGTTGTAGGATGGACAGGAAGAGCACCTCGGGTGGAATACAGTTCTTAGGTGACAAACTAGTAAGTTGGTCATCTAAGAAACAAAACTATGTGTCCACGTCAACCGCCGAAGCAGAGTACGTTGCTGCGGCCAGTTGCTGCTCTCAAATCCTGTGGTTGCGAACGCAACTGCAGGATTACGGGTTTGTTTTCAATAACATTCCAATTTACAGCGACTCGAAGAGCGCTATTGCCATTACCTGTAATCCCGTCCATCATTCCCGCACTAAACATATAGACCTTCGATATCACTTTATAAAAGATCATGTCGAAAAAGGCACAATCACAATGTACTTCGTCAACACAGAAGTTCAACTTGCCGATCTTTTCACAAAGGCTTTGGATGAAAAACGTTTCATGTTTCTCGTTTCAAAGTTAGGCATGTTGAATCGGGAAGCATAACGTGATTTTTGCCTATTTCAACCTCTTATAAAGTTTAAAAGATGATCACAATTCCAAAAATTTAGGGAGAGAAATTTTTAGTCTTCTTATTATACGTTAACTTGAAATTTATTTTCTAAGAGTGCATATTTTGAGGGGGAGTCTAAGTTAAAAATTGAGCCCACAATCACTAAAGCTTTTGAGGCCCAAACTACTTCGCGAACTCACGCACGCTTCGCGAACTCAATGCTACTTCGCGAACTCACGCACGCTTCGCGAACCTCAAACGGGCCCATCTTACCTTCGAGGCCCAAACGTTTTTGGGCCCGCGAATTTTTACCTCTTAAAACCCTAAGTTTCACGAAGTTACAGTCGCCGTCAATTCATAAATTAGGGTTTACACTGTTCAAAATTCTCTCGATCTACTGTTCATCCGCAAGATAAAGCCACTCAAATCACGACGAAACCTGCTCCTTAGCTTCCAAATCTTCTTCTCTCGTGCGTTGCTGTGGTAAGAATAACGTTGAATCTTCATTTTCAAGCAGTTCTATACTTATCTGATGATGATTTTGGCGAATCTGGAACTTTCTGCACTTCGCGGATGATGAACACGATGAATCTTCATGATTCGCGAACTCAGCCCTTTTTGATCTTTAAAGCGCGACTTTCGAAGTCTCCAACCTGTTTTTCGCGCATTTGTCTTAGCCCACGAAGTTCTCCATGGTTCGCGAACTTGTTCCGCATTCGCAAAACTCAAAATCGCGAACCTCTTTCAAATTCGCCAAACCCTCAAGTTCGCGAACCACTCTAAATTCGTAATCATTTTAAAATCGCGAACTTATTTCTCAATTCGCAAACTTCCAGATTGCGAACCCCATGGTCTTTCGCGAATCCCTTCATGTTTCGCGAACTCAATTTCACTTCAATTCGAGAACACAATCTCAATTCGCAAAGTATTTCAGTTCTCGAACCTATTCTAACATTCGCGAAACTAGGATTCGTAAAGCTTTTAGCGAACTTACCAAACCCTCAAGTTCGCGAACCACTCTAAATTCGTAATCATTTTAAAATCGCGAACTTATTTCTCAATTCGCAAACTTCCAGATCGCGAACCCCATGGTCTTTCGCGAATCCCTTCATGTTTCGCGAACTCAATTTCACTTCAATTCGAGAACACAATCTCAATTCGCAAAGTATTTCAGTTCTCGAACCTATTCTAACATTCGCGAAACTAGGATTCGTAAAGCTTTTAGCGAACTTACCAAACTCTCATATCGCGATCCACACTTAATTGTTTTTATCATCTGTTTCGCGAACCTTTACTTAGAATTTTCTTAACGCACTCTCACTTTTCACTTCGTGACATAAAGACTTTGAAAATTTTTAACTAATGCGCGAACTCTCCACTTAAGAAATTTTCTAAGTATCAAACTCATGATTTAAATGGGCTGAAACTGTTTTTGGGCCCAAAATCAAACATTAAATTTCTAAAGCCCAAAACACTTGAACAATTTTTGAACTCTAACTTGTTTTCACCTATTCAAATCATGTTACCTTCTGCTTCATATTACTGTATAAACTAATGGTTACTCTATCATCGCAGGTTTAACGAATCCAGGTGTTCGGAACAACAAAAAAGAAGAGGGCAAAAAAAAAAAAAAAAAAAAAATATATATATATATGAATACGACACCAACAGATCTGATATACCCAACGTCCAAATGGGTCATTCCGAAGGACAATAACTTCCAACTCGACTTGGAAGTCTTCAAAGGGAAGGAACCCATTATTCCTGCGATATTGAGACACCATCACCTCTGGTACGCCTTCTCGGCCGCTGTACCAGTCCCCTCCGTTTACCTTCAACAATTTTGGGGGACGCTACAGACGAAGGTGACACCAGACAATAGCTTATACTACGAAGCAAAACTCGCGGGCCAGACGGTCGAGGTCACCCGCGAATTAATCCGCCATGTTCTCCGCCTGCCCAGCCGACCGGAGAATGAGTATGAGGCTTCTGAGGATGAGCTTCTCGAGGACATTCAAAGAATGGGCTACTTCACGCCCGTCAAAGTCCTCTCTCAGATCCAACAGTCCATGATCCCGCATCCATGGCGGACACTTTTTGCGCTTGTCAATAAGTGCTTCTCACCAAAGCACTCAGGGCACGACAGGTGCAACATCACGATACTGCGGATCTTCCACGGCATTGCCTTCAACAAAAACGTAGATTATGCCAAGCTCATCATGTTGGACCTCGACGACCAAATGATGCAGCGAACGAAGGGCAAGAAGACGCAGTACCTTCCATATTCCAGGTGGTTCGGGCTAATGATCCACCACTTTATGCAATCACTGCCTGGGATACCAACCCGGCCCGCCGACGAATATGTCACCCCGCCAAAACTCAGGTACCTCCAGAAGGGGAAGGTCGATGAGAAATACGCGCGGCGGCCGATGCCCATCCCTTCATCCCTCTTGTCACTGGCGGAGCAGCACATGATAGAAGACTACTGCCGCCAGTACAATGTATACGCCCCCATGGTTCGAGAAAACCCCCTCGAACCTAACCCCGGGGCCTCCCACTCTGCCGATGAAGGTCCTAGAACCAGACCGGAGGCAACTTCTTCATCCATTCCTCAGTCATACACTCACCAACCAG
The DNA here is from genome assembly GCA_028392965.1 of Lindernia subracemosa. Classification (NCBI taxonomy): domain Eukaryota; kingdom Viridiplantae; phylum Streptophyta; class Magnoliopsida; order Lamiales; family Linderniaceae; genus Vandellia; species Vandellia subracemosa. The sequence goes on from JAQPCC010000031.1 coordinate 140,553, forward strand.
CCATTCCATCAATTACCCAATCATCCACACCACCAACACCTGTCGAACAGCAAATACCCGTTCGACAGCTCTCACCACCACTTATCACACCCATCCCACCACCATCTCCTGTCAGCCGCACATCACCGATCCCGCCGACGTCGCGTGCTCTTCAACGACAAATGTTGAGCAACGTCTCCGACTCGGACGGCGAAGACGGGATGCCCATACTCCGCCCACCGTCACCACCACCCTCCACGAGGCAGCCGTCGCCCGCTCCTCAACGCCAACAAATGAGCGACGACTCCTCTGACGACGACGATGACAGCACGCTTATCCATAGACGTCGTCGTATTCCTCCAATCCCCACTCCACTACAAGCCGGGTCACCCCTTAGGATAGAAGCCGCCGACATCGACCCAACGGCGCATACCACGAGCCTTAGCCATTCGGCCGGTTCCCAACAACCGGTCGTCTCAAAAAGCCCCGACCCTCAACCATCCCGTCCTCCGCCTGTCACCGAACAGGCCACAACGTCCATAGAGGCGCACATGATTGAGGCGCTTCTAGGATTGGACGGAAGTCCCGATGACGACGACCCCACATCGTCTTCGTCAGAGGGCCACCGTCCGAACATCACGATCGGACGCGTGCCAACGGGACGCCTAAGTGGCCCCGGTGAGAGCTCTACCTTCGCCCGTCTGTGTGACGTGGCCCTAACGACCGGAGCGGTCCTTCCTCGTGAGGAACCGCAAGGACAGGTCGGAAGTCCAGTGCCGCCCGAAGTCCCATCGATTTCCCGCGAAACTGGCCACCCCACCACTTCGGGGGTGCAAACGGAAGGCCTTCGTGGCTCCGGCGGTGATTCCCCGTCCGTGACGGCGACATACCTTGAACGGAGACTTGCCGAATTTCTCGAGCAAGTGGCTGTCCCGCGCATGCAGTCACTCATTACGGTTGCTGCGCCGAATAGAGGCAAAGCTCCAGTTGTCGACGAAACCCCGTCACGTTCCCCACTACCCCCACCTCCTCATCCGAACCCCCACACCATGCCACTGCTCGACCTATGGGACGTCTTCACTGCCCGTCTCATAGGAGTGGACCCGAAGCACCACGCGCTCGTGACGGTCCAAAAAATGCTGCTCGCGCAACAAAACATACCGTCAACAGAAACGTGCCGAGACGACACCTCAACAATCCGAAGACGGCACGACGATCCTGACGACCAGGATCGCCGTGAGGGGGAGAAGCGTCAACGCCTATCCTCCTCCGGAGCATCTGTACGACGAAGCACACCATCACAGGGCAGATCAGCAGCAGGCCCTACAACACAAACCCAACAACCAACACGAAGAGGTTCTCGAGGAAGACAAGCGGCGCCAGGGCCGAACCAGACACTTTTCCTTGGCAAAGCAACGTCGACCTCGGAAATCCATACACATACAGTCCAAAGAACCACCACCCCAAATCCTCCTTCCACCACCCACGAAGCCAGAAAAAGCCGAAGCCCACCTCTTTCGCCCTACATTGCTACACAACCGGACTTAGAGCCATTCAACCTCGAAGATTACCTCCAACCACACACTGAAGTGGAGGCGTACATTATGAACGAAGGATGGCTCAAAAGACCGGTTACAGAATAGTTCTCAAAGGCTATGTTTGATAACGCTCGACAGCTCCTAAGGAATGCAGAGGTTGAACTTGTCAGAATAGAAGACAAGGAGCTGGAAGAAGGGGAGGACTACGAAGCAGAAATCCCCGAACTTCCTGTTCTCTTGGAGCACGCCAACCGATGGTACGACATGTACAACCCTCCGCCAAGAGAGACCCCGAAGATTCCGGAGCTCCCGTGGGAAAATGCCAAAATCGTGGCACCTTACCAGGAAGAGTTTCGGAAACGAATATGGAGGAAACCCGAGCGTATCACCAAGCCTGATGAACTGGAGCTGAGTGGGATGACTCATCTGACGGGACGAAGGGCAAGATTCTATGTCCTAAGTCTGCGAATGATGATGAGTTTCAGAGGACGAGACGACAATCTGGATCGCCTTCGAAAAGACGAATCAAGGAAGAAAATGATCAAAAGGGTGACGGGAGTCAGAGTCGAGTACTTCAACCAAATTCCCTATCCAGTTTACAAAGTTGAAAGGGAGGACGGGAAGGTTGAAGACATCAGCGAAGCGGACCTAATCTACATTAGACACCCTGATGTCGAGAGAATATTCTCGACGTACAGGTATCTAGGACAGCTGAAAAAGGACCCTGCTTTGAAGATAGGCCTTGCTACACTCAAAAGGTTCATGTTGCGCCAGATCAATTATAATGCTTCCCACGACCTTCAGATGGCACTAGAAAGCAATATGAAGAAAGTGAACCTCACAAAGCCTAACTTCGAAGTCCCGGATGACCCCAACATCTCTGAAGGAAACGTCTTTGAAGGTGAGGACCCCTCGATAGTCTACGTCAACTACAAAGGTGAGAAGAGATTGATGAAGACCTCGGAGATCCCAAAGTTCTCCGACGGGACTCTTCTAATTATTTCAAGAAAGTTGACAAGGATTATCCAGGAGATGGAAGAAGAAGACCTCGATAGCCAGATGAAGTTCAGATTACTTCGAGGGAAGATCAATGAAAGACTGGCTCTTCGAAGGTGGTTACGTAACTACGAAGTCAAGCTCGGACTTCGAAGCTCTACGTACAAGACGGTGGACCCCAAGGTCGGAGCATCCAAGCAGAAGACTTAAAAAGAACACAAAGGGGGAGATTGTTAGGATCATTTATTGTGTTCTTTATATTTTAGATGCTTCCGTCTTTAGTGTATTTAGGTCTTTGGTTTAGATGTTATTTGCGTTTGTAATTTACTTTATTATAAGTATTAGTTGTTTGGGCTAATTAGGTTTTGGGCTTGATGAGCTTTAATATACCAACTAATGTGGTATATAAAGACCCACCAAGCCCTAGTTTCAAAGTGTTCCTCCTTGCAAGTATTGTGCCTCCTTGAACAAGCTAACCTAAATACTCTCAAGCTAAAATCATTCTAGGTTGCTTTCTTTGTTGCTTGCATTATATTAGATGAAAAGGGATTTACAGCATCGAATAAATTAAATAATGTATAGTAAATATTCACATGTAGGTGTCATCTACATGGTGCATATTAGCCATTATGTGCGTGGCTATTGATTTATCGATTTCCGTTAATAGTTAGTTTAATGGATTCATTAGTTTTAGGCCTGATAATTATTATGTTGGTTAGCGTGAGAAAATAATTATATGTGAGAAAATAATTATATGTATATAACTGAAGTCTCGTGGTTCTTATTTAATCTTTTGATATATCGGCCTAATGCAAGATTGCCAATTGAATAAAAATGAAAACACATTTATGTTACAGTTATCCAATGAAACAAATATTGTCCGAATGGAAAATGTTGACAATTGATTAATAAAATAATAGTTATAGTATGGATTTACTACTTAAGGGTGATGTGAATTTAAAACTATAGCTAAAGTTTAACGGAGAATTATGTATTATAGACTGTGCAAACCAGTAATTCGATTTTGAGACGATTACGTTTATATGAAAGAAACTAGTGTTATCACTATATCGTGTAGCACAAATATAATTAGGACTCCGAAAGAGCTAATGTTTTACTCCAGAGGGACAAGGCTGAAATTGAAAATGCCTTATATTCTCCTAAGTCTCAAAGAAATTTATTAAGCTTTAAAGCTATTCGACAATAACGGATATCATGTTGAGACTGCAGAAAAAGGAGATATTGAATATTTGCATATCACAAAAATGATTTCGAATGAGAAAAGAATTGTGGAAATATTACCTTCTTTTGACTCTGGGCTATATTACACATATCTTAAAACAATTGTATCGTATGCTATCGTAAATCAGAAGTTTACTGATGAAAATACATTTGTTGTTTGGCATGACCGGTTGGGCCATCCCGGTTCAATTATGATGCGGAGAATAATTCAAACTTCACGTGGACATTTAATGAAGAACCAGAAGATTCTTCAATGTAATGAATTATCATGTGCTGCTTGCTCTAAAGGGAAGTTGATTATTCGGCCATCACCAGTAAAATAAAGAATGAATCTATAAGATTTTTGGAACGTATACAAGGTGATATTTGTGGACCGATACATCCATCGTGTGGACCATTTAGATATTTCATGGTATTGATTGATGCATCAACTAGATGGTCTCATGTATGTTTGTTATCAACGCGGAATTTAGCTTTTGCGAGATTGATTGCTCAGTTGATTCGATTAAAAACACATTTTCTGGATTATCCAATAAAGAAAATACGCCTTGATAATGCTGGTGAATTTACTTCCAAGGCATTTAATGAATATTGCATGTTGGAATTGATGTGGAGCACCCCGTGCCACATGTCCATACGCAAAACGGTCTTGCAGAATCGTTGATTAGAAGGTTGCAATCAATTGCAAAACCATTATTAATGAAGTCGAAACTTCCCTCATCTTGTTGGGGACATGCTATATTACATGCAGCGGCACTAATCCGCATCAGGCCAACAAGTTATAACGATATCTCCCCGATACAAATGGTTTATGGTCAGGAACCAAATATTTTCCATCTGAGAATTTTTGGATGTGCGGTATATGTACCGATTGCTCCACTACAACGCACTAAGATGGGACCTCAAAGGAGGTTGGGAATATATGTCGGATTTGAATCTCCATCGATAATAAAATATTTAGAACCTCTAACTGGAGATTTATTTACGACTAGATTTGCCGATTGTCATTTTGATGAATCGAATTTTCCGACATTAGGGGGAGAAAAGAAACAGCTGGAAATGAGTATTAGTTGGAATGAATTATCGCTAAATCATTATGATCCTCGAACAAAAGAATGTTAACTAGAAGTTCAAAAGATAATTCATTTACAAGGATTAGCTAATCAACTGCCAGATAGTTTTACTGACCTTAAAATAGTGAATAAGTCACATATACCAGCTGTTAATGCTCCTGCAAAAGTTGATGTTCCTGGAGAACATATAATGATCGAGCCTAAGCCACAACTAAATCGTGGTAGACCCTCGGGTTCCAAAGATAAAAATCCTCAAAAACGAAAATGAGCAAATAATAAGAATGGTCCAGTCGAGGATTTATCGACTCTAGAAGAGTCAATGGGCATTAATGATTATGATAAAGGAAATCAGATACCTGAAATTTTTGAGAATAATGATAATGAAGAGATCTCGATAAATTATGCCCATAATGTAATTAGATGGAACCGAGAAAAAGTCAACGGTGACAATAAATTCTCATTTAACGTAGCGCTACATGAAATGAATGAGATGAATGAGAATGAGGATCATGAACCAAGGTCTGTTAAAGAATGCAGACAAAGAAATGATTGGCCAAAATGAAAAGATGCAATCGAGGTAGAATTAAAATCACTTGAGAAACGAAAAGTTTTCGGACATGTAGTCCGCATACCAGAAAATGTAAAGCCGGTTGGATATAAATGGATTTTCATCAGAAAGAGAAATGAAAACGGTGAAATTGTGAGATACAAAGCATGGCTTGTTGCACAAGGCTTTTCACAACGACCTGGTATTGATTATGAGGAGACGTATTCTCCTGTGGTGGATGCAACTACTTTTCGTTATTTAATTAGTCTGGCAGTACATGAAGGACTCGATATGCGTCTAATGGATGTTGTCACCGCTTATTTATATGGATCACTTGACAGTGACATATATATGAGACTTCCCGAGGGATTTCAGTTGCCTGAAAATTCAGGGCCCCAAAATGAGTACTCAGTCAAGCTAAATAAATCGCTTTATGGATTAAAGCAATATGGGCGTATGTGGTATAATCGCCTAAGTGAATATTTATCGAAAGAGTGGTATAAAAATGATCAAACTTGCCCATGCATATTTATGAAAAGATCTGGAAATGAATTTGTCATCATTTCAGTTTATGTTGATGATATTAACATAATTGGAACTCCTGAAGAGTTATCAAAAGCCGTTAATTGTTTGAAAAAGGAGTTTGAAATGAAAGATCTCGGTAAAACAAAATTTTGTCTTGGACTGCAAATCGAATATTTAAAGAATGGGATATTCGTACATCAAGAGACTTATACGAAAAGGGTATTGAAAAGATTTTATATGCATAAAGCTCATCCATTGGATAATCCAATGATTGTTCGATCTTTAGATGTGAATAAAGATCTGTTTAGACCTTGCGATAATAATGAAGAACTACTTGGTCCTGAAGTACCATATCTCAGTGTTATTGGAGCCCTAATGTATTTAACGAGTCATATGCGACCTGATATAGCGTTCGCTGTGAATCTATTGGCGAGATATAGTTCATCACCGACTCGTAGACATTGGAATGGAATTAAGAGAATTTTTCGATACCTTCAAGGAACAACTGATATGGGATTGTTCTATTCTAATAAATTAAAAACAGATTTAATTGGGTATGCAGATACTGGTTTTCTATCTGACCCACATAATGCTCGATCGCAAACGGGCTATTTATTTACGCATGGCGGAACCGCTATTTCATGGCGGTCAGTTAAACAAGGTTTAATGGCTACTTCATCTAATCATGCGGAAATTCTAGCTATTCATAAAGCTAGTCGAGAGTGTGTTTGGTTGCGATCGATAATTGAGCATATACAACAAACTAGCGGTCTATTATCGAAAAAGTTACTTCCTACAATTTTATATGAAGATAATTGTAGGTTCCAGATTCAACACATCCAACGAATTAAGATGAAGAACTTGAGAATTAGATCGATTGACTCACCTTGTTGATACGCGCGGAAGCAATAGGCGAATAATCAATCAATCTTCATTTAATCCAATAGCTTTCTCTACAAGCAATCCAATTCCCTCTCTACAATTAAACCTATTCTACTATGATGATGAGAGAGATTTTCTAAGGAGAGAAAGTCTCGCTTGGTATCTCAAGTTATGTGTAAAATACACACACTTGCCCTATATATACCAAAGCATACTTTGGTATATATCACATCAGTCCCTATTTATCATAAACTACAATTTGGTCCCTAGACAAAGATAACATGACATTTGAGCACTAGAAATGGATTCCTAACAATCTCCCCCTTAGTGTTCAAATGTCATTGGAGCGCCAATAGTCTTTGTCTTTAATGATCTTCAGTCTTCATCATCGATTGAACACAAGAAAGGATTCCTAACAATCTCTCCCTTTGTGTTCAATTGTGGATTAGACACGTTCTTCGTTGCTTCTTGAAGAAAAGGTTGAGGGCTTCTGGAGAATCTTCTTTCTCCCCCTATGTACATGCTCCCCCTTTCTTCTTTGCAACTTTGAATTTTTATCACCTTCTTGCATAGATCAGAGTTGTGCAGATCTAAGGACATTGACTCTTCGTTTATGCTTATGCCATGGAGAGAGGTCGTGTTTGTTGTGGTTCAGCACGTGCGGTGTAAGCTCGGCTTTTTTAATGATATCACGTGCTTTGCCTCCTTGATATACTTCTCCCCCTCATGGCGATTCAATTGTATCGTCATGCCTACGGATCAAGGTGATTCCTCGTGTAAGCGCGGAGCGTGTTGATGTTGAAGTCCGGATGAAGTAACCTGAAAACGGGACCGACGACCAATCATCGTGAGACATCCCTAGATGTCACTCTTGGTCGTTGATGCAAAGTCACAAAGACTTGCATTTGAAGGGACTACGGGGCCACATAGGCAACCCGTTGACATCGTTCTAGAGTCGTGCTCCAGAAGATGGCCTGCTACCGTTGTTGTTTTGATGTTGCAACGGCAGGACTTCCTTCTGATCATAGAAGCACATTTGTCAGAAATGTGTCTACAGAAGTTCGGGCTAGGTCACATAGACCTGCATAGTATGTGTAAAAATAATGTATGTGTCCTAAAAAAAATAGAAAACTTTTTAGGCTATGGGACACACTAGACGTTTAAGTGCATAGAATAAAGTCGTGGTGTGGGGCTGTGGACCACTAGATTCAATATCTCCCGCTTCAAAGTGAAACGGTGATAGCATATGCGGTTCCCCGTGAGATATTGAAACACTTGTCTTTAGGGAGACAAATGAGTAGCTAGGAAGGGTTGTGCATGCGCCTTTGGACCCGATGAGGCGTCTTCTACCCGGGATCTGAAAAATCAGTCCTGTACCTATAATGGTTATGGCCCGGATAGTTTGTGGTTGAGGTGTAATGATTATATCGTGATTCGCTCAAAACCCTCACATACTGTGGCGACCCCACTTTTTAAATATAAATAGTTGGCGGGTTTTCGCAACGAAAGCCGCGGAAAGCCCATTTTACAAAAACAACATAGTATATTATACAATATATAAAAGAGTTGTTTTACAAAAGCCGTGATAGTCTTTACAATGGGCCGAAGCCCCAAAATATCAAAACAATCCTACGCCTCCACAGGTCGCGTCCCATGTACTGCATCCGCCCACAAAAGCCCGTGGAGTCACCGCCACCAGCCACTACTCACCCGTACCTATAAAATATGTAACCCTGAGCAAAATTGCCCAGTAGGTGAACACCAAAATAATGCGATGCATGCGTGCACATGTCCCCAAATCCCCATATCTCATATGACAAATGCACGCTCATTTTTTTCTCATATCTCAATACTCAGGGCCCCAGGTTAGACTCGGCACCTCGCGCGCAACATCACATCAATCATCCGGTCACACAGACTCGGAAATCACATTTCATGGCGGTGGGCACCCCGAGTCGCGTTTTCACACTGTACCCGGGTAGATAGATCGATCACGTCTATCTCCCGCCTAATCTCATCTCATGACGGTGGGCACCCCGAGTCGCGCTCCCACGCTGTACCCGGGTAGATAGAACGATCACGTCTATCTCCCGTCAAGTCGAGCCATCCTACGACGGTGGGCACCTCAGGTTGCTCAAGCCTGAGTAGACAGATCGATCACGTCTGTCTCCCGTCAGGTGCACCTACGAGTCTTAACCTCACAAATCTCTGCCAAAGAAAGGCATACACTCTCCCATCGCACAAATGCGATCAATACTCTCGTCATGACATGCCGTGGATGCATGAACAATCAATCGCAGAACATATCAAGTATATCCGAAAAACCCTCAAAAATCATTAGAATATATAAAACGTACTTTTGGTTCAAATACTTAAAATTCCAAGAATAGTGAATTATTTAAGACCCAATACTCCTCCATCAGTTGACCCGAAAATGGGGTCCAAGTTCGAAAATATTTTATAAAAGTTGACCTGGCGAAAACTGTGGAAGTGGCGAAAAGTTTTTTTTTCGTTTTGAACAGTGGCGAAAAGCTTTGGTGCGAAAACAGTGACGAAAAGCTTTGGTTCGAAAACAGTGGCGAAAAGCTTTGGTGCGAAAACAGTGACGAAAAGCTTTGGTTCGAAAACCCTGTTTATTTTGAACAGTGACTAGCGAAAAGCTCAGTTCGCGAACTCAGTGACGAAAAGCTTGGGTTCGCGAAATCTAATAAAGGGTGGCGAAAAGCTCAGTTCGCGAAAACTGGCTTTCGGCCCGCGAAAACTGGTTTTCGGCCCGTGATGTCTCACAGTTCGCGAAATACCTCAGCCCGCGAAAACTGGTTTTCGGCCCGTGATATCTCACAGTTCGCGAAATACCTCAGCCCGCGAAAACTTGTTTTCGGCCCGTGATGTCTCACAGTTCGCGAAGTACCTCAGCCCGCGAAAACTGGTTTGCGGCCCGCGAAAACTTTTTCCTCTCACATACCGAAAATCTTAGGCCCGCGAAAACTGATTTTTCGGCCCGCGAAAACTTTTTCCTCTCACAGTTCGCAAAATAACTAGCCCGCGAAAAACTTCAAACGGTCCGAAAACAAGAAATCATACGAAAACACAGAACAGTATACGAAAAACACTGTGTTCTTCAAATCTTCATATCTTCAACAAATTTCAGAAACTCATAACCTAATTAAAACCCATATTTTGGGTTTTTAAACATCAATCATCACATAAACATCCTTCCAACTCACATAAACACCATCATAACATTTCAAGAACATCACGTAACACACAAAGCAGCTTAAAAATATCAGTTTTGGGTTTGTAGGTTTCACCTACCTCACTTCCTAAGCAGTGGTTACGCAGGTTTTCGTTGATGAAGGTTGGAAGAAACTTTTGCCAAATTTCCTCTGTCTCCTTTTTCTTTCTCTCTCGCCTCCCTCTCCTTCCTCTCTTGCTGTCCTTATTTATCTCTAATGATGGTTTTTACTGCTTTTGTTCAGCAGGTGATGAAGCATAGACGTGTTTTTCCTCTTAAGCTAAGAAAGGGTCTTTTTTTGTAATTTTCCTCCTTTTGTCTCTTTCTTCATCGCAAACCAAGATTTCTCTATGAAAAATACGAATCCATCCAGTCCTTTTGGCCTAATTATTTTCCAGTCCCTAAAGTTTTCCTTCTTTATCGGGCTTGGGCCCAATTATTATTTGGGCTCAATTTCAAGCCTGCCTAAACTTATCTTCACCAATTTCGAAGTTTTGCGAAATCCCCGTATTAAATTTTTACGGGTATTACACATACACTCGGGGTTATTCCTGGGATAGGTACAGTTTGGGATTAACTGAACCATGGGAACAGGTATGTGAACACCTCTTTTTGTGTCTTTGCGCTTTTTGGGTTGAGGTAGCACTCCCCGTCAAAGTACGAAAGTTGTCTTCAGGGCATCCCCCTTTTTTTAAGCTCTTGCGCCGTTTTAGGTAACTCTCCCCCTAAAATGGTGCGCTTGTAACAATATGATGCCCCTGCTCCCCCTAAATAGATGCGCTTTTTGAGGATTGCATATTACAAAGATCAAGCGCCCTTTATACATGGAGTAACACTCCCCCTTAAATGTGCCTTCTGCACTCATTAGTATCACTCCCCCTAAACCATATACGCTTGTTATATGAGAACTATAGTAATGTGCTCTTTTGAAGTTCATGCGCCTTGTCTATCTGTCTATCCACTCCCCATCTAAATATATAAAGAATGTAAAGACGACATAGACAAATTTTTAGGTACTAAGAATGATACATTAGACTTCCTTTGAAACTCAATACTAAAGATGAAGTCTAATATCTAGGACAGTAATGTACCTATTTTGACAATGAAATTCAAGTCATCTTCTTTTACCAATGAAGCTCAGAGTTTTTTTTTTTTTTTTTTTTTTGGCCTTCTTTTTCTTTTTCTTTTTTTTTATTTTGATGGCTTTCCTTTTTTTTTTTTTTTTTTTAATCTCTTTTTCAGGCCTATATATATTTATATATATATATTTATATATATATATTTATATATGTATATATTTTCTTTTTAAAGGAATTGGCGAAAACTAAAAAAAACTTATAATGTGGCGAAAACAATTAGCGAAAAGAAAAGGTTCTCGCTAAAAAAAAAATTCGCTGAGTGTTGGCGAAAAGTAAAAGTTTTCGCTAAAAATGTTTTCGCTGAAATAGTTAGCGAAAAGTTTGAGGTTTTCGCTAGACTTTTCAGCGAAAAGTTTTTTTTTTTTATTATTTATTATTATTTTTTATTATACCTATATATATATATATTTATATATAAAAAAAATGGCGAAAACAGTTAGCGAGAAGAGAAGGTTTTCGCTGAAAACTGTTTTCGCTGAAATAGTGAGCGAAAAGTTAGCGAAAAGTTTTTTTTTTTTTTTTTTTTTTTTTAATGTAAAATCTAAAAAAATATTTATTTATATAGTATGATTGCTCACATTTCATACCGATCACGGGTGTGGAGCAATCTCGAATACCACACGTGTCGGGAATTGGTGGTTGCCTGCAGCTCATATCGATTATGCGTGTGAAGCAACCCGAGGACCTACGCATAATCGGGATCCTGCAAAACAAATTAGCGGGACTTTGGTACCCATTTTTGGACGGGTCCTCCCTGATTAGCAGTAATCTTATAAAGCTCATAAGGTTCAAATTTGGAATTAAAATTAGCAGATAAAGTAGTCATAGGAAGCCACGTTTGTTTAGGACTACTTATTTCCATTTCTAGCTTAGGTTTCCAAATTTGTACCGTTCTGAAATTATCATTTTTAGCACGGGTGAATGTGTGTCTATTGTTAGTTGAGAAAATTTTCTCTTTCGCCAGTCGTTGAAGATGTTTTTCAGATTTGACTTTGACTGGGTACTTGAGATAGGAATACGAACTAATAGAATCAATAGCATTCAATATAGAATTGTCGTATTTCCTATTAGGAAGAATCACATCATTCACATAGGTGTTTTCATAAAATGAGTTACTTTTATTTGTCAGACAATTATTATTTTTGGATATTTCAGTTTTAGTAAAAAATGTAGAATTGTCTGTTTTAATATTTGTAGTTTCTTTCTTTATTCTTTCTTTCTTTATCTTTTGAATGACTTTAGAAATTACCTTTTTAGAAATAGAGGAGGAAACATTTTCGCTTGTTTTGATAAAAATGATTTATCTTCCTCAATTCTTTCTTTCTTGATAGCTTTAGTCATTCGTGGTGTTTTCTTATTCTGTTTTGGAGATATGTTTTTTAATGGTTCGCTTTTAACAGAGTAAGAAGTTGAGGTTGCGCCTATTTTGTAGGAATTTTTGAGAAATGTATTCTCCTTTTGAAGTTCATCAATTTTAGCTTGAAACCCTTTTTGCTGCGATTCCAGAAGAGAATTTAACTCGGCAATTTTGCGTTCGGTTTCTGGATTTTCACAATTAAATTCGGGTTTTATAGTTTGTATAGAATGTTCCTTTTTGATAGGCATTGTCTCATTTGTTTGAGTAGATTTATTTTGAGACAATTTTAGCTCAGTTTCTTTCTTTGCAATAAGTATTTCGAGTTCTTTATTTTTAATGCGTAATTTATTGCATTCTTCTGAAAGACATTTATTCTGAGCTTGATGATTTTTAATTTCTTCTTTATAGGCAGCTATGTTTGTTCTTAATTCAGAAATATTCGGTTCATTATTTTCTGCCTTAAATTTTAATTTCACAAGCTCATCTTTAGCATTGGTCAATTGACATTCAAGACTAGCTTCAACTTCTAAATGTTTTCTTAGAACACGCTCGTTATTAGCTAGCCTTGCTTCTAATTTATTGACCATTTCCTTTTCATTGTTTGTGGATGAGAATTTTTGTAAAAGTCCTTGTTTTTCTTCCTCGCACGCAGACAAAGTAGTTTTTAATTCACATATTTTTGTTTCTTGTGAGTCTGCCTTAGTTGTTAAACTTATTATTTTTTCATTTGCACTATCTAAGCATCTCCTAAGATTATCTTCTTCTAATAAATGATTTCTTAGGATACGCTCATTATTTGCGAGTTTATCTTCTAGCTCTTTTATAATCTTTTGTTCATGAGAATTGTTAGGTTCTATAATTTCAGATTGTATTCTCTTATGTTTTGAGCTTGAAGTTTTTGAGCTTGTTGAGGAAGATGAAGAAGATAAAGACTTTTTCTTATGATGTTTTTTATTTAATAATTTTTCAATTAGATCTAGGTTGTGTTTGATTTCTTTAAGTTCTAGATCATTTTCGCTTAAGTAATTATCCATTTTATCTTTTCAGTTCAGACCAATTAATTTTGCAAATTATAATTGGTATAGAATGTTGGAAATTTTAATTTTGACTAATTTCGAATAGTTCTCCAATATTAGCGTTTCAGCTCAAAAACCAATATTAAGTTCACAGATATTGTATTGGTTTTATAGAATGTTGGAAATTTTAATTTTGACTCAAAATATGTTGGATGTTATATTGATCGTCTTGTTTTGTTGATTAAAAAAAATATTGACTTAAAGTCTTAGCTGATTTATTTTGATTTTCAATTTATTTTGACTTTTAGTCAACTTATGCTATGTTTTCGTATTGAAATAATTTTCGGAAGTCGGAAGTTTTAGGTATCAAATATTTTTTTTTAAAATGATTTAAAAAAAACTTGTATTGAGAATAATTTTTTGTACCGAAAAATTTTACCAGTCCAAAAAAAATTTCGTTACACGAAACTTTTTCGTATGAACCAGGAACCTATATAAAGTACGTACAAAAAAAATCTCAAAGTGAAAAATAAAAATTTAAGGATTTTTTTTTTACCTAAAACTGTCGAAAGCTTTGTGAACAGTATGTGGCGAAAACTTTCGAAGGTTTTCGCTGTAAAGTCTAGCGAAAAGTTTCCAAGTTTTCGCTAATTTACTAAGAACAGTATATAGCGAAAAGATTAGGTTTTCGCTAGGTATGAACTTTTCGCGACGTTTAGTTTTCGCTAAAATAGTTGGTGAAAAGTTCCAAGTTTTCGCTGAAATAGTGTATAGCGAAAAGTTTTAAGGTTTTCGCTAAACACAGTGGCGAAAAGTTTTAAGTTTTCGCTAATGAACAGTATTTGGCGAAAAGCTTAGGTTTTCGCTGAAACAGTGTTCAGCGAAAAGATTCTAGGTTTTTGCTAGCAAAGGTGGCGAAAAGATCTTTACTTCTTGCTGCAATAGTATCTAGCGAAAATTTTTGAGGTTTTCGCTAACGGAAGTGGAGAAAAGTTCTTTACTTTTCGCTGAAACAGTATTCTTAGCGAAAAGCTTTGAGGTTTTCGCTGACAAAAGTGGCGAAAAAATTTTAAGAGGTTTTCGCCACTAAAACTAGCGAGAAGTTAAGATTTTTGCTGGAAAGTTAAATCAGGTTAAAACACGTAATCAATCAAGTAAACACCGATTTAACTAAAAAAACTCTAGTTTATGCAGCGAAAACCGCTGTTCATATAGCGAAAACCGCTGTTCTAGTAGCGAAAACAGCTGTTCAACTGGCGAAAACAGCTGTTCAACTGGCGAAAACCAGCAAACTGTCCTATTTTTCACTCAAATCCTAATTTCTGCTTAATCAGAACACAATTATCGAACAATAGGCATCGACGCAGCTTACCTATCACTCGATTAACACAATTAACACTGGATTAACACAGAAATCAGGCAAAAATCAGATAGAACAGTGTCGAACCAAAGTCACTTCAAACATCAGCGATTCAACTCAAATCAGCAAATTAAGCTCAATCAAAGCAGATTTAACACAGAATCAACAAACAAGTTTGCTCTGATACCAATTGTAGGTTCCAGATTCAACACATCCAACGAATTAAGATGAAGAACTTGAGAATTAGATCGATTGACTCACCTTGTTGATACGCGCGGAAGCAATAGGCGAATAATCAATCAATCTTCATTTAATCCAATAGATTTCTCTACAAGCAATCCAATTCCCTCTCTACAATTAAACCTATTCTACTATGATGATGAGAGAGATTTTCTAAGGAGAGAAAGTCTCGCTTGGTATCTCAAGTTATGTGTAAAATACACACACTTGCCCTATATATACCAAAGCATACTTTGGTATATATCACATCAGTCCCTATTTATCATAAACTACAATTTGGTCCCTAGACAAATATAACATGACATTTGAGCACTAGAAATGGATTCCTAACAATAATGCTGCATGCATTGCCCAATTAAAGGAAAGATATATTAAGGGAGATAGAACAAAGCATATCACCAAAATTTACATGATTTAGAGAAAAATGGTGATATTGATGTACAATAAGTGTGATCAAGTGAAAATCTTGCAGATTTATTCACAAAAGCACTTCCCCCGATAATTTTTAAAAGATTGGTATATTCAATTGGAGTTCGAAGACTTCGAGATTTGGAATTATGTTATCATCAGGGGGAGTAAATACGCGTTGCACTTTTTTTCCCTTCACTGAGGTTTTTCCCATGTGGTTTTCCCAATAAGGTTTTTAATAGGCAACAAATGAAAGCGTATAAAAAAGAATTATATACTCTTTTTCCTTCACTATATTTTTATCCCATTGGGTTTTTTCTAGTAAGGTTTTAACGAGACAAATTCTTGAAATGGACATCCAAGGGGGAGTATATGAATTTACATTAAAGTTTGGATGTCCATCATGCCAAGTTGCCAACTACTCTTGTTCCTCAATCAACGATGAGCCGCATGAAGACAATGGATGTAGGCCATAATCACTTATTGAAGAATGACGTGTGCAATGAGGAAATATCTTTTGGTATTTAGCGTGTGAATATGTCTATATAAAGGCTCATATGTTCATTTGTAATGTACACAAGAATATTGAATGAAAGCTTTAAAACAATTGCTTCGATTCATTTCTCTATGTGGTACCCCTAATACAATATAATGTTATAAATAAAATATTCTTATAACATTTTTTATTTTTTTGACCCTTAATAAATTTTCTTTTATTTTTGTCCCCAAAGTTTTTTTATTTATATTTTGACCCCCCAACTTTTAACTTCTGGATCCGTCACTGCCTATAGCAGCACAAATAGCTTCGTCGCATTATTCAACGTCCTTTGTCTTTTCAGTATTTGCCAATGAAAGATTCAAATCCCTTTGTACAGGGAAAGGCACATCCACTAACACATCGTAGCATGCAGTCCCAACAGCACTATCCTCCCTCCCCTGATAGCTTGATCCTATGTTCTAAGAGTATGGGTTGTGGAGGAAATAAGTGGGGTGTTATTTTTTGAGTTACTGCTGTAAACTTAACTTTGCTTTCCCCGAATACTTTCTGAAGTAGTGGGTCACATACAAAAGACGACGGGTAATCTGGACACTGCAATTTACGAGCTTTGACGTAGTGCGTGCCAAACTGCAGAAATGATTCTTGCGGGGGTGTCAACCCCTATACCTAGTAGCTCTGTCAAAGTTGCAGACAGTTTAAACTTCTACGGCATATGATTCATTTCCAGTCTTATCATGGCAGTGTCACCGTCTCTTATCCCATGACAATTACTACACTCGATACATACGAGTTTTGTTTGTTTATTATTTTACCAAATTACAAGTAAAAACTTGTTTAATCAATCAGTAAATAATATTGGATCCTGTTGGAGAATTCTGCCACCACAAGGTTCGAAACTTAATATTCTTTCATGTGAGTATGTTGATCGAATCAAAAACAACGATCTTGATGACGAACGAATGCAAAAACAGCAAGAAATCAAACGCAGAAAACAGAGATTTTAACGTGGTTCGGTCTGGACTTTAGGCCTACGTCCACGGACCAACAAAGCTTCTTTTATTAATTCGAAAGAAGAGTTTACAAGATTGTCACACCCTCTATAACTTTCGTGTTTACAACTTTGTTAACTCTCACTCTAACGAAATATACAAGCTCTCAAAGGTGAGTACTTGAACTCTAATAGCTGGTATTTATAGAACGGATCAGAACTGCAGCCGTGCATCATCGCGCTTGTACCATGTGCTTCGTCTCTTATACACAGTGCCAATTTCTGTGTTGTACCAAGTCCTTAAAGAATTATACCAACTCTGTAAGGAATTATACCAACTCTTTGATTTATTATACCGCGCGCTCAACTACTTATAAAAACGCTAACTTTTAATCTGAGCCTTCCATCTCTACTCGCGCCATATCCAACGCTCCTCATTCAAACTCCGAGCTTCAAACACTGGCCTTTAGATCGCGCGCCAAGATAATCCAACGGTTGCTACTCATTCTGGCAGTATAAACCAAGTTCTTCAGCTGTGATCGCTCAGGCCACTTTCCGACCATCTCCCGGCCTTGTTCGTCAGAGTTTAGGCTCATAATTCCTAACAATCTCCACCTTAAGCCTAGAACTTTCATTTCCGTCACAAAGCTCCACCTTTATAGCTCAAACATACCAGATATACAAGTTCGAACTCCTTAGCAGAACGAGATTTTTCATTTGCCAGTTTCAGCTTTAAACATCTGCAAATCACCTTTGATTCCTCTGTAATCTTCAACCAAGGCTCCAACTTGATTCATTCACCTTGTTCTGTTGGTCTTCTAGTTACTTTCCAACTTCGAGCCTCGAAAGAAACCTTATCAACTCCAAGTAGGCTTGAAATTTCCCACGTGAAGTCGACTTGGTCCTTCGAGTTCTCCATCTACAATCCACCTGAAGATCCTCCTTTCCTAGCCCCATGAGTCCCTTTCCCGACACATCTCTGACTAGCCAACTCATGCTTATTGGCCTCCCTTACGCTTGAGACCTCAGCAACTCCCTCTTAACCATATCTGTCCACATCAACAATCACAGTTTTACCAGCAGAAAATTGTAATTCCGTCGAACTTTCTTCAGGTGTTTCGACCCCAGCTTCAGCATTTTCTTCCACCTCCGAGCTACATCTCTCTTGTGGCCTGAAAATACTCTCCATCCATGGTGGAAACATCTCCACCTCAAGCTCGAAACCATCCCAAATCGAGCTCAACATCTGCAAGTTCACAACAGTTTCTGTCAAAACTGCTCCAACCAAGGTACTTGCACCACCTCAAGATGAGGTCCCCGTGGCTTCTCTTGAGCACCGTCCAAGCCATGACATTCCCTACTTTCCGTAGGACCCGTTGTTTCCACCAAACAACCCTCCAAGGCATACAAACCATGCCTTCAAAACCAGCTAAAAACCAGCTTGCTCTGTCTCATGGTTTTAATTCTTCCACATGCGTTTTGGTGTTGCAGCAGCTTCTATCGAGCTCTCTGATCCAATCGAGGTTCCTCTTCATCTCTGGGATCAACCTCACATCCCTTAGGATCCCAGCAACACCACCTTTGAGCCTCAACCACATCGAATCGTCACCAAACACCCGACAATAACCCGCAAACCTCACCGATTCAGCCGTGATTTCCTTCGATGCACTTAAGATGACAGGCTGCATCTCCATCTCGGGCTGAAATCTCCCTGGTATTTCATGCTCCTTGTACGTACCTTTGCATGTCCTTGAAATCCCAGATTCACTCTTGGATGCAACAGATGCCTCGGCCACTTCAACTTCACTACAAACCGCAGCCCCCTCACAGTCTTTACCTCCGGGCTTCAACGTTTGTCTTCGATGTGGGCACAACCTCCGAATGTGGCCTTCCTCGTGGCAGTGGTTAGCACCTTAACGGCTTCTTGGACTTCTTGTCTACAGCCCTCGTCGAATCCTTGTCGTCCCTCTTCACCCATTTCATCCTCACGCACGGCAACTTGCCCAACGAATCGATTCTTGACTCAATTCTTGCATTGAGCCACTTCGAGGACATCTTCAAGAGCACGTTTTTCGACTTCTGAGGCTTATCCATGTAGAGCTTGTCCAATCTCTTCCATAATCCGTCTGGGGTGGTCTCATTCAACACGTTCTTGAGAACACCATCTCCAAGACTCAAGATCAACATACTATGAGCCTTCGCCCGAACGATTCTCTTCTCGTCCGCCTTCAAATCCGTCGGTATCATCTTTGTCCACCCCTTCAAGGCCTCCTCCAATTCTTCTTGGATCAGCACGACCTTCATCTTTAGCTTCCATAAGCCAAAATCATTTTGGCCATTGAAGATATCCATCTCAAACCTCGTGGATGCCATCTCTTCTTGTCACGCTTCGTTCCACGCTCACCGCACCAATTGTTGGAGAATTCTGCCACCACAAGGTTCGAAACTTGATGTTCATTCATGTGAGTATGTTGGTCGAATCAAGAACAACGATCTTGATGACGAACGAATGCAAAAAAAGCAAGAAATCAAACGCAGAAAAGAGAAATTTTAACGTGGTTCGGCCTCGAATTTAGACCTACGTCCACGGACCAACAGAGCTTCTTTTATTAATTCGAAAGAAGAGTTTACAAGATTGTCACACCCTCTATAACTTTCGTGTGTACAACTTTCGTTAACTCTCACTCTAACGAAATTTACAAGCTCTCAAAGGTGGGTACTTGAACTCTAATAGCTGGTATTTATAGAACAGATCAGAACTGCAGCCGTGCATCATCGCACTTGTACCATGTGCTTCGTCTCTTATACACAGTGCCAATTTCTGTGTTGTACCAAGTCCTTAAAGAATTATACCAACTCTGTAAGGAATTATACCAACTCTTTGATTTATTATACCGCGCGCTCAATTACTTATAAGAATGCTAACTTTTAATATGAGCCTTCCATCTCTACTCGCGCCATATCCAACGCTCCTCATTCAAACTCCGAGCTGCAAACGCTGGCCTTTAGATTACGCGCCAAGATAATCCAACGGTTGCTCCTCATTCTGGCAGTATAAACCAAGTTCTTCAGCTGTAATCGCTCAGGCCACTTTCCGACCATCTCCCGTCCTTGTTCGTCGGAGTTTAGGCTCATAATTCCTAACAGATCCACACGCACGGTTCGAAACGTAACCATCGAATGATACGGAAAAAAAAAGCATGCCATATATAATTTAATCCTCGTATGATATTCCGGGAACATATCCCTAACAATATCATCTTACGAACAACGAGTATAACTCGTGCTTCGACTCACCCCTATTAACTAATTTCAGTTGAACTAAAGCACCAACAAACAACCGACCTCGTCAGAAACAACATTTACCAAGTGATTCCAACTTCCCGCTTGTGCAACGTGCAAATTATAACACTTTTCTTGCACTGTATATAATAAATACATCAATATTGTTTTACTAAAGACATAATAAATTACTAGCTAAAGAAGCTAGCAGGCACACATAATATAATACCCAGAATCATATATGTATGTATATATATTAACCTCACAATCAATAAATCCTATATAATATTCACTCCATGATTCAGATGGTATTTTTTCTTGTCGAGAGTATTGGTAAATAGACACAATCAAGCCAAGCCTTGAGATTTCCGAGCAACAGCTCGGTATGGCTTAAGGAGTTGAAGAAGCGTTCCACTCAAGTGAAGAGACATGACCTCATTGGTCGAGCCTGCAACGAGCTCTCCGCCGATAAAAACGGCTGGAACGGCGGCAGAACAGCCCATTCTCTTCAGGGACCGTTCGATCTCAGCCCCCTGTGGATCGCCATCAATTTCATGGACACGCACGTCGACCCGAAGCTCGCTGAATAGGATCTGCACTGCATAGCACAAACAGCATGTGCTCTTGGTGAAGATCAACACTCCGTTTTCTGATGTGAGTTTCAGTATTTTATCCATTTTCCTTTCTTTTAATGGATATTGTCTGCGTAGTTTGGATGTAATAATGAAAGTGTTTTGAGTCAATAAAAAGGTTAAAAGCTTCAATAATTTTGCCTGATTTTTTTGCTGAGTTGGCTGCTCTATATATATACAAATTTAGTAGCAGCAGGACAGTGACTTGTTTGAATACACAAGTGTATCAGAAGCTTGCTTGGATGTTGAAGACACAAATGTAATTAATTTAAAAAAGAAAGGAACACTTTCTTGGAAGGAAAAAGATACTAAAATAATTTTGCCCGTCCAAGTTGAACATCAAGATCAGATTATATACTTTTAGAATAAATTCTTTCAAAGTGATTGTAAACAGTTTTTTTGACCGACATGCACGGTAAGATCAGTGATGTATTATTGGTACTGACCATCCAAGCTGTTATTATGTTCCTCCCTTTATTTATGTGGAAATGAAATAATGAAGATATCGACATAGAAAATATTGAAGATAAGCGGTCAAATTTCAAACAGATTCTTTTAAACGTCCATCGCACTTTTATGTGTTATATTTCTTTTCGTGTTTAATATGTGATAGATTCTGTGTCACTTGGTAGAGAAAGATCGACCTTTTCGAATCTTGGACTTATTTTCCTTTTTTTTTCTTTTTGGGCAAATTCTTTATCAATTCCGATCGAAGTTTCAAATTCCTCTTAAATATCACTTTAATTATTTCTTCCTGTTCAGTACCATTTGGCAAATTTCTTCTACCTAAAATGGTCTTTTCAATGTTGAAAAGACAAAAATAACTTTACTTCAATAAATAACGTTATTCAAATTGAATATCAACAAAACTGGATATTATACCAACTGTTATCGTTATTATACCAACTGTTATCACTATTATACCAACAAATAACGTTATTCTAATTTTTTACAAATAAAACTGGACATTATACTAACTGTTGTCGCTATTATACCAACTGTTATTGTTATTATACCAATAAATAATATTATAATTTTTTACAAACAAAACTGGATATTATATCAACTGTTGTCGTTATTAAACCAACAGAATTGAATATTATACCAACTGTTATCATTATGCCCATTTTTGTTGTGAAGAAATGTTATTTTCGTCCTTTCACTCTTTGGGGTATTAAACACACAACTTTTCACAGATGGGTACTGAACAGGAAAAAATAATCCGATGGGTACTGAACAGGAAGTTTAAACTTCGAAGGGTACTGGAAAGGAATTTGCCCTTTTTTTCCTATTTTATTTTGTTTTATTTTGACGCTCATCAGCTTGCGGGAATGGCTTGTATAAAGTTGTTGATAGTTTATCATAGGCATAATTGTAAATTTGGGTCACGAGCTATACCGTTATTAAAATTTGAGTAATTATATTTGATAATTGCAAAAGAATGTTGCTAATTTCATATTTCGATAGAAAATTGGAACTTCAATCATTTTACGATAAAATAAGTCAGAAATACTACTTTGTTGTCAACAAGTGGAATATTTCTTATCTACTTGGGTACTGCCAAGTACAATTTCTGACTTATTTTGTAATAAAAAGGATAGAAAACCTAAATTTATTCTAACATATGAAGTTATTGACATATTTTCGCAATTATCAAAATAATGATCTAAAATCGAAAACACGTATATTTGGTGACCAATACTTTTTTCAAAACTTCAAGTGAAAAGTTGTTAATAACCGGCAATGGAGCTGTAAACGCTTTTTTCTCTGGCCTATGAGAATTTTTCTTCTCTCGTCTCTTATCAAGAGTTTTCTCTTCCACATAGAACACTTCAAATTTTGTTGGGCTCCACTCAGACTTGCTACGCTCTCTAAAAATCTTGTCAAGATCTTCTTGCGTTTATAGCAATATATCGGGCGATATTATCTCTCTTATAAAAACCCTTCTCTTATACTGAACTTTTACCCTTTCGAATACTATATTCACTATTTAACATATATTTGTGAATGTTTGTCTTGATTGTCCTTGTTACGTACAGCTGCATGTAGGGGCTGATCATACGATCTAACCGACGCCCATCGACCATATCAGTATCTGAAAGTTTGTCTCTTAAGAGAAAGGCGGACTCTAATCTCCAACATAGTAGGTGGAAACAAACGAAGCGTGGCCATTGCTCTCAATGTCAGACGGTGTACCGAAGGAGAGGAACCCCGCTGATCGCCATGAACCTGCTCGTTTGGAATTTTTGGGGCTTGAGTGAAGCACTTACAGTTCATCAATTAGGACATCTAGTCTGAATTCGCCACATTGGGGTGATTTTTCTTACTGAAACAAAATGCGGGAAATCACGTCGTGAGTGGTTACAAAGGAAATTTAATATGCATGGTATCAGAGTTGATGTTTGTGGCCGCAGCGGTGGGCTCGCTTTTCTTTGGGATTAAGGTATCAGTGTCCAACTCTGATCCTTCTGTCATCACCACATCAACATTGTTATAACGGAAGCGATTGAAATTGGGGTTTGACAATTTACGGGGTTCTATGAAGATCCTAATGTGGCATCTAGGAGACACATGTGGGAATTGTTAAACAGATTGAGTGGCGATGGTCGACAACATTGGTTTTTCGTCGGGGACAACAACAAATTTATGGAACCTAGTGAGAAATCGGGTGGTCGCCCTCGTCCCATATGGCAAATGGAGAATTTACGAAGTGCGATGGTAAGTACGGGGCTGACTGATTTGGGTTTCTGGGGTGGCAGATTTACATAGGCTGATAATATTGTGCATCCAAAAAGGATTAGGGAACGTTTTGATAGAGCGTGCGCAACTCATGGTTGGTGGGATTTGTTTGCACCTGCCAATGTACACCATGTTCAGACGTTGTGTTCCATCACGCGCTTCTCATACAAACGACGACTTTTCTGGATCGTGAGGTTCGTCAAAATAGACCATTTAAATTTGAAGCCCGTTGGACGGTCGAAGACGAGTGCAAAGATGTTATTTGAACAGTTTGGAATGGGAAAGTTTCGGGGACGAAACTTTTTAAAGGGGGAGATATCCTCTAACATCTAGTCCACAAAAAAATAAATAAATAAATTTTTGGCCCAATATTGGCCCACTTTCTCAGCCCAAAGCCCAATGGATTATATCTCTTATTTTTCATCTCTATCACCTACATTACCTATAAGCTAAAAGGAAGTGAGAAAAAACAATAGAAATAGAAAGATAACGAGTGGTAAAGGGAAGGAACCAGTTCCAAGCCTCCTAAAACCTAAACTTTGTTGCTGTACTTTCTCCATATTAAGGTAATCATTGTCCTAGAGATCAAACTCTCTTGTTCTGAGCTCATACGTTTCAAAAATCGAGTTCAGACGCAGTTTCTGTGTTTAACAGTTTTGACATAGCTAACGTGTTCGGATTCTTGCGAAATTTAATTCTTTTGAAAGCCAATTTTCTCAGTTTTTTCAGAGCCGTTTGAATCATCTTAATCCGATATTTCTACGATTTTCTACAAATTCTTGAAGATAGACTGCAAATCTGGTATTTTTCAGGAATGAGTGAACATTTTCGGAACATTTTCTTTCTTGTTGTTTCAACTGATCTTATACCATCGTTAAAAACAGAATTACGATTATGTTTAAATCCTTCAGTAGCAGTTATGTTATTGGAAGATCGTATTTTCATGCAGTTTTAAAAGACGTCGTATGTTTCCATTGTCGACAATCGGGTCATATCAGATCAGTTTGTCCCCAGCTTGTCGGAGCTAGTGGGCATAAATCTACTTATTCTCGTGGCAAGGCGGTTCATCCCTCACCTTATCCTATATTTGAGGGTACTCGACCGGGAATGCGAGGTAATATAGGTGGCCAAAACACCCGACCGGCTACGCACAAAAGAAACCAAACTCGGGTGTTTCATATGATTCAAGAAGAAGCTCGCTCAGATCCGAAGGTTGTGACAGGTGACACTAGCTCGATTTAGAATATTATGTAGTTCTTACATCTCGAATTCCAATTTTTGCCCTATGGTTTTGTTACCGTGAGTTCAATATGATTATTGTTATTAATTCCTCAAATATCTCACATCTTGGCCCACATATCGTTGCTCTCTAGGCCAAGTGTTTATTGGAGATTGTCCGATCTATGTTATCGTCGATCCAGGTTCAGATCGGTCTTACATTCGAGACAGTCTTACTACAAGTCTTCCTTATCGTGCTTCTCTTTTATCACATGTGATTGTGATTCATACTCCGCTTGGGGAACGAATTGCTCGAGACTCTGTGTTCAAAGGTTGTCCTATTTTGATTAAAAATTATACCTTAGAAGCTGACTTGATACCTTTGCCACTGATCGATCTGGATGCCATTCTTGGCATGGATTGGCTATCTCACCATCACGCAATTCTTGATTGTCGAGCAAAACTCGTCACTTTTCATAGACCTGGACTTCCAGAGCTAGTTTTTGAAGGTGAACGTCAACCTGCACCACTTGCCATCATCTCGATGCTTTCGGCCCATAAATTAATGCATAAAGGATATGAGGCATTCTTTGCTTCGATTATCGATACTTCTCGTTCTAGGACCATGATAGGTGATATTTCAGTGGTGAAAGAATTCTCTGATGTATTTCCCGAGGATTTATCGGGACAGCCACATACTCGAGAAGTTGATTTTGTCGTTGATACTCTTCCAGATACTACTCCCATATCAATACCTCCATATCGAATGTCTCCAATGGAGCTGAAAGAACTCAAAAGACAATTGGAGGAATTACTAGACAAGGGCTTCATTCGACCTAGCACATCCCCATGGGGTGCGCCTGTTCTATTCGTGAAGAAAAAGGATGGGACATTTCGTCTATGCATCGACTATCGTCAATTGAACAAAGTCACAATAAAAAACAAGTATCCTCTTCCTAGAATTGATGACTTGTTCGATCAGTTGCAAGGAGCCACCGTTTTCTCAAAAATCAATTTGCGATCTGGTTATTATCAGCTTAAGATTAGGGAACTTGATATTCCTAAGTCTGCTTTTCGAACCAGATATGGGCATTTCGAGTTTTACGTTATGCCTTTTGGACTTACAAATGCTCCTGCAGCTTTTATGGATCTCATGAATCGAATTTTTCGCCCTTACTTGGATAAGTTTGTTATCGTCTTTATCGATGACATACTTATATACTCCAGATCTGACGATGAGCACGCTCAACATCTTAGAATGATACTGGAGACTCTTCGAGAAAATCGTCTTTACCCAAAATTTTCGAAGTGTGAATTCTGGCTTCGCGAAATAAGCTTTCTAGGTCATCGTATATCTAAAGATGGAATTTTTGTGGATCCAGCGAAATTTCAAGCCATAGTGGATTGGGATCGTCCGAAGAACATAACCGAAATACGCAGTTTCTTGGGGTTAGCTGGGTACTATCGAAGATTCATCAAAGATTTTCATTATTAGCTTCCTCATTGACTAAGCTAACTCGAAAGGGTTCCAAATTCGAATGGAACAATGACTGCGAGAAGTCTTTTCAAGAATTAAAAAGACGACTTACCTCGGCTCCTATCCTTACTTTGCCGGATCCGGAAATTCGAGAATTCACCATCTACAACGATGCTTCAAGACAAGGCTTGGGGTGCGTTCTCATGCAAGAAGGAAAAGTTGTTGCCTATGCCTCGAGACAGTTAAAGAAGAATGAAGAAAATTATCCGACACATGATCTGGAGTTAGCTGTCATTGTCTTTGAGTTAAAAATCTGGAGGCATTATCTTTACGGCACAACTTGCCGAATATTTACGGATCACAAAAGCTTGAAATATATCACCACTCAAAAGGAGCTCAATCTTCGACAAAGACGATGGATGGAGTTAATAAGTGACTACGACTTGATCATCGACTATCATCTGGGCAAAGCGAATGTCGTAGTCGATGCACTAAGCAGAAAATCTTCTACCTCACTTGCTTCGATCCAATCGGATTATCTTCGTCTCTTAGAGCAATTTAAAAGCCTTCGTATATCTCTTTATTGTGGCGAGTCAAGTGAAGCTTCTCTACTTGCTAAATTTGAGGTTAGGCCTACTTTGTTCGAGCAAATTCGAGAAAAGCAGTTGCGTGATACTTGCTTACAGCAAATTGCAAAGCAAAAACAAGAAAAGACAAGCGACTTCAGAACTCGAGACGATGAACTTCTTGTCTTTCGAAATCGGGTATGCGTACCATCAGACGAAGATCTTCGTCAATCTATTCTCGAAGAAGCTCATTCTTCAGCCTATGCTATGCATCCAGGTAGCACAAAAATGTATAGAACTCTTCGAGAATACTATTGGTGGCCAGGTATGAAGCGAAACATCGCTGAATTTGTATCAAAATGTCTATCATGCCAACAAATTAAAGCTGAGCATCAGAAACCAGCAGGCACACTTCAGTCACTTCCTATTCCCGAGTGGAAATGGGAAAACATCACAATGGATTTTGTATCTGGTTTGCCTCGAACTCAAAAAGGTCATTTCAGAACTCGAGACGATGGACTTCTTGTCTTTCGAAATCGGGTATGCGTACCATCAGACGAAGATCTTCGTCGATCTATTCTCGAAGAAGCTCATTCTTCAGCCTATGCTATGCATCCAGGTAGCACACAAATGTATAGAACTCTTCGAGAATACTATTGGTGGCCAGGTATGAAGCGAAACATCGCTGAATTTGTATCAAAATGTCTATCATGCCAACAAATTAAAGCTGAGCATCAGAAACCAGCAAGCACACTTCAGCCACTTCCTATTCCCGAGTGGAAATGGGAAAACATCACAATGGATTTTGTATCTGGTTTGCCTCGAACTCAAAAAGGTCATGACTCTATATGGGTCATTTTTTATCGCTTAACCAAATCAGCTCATTTTCTCCCCGTGCGTAATAAAGATAGCTTGGAAAAATTAGCCAAAATGTATGTGGATGAAGTCGTGAGGTTGCATGGCGTACCGGTGTCTATTGTATCAGATCGAGACCCGCGGTTTACTTCACGGTTTTGGCCCAGTCTTCAAAAGACATTAGGTACGAAATTGTTATTTAGTACAGCTTATCATCCACAAACCGATGGGCAATCAGAGAGGACGATTCAAACATTAGAAGACATGTTACGTGCTGTTGTTTTGAATCTAAGCGGCAGCTGGGACAAATATGTGGCATTGATGGAGTTTGCGTAAACAATAGCTATCACTCCAGCATAGGTATAACTCCGTACGAAGCTCTCTATGGCCTGAAGTGTCGAACACCACTCTTTTGGGATAAGTTGGTGATAGAAAGATTGAACAAGTGGAGTTCAATGAAGATGCAACCGAAAAAGTTAAACTCATACGTGATAGACTCAAGACAGCTCAGGATCGACAGAAAAGTTATGCAGATAACAGAAGACGTGAACTGGAGTTCAAAGAAGGGGATAGAGTGTTTCTAATGATTTCTCCGTGAAAGAGCATGTTACGATTTCGGCATCACAGGAAGTTACGCCCAAGATATATAGGCCCATTTCTTATCATAGAAAGGATTGGCCGTGTCGCGTATAGATTAGATCTACCATTAGAGCTATCACAAATTCACAATGTCTTCCACGTGTCTATGCTTCGAAAATACGAACCTGATCCTTCTCATATACTCGAGTCTCCTCCACTCGAGTTAAAAGAAAATCTAACTTACGAAGTCCAACCGATTCAAATCATGGATCGACAAGAGAAAAAGCTCCGTAACAAGTCCATTCCAATGATGAAAGTCCTTTGGTGAAGCGACAAAGTAGAGGAAGAAACTTGGGAACCAGAAGAAATCATTCATCGTCAATATCCACACTTTTTCGATTGACAAGGTATGTTTACGTTTCGGGGACGAAACTTTTTAAAGGGGGAGATATCCTATAACATCTAGTCCAAAAAAAAAAA
This sequence comes from Lindernia subracemosa, assembly GCA_028392965.1. Taxonomy (NCBI): domain Eukaryota; kingdom Viridiplantae; phylum Streptophyta; class Magnoliopsida; order Lamiales; family Linderniaceae; genus Vandellia; species Vandellia subracemosa. Next base: position 169,405 of record JAQPCC010000031.1, read on the forward strand.
TAAAGAAATCTTCGGCCCAATATTGGCCCACTTTCTCAGCCCAAAGCCCAATGGATTATACCTCTTATTTTTCATCTATATCACCTACGTTACCTATAAGCTAAAAGGAAGTGAGAAACAACAATAGAAAGGTAACGAGTGGTAAAGGGAAGGAACCAGTTCCAAGCCTCCTAAAACCTAAACTTTGTTGCTGTACTTTCTCCATATTAAGGTAATCATTGTCCTAGAGATCAAACTCTCTTGTTCTGAGCTCATACGTTTCAAAAATCGAGTTCAGACGCAGTTTCTGTGTTTAACAGTTTTGACATAGCTAACGTGTTCGGATTTTTGCGAAATTTAATTCTTTTGAAAGCCAATTTTCTCAGTTTTTTCAGAGCCGTTTGAATCATCTTAATCCGATATTTCTACGATTTTCTACAAATTCTTGAAGATAGACTGCAAATCTGGTATTTTTCAGGAATGAGTGAACATTTTCGGAACATTTTCTTTCTTGTTGTTTCAACTGATCTTATACCATCGTTAAAAACAGAATTACGATAATGTTTAAATCCTTCAGTAGCAGTTATGTTATTGGAAGATTGTATTTTCATGCAGTTTTAAAAGACGTCGTATATTATCAATTGTTGGTCTAACGGTGAAGTTAAATTGTTATCTCCTGATTTACGCGAAGGAGCATCGAATACACATACGAGAGCAGCCTCGGATTTTGGGGAAAGCTAGACTTCATCTTGTGAGTTGATAATACGGGGACATCTTCCCTTCGTGGAATGTGTGCACCTCACGATGGGTCATTTATTTCGTTCTTTTTATTAAATTATGTGATAGTGAGCCTTGCCGGCTAAATGATGATTGATGTTCCCGTGATATTTGGTGAAATTTGGTTGATCTTGTGGTGTTCTTGTGATATAGAGCCTTGTTGGCTATAGGATATTTGTATTTACCAATATTGACGAGTACTTGGTCGGACATGTGGTGTTATGAGCTGAGTTGACGATTGGACTGGTATTTATGTGTTGTACATTGACGTTGTGAACGTTATGTGCTAGAGAGCTGTTTGTGGATTAGCAGTTGTGATATGTGATATTATTGATGTTGCATTTACTCGGTACCGAGGTTATAAGTAGCCCAAATGGCCACGTTCGGGTGAGTGGAGAGTGGCAAATTGAGTAAATAGCCCGTGGCGTGGCAAACCCGGGTGAGTGAGGCCCAGCGAGTTCACCAGTCCATTTGCCATGTATTTGACCTATCGGAGGATGATCGTTGGGGAGGTACCAAAGTCCATTGCGAGACTCGGTCAACGTCACCGGTGTGGGACATGCATGACATGTACAGTTGATACGATAGTTCACGGTACACGGTCTAGAGTATGGTGACGGCCTCGTCTGACTCTCAACGGGGAGTTCAGTTCGAGGGAGGATATGGCCACCCATGCGTCGTATATGTTTTGCGTGACTTTTGTGATGTTTTTGGCATGTCATAGGATTATTGATTGTTATATGTTCAACGTGGATGATCGCTTTCTACGTTTTACAAACACAATATTTAGTTTGGAAGGATAAAACATATTATATTTGAATAGTTGCGATGTTTGGTTTTTTGTGATGGAGTTCATCGTTGAGGATATGCCTCCTGTGAGGAGAAGACGTGTCTGTATTATCATCTCACTGAGCTATGGTTTGCTCACCCTGTGTATACGTATATTGTTTTAGGTTGATATCGCTTTTGATCGGAGGTTGTCTCTTCGCCGATCGTCATTCTGCTGATGTTTCTTCCGGTTGGGTATTTTATCGTTGTTTTGCTTTGGAGGATCCATTGGCAGGGATATATTTTGGGAGGAAATTTTCTTTGTTCATATATTCCTTCATTGATCGATGTTTGAGCTATCTTTTGCATATTGTACACTTCATTTCATATATACATATGTTTCCGTTGGATCTCTATTTCGTTGAGTTTTCTTGCAATTTCTTTCGTGTGATTTAATTTGCGATGCCTGAGTTGATTGAGCCTTGCGTTTCTTGAAAAATCCGGCGGTTGTCGCGGCCTTTACGCGGGTTGGGGCGTGACAGCAAGTCGGCGATATGTACGGAATGCACCTGAGTGTCCCCCAGTTGGCGTAGAGTAGAATTCTTCGAGAAGACGAGGAATCCAATTTGAAGACTCGGGAATGACAAGTCATCCCTTATAATAAAGCCATCCACCAAGTAACTGATAAGGAGGACGAGAAATAGGTTCTTGACGCAGTTGCTCAACGATTTGGCCAAGGACAGAATCATTTGCTATGTCGGCTTGAATTTCTGCACCATCGAGCCATCGAGGAACACTAATGGCTAATAATTCTATTGTTTTAGGCCTGCGGGACAATGCATCTGCAGCAGCGTTTGTCACTCCGGCTTTATACTCAACCTCAAAAGAGTACCCGAGAAGTTTTGCGACCCATACTTGTTGAGCGGGCGTGGCAATCTTCTGTTGGAGTAAGCTGCGAAGACTGCGGTGATCGGTGCGGACTATAAAATGATGACCCAAGAGATAAGGACGCCAATGCTGTATTGATAGAACAAGAGCCATCAGTTCTCGCTCGTAAGTTGATTTTGAACACGCGTTTGCTGCCCAGCTTTTGCTGAAATAAGCCACTGGATGTTTATCTTGCATTAAAACTGCCCCAATCCCGGAGCCCGATGCATCCATTCAATGACGAAGTGTTGTGTGAAATTCGGCATAGCTAGCACTGGCGCTGCAACGAGGGCATCTCTCAATGCGAAAAATGCTGCATTCGCTGATGATGGCCATGTAAATTTAGAGGATTCTGATTTCTTGAGTAATGTCGTCAACGGTTGAGCAATCTGTCCGTAGTTGCGTATGAAACGACGATAGTACCCGGTAAGGCCCAGGAAACCGCGAACGCTCTTTATCGATGTGGGAGTTGGCCAACGTACCACTGCAGCAATCTTTTGTGGATCCATGGCAACAGTTCCTGCCGAAATGATATGACCGAGATACTCCAGTTGTCGCCGCCCGAAGTGACACTTCTTTGAGTTAACACAGAACTGATGATGAGCTAAGATGTCGAGAACACTATTAATGTGTTCGAGATGAGAAGACCATGTGGGGTTATAGACAAGAATGAAGTCGAAGAACACCAGTACGTACTTACGTAGTAAGGGACGAAAGATGTTGTTCATGGTTGCTTGAAATGTTGCTGAGGCATTTGACAACCCAAAAGGCATTACTAAGAACTCGTAGTGCCCATCCTGCGTGCGGAAAGCCGTCTTCGGAACGTCTTCGCTCCGAACTCTAATCTGATGGTAACCCGATCGGAGGTCAAGCTTAGTGAAATACATGGCTCCCCATAATTCATCAAGAAGTTCTTGAATGACTGGTATTGGAAATTTATCCGGAACAGTAACACGGTTGAGCTCACGATAATCCATGCAAAAACGCCAACTCCCATCTTTCTTGCGAACGAGCAAAACTGGGTTTGAAAAGGGACTAGAGCTCGGTTGAATGACTCCCGCTGCTAACATCTCCGAAACCAATCGCTCGATCTCATCATTTTGCGTGTGGCCGTACCGATATGGTCGGACAGAAACTGCAGTTGTCCCTGGCAACAATGTGATACTATGATTAGATGCACGTTCAGGTGGTAGCGAAGTCACAGCACCAAAAACAGTAGGAAAACGTTCGATCACTGTTTGAACGTCGCTTTGTTGAGACTCAGATAAGGCCACATGTGTTGTATCCGAGTTTACATCAATTGAGTCGAGCAAGAGTACCGTGTCCAGATCTTCGGTGGCTGTTTTACAAAGAGATTGGAAGCTGATCGGGGCTCTTAAGAGGGCAGCATCGCCATTTAAGTGATGAGTCTGTCCGTCCAATTCGAATTGCATCGTCGAGCGTTCCCAATTCAACTTCACATCACCTAATTTCCGTAACCAATCCACTTCGAGAATCACATCGACACCCCCAAGTTCAAATAAGAAGAAATCCCCCGTAACATGACAGGAATTCAGCTGCAATGTAAAATTGTGACAAGTACCGTGTGTGGAGGCGACACTCCCATCGCCTAAACGTACCTGAAAATTGTGATCGGTTGTCCGTGGTAAGGAAAGACGGTCAGCGAGGGGGATTGAAACAAAGTTATGGCTCGCTCCACTGTCGATCATGACAACAACCGATTGGTTATGTACTTTCCCGAGCATCTTCAGTGTGTGTGGACCCGAGAGACCTCCGATGGCATATAATGGTATTTCAATCGAGTTGAATTCCTGTGATTTGATGGTATCATCGCCACTGTTTGCATGGTTCACCTCAGAATCTTGTTGTTCATTGTCGAAAAAGATCTCATTTTCTCCCCCGATAAGCATGCGTAGTTCCTTATGGGGACAGATGTGTCCACGGAAAAACGGCTGACGACAACGGAAACATAAATTCTTGTTGCGAAGTTCTTGGTAGTCGCGATCTGACAAACGTTGAAACGGGCGAGCTCGAGGAGCTGCTTGTCGTGCAGGTGGAGGAACATAGCGATCAGCGGGTCGCATGGGATCTCGCGGTGCTGCGGTCACTGTTGATGCGACAATACCACGATTAGCCATTGAAGGATGTGTGTGAAACCCGGGCCGCTGGACAGAACGTGGTGATTTTGACGCATGAGATATCATACTTGTGTTATCATCGTTCCTCCTATTAAGAAGTCTTCTTTCAAAATCACGAGCTAGATCGAAAGCATTTGCGACCGAGTATGGTTTGTGAACCACCACTTCCTCATACAACGCCGGGTGCATTCCCAGAAGAAAAAAATCAAGGTGTTGGCAACGAGGAATCTCCGAAAGATTCGTGACCATATCGATGAACTCATGGAAGTATTCTTTAACGTACCCTGATTGTCGAATTCTGGAAAGACGAGCAACAGGGCTGCCACAATGTTTATCGTCAACAGTCTCGAATATGCTCCTTTCAAAACATCCCATGTGATTGTCGGGTCATCTTCAAGAATCCAACGAAACCATGATTGTGCAATACCAGACGTACATACAAAGGCACATGACACCCTTTGAGAAACTGGTGTTTGATTGAGAAGAAAATATTGCTCGGCTCGTGAAATCCATCCCAATGGGTCGGTACCATCAAAAACGGGAAGTTCAACGCGACGTTGAATTGGTTTGGGCAAAGTATCGGTTTCCTCAACAGTTGTTACCCGTGGGGCGTTGTTTGAGCTTGTGCGAGACTCTAGGGATGAAAAGAACTGCTCCATACGGTTGGTAAGAGTTTCGATTGATGAACGCAACTCCTCACGTAATTTCGCTTGTGAACCTTGTAGCTCCAATTGCAAAGTCTCCAATGTCTTCTCTAACCCGTCCACACGTTGCTCCATTTGAGAACGCGTAACAGTCATCGAGCGGCAGGTCGGACCAATTTGTTAGAGCAAAAACCCTCACTAACCAAATTTTAAGCACTGAAACTTCATGAATTATGAGTCTGAGAATTGTTTTGAAGATATGGACTGACTTTTTATTAAAAAAAATAATGAGCAAAGAAAACACACAAGAACTCCACCAATACCCACGAGTCAAACTCGTCCAATGTTTCCCCAAGAAAGTTCCATACCCTCTTCACATCCTATTGGACCCCTTTTATTCTCCTCATTCCCTAATCACATCCCATAATTACATACTTAATAAAAGACACCATTAAGCATAATAAAAGCAATTAAAGACAAGATTCCAATCTTCTAATTAAGGCTTTTTTTGCATAATGTTTCTTCAAGATGAGGTTTCCTCGAGTGGGTCAGAAACCCGTCTTTGATTAGTCGGCCCAATACTATTTAGAACATCCATCTTGTCTGGAACACCAGCTGTTCGTCGCTTGTAAACCCGCTCGCCACTACGTGTAACACACCCACGTGCGCAAGATATATGGATTCTCAAATGAGGATGATTACCATGTGTTTCGTAAATGCCCAACCTCGCAAATGTTTTGGAGACAAACAGAAATGAATAAGCATATGCTAAAGCACTGGCATGGCTCGGCAGAGGAATGGTTGTGCTACTTCCACGATAATATAACCATGAGCGCTTACGGGAAAATTCCCGAATTTGTGATGGTCCGTCCCTTTGGAAACTTGGTAACAAATGGGCTATGGAGGGAGAGCAAATTCTAATTATTACTGCTGTTCAGCGGGCTTTGGGGATGAACCTTCCACTCGACGATGCTCATGGTAACTCGCAAATGAGGAAGCCTCGTGAGAGTGGGACATAGTTAGGACCACCGCCGAGAATTACTAAATTGAACTTCGGTGGGGCTATCCATAAAGTAAAGCAGAGGGGTATCAATTGGAGTTGTAGCTCGAGGAGCAGATGGCTTACAAAGTTTTATCAATGGGAGTTCGAACCATAGGTCATTGAAGGGCTAGTGGCAAGATCGGCTATCACGTTCGCACGAAGTAAGGAATGGAAGGATGTTCTTATCGAAGGTGACAGTGCGAATATTATTACAAATTGTTTGGGTTGGCTCACTCATTTTAATTCGATTGATTCTTATTTTACTAGAAGGCAATGTAATTGTGTAGCTCATTATTAGGCCAAGATTTTAGGCGTCAGGGCGAACAGCCCCATCTCAAGCCAAGACTAATATCTTGTTTTCGGATATACATTACTAAAATTCGTTTCTTTGAATAAAAACAATTACTTATAATTTTTCCGTTTATATATATTTTGCACAAATCATACCCATAGTATCTATCATTCCTTTAATCTCACCGCGTCTTTAGCTACATTAGTAAAGCCAAGCAGGTGATGATGATGATGATGAACTATGCAAAGTGTCACGCCCCTTTTTATTTACTTAGAATATTTTCTAAGTCCCCCAAGGTTCGTGCGGCCTAACTCGTTCCCGTCCAAGTTAGTCAGCCCTTTTCTACAGTCACTCGAATTCTTTTGCCCTAAGAACTCTCGTGCTTGAGTGCTTAAGTGCGTTTGAGCGAGTAATATAACGAACAACCAGCTTTACGGGCAATGCCCAAGCTTTTCTTTTATTCCCAAAAAGATTACAAGGATGCTCACAAGGACACACTTTTACATCACAATTTCGGATGCCCAAAAACACAAGGCAACATAGGCTATTTAAAGACAACATGCAGTTTGGCTAAGATCAAATGGGACAGCAACTGCTCCGAGAAGTTTCCTGCAGTTCTAAAACTGCCAGGCTGCCAGACAGCTCCTTGCTTTGCCAGCTCAAGGTAGTTTCGGCCAAAGCCAAACCGCCCTTGGAAACTGCCACAACCGCCCTGAGTGCAGACCAAGTTGGCCGAGTCATCCTGGGACTTGGCCTAAGTATGTCGCCCACTGTTTGCCCATATTGTTAGGCACTGCACCCAGCCAGCGCCAATGTTCCATCCCATAGCCATGTGCTGCGCACGAGTGCCGCATGCTGTCCTTCTTGGCCGAGTCAGTGCGCCGCATTGCGCACATGATGGCCCGTGTCCCTCGCAAGATTTAGCCAAGCCTTGGCCAGTTGGGGCGTCCCACCATGCAAACGCCCCCATTTGTGTGGCCCATGCGCTCTTTCAGCCGAAGGTGCCGCATGACCACACCATCCCCAAAGTTACGGGTCTAACAAACCACCCCCACTCAAAGCACTCGACGCCCTCGTCGAGGTGGGGTTCTCAAGGCTCCTGAAGTATGCAGCAATGTCCTCTTCAAAGTTCCACAAGTCCACGTCTTTTTCCCAAGTGGCATCGACCTCGGCTTCTCCTTCCCATTGAATTAGAAACTCGGTCCGCCTAGCTATCCGGCCATATCCCTTCGTCCGGTGAGTTAGGATTTTGAAAATTTTCTTCTCGTATTCTTTTCGGACCAGCGGAGGTGCTCGCTTCTCTTGCTTTCTCGTCAAGTCCATGTCTTCATGGAACTTCTTCAAAAAGCTAACGTGGAACGTTGGGTGAAGCTTTAGCCGATCTGGCAGCTTCAGTCGGTAGGCCAAATTTCCTACCCGCTTCATGACTTCGAAGGGGCCATCATACTTTGGAATCAATCCCGTTGAGACGCTTTTGCGCTAACCTGTTTCCACATTTGAGGGGTTAGTTTTAACAATACTTTCTCACCAACAGCGAACTCAACGTCCCGTCTTTTAGCGTCCGCATATTTCCGCATGCATCGCTGTGCTTTTGCCAAGCTGTCCTTTGCATCGTCCAACAAGTCTTGTTGTTCCCTTGCAAAGGTGTAGGCCGCAGGGCACCGACTCCTTGCTTGTCGGACAGCTACCTCATGAGGGGTAAGAGGTTGCATTCCATGCACTAGCTCGAAAGGGCTCTTGCCTGTCGCCGAGGCTTTATGCAAGTTGTAGCAGAATTGAGCCATGTCAAGCAGTGTCACCCAATTTTTCTGGCTTGCTGTGACATAATGCCGCAAGTACTCTTCCAATAGTTGGTTCGTTCATCCACTCCGTTTGACCATCGGTCTGAGGATGATTTGCAATGGAGAATTTCAACTCCGTTCTCATCATGTTGAAAAGAGATGTCCCGAACTTGCTAGTGAATCGTGCATCACGACCGCTGATTATGTCTTGGGGCAAGCCAAAGTACTTCACCACGTGCATGAAGAATAGACTAGCCGATTGATTCGCTGGGCATGCTTCAGGGGCAGCAATAAAGACAGCATACTTAGAAAATCGGTCAACGACCACAAGGATCGAAGCCATATCAGAGTCCTTCGGAAAACCCGTGATGAAGTCCATTGAGACGGATTGCCATGGACGGTCGGGTATGGGCAGCGGCTGCAACAACCCTGCCTCCTTCTTTCTCTCGGTCTTGTCTAGTTGGCATACTAGACATGTCTTCACATAGGCTTCGATATCGTTCTCCATCTTAGGCCAGAAGTATCGTCGAGATAGTAAGGCCATCATCCGCTCAATCCCAGGATGGCCAGCCCATTGCGGGTCATGAGTTTCCCGCAAGATTTCGCGACGCAGCTGGCCAACTGGTACATAAGCTCGTGCCCCCATTGCGAACAGCAACTCGTCCTCCAGCCAGTACTTCCGAACTTCACCGTTCTTCACTTGCTCCACCAACTTTTGATAGACAGCATCAAGTTGGGACCCTTGTCGGATCCTCTCAAGGAAGTCCGACTCGATCACGGTCAAGGCAGTAACATACTCATCGATCACTTTCCAGCTTAAGGCATCTGCGACTTCATTATGTTTCCCCGGCCTGTGCACCCATTCGAAATCAAATTCTCCCAGGAATTCTTGCCAACGGGCGTGCTTCGGCGACAACTTCTTCTGGGTTCGAAAGTATGTGTTAGCAACATTATCGGTCACTATAATAAATTCCGTACCGATTAAATAATGCCGCCATGCGCCTAAGCAGTGTATCACGGCCGTCATCTCTTTCTCATGAGTAGAATACCGCATTTTAGCCTCCTTCAACTTCCGACTTTCGAAGGCAATGGGGTGCCTTTCCTGCACCAACACCCCACCAATGGCTCGCCCCGAGGCATCAGTGTGGACTTCGAATGGCTTATCAAATGTCGGCAGCTTCAAGACTGGCTCTGAAGAGATGGCACTCTTCAGGGCATCAAAAGCGTTTTGGCACCCCGCATTCCACACCCAGCTTGCCTCCTTTTTCAGCAAGTCCGTCAAAGGGCTAACAATTTTTGAATAGCCTTTGATGAACCGTCGGTAGTAATCGCCAGTCCCAAGAATGACCGCAACTCCGCCACTTTGGATGGTTCGGGCCAATCAGTCACGGCCTGAACTTTGCGTCTGTCCATCTTTATCTCGCCTTGGCAGATTATGTGTCCCAAGAAGGAAATTTGCTCCCTGCAAAACTCGCACTTCTCCTTCTTAGCATATAATTGGTTCTCTCTCAACTTTCCCAACACAAGTCTTAGATGCCGCAAATGCTCATCAAAAGACTCGGAATAAATAACGATGTCATCCAAATACACCACCACAAACCGATCAAGGTATTCATATAGGACATCATTCATCAAATTGCAAAAGGTAGCCGGGGCATTTGTAAGACCGAATGACATCACCAAAAACTCGTAAGAGCCGTACCTCGTTACGCATGTTGTTTTTGGTTCGTCCCCTTCCGCAATTCGGACTTGCCAGTAGCCCGATCTCAGGTCTACCTTCGTGTAGTAACGTGCCTTTGTCAACTTGTCAAATAGATCGAGTGCATTCGGGATAGGGTACTTGTTCTTGATGGTTGCTTTATTCAATGCCCGATAGTCCACACATATCCGCAAGGACCCGTCTTGCTTCTTTTGAAACAGCACTGGCGATCCATAGGGAGCCTTTGAGGGCTGCACCAGCCCGGCTTCTAAGAGTTCGTCCAGTTGCCTTCTCAATTCCGCCAATTCCACGGGATTCATGCGGTAAGGGGCCTACGCTGGAGGCTTCACGCCTGGTTCCAACTCAATCTTATGATCGATATGCCTCTTAGGTGATAGCTTCTTAGGCAATTGTGGGGGCATTACATCAGCAAATTCTTCAAGTAAGTCTTGCACCGCCCTTGGCATCATCTCCGTCTGATCAGGGTTGGTTTCTACCAGCGTGGCTAAGTAAGTCTCCTCGCCATGCCGAAGGCCAGCCTTCAATTGCAAGGCCGATAACAACCCTGTTTCCTTCCCACTTGACTTGCGCTCTTTGTAATTTCCTTGCACAAACGACGGACAAGCATCATCATGAACAAAAAGCCCGCGTAAGTGAGGAATTACCGCAACCTTGGCACGCATGAGGAATTCTGTCCCAAGTATGACATCGAAGTCGTCGAGAGGAACAGCCATGAACCCGCATGGTCCATGCCACGAGCCAACTGTCAGTTCGACATTGGCCACGCCTTTGACAGGCGTTGCTTCAGAATTCACTGCCTTCACCTTGCTCGAGTGTTGGGCAAGTTCCAGCCCCAACTTTGCTACGTCTCGCTCGGCAATGAAGTTGTTGGTCACATCAGTGTCCACCATAGCCAGCGCTTCCCTGCCATTTAGTATTGCTTTTACATAAAGCAAACCTTTTGATTTGGAGGAACTCTCTTGTATCACCGACAAGAGTTGCATGGGATTGACACGTGATGGTCCGGCCTCCTCATCACTTGATTGCTCAGCAATCAAAGCCGAGAGTTTCGCTTTCTTCGGGCAGTCCCGCATACGATGGTCACCATTGCATAGGAAACAGCCCCTGTTCGTTTTATCCATCACAAGTGGCTTTTCCTTCGTCTTGGTAATCGTCACCTCCTTTGTATGCTTCTAGGTGAACTTCTTACCCTTCCTTTGGTCCGATTTGTCCTTATTCTTCCCACGATCACGCCTGGAGCGATCGGAATCGGGCCCAGTGACAGTTTTAAAGTCCACCAAGCGATCTGCCGCGGCAGTCACAGCACTTACGTCTTGGACGCCTTACCGACGAAGTTCGGCCTATGCCCAAGGTTGTAATCCCGACATAAAGTTGAACAACTTGTCCTCTTCGGACATTTCTCGTATGTCCAACATAAGTGAGTGGAACTCCGTCACGTACTCCCTGATGGTCCCTGTGTGCTTCAATTTCCGCAGGGACTCCCTTGCGATCCATGCAGTATTTCCAGGGAGGAATTGATCCTTCTGTTCCTTCTTTAAGGCTTCCCACGTTTCAATCTCCTCTCGGTTTGCCACAGCGTCCCCCGAGAGTTTTGCCCGCCACCAGAGTTTCGCATCTCCCTCAAGATACGAACTTGCGACTGTTACCTTTTCGGTGTCTGGAACTCGGCCAGTCTGAAAATAGGTCTCCATGTCCCAAAGGAAGTTTTCCAGCAACTTGGCGTCTCTCGAACCAAAGAACCACCTAGGCTCACGAGCCTTCGTGCCCTGGTTTGACCCTCCTGGGATGTTCGCAACCGCTTGCCTTAGAACGTGCAACTTCTCTCGCATCCTTCCAACTCGGGTGCCTGAGGCTTGCGACCCTTCTTCTAAAGCCAGCATTCTGTGGAAGATTACATCCACAATTTGGCCTGGTGGTGGCGAAATGAGATCGTACACTATTGTAAGTTTCCGCTCCAACTCGGAAACTTTGTTTCGCAGTGTCGTGTATTGATTATCCTCCATTGTCAAGGCTGAAGATCAAAGCAAACCAGCGCTCTGATACCAAATGTCACGCCCCTTTTTATTTACTTAGAATATTTTCTGAGTCCCCCAAGGTTCGTGCGGCCTAACTCGTTCCCGTCCAAGTTAGTCAGCCCTTTTCTACAGTCACTCGAATTCTTTTGCCCTAAGAACTCTCGTGCTTGAGTGCTTAAGTGCGTTTGAGCGAGTAATATAACGAACAACCAGCTTTACGGGCATGCCCAACCTTTTCTTTTATTCCCAAAAAGATTACAAGGATGCTCACAAGGACACACTTTTACAGCACAATTTCGGATGCCCAAAAACACAAGGCAACATAGGCTATTTAAAGACAACATGCAGTTTGGCTAAGATCAAATGGGATAGCAACTGCTCCGGGAAGTTTCCTGCAGTTTTAAAACTGCCAGGCTGCCAGACAGTTCCTTGCTTTGCCAGCTCAGGGCAGTTTCGGCCAAAGCCAACCGCCCTTATAAACTGCCACAACCGCCCTGAGTGCAGACCAAGTTGGCCGAGTCATCCTGGGACTTGGCTTAAGTATGTCGCCCACTGTTTGCCCACATTGTTAGACACTGCACCAAGCCAGCGCCAATGTTCCATCCCATAGCCATGTGCTGCGCACGAGTGCCGCATGCTTTCCGTCTTGGCTGAGTCAGTGCGCCGCATTGCGCACATGATAGCCTTGCTTGCGCGCAGTGTGCTGCGCGGCCCGTGTCCCTCGCAAGATTTGGCCAAGCCTTGGCCAGTTGGGGCGTCCCACCAAGCAAACGCCCCCATTTGTGTGGCCTATGCGCGCTTTCAGCCGAAGGTGCCGCATGGCCACACCATCCCTAAAGTTAGGGGTCTAACACAAAGGATCGTTCAACTCATGTATTTGGTTCAATGTTGGCCCGTTTGGTTTGAATCACTAGGCCAGATAATATAAATAATAACCCATAATATTGTGTTTGATTTCTTTATATCAAACCTGTTATTATTAACCAGCCCAATATTAAATTAATGACTCAATATAAATAAACCCTCTTACAAGGGTAAGATAAATTATCCTGGACTTAGTTGTAGAAAATTTATATGAGTTTTATACTGAAGCTTGCAAGCAAAGGATTGCGTCACGAAATATGTAAGCACAAAGACTGTAAAACAGATATTAATGAAATAAATTATAGAAAATAATATCTGAGAGTAGTTATTATTTTTGTCTAGATGTTCTTACGGTAGCTCTTCAGGAATGAATCATCGGCCACGGCCAGTTTAAAGGCTTTATTGTGCGTACAAACAATCCCATCAGCAGAAACTGTCCAAGAACTCGCCACGTGGCGGATCAAACTCACGAAAGACTCTTCTACAGAGCTAATTTTAGTGAGCAGTTGGAAAAAAGGTACACACGCAGTATAAAATTCTCATCATCCATTGATTTTCCTCTATTAAATTAACATGCTCAGGCAACTGCTCCCCATTTCTTCCTCCTCATCACGTCATTTCATCTCTCAATCACGCGAAAGATTCAACAATTTACGGCCTTTCGCCTTTTCTTGGCCTCTATCGGTTGTTATTTGCAGGCCCATAAAAACTTCGAGAGTCTTTGCCATGTCTGATGAAGGATCTTCTAAAACGTCGTCGTCCGCGGAGACCCAAAAGCATACTAATCGGCTTGCCAAGGAGCATAGTCCTTACCTGCTTCAGCACGCGCACAATCCCGTTGAGTTTTTTGTTTCTTTACTACACTGAATTTTTTGTCTCTTTGGGGATGATGTTAAGTTTGTAAACTTACGGATATTTGATGCCTTGGGAAGTGGGGTTTTGTTTCAGTTTGTCTGTCTGTTGCAGTATTTTCATATTAAGTGTTAGATGCACAGGAAAAGAAACCTCAGTTTCATTGAAGCTTTTGACTTCCAAGAGACCGACCAACCACAGATTGATGTACCTCATATACTTGATTTGAGATTTAACAAAATTTTCAGGGATGTATATATATATATATATTGGGATGATTTTCCTAACATTAAGAGCTTTGAGTAGGTTGATTGGTATCCATGGGATGAGGAAGCATTTGCCGAAGCTCGGAAAAGAGATGTGCCCATCTTTTTATCAAGTATGCCTTTTATATCCTATATGTTATGGTATCTCAACCAATGAAATCTTAGATTTCTCATCCAGTGTGAGTTCATTACATTAACATACGATTCTTTCTCCTTGTGCTGCGGCGGCTTTCTGTCCGAAGTCGGTTACAGCACTTGTCACTGGTATGGCTCTTGATATGATGCAATATTTTAAACCCAGTGCCAATTTATTACATTACAATGAAGTCTTTCTCTTTATTATGTTTCTTTTCTTATTTTATTTTGTTTTTTCTAAATCAGGTGTCATGTAATGGAGGTGGAGTCGTTCGAGAATGACGAGGTTGCAAAATTGCTTAACGATTGGTTTGTCAGTATCAAGGTGACTTCTCAACTAGCTGCAATGGCGCTTTCCTTCTTTTTTGTTCTTGAGCCTAAACATACATACATCTTTGACAGGTGGATCGTGAGGAAAGACCAGATGTTGATAAGGTAGGCTCTGAAGAGAAACGACACTATCCTTTCGAATTAAATTCAAGATTAGCGAAGATTATCTGATTCGCCAGTTAATTATCTAGAATTTGAAGAAGTTTTTTTTTTTTTTTTTTTCTCAATTATCACCCAGGTATACATGACATATGTACAAGCATTATATGGTGGTGGTGGTTGGCCCTTAAGTGTATTCTTATCACCCGACTTGAAGCCATTAATGGGCGGTACTTACTTCCCTCCCGAGGATAAATATGGCCGACCAGGTTTTAAAACTATACTCAGGTAATGCACCTGTTCTATGCATAAGGTATATATTCAATCAGACTAGTGGCGTTGTAAAACTTGCATCCCTTCTGTCTATTTTATGACATATCTTTTTGGTAAGTTAAGTCTTGTTTTTAAGTCCAAGGTTGTATAGTTACAGCGCCTTCATCAACAGGAAAGTAAAAGAAGCATGGGATAGTAAGAGAGATGTATTGGTACAAAGTGGAACATATGCCATTGAACAGCTTTCACAAGCATTGACTGCTATTGCAAGCTCACAAAAAGTCCCGCAAGGCCTACCAGAGAAAGTGTTGCAAAAATGTGCAGAGCAGGTTAGATACTACAAACATTTTTTGGCCCATCATCGTTAATTATGCTGCAGTATATTATGTTTAATAATCACTTACACTCTTTCATTTCATTTTGTTACTTCATTGTTATGAATTCTCATTGATGTGGATATCAATTTCTCATAGCTTGCTGATAGTTACGATTCGAAGTATGGGGGGTTCGGTTCAGCTCCGAAATTCCCGAGACCTGTCGAAATGCAGCTGATGCTTTATCATTCAAAGAAGCTAGCAGAAAAGGGAATGAATAGCGAAGCAAATGAAGATTTAAAGATGGTTGTAACAACATTGCAGTTCATGGCAAGGGGGGGTATTCACGATCACATTGGTGGTGGCTTCCACAGATATAGCGTAGATGAATGCTGGCATGGTTAGCCCACAATTACATTTTCTGTTATTCACCAAGTTAATATTGTTTTAATTTTTTCCTTTCGTTTTTCTTGTACTGGAAAGTCAGTTCTTTTTCAATTTCTTTTTTTTTTTTTAATTGTGCGTGTGTATTTGCAGTACCACACTTTGAGAAGATGCTGTATGACCAAGGGCAACTTGTGAATGCTTATTTAGATGTTTTCTCTATTACCAACGACACCTTCTATTCAAATATGGCCCGTGACATTCTTGATTACTTGAGGAGAGATATGATTGGCCCTAATGGCGAAATATTATCTGCTGAGGATGCTGATAGTGCAGAGCAGGAAGGATCATCTATGAAAAAGGAGGGCGCCTTTTATGTTTGGACACTGCAAGAGGTAGTGTACATGCATGCTCATAAATGGGTCTTTTGTCTGAAGAAAGATGATGTAGTAATTTCTTGTGGGTGGAAAACCTCCTTATCTTTCAGATTGAAGATATACTTGGGGAACATGCATCGCTATTCAAAGAGCACTACTACATCAAATCATCGGGTAACTGTGACATTTCAAAAATGAGTGATCCTCACGATGAGTTTCGGGGGGAAAATGTACTTATTGAGAGAAGTGGCACTTCTGCACTGGCCTCTAAGCTTGATATGCCTTTGGAGGAATATGTAAAGATATTAGCAACTTGTCGGGAAAAGCTTAATCACAGGAGATCGAAGCGTCCAAGGCCACACTTGGATGACAAAGTAGGTAGTTAGGTTTCGGTGGAAATATGTCTGCTTCTAAACTGTCTTAATTTTTTTTCTTTAATTATTTTCTGCTTCATGAAAGTAAGTTTTTGAAATATGGAATGTTTTCAGGTCATTGTATCATGGAATGGACTTACAATATCTGTATTCGCAAGAGCCTCTAAAATTTTGAAGGCTGAACCTGAAGGAACTCAATTCTACTTCCCCGTCGCAGGAGCTGATGTAATAATAATAATAATAGTAATAAAATGACCTTTTTGTAATAAAATTTTGGTGATAGAACATCTTATTATAACATGGTAAATTCTGTTTTTGTAGCCAAGGGAATACGTGGAAGTTGCAGAGAAGGCAGCTGCTTTTATAAGGAAAAATCTGTACGACCAACAAACACGGAAACTTCATCACAGCTTCAGGAACGGGCCCTCGAAAGCACCTGGATTTTTAGACGACTATGCCTTTCTCATTTCTGGTCTTTTGGATCTGTATGAATGTGGGGGTTCCATCTTTTGGTTGGTTTGGGCCGTTGAACTTCAACAAATGCAGGTAATAGAAACAAAGAGTAAGGAAAAAAAGAGAAACACACTAATCATCCTTTTTTCTTTTCTTCTCCTCGACTGGCATTTGAATGAGTCTTTTCTCACCTTTTTAGGACGAGTTGTTTCTCGACAGTGAGGGCGGAGGGTATTACAACACGCCTGGAGAGGACCCATCGATTCTCCTCCGCGTGAAAGAGGATCATGACGGAGCGGAACCTTCGGGAAACTCTGTCTCGGTCATAAATCTAGTGAGACTGTCTTCCTTAATCGCAGCTAGCGCTGATCAGTATAGGCGTAATGCAGAAATCTTGTTGGTAACTATCTCTCCCTTAATTTTCTTGAGAAAAAAAATAAAAAATCTCATTTCTTCGGCTGATGAGCAATCACTATTTCCCGGGCAGGCTGTTTTTGAGAAGAGGCTTAAAGATACAGCAATGGCCATTCCTTTAATGTGCTGCGGCGCTGACATGGCCTGTGTTCCTTCTAGGAAACAGGTCGTCTTAGTCGGAGACAAGTCTTCCGCCGAGTTTGATTCCATGTTAGCTGCTGCACACGCCTCGCACGATCCTAACAGAACGGTACGGTACTTAAAACCCTTCAGCAAAGCAAGCAAATATTACTATTAGTGTAATGATCAGACAGAGCCTAAGGGTTCTAGCATGGACGAAACGCAGGTGATTCACATAAATCCTATGGACACGGAGGAGATGGGATTCTGGGAAGAAAACAATGATAAAATTGCGGTCATGGCCAAGAATAACTTTGTCGAGGATAAGGTTGTTGCACTCGTTTGTCGGGATTTTACTTGTAGTCCTCCGCTATACGATCACAAGTCTCTCGTCTCCCTGCTCTCCAAGTAAGTTCGTCGAATAACCCGAGAAGGGTGATTCATCGGTTTTCTTTCTTTCTTTTATTAATAGTCAGTGAATAAGCGGATGAGTGTGGTTACATCGTAAACGTTATAATGACAAATACATGGATGCTTTTCAATTGCATAGGATCTTTGCGAGATAATATTACAATGTCTTTTAATGAAATTAAACCTAATCGAACTAAAGAATGGAAGCCATGCCATACAGTCAGTAATAACGCTGCCAATGGTACCCCCGTCCTCACTCGGAGAACCAAGCTTGCTTATGACGGGCTTACTGTCCCCCTTCGACTTGGATGTAATTCCACTTTTTTTGTCCGGGCGAACATCATTGCTTCCCTTACTGTCATCGCTTCAGCTACTTGTGGTTCGAAATTTTTGGGCAAGAACTTAGAGAACCAATGCACTGGTCGAATCCCGAGCTACCACCCCGACTAAGAGGGCAGCTCAAAATAGTCCCGACGTCTGTGGGAAGACAGAGGGAACGGATCAACTGAACATTCCGTGGATGCCCAAGGTGGACCGTGAGGAATGAACCCGATGGGAAATATCGAGCTCCAAAGATCTGTCCGAGTAAACTATTAGGCTTCGTCAATAACCATCATACTTGTTTAGCTAGAAGGTCATTATTAAAAATCTCAAGATCTCGAAAGCCCATTCCCCCCAAGCTTTTCGGCTCACACATCTTGGTCCTGCTCCACCAAAATCTTGCAACTTGTCTCTGAATATCAAACCAAATTACTCTTTTACCCTTTAGCTTTGAATTTACATTTAAAATTATTGTATTATCCTTTAGCTTTTAATTTACAACTAAAATTACTATTTTATCCTTTAACTTTTAATTTATTTTAGTTTGAATAATTAGGATTTTTACCCTTTAATTTTTTATTTATTATAATCATAGCCTCATTAATCAAATTCTTCTGTTTTAGATAATTTAAAAAAATATGCTGTTGATTTTTAAATTATAATTTCATAGTTTATATATTATAAATTACAAATAATTCAAAATATAAAGTAATATTATATATTTATATGTTAAAACATAAGCATCGAATGTGCGTAAAATAAACTTGTAATAGCTCAGTGTAATTATACATGCCACGACAAACTCAACCAAGCTTCAAAGCCTCATCTCGTAAAGACGAGCTTCTAATCGAACTCACTATCGTATCTGCGTTCTCAATTCAACCTATAAACAAATTTCATAAAAGTATAAATAGTTGTCATTTTTTTTTAACCAACAACAAAATACGATTTGCAAAATACATCAACAAGAGTAAATATGTTCAATTATATTTTTAGTCATGTGTATTAGATTATGTGGCATTTTAAGAAAACTTAAGTTAAGGCAGGGTAGTAATTTTCGTCCTATAAAAAAACTGAAGCAATTTAAGGATACTTAAGTTAAGGGTGATGATTTCAGTTATGTATAAATTTAAGGATACTTAAGTCAACATTTTGATACTAAAACTGAAGCAATTTAAGGATACTTAAGTCAACATTTTCGACGCAATGTGTATAAATTTCGGACCGAAATTTAGTTTACGAGTTAACTGTCATAAAATTGGTTCAATCCTGATAATTACAGAACTATAATTGTTATTCTTAACTTAAGTGCCCTTAAATTGCTTCAATTTTGATACTAAAATACTAAAATTGATACTCTTAATTTAAGTGTACTTAAAATGTCACCCCTCTAATATGCTGACTAAAAATATAATTAAGCCGAATAAATATGTTTCAGTTATTAACAGTGAATTGGTAATTTTGAGTTTAAATGCTATTGATTTTTAAATTTATTTTAATGAAGGGGAAGATGTTTAACCAATAAATCCCAACTTCAAACCTAATATGCCTCTCTATATTTTATCTTCCTTACTACAAATCCGGAAAATCCTAACTAAAAACACTTTCTAAGTTAAGGCAGGGTAGTAATTTAACGCAGGGTAGTAATTTTCGTCCTATAAAAAAACTGAAGCAATTTAAGGATACTTAAGTTAAGGGTGATGATTTCAGTTATGTATAAATTTAAGGATACTTAAGTCAACATTTTGATACTAAAACTGAAGCAATTTAAGGATACTTAAGTCAACATTTTCGACGCAATGTGTATAAATTTCGGACCGAAATTTAGTTTACGAGTTAACTGTCATAAAATTGGTTCAATCCTGATAATTACAGAACTATAATTGTTATTCTTAACTTAAGTGCCCTTAAATTGCTTCAATTTTGATACTAAAATACTAAAATTGATACTCTTAATTTAAGTGTACTTAAAATGTCACCCCTCTAATATGCTGACTAAAAATATAATTAAGCCGAATAAATATGTTTCAGTTATTAACAGTGAATTGGTAATTTTGAGTTTAAATGCTATTGATTTTTAAATTTATTTTAATGAAGGGGAAGATGTTTAACCAATAAATCCCAACTTCAAACCTAATATGCCTCTCTATATTTTATCTTCCTTACTACAAATCCGGAAAATCCTAACTAAAAACACTTTCTAAGTTAAGGCAGGGTAGTAATTTAAGGCAGGGTAGTAATTTTCGTCCTATAAAAAAACTGAAGCAATTTAAGGATACTTAAGTTAAGGGTGATGATTTCAGTTATGTATAAATTTAAGGATACTTAAGTCAACATTTTGATACTAAAACTGAAGCAATTTAAGGATACTTAAGTCAACATTTTCGACGCAATGTGTATAAATTTCGGACCGAAATTTAGTTTACGAGTTAACTGTCATAAAATTGGTTCAATCCTGATAATTACAGAACTATAATTGTTATTCTTAACTTAAGTGCCCTTAAATTGCTTCAATTTTGATACTAAAATACTAAAATTGATACTCTTAATTTAAGTGTACTTAAAATGTCACCCCTCTAATATGCTGACTAAAAATATAATTAAGCCGAATAAATATGTTTCAGTTATTAACAGTGAATTGGTAATTTTGAGTTTAAATGCTATTGATTTTTAAATTTATTTTAATGAAGGGGAAGATGTTTAACCAATAAATCCCAACTTCAAACCTAATATGCCTCTCTATATGTTATCTTCCTTACTACAAATCCGGAAAATCCTAACTAAAAACACTTTCTCCCCCCCCCCCCCCCCCCATCATTCTCACCATTTTTTAAGGATGGGGAGGAAATCATCTTTATTTATTATATTATTGATCTGTCGCCCTTATTTTTATGTTTTTTTTCGTTTCTCCTATCGTGGGAGCTTCTTTCTCCTCTTGTAAGAGTTTTTTCTCCCTTTATGAAAACAAGATTTTAAAGTTGAAGACGGAAAAAAAATGAAGATTGTTATAGATCTAAGTTTATTTGCTATATTTGTGGAGTTTTGACTCGATTTGTAATAGGTTCTTTATTTTTTTTTTTTACTTTAAAATTTGTTTTGTTTCGGGTTTTTTTTTTTTCTTTTTAGTTCTTGTTTGATTGTCTCCGTCTTCATAAAGATTTCGTCTCTACTGGATGGTCGATTATATCTAAATGATCTATTTAACTCTATATTTTTGTTAATATATTAAGCAATCATTTTTGGGGAAAAAAAATTAAAAGAAGAAAAAAAAACCTAATAATGCCCCTCGTATTGCTCAATGGTCAAGATTAAAAAGGTGTAACTGAATTCAATTCGGCAGAATTTCGCTCGCGGCTCTCAAATGGTGGAGAGGAAAAGAAAACCACTTGTGCTATCTTCGACTAAAGCCCTCGTCAACTCCGTGCTCAGCTCTCTCAAGCCCTCCGACCACGCACACGGAAATGACGAAATTGCCCTCAATCGCTCTTCTCCTCCTACTCCATCTCTGCAGTTAACTGCTGGGATTCTCAGAGTGTCCAAGGACGCCGACGTGAACTCGTTTGATGATTCTGTTTTGGTCGGAGTGTCCACGTCGGTGCTCAAACAGTTATCTGTTACTTCTGGATCGCTGGTATTATTAATTTTTTTTCCCCTTTTTTCCGTGAGAAGTTTTCGTTGTTGATATTTATTTGATTGCTGGTGTTTATGATTTTTACTGTTATCATCTAAGGTTGACATAGAAATTCTCATGATGGCAATTTGGTTTCAAATGAGTTTCGTTTTTTAGCTTATGAGTTCGGTAATATGCTTCAAATGCTATGGTTTACCGTGATCAGAAAATTTTTTCAAGATAACAAACATGAATATTCCCCATACAATTAAATAACAGCAGTGTGTGTGTGGGTGGGTGCGTGTTTGTGTGTGTGTGTGTGTGTGTGTGTATCTTTTAGTCGATGCTACAAACACTAACATGGTCGTTTTTTCATGTTCGTATGCGTAGATCGTCATCAAGAATTTGGATGCAGATGTAAAAAGAATAGGCCAAGTTGTGGTGTTGGATCCTCCCGTTGCAGATCATGGATCTTCCAAGGATATTACAGTTTCTACTCATGCTCCTAAAACAATGCTGGCTTTTCCTTCATTAAATTATCCTCAAAATGGATCTGCTACGCTGAACCCTCGAGTGGCCTATTTATCTCCAGTTCTAGCGTTTAATCTGAATTTGCATCTGTCTTGGATAAAACATGCCGTGCAGCACGGGGAAAAGGCCCTAACTAGTTTGCTTGAGTTGAAAGCAAATGAAGAAATAAATGGTGTTGAAAATGAGCCATTTTCTTTTCGTATAGAGATAGAACCTTGGTCAGAGTTGCCCAAGTATGCCTCACACTTGAGGGCATCTTTTGTGAAGATCCCAGAGTGTGGAAGTCTTGAACGTCTCAAAACTTCATCGTCAGTCGAAGCAAAAGATCGTCAGGATTTGATAGATTTGGCACTAAGTGATTATTTTTCAACAGATAGATATCTATCTCGGGGCGATCTTTTCAGTATTTCTATTAACTGGAACTGCAAATCTGAACTGTGTGTACTTTGCAATAATAAGACTCAGAGTGGAGGAGCAGATAAGATATTCTTCAAGGCAAAAAAATTATTACATTTGTCTTCTAATTTACTTGAGGATATTTTGAACTTCCTACTGACAAAACTTAAAAAAAATTTAGGTTGCCGCCATTGAACATTCAGAGGAACTTGTTCTGAAAGTCAATAAGAGTCAAACTGCTCTGGTTCTTGGAGGGGGTGTACCTTCTTCTCTTCCCCCAGAGGCGCTGGTGTCAGAATCCACAAGCATCTCACCTCTGCAAGAGGATGTAGTGCTGTCAATAGCTTCAATACTAGCACCAACTTTGTGCCAATCAACCCTGTCATCAAAGTTCCGGGTTGCTATTCTTTTGCAGGGTTTACCTGGTCTGTCTTAAACTTCTGCTTTGTCTTGTCCAGGATGTTCTCTTAGTATATGTAATTCATTTCCTACTTAGTATATGTAATTCATTTCCTACTCATCTGAGTATTTGATCGTTAAATTCAAAACCTGAAGGGTTATATACTCTCTTTTTTTTTCCATTGTTCATCCTATGATTTATGTTTTGAAACAGAAAAATGTCTGAGAATATGGATTGAACATTGGTTTTTAGGTTCTGGTAAGAGGACGGTGACCAGATTTGTTGCTCGTCAGTTGGGTTTACATGTTGTGGAATATAGTTGCCATGATTTCATGACATCTTCTGAAAAGAAAATATCTGTTGCTGTAGCTGAAGCCTTCAATGCAGCTCGCAGGTTACTTTGACTCCATTTCGTATGAGCAATTATGTGGCAGCCATCTGTCTCCATTTTGTAGTTGACATTAACTAGTGCTGTCCCTCATTGATTAAAGGAAGTACCTTTTGAGATACTTTAGATTTCTGATTTCTTCTATACTGGCAGATCCATCTGTAAACATGGGATTGCAAGATATTCAGTGATGATTTCATCCTGTTATTATTTCAAACCTTTTCCCTTAACAATAAAACCGAGGCAGTTTTATATGCTGTTGATATATCTGTCATTTGATTACTGTGTCAGGTATTGCCCAACGGTTCTCCTTCTCCGCCATTTCGAGATTTTCTGTAACCAAGCAGCTCAAGAGGGATCATCTCAAGAGCAAGTCGGTGTTAACTCAGAAGTTGCATCTGTCATTAAACATTTCACCGAGCCTCATATTATTGAAGATAATAATATAGAAGAAACCTCTCCTGATTATGCTGTAAGGTTAACCATCCTTGCTTTGTGTAACATAGCTTTTGGGTTTAAAAACAAACGTTTCCTAGCTTTTCATTTTTCTGCTTAGTGACGGTTTTCAGCTTCGAAGTTATAAACTTTCATGCTGTTATGGGCAGTTGAGAGCTACTGAAAGGGCACATCACCACCCAGTACTGTTCATTGCTTCTGCTGACAATTCAGAAGGTCTTCCACCAGCTATCAGGCGGTGTTTTAGTCATGAAATTAAAATCGGTCCGTTTACTGAAGAGCAAAGGTCGAAATTGCTGTCTGAGTCACTTCAGGACGTCTCTGAATTGCTCCAGAACGTATAGTTCTTCTTTCTCACGTTTGAATTAGAATGGTATCATATAAGTAGGCACCACTTAAGGCTTGTTCCCTGATCAAATGAGAAAAAAGCCCTCTTAGTTCCCTTACTGTAGTTTGTAATTTGTATGGCATGGCACTCCAGATTATTTAATGAGAATTTGTTCTAAGGCTTTTGGTTGATGAATGAAATTCATTTCTCATTTTCAGACATCCGTTGAGGATCTTGCTAAGGATATAGTTGGACAGACATCAGGGTTTATGCCACGGGATATTTGTGCCCTAATTGCTGATGCTGGAGAGAACTTGATCTCTGAGAGCAACAGAGAGGATCCTAAAATCTCAAGGAAAAACCTAGCTGAGCCTGATTTGGGAGAACCGCATGGTAGGATAACTGATGTACCTCCGAGTATGAGCAAAGAGAACCTAATCAAAGCACTAGAACGGTCGAAAAAACGAAATGCATCTGCTCTTGGCACTCCAAAGGTTAACTTAACGAGGCCCTTGATCAATCTGAGTATTCATTCATACTTAGTAATTTTGTTTATTAATGAAATAGTTAAATGCCATATCGATATATAGCTGCTTTGATTTGCAATTTTGAGCAGTCTAGGTAAAAGTTTCTTCATGAATCCTAGTTCATTCTCGTTTTCCTATATAGGTTCCTAATGTCAAATGGGAAGATGTTGGAGGGCTTGAGGATGTTAAGAAGTCTATCCTGGATACTGTTCAGGTATGCATATGGTGAACGTATTTGGAATATTGTTAAAAAAAATGCTCAAGGCTTTCGTGGAAAAGAAAAGCAGATTCTAAAAACTTAGTTTTCCTGTATTCTTTTAACTTCTTTTTTTTTCTTTCAGCTTCCTCTCATGCACAAGGATTTATTTTCATCTGGACTGCGTAAGCGATCCGGCGTTCTCTTATATGGTCCTCCAGGAACTGGAAAAGTAAATTAACCGAATCAATCTTCCAACTAAAAGTTTTTTTGGCTTCCCTTTGATTTTTAATTTCATAGCAATCTCCATCAAACTGAATTGTTATTTCCATATATTGAACCTCAGACATTATTGGCAAAGGCTGTTGCTACGGAATGCTCCTTGAATTTTTTAAGTGTCAAAGGGCCTGAGTTGATCAACATGTACATAGGAGAGTCAGAGAAGAACGTGAGAGATATTTTTCAAAAGGTAAGATAAAAGGTATTTATTTTAGCCAGTCAACGACACTAAACATTGACTCGACGCATTTTTAGGCCAGAGCAGCTCGTCCCTGTGTTATATTTTTTGATGAACTCGATTCGCTTGCTCCAGCCAGAGGTGCCTCCGGAGATTCCGGTGGTGTCATGGATAGAGTAGTTTCACAGGTAAATGATATGTTTTCCTTTCCCTTATCTGTGAATCATTAAAAAATCTGCAATATGCCATCCTATATACGTGATTCAACTATCTTTGAACAGATGCTGGCAGAAATTGATGGCCTGAATGATTCTACTCAGGTTGGTTATTATTTTCCTCAATATCGTCAGCTTTTAATGTTTTTCATCTTTGTTTTACTATTTCATTATGGTGTTACGTCCTCCTGTTTATTTATTTATATTAATTGATTGTCTTGTCAATTCTATTTTGATGTCCGTCCATGTTAGTTTTCTCGGAAATTAATAAGTTTCACTGTATGAATGAATAGGATTTGTTCATAATAGGAGCTAGTAATAGACCGGATCTTATCGACCCGGCACTTCTAAGACCAGGCAGATTCGATAAGCTCCTGTATGTTGGTGTAAATTCCGAACCTTCTTATCGTGAGAGGTCCGTGTCATTTCAGTTCTCTCTAAAATGCATGCAATAAATTTTTTTTTTATTTTTTTTGAAGTTTTTTACCTTTGGTTAATTATATGTATATCTGGGGTGGCTCTCATTTTCGTGCAGCAGGGTTCTTAAAGCCCTTACCAGGAAATTCAGATTGCACGACGATATGTCGTTATACGAAGTAGCACTGAGATGCCCGCCAAACTTCACTGGTGCTGATATGTATGCTCTTTGTGCAGATGCATGGTTTCATGCTGCTAAACGCAACGTGAGTTTTTATTATCCGACGAGTGACCTGGGCAATACAATACCAAATACCCATCTATCTCTCTAGTTTTGGAATCAAACTAAAACAAATATATATATATCAAAGTCAATGGAAAGAAATTACATACATTCATAATTATTATTGCTGCAGATGGATGCAGATTCAGGGCTAGTAGAAGACACGGTTACAGTTGAATACGAGGATTTTGTTGAGGTATGTATGCTGTTCTTTCTCTTACTTTTGAGACGATGTTTGAAATCATTTCGTTGAACAATGTTTGACCATTGAAGGTCTTGAGGGACTTGTCTCCTTCTTTATCATTGTCGGAACTGAAGAAATATGAGATGCTGAGAGATCAACTCCAAGGGCCATCGAGATAGATGATGGGATGGGAACGATGAGCCATTGATGAGATTCTTTACATGTATGGTTATGCAACATAATCCTAAAACAAATACCAGTTTTAGGTTAGTTCTATGCCTCGGATTTTATTCTCTTGCTTTAATTTTTCTTCCCCCCATAAGCTTCTTCATACAAGTAGTTTTGAACTTAACTCACTATGCTTATGCTATGAGAGAGGGATTCGATATAAATAATGCAGCATACTGTGTTGTTAATATTTTAGTTAAAATGTCTAAATTGCATTTAGCACCTAAGAAACTGGGAATACTTCCATGATTTCTTGCATCTTTATTTGTAGTAGTAGTAGTAGTAGTAGTAGCATCAAGTATGTATATTCAATTTAAGTCTTTACTTAGTTTTGGGGTTTCATGCTGGTTCAGATTCATTTTGTTGGAAATCATATTTCAAGTGTTATAATATCCTATAAATTTCACAATAACAGATCTTCACTTGACAAAATGTTAAGAGTGCTTGCTATTAGGTTAATATTATATTTATTAAGAATTAATGCATAATCGTATATTAATAATTAATATTTCAGTTTAACCGTCTAATTTGCCTCTAGGTTCTGAAACTCAAGCACCTAAGATAAAGATGTTATAGGTTAATATAATAGGTGTTTTAGTTCGAGACTTTACTACAGAAATTCTGTAATTTACTCGCAACTACTCTTTTTGTAGAACTCTTTTTCTGTAGTTTCATGTACAGAAATTCAATATAGCATCCAAGGACTCTTTTACAACAGTTTGCTCTCAAATTGAGAAAAACCCTCTAATGTGTGTTTTATGTGCACCTTTGAAAAGCTTGTCAGAAAAACTGTGTGGGTCCCGATTCTGTGTGCCACCGCATTTTCCGCACTCTCGTCACCCAAATCTGAACACTTGTTCTGCTGCCATCGCACACCCGCCTTGATAACATCTTTTGTAGCAGAAATACTCCATGTATGTGAAGCATTCGAGCGATGGCTGGATTGAAATAACTCTCGCTCAGGAAAATATTTGGCTTTCATTATTCTGGCGAAAAGGCAGTGAGGTTCATGGATAATTCGCCAGTCTTATTGCTTCGATAGCATTGCAAGATTGAAAGCTCGAAGGTCTCTTATCCCGATACCTCAACTGTTTCGGCACACATAACGCGTCCTAGGCCAACTACAATGGATCTTCTGATAAATGGCTCCCTTGTCTTAAACCTCTCTCGAGGGTTGGTTAGGGTGTTCTGCACAAAAGAATATGAGATAGAAGAGACACAAAGCACAACGAAACGAATAAAATCGATATGGAAATCAAGCTTACTGAGTACTCGTTCGAAGAAGGCCCATTTGACTCTATCGTATGTTTTGCTCATATCCAATTTAAGGGCGAGTTTTCCTTCGCTCATGTTCGTTTCTGCTTAGTACTTGATTCAACTCAAAGGCAATACGCACCTTATGAGTAATTAAACGACGGGGAATAAATGTCGATTGCATAGGGAAGATTATCGAACCAAGATGAATTAAAGCCTATTGGCAATATGATAATATTTTGCTAATCTGGACTGGACATTATTCTGCATGCTCCTCCTATTGTGGGTTGCAGATTACGGCAGTTATTAATATTTTTTATTAAATCATTTATTTATTAGGCACATCCGAATTTTTTATTTTATTTTTATTTTTATTGCTATTTATAGCACAGGTCAGGGTTTTGTTTGGCATATCTTTGTCTACGTCACATTTCTAATTGGGGTAAAATTAGATTGAAATCCATCTCTTCCTTACGCTAACCCACCCATGGAAAATCTCTCCGTCCCTCACTCATCAATGGTTTCCCGCCGTTTCCATTCATTAAATCTGCGCGAGCTTCCTCTACGACCTTCAATTACAATCCCAAATGTTTCATACAAAACATGCGTTTCTATAATGAAGCCCTTGGGATTTGCAGAATCAACCTCTGCTTTTTCTTACAAATCGTTTGTCGACTTTGCCGTTGAAGAGACTTCGAAGCACACCAGCTTATCTCCCTCACCGCTTCAGGTGAACTTCTTAACCTTTCTTTGAATATTCCCAAGTATTTTTCTTTTCTTTTCTTTTTTTCCAGCGTTTTTCAGTAGGTTTAGTCCTCCTAACCTACCTAATATGATAATTTTGTGAAGAGAATATAATATTTCTTGGGTATTACTGTCTTGTTTAGAAACCTGCAAGATTAACTGTCAGGTGTATGGTAAATTCAACAAGCTAAACATGGTTGTGTTTTGTTGCTTAACATTGCTGTCTATGTAATTCATTTTAGTCCCATTTCATGAAGCGATTTTAACTATTTTAAAAAATAATTAATTCTGTAGGAAAGGTTTAATTTCTTGATTGGAATTGATGAGAAGACAGAGCTTCAGATGCTATCTTTTGAAGCACCGAAGATCAGGCTTTTTCGGAGTCTTTTAATCGAAGGAAGCAATGGAATGAATGTGGGTTCATTTTGTTCTTAAAACTTATGTGCGTGACTGAACCATAAAAGTAGTTCTAATTCGATCTTACGAGCAGGTTCTAGACTTGGCGATATTCCCCAGACCAGAGTTTGATCTACCCATTTTTTGTGCCAACTTTTTCACCACTTCGACTACGAATATAGTTGTATTGTAAGTTACTATCTCTCCTATTATTATTTTTTTTTCCTGAACACATTTATTTACCAATCTCATGTCTTTATTGCGTACGTATTATCTTTTCCTGCTAAGCTTCGTAGAGTGATCGTTTGAAGAGTTGAATCCAATGTTTCTACTCTTATGCAGCTTGTTCTGATGATGAATATGATGATGATGATGATGATGATGATCTTCAGCTTTTTTTCTCATTCCGTGATTGCCTTATAATTCTTCTTGCTTGGATTACTGCAGAGTGATAGATGTTTTGCTTTCATATCATTGCTAGTCTTAGAGAAAATAAATACTATTTTGTTGTTTGAGTTATGTTGCTCCAGTTATTCTATCATTGCTGGGTGAGTTATATTTTCATTACACATCCAGGGACCTAAATCCATTACACGACGTCATTAATCGTAGAGACTACAAGGATAAGTATTACGAGCACTTAATTCCACTGGGACTTAAATACACAGAGGTCGAATAAATCTTTATCTTCATTGATTATGTGATCGTTTATTATTTTCCTTTCCATTTTTTTTTTCGACTTTCCATTTTATCTAATTAAAATGGGATCGATGATTATTTAACACAGAATTCATGCAGCTTTTTCCGTGGGGAGGCAAGATAACCTCTGAATCATTAATGTTTTTCTCTCCAATTGTGATTTGGACCAAGTTTTCTCCGAGCCAGCATAAGTACCATGCTTTGTATTCGGCTTTCACAGATTATTTGGAGGTGACATACATTTGCAGACAATGTCCATTGCACTGTGATGTTAGATTATGTCTAAAATCATTTGAGTTTCTGTTTTTAATTAATAAAATCTTCCCATCTCTAAAACCAGTCATGGCTGGAGCTCATGGACAAGTTATCATCTGAGACTGAATCTGCACAAATTAATATGAACCTCGAATCACAGCATAGGTACCTCACGTGGAGAGCCGAAAAGGTTAGATATAAGGGGGAATCATAATTCAATGACCAATTTTTCTTTTTCTTTTTCTTTTTTTTCTTGGTTTTAACTCTCCCTATGCACTTCACAGCACTTTGATACTGCTTTATTCACTTTCATATCGCTTTGTCTGAGATGAAACTGGAAATTTTCTTTTTCCTTCCTATTCGGCGACTGGAACTTAGTTCTCCGTGGATATATTATTATTTTATAATAATTATTACTATTACTATTATTATTATTATTATTATTATTATTATTATTATTATTATCATCATCATCATTATTATTCGGCTATGAGACATAGACATAAATTTGTATTCCGGGAATTAAAAGACGACATATTTATTATTGTATTCCAAAATACAGGATCCGGGGCATCAGCTTGTGAAGAAATTAGTAGGAGAGGCTCGTGCAAAGGTAGGCTTTATAGTAAGTTTTTAGTGTTAAAAAGCCATTTAAATTATTGTATTGTATGTGCAGGAAATAATTAGGAGTTTTCTCTTTAATGGAGTGGATGATAGTCGTCTTTCGAGCAAAACATTCACTGATTACTTCCCAGAATATAAGTGTGACGACGGAAGTATCAACCAGAAACGAAGTATGATTGGAAAATCTTTCGAAACAAGACCCTGGGATTCAAAAGGTGATTTTATACGCTAAACCAAATGAGATTTACTCTTGATTTTGTGGTTTATGAGAGGGCGTTAATGATGAAATTATGTGTTTAATATGTTTCATTATGTATTTTGAATTGTCGTTGAGTGTAGTAATTAACACCCTGGCAGAACTCAATCCAACTAAAGAAAGATAATCACGACAGAAAATCTATAAAAATGCACCCCATTCCAGCCACATATTGTTTGCGGATATTCATTAATAAAATCCGATTATTTCGGGAAAAAAAAATCTTGTGCATCGTTATATGAAAATATCTGTAACGACCCAAAACTACATATACCTTGCTTGTAGGATCCTGATTTTTGGAATTCAGATGGAAACCATAGTATGAGCGAGTTTGCGAAAATTGCACGATTAGGTTTGAGATTATGAGTTCGTCTTGTATGATTGGCGGACTTGGTTCCGCTTTCGTGCCTTGTGACGGTTAATATTCCACGTTTAGTATTAAATCTAATTTTTGTGTCTCTTTAGGTTGTCGGATGTCTTATTATAAATTCAGTTTTTCCTTTTTTTCAATTCTACATTTTCTTTTTCTTTTTCCTTTTGAAGATAAGCGGATTTTATTTATCACTGGCAATCCGAATACATAATATTAGTTATCGGTTGAGTTGGTGGGGCTATGCCTCCCCAACTATGCATCCTCTACACTGTGGTTGAATCCCCACGAAAGCCCGTAAAAGTATATTTTTTCCGTGTCATGTATCAAAGATCGTCACATCAATGTGATAGTCAGAGTAAGGGAGTATCTGTATATCTAGATCATTTGCCCAGAGGAGAGCCATACCCACTTTTCAACCCTTTACATCCACTCCTAACCTCTGCATATTCAGTTTCCCTTGTATATGTTCCCAATGCTCACAGTCGCATTTTGTTTCAATAAGAAAAATTAAACCTGGCTGATGAGATTGGACCAAACTTCCGAGTTGATGAAGTGTAAGGACTCCACCCAATCCCCTGCAGATTCCAAATTAATATTACATGGCGTTCGATGGGGGATTCATCTCATCTGATGCATCCTTGGCCGTTTTAATACAGGTTTGAAATCCGCGATAGGTAGATTTTAATACAGGTTTGAAATCTGCGATACGATTTCGGTAAATTTTTTACTCAGTAGTTTCTTTAATTGTGTTTGTCTATGTGACTGCATGCTTAGTCATTGTAATTTATGTGATTTAATGGTTCTATTAACTTAGATACCCGTTCAAGGTTTGCTCACTAGGAGTGAATCTTGAATGGTACTCGTTTTGAGACCATTCTTAAACGTTCACTATCTCTTAGGTTGTAAATATATGTTTTAGCTTCGATATTGATGAAAAGTTTGGATTCATTTTCCTTAAATGCTCTCTGATTAGACATTTGAATTGGATATATATTCTTTCATATTTTTTTGTCAACTTGGAGAACCGCGGGGAAAGCTGCAGAATTTTTCAGCAATATTGAGACTCTTACACGAATTAACTAGTGATAGTGAAGTGTAAGATGTGCTAGGTTGGAGCGATAAGGACCTTCAAAGCCGTGTGGGATAGAATAAGAGAAAAAAGAGGCAATCGAATATTTCTTGTTCATGTCGTGAATAAATAATCTGAAGTAGTTGAATAGTAACATAGTGAGGGAACATCTGATAATTTTCGGTATTAAATCTAGGTATATTACTTGGATATGGCACAATGAGGTTGTCACTGAAGCTAGTTTTGCGAGGGAAGGAACTAATATATGAGTACTACTTAATGCAGACGACGATCTTGTAGTTGAAAATATGTCTAATGAAAATGGTCGAATTGAGGACATGTTGCATGATGCCATTAGAGTTATACTTAATTTTGTACACCCGTTTACCGGAGGCAGCACGTCAAGTGTCCACGTCCCATTCTGTCCAAGGCCGGATACTTCTGCAGCTATAGCCTGTCTCCACTTAGGATCTCTCACAACTTCAACATAATATCATGGCTCATGTCCTCTTGTTACTACTGCTAAGAAGGCTCGATGATGAACAGAAAAATTGTTACAAGAAATGTAATGTGTTAGAGGATAAGGTGTACCTGAAGACACGACTGGCTAGGGAGGTACGATACAAGGGCTATCATACTGAGTAGAATAACTAACATAATCAATCAATCAATTTTTGTGACATCTGTTTCTGCCTATGACCACGTCCCAGGCGTTTGGGTTCATCAACCAACACCTCAACTTGACCATTTCGCCCCTGGCTCCACAGTTAGTGTACCATCTCCGGGTAAAGTATCATTATCAACGTAATTCTCAGGCCTTCCATACCAACATCCTCGTCCTCCAGATAGTCAACGTTAGAATGACCACTAGGTGAAGATCCCGATTCAGGAGCTGCCACACTAGTATTCTCAGGATCAGCAAATGGAACTCACCATCGGAAAATATCACATCTCGAGATACAAAGATATCCAATGTCTCAAGATCATACATCCACCAACCTTTCTTTCCAAACGGATATCCCACAAATACACATCGCCAACTTCGGCTAGTGAACTTATCACCCTCGTTGTTCAATGATTTGACGTAACAAAGACATCCAAATATACGCAAATGCGTAGAATTAGGAGGCTTGCCAAACAAACACTCGTATGACATCTTATCTTGGAAAATTTTACTCGTGTCTGATTGATCAAATAACCTGCAGTAAGAACATATTGACCCCAAAATTCAATAGGTAAATTAGCCACATTAAGAATATCTCAATGTTTCCCCTTGACGCGTCCATTCTGTACGGAGTGTCAACACAAGAAGTTTGATTTATGACCCAATTCTGAGCAAATTAATCACTCAAACACATAAACTTGGTTCCATTATCACTACAAACAGTCTCGACGTCCTTGTTATGTTGTGGTCTAACCATTGCGAAAAACTTTTTAACTCTATCACCAACTTCAGACTTATCAACCAACAAATATATCCAGACTGCTCTTTAAAAATCATCAACGATAGTTAAAAAATTGGACGAACCACACGAAGACTTGACTCTATAAGGTCCCCAAACATCACAATGGATCATGTCAAAACTCGAACATGCTTTATTATCACTCATATGTTTTTCCCTTAAACAATGTCACACGCTTTATTTGAGTCAAAATAACTACCCACACTAACATCAGGCAACTACCAATAACTTTCAATGACGGATCAACCAATCGCTTGTGTCACAAATCGCTGAAATTTGGAAGTCTCGCAACATGCACTTTCACATCTGCTACAGGTGTGAGATAGTATAACTCTTGTCGTCTCTCACCCATACTAATCATTGTCTTCGTATTAGGGTCCTGCTTAACACAATACAATTTTGTTAACGCAATTTCACAGTCTAATTCATCAATCAATTGTGACACCGGAAGTAAGTTGTAATTTAATTGTGGAAAATGCAACACACTATCAGACTTCAAATTCTTCCCAAAAACAACCATCTCTTCTTGTGTCGCCATCACTTCTCCACCATTTGGTAAACCCACAACACAACCAATAACATCATGCAAGTGCTTCAAACACTGCGAAATTCCCGTCATATGACGTGAAGCACCTGAATCGGTTATCCATTCCAACAATTTCTTACCAGTCAGCTTACCAATGTACCGGGTTTATATGAGTTTAGAAAACTCATAAATGCGCTCCATTGCTCGCCTTTTCCTGTTCGATTCGCGTCTGTTGATTGCACGGTCCTCACTCCTGGGATGGGCATCGTCCCCGTTGCAGCATTGTCGTCTTGGTGCACCACCTGGTCAGAATGGGCCCTAGCCGATGACCCTTATCTATTGCGATTTGAGGTTGCATTTCCATGCCCCCTTCCTCCTCCTACACGACTCGTTGCTGCCCAGTACTTCTCCTCACACCACTCCGGGTATCCAACCAGTTGAAAAGCAGTCTCCAACCTCGTGCCCAGCCTTAATGCAATGAGTACACCACCACGGACCAATCTCTGTTCTTCGTCTGTCACTTCCACCACCACGCACAACAAAGGCCATCGCCTCCGGCCTTCCCGTCGTTGTCTTCATCATTCCACGAACTCGTTCTTCTTGGCATATCTTCGAGTAAGCCTTGCTCACCATTGGTAGCGGTTCGGAACTCAAAATATTCGATCGAACTGTTCTGAAATTAACTTCATCAAGTCTAATCAAAAACTAATGAAGCTTTTCCTCTTCACGCTTTTTGCCAATTCGAACAGATAGGTTGCACTTACACCCTTCACAGGTACACGTAGGAGGCTGATCGTAATTGTCTAGTTCGTCCCACAATTGCTTCAACTTTCCATAGTATGTGACAAATGTCATTCCTTGATGTTTCAAACATGATATATCCGCCTTGATTTGTTGTACTCGCGTCCCGTCTGTCACGAAAAATCTCTCTCGGAGATCATCCCACAAATCTTTCGCCACCTCCATGTGTGTCACTGTTTTTCGGAGTGACGGTTCAATCGTATTGAGTATTCACGATACCAACATGAAGTTAACAGTCCACCACTCTTTAGTCTACGTCTCATCTTCCAACTGAGTCTTTGTGCCGTCGATGAAACTGATGTTCTTCGCCCGCAAAGCAGGTCGAATCGCCAGTGACCATTCTTCGTAATTCGTCTGATTCAGTTGCACGTGGGTAATCAAGTTACGCGGATTGTCGTTCGACGACAAATTGTCGGACTCAATTTTTTCGATTCATTGGTTTACTGTGTGCTCGCCGTGGCTCCGATACCATACCAAGCTTTTGAAGAAAGAAGTCTGTATTTCTGTCTTGTCCAATCGATTACAAGTTTTCCACCTATATAGACCTATATACAAATCTTATCCACTAATTACTCAATATCTCACCTAATTACATGACCCATATATACAAGGAAAGTGTCTACACTTAATTACAAGCGATGGATATAAATGTACTTCCACGATCATGAGCTTATAATGTTCTTCGGCTACGAAAATTGTTGGGAAATAGATTAACATTTCTAAATTACATTTCTTATGAATGTATTTTGAAATCCGAAAAAAAAAAAAAAAAAAAAAACCAACATTAACATTCCAAGTAGGCTCGAATTTGGATACTCAAATCATTATGATTGTTAAACGGGTGATTTGATCAAAATCTAAATACTGGAATTCAAAGGGTCATTTAGTGCATTTTATGTACGTGTAGCGGTGTAAACGAGCCGAGCCGAGCCCGAACATGGCCCAGCTCGAGTTTGCAATCGAGCTTGATAAATTTCAGCTCGAGCTCGGCTCGGTTAAAAACAATAAAGTTCGGCTCGACTCGATAAGCTCGATAAGGTTAATGTAAATTTGAGGTGGAATTCGGGCCGAGCTCGAGTTCGGTATATATTAGTAAATAAAATACTTATTTTAATATATAATATTTAAAAATAAAAATGTAGGCTCTATAAGGGCTCGACGAACCACGAGCCCAGATATGATAGCCTCGAAGCTCGGCTCGATTGTTAAAGACTAGCTGCTCAGCTCGAGTTTGATTTTGACCGAACTCAAATCAAGCTTTTACCGAGCTCACGAGCAACTCAGCTCGTTTACACCCCTGTGTACGTTAGATTTTTCTTTCTTTCTTTCTTTCTTTTAATAGCCTTGTTGTTATATAGGTTCAAGCTCAAACCTTAAAGTTTGATTTGCGGAAGTGGATCGGCAAAGCTTAAGCAAATGTGACTTTTATTTGCCATTCAATTGTGGTGTCAAAATTTTAGAAAATAAAAATACGTACAATTGGTTCATCACTATGACAACGAAGCAAGGGAGGAATTTGGGGGAAGAGAGGTGATCTCCTCTTCTAGGGGGTAAGATGAAAAAAGACAAATCAAGTTGAAGCAAACAAATTACAAGTCCCTCCATACATGATAATGATACCAACAATATTATTTGGCCAAAAAAAAAAAATCATAAAAAAGCGATATATGTATATAACTTGACAGACAACATAAGAAGAAGAAGAAGAAGAAAGCCAAAGTCCAATTCATTAGTGTCTCCCTCCCTCCCTCTTAGTGCTTTGGAACATCAACGACAACCTCCTTGTAACAAATTGGACATGCCTGATGATAGATACACATTATTACATTAGGAAAATATGTAATGAAAACTCACTTTATAGAACTGTCAACTGATGTCATATGGTTATCTTAACGCTTCAATCCGAGATATTATCTTCCATACAGATGTGTTATTTTGTCGATTGAGAATAAATAGTAACTTACTCTGTTGATGGTGAGCCATTTGGTTCCACAATTAGTATGATAGACATGCTTGCAGGGAAGAGTGATCTGCTTATCGCCTCGTTTATACTCCATCTGGCATACTACGCACCTTTCCGCCGCAACAGAAAGAAGAAGCAAAAAAAAAAAAAATTCGATAAAATATTAATGGCAAAAGCATAATTATAGAATAACAATCCATACTATACATACCTGTCGCGTTTCGATTTCTTTCGGGAGAAAAAGCCACATTTGAACTTGGATTTTGGAAGCAATGCGATTTGATCTTGAGAAAGGCCCCTGCTTTGCTTTCCAACTGCCTCGCCTAGCTCAAGCAACTCCTGCCAAGATCAACATGTTTGTTTGTTTGTTTGATAGATATATCACCATTTATAATATATGTATACATATATATATATATATATGTCATTCAATTTCAAACCTCATATGTCATGTTATCTGGATCAATGTAGTCTTCCAGCACCTAAATTAGTTCATACCCAAACAAACTGATAATTACCGCTCTATTGCTTCAAAGGCATGATGATGATGATGAAAAACACATAAACAAGTATGTAGAGTAGCAGTAGTAGTAGTATACCTCATAACCGCGAGTATCCTGATGAGTCCCGGGA
This sequence comes from Lindernia subracemosa, assembly GCA_028392965.1. Classification (NCBI taxonomy): domain Eukaryota; kingdom Viridiplantae; phylum Streptophyta; class Magnoliopsida; order Lamiales; family Linderniaceae; genus Vandellia; species Vandellia subracemosa. The sequence goes on from JAQPCC010000031.1 coordinate 207,147, forward strand.
CCTATAGATATATATATATATCAACAGAAAAAATATGCCGAGTATCGTATAATGTTGTTGGATGAAGAGATGCCCGTAACAAAATAAACAGCATTGAGAATAGATGATATTAGCAGTGCAAAAGAACACTACCCTACAAGCGAATCGAAAAACAGAACAAAAAAACTCTTTTTCAGATAAGCATCCAATGCGTTAGTTAGTTAGTTAGTTAGTGTTCTTACATTCCGTAGGACGAGCTTGCAAAGTCGAACCCGAATCAACGTTTGAAACATCGGCAATCACCCCCGAGATATTTTCCAAATAGCCGCTATATTCAACGTTAACTGGGACATATCCATTTTCGTAATAAGAGAAGCTTCCAGGTTCAGATACTGCAGCAAACTTATTGTATAAGCTAGTAGTAGTATTTGCCATTGTTGGGTAAGCTTCAAAGCCATCTCCCTGCAGATGATTAATGAAACATAACAATTGAAAATTAGATGTCCCTCCCATTTCTTTCTTTTCGACATAAGCACACTTTTTTTTTGGTACGAAAGTAGCACATATGTGTCTATCTATACTCAGTATGATTACAGCACAGGCAAGTTGGGCAGAAATTATAAAATGCAATCAAGAACCAACTCGAAAATTAAGTTCTAGACCATTCGAGAAGATTATCATTTTGGCTTAGTATCTCACAAGTTTTCTGGAAAACGTATTAGCACGGTAAAGGTAAATAGCTTATTTGCCTGCCTTTCAATAATGTTCTCCATCTCGACTTAGACATTTATACAATCACAAGGTGATCAAAGATCCATAGCGAGGCGAAAGTTACCTGGGCATAATTATCATCCGCGAAAATGTAATTTACATGCTCATAAGTGAAACTTCCAAAGAAATCAACAAAGCTTCCAATGGAATTATAGGGTGCGGAGGAATGGCTTTGGTTAACGTCCACGGGCTGAGGATTCCAACTCATTTTCTGCTGAATAAAAAAAGAAAAGAGAGTAAAATGGTCATCATCATCGACTTATTGCATTCATATTCCGACAGACGAAGAAACCGTACCCACCAGCAATTCCTTTCCTTTACTATACAGAGAAGATTTCCTCAAATCGAACACTCCCACTTCACCTGCAATGCAACGAGGAAAAAAACCAACTAATAAAAACGTATTTAATTTCTTTTTCGTTTCTTCCTCGATTAAACGTGCACAGCGAATATAAACAACGTAAAAAGTAATAGAAGCGAGAAAAAAACATATGGGCAACTCATTAGGGATGCAAAAGCCTCAAAAGACAGTGAGCTAATACGCATCGATGAAACAGTTGATTGCTGAAATTGGGTGATACAGAAAGTGTAATGCATATTTTCATTAACGGAAAAAAGACTGCCAACATAAAAATCGCAGTTTCCTCCTACCAATCGATCAAAACCAAGCGAGCCCAGCAGAGATAAAGTGTTTACGAACCGATTAATAAACGTGAGGAGTTGATTGTACCTTCGATCAAAGAACCGACGACATTGATCGACTTTTCTTTTGTCTCGCCCACCGCAACACTGTCTGTGGATGATAAGCGACAAGCTCTCTCTCTCTCTCTCTCTCTCTCTCTCTCTCTCTCTCTCTCTCTCTCTCTCTCTCTCTCTCTCTCTCTCTCTCTCTCTCAAGTTGTGTGAAGAACGCATGAAAACGAGACAATCAATGATGCGTTCACCTTCTCTGAGTGTCCTCTTTTCTTATAATAATATACAATGAATGACATGACAGTCTCTTTTGAAAGTGAGGGATAATGCTGCCAATGTTCGAAGGTACAAGTCTTGTTACGCAGGGTACTTACATCTGGAGATAGGAGAATCCGCTTGGAAATAGCAGTACGAAACTTCGCTTACAAAATTACATTTTTACCCCGCACATTATATTACATTGAAACTTGGCGTTTTTGTCCATTTATTGTTTACTAATATATATATTTTTTAGGAAAATCATAATTTTATTTCATAATATCAATTAGAAATTTTTTACAATGGAATCAATATACAAAACTGCAAAAGAATATAAAGAAACGATAAAAAAAAAGAGAGACAAGTATCATCGATTGTAATCCATTCTTCAAATAGTATCATCAATTGCAATTGTTTCCTCAAACACTTTTGATATTATTCATTCAAGATTCATAACTCTATTGTTTGAATTATCGATACCAGCACGATGTTCATTACTCAGATCTAGTTTGTAAGATCATTATAAACTCTTATTCAAAGAGAAATACTCTCATACGAGAGCAAGAAACTCTCATATGATAGAAGAAAGACTCTCATACGAGAGACAAAATAAAATATAGAATATATAATAAAAAATTTGTGAAAGGGCTTGAAATAGATTATGAGTGCTCCAACTCGTTCTGCCGGCGATCATGGTGGCAATAGTTCTATTACCGCTGGCGGAGAATAAAATAAATTAGGATTTTTTTTGTAGAGTTGTTTTTTAGGGGAGAGTTAAAATTTAATTATGTATTATTTTTAAGTATAGAAAAAGAAAAAACTAATTTGTAAAGATATAATTGTAATAAATTAAAATTTGAAGGCTAATATGATAATTGCTTAAATCAATAAAAAAAATAATAAAAGAGTAATTGGTATTATCCAATGAAATTAAAATTGAAAGATCATTTGACAGTTTTTATCTTGTCACGAGCGATTATATAATAATATATACTAATATTTTTAAGCACAATTAATGTATGTGCAAATAGATATAAATATATAATATTATTTTATATTGTAAGAGTTATTATTAATTTACTTTATATTTTTAAAGTTATTATTAATTTAAAATATTTAATAGCTAAAATTATATTGAAGGATAAAATTGGAATAAGTAAAAATTGTGAAAACAAATGACTTACTAATTGAGTGGTAGACCAAATGATGATTTTTAAGATGATAATGCTCTTGTATAATAATAGAATAGATACACTATATATTTAAATTGCGTTTGGTTAGAGGAGTTGAGAAAGTAGATTGAGATCCAATTTAGTTCGTTTTCTCTTATATGTTTTATGATTATTTAATAATCATTGTAAATAACGAATCATAGATGTATATATTTTAGAAATATAACGTCGGTACTAAATTGGTATATCACGATTTACCAATAATGATGAAGGACCCATGGCGAAAGTTTAATTTTGAAGAACAGGATATATTTTTCCTCGGAAACATAAATTCCGCAAGATAACATCATATTCAATGTAATTTTAAAAAGGCAAATTCCTTATTAGTCCCGATCGAAGTTTCAAATTCCTCTTAAAGACCACTTCAATTATTTCTTCATGTTCAGTACCATTTGGCAAATTTCTTCCTGTTCAGTACCTAAAATGGTCTTTTCAATGTTGAAAAGATAAAAATAACCGTACTTCACAGGTTTAGTACCAACAAAACTGGACATCATACCAACTGTTATCTCTATTATACTAACTATTAACATTATTATACCAATAGAATTGAATATTATACCAACTGTTATCGCTATTATACCAACTGTTAACACTATTATATCAATAAATAATGTAATTCTAATTTTATATCAACAAAACTGAATATTATACCAACTGTTATCGTTATTATACCAACTGTTATCACTATTATACCAACAAATAAAGTTATTCTAATTTTTTACAAATAAAACTGGACATTATACCAACTGTTGTCGCTATTATACCAACTGTTATTGTTATTATACCAATAAATAATGTTATTATAAATTTATACAAATAAAACTGGACATTATACCAACTGTTGTCGTTATTATACCAATAGAATTGAATATTATACCAATTGTTATCATTATGTCCAGTTTTGTTGTGAAGAAATGTTATTTTCGTCCTTTCACTGTTTGGGGTATTAAACACACAATTTTTCACAGATGGATACTGAACATGAAAAAATAATTCGATGGGTACTGAACAGGAAGTTTAAACTTCGAATGGTACTGAAAGGGAATTTGCCCTTTAAAAAAAAGAAATAATAAAAATAATAAAATAATAAAAAAGAAACAAAGACAACAAAAGATCTGTGTTTATCAAGCTGACACATGCACGTGAAACTTTAGTAAGCGAACTGAACTAAAAGAGTTGGGATTATATATAAATAAATGCTGGAAATTAGTCTATTGCCAGAGAAAATTAAGTTAATTGTCATTTTTTTCCCTTGCATATTATTTCCCTATGTCGAAACCATTTAATTGCTTTTCTTCTTCTTGCTATCATTATCATCTACGATGTTGATTATTGCATTAAGTTCATCAATATGTTGTTTTAAACAAATTATCTTTGGGAAAACATTCTAAATTCATGGAAGGGAAAGGAAAAAACCGAGATAATGAATAAAAATACTCTTTCTGGCAAGTGAGTATCATAAACATAAACATAAACCAAACGGGGAAAAACTTCAAAAGATCTTCAAAACGAATAATAAAATAAAATACATATAAGAAACGGAAATACATAATCCTGTTAGGCACAGAAAGTTTGAATTCTACTTTGTTTTGGTGACCAAAATTAAATTGTTGTTGAACTGAAAAAGCAACTACTGCCTACGTAGCAAGGTGGCTCCCACAAGTTATTATTATTATTATTATTATTATTATTATTATTATTATTATTATTATTATTATTATTATTATTTAGCAATATGATGTATCTCCACTCAATCGATTATGGGCTTGCGCTATACATTTCGAGGATGGATCTAATCCTCGGGGCTATGTGTAACGTCCCAATCTACACAACAACGACAATCGACAGTCAAAGGGAGGTCCCTAACTAATTTGAATCCGAGATCTCCTACAAGAAATGTCTCGATTCAATTACTGAGTCATGCCTTTATAGATAGAAGTTATTATTCTTTGTTTGATCTTTTATTTCTTTTTTTTTTCTGTCATTTTATTTATTTAAAGAAATGGTTTGTGTGTCCGCAACTATAACCCTTTGATTGATATATTTTTTCATACAAATAAAACAAAAGGCGACGAGGCCCCATTCTAATTATCTTGACAATATTTGAAAAACAAAAGGAATAAATAGATTTGACAATGATAGTGTTGTAGATTTCTTGTACTTTACTTCTTCCATTGGAATAAATATTTGTTCTTCTACCAACTTTTCCTTTTCTTTCGGTAAAGAAGGCAAGAAAATAATAGAAAAAAAAAACAGATAATTTATTGAGCTTTGATTTATTACATTGGTTGATATGATCATGCCATAGTAAACACGCATATGTATGTGAAGTTGTAACTGATTTATGTCCTATAAGTAAATAATTGTAATTTGTGTGTATGTGGTTGGTATGAGTTGTTCCCCAAACTAATTTTATAGTTTATCATCACATAAATATATTTCTGCTGTTTATGTGATAATTAATTGACTAATGGAACATGGAAGTTATCAACTCTCATTATGACAATGGAGTAAAAATTTGTATTGTTCTAGTATATATATATATATATTCTTTTGATGAAAAATATTTAACTTTATATAAAATAATGGCAAATAGAATATTTGTTAATCAAATTCGTATCCTATGTTGGAAATATATATATATTATATATATATATATACACGTGAAAGAAGGTAGAGAACAAAAACTTGGCGTGCGATGAAAGGATGCATTCGACATTATTCTCTCATGTTCGCAAACACTACATGACAATTCCACACTATTCATTCATGATATTTAGACCCCACAAACAATAAATGATACAACTATTGTTATTACATGCATACGCATAATGAATGGATTGCTTTACACACATTTCCGAGCTTTTCCTTTCGCAATTATTGTGTAATATTCCATGCTTTTTTGTAATTTATCGGATAATTAGAGAAGAGGCATGTGGCAGTTATGCTCATTAGCTGTGCAACTTCGTGATGATTTGGGTAATGAATAATGATATGATATGGAGATTGGAGATTTTATTAACGGTAATACACAAATACTTGGAAATTGGTTTTAATCAAATCTGACGTGTAAAGTGCAAGTGATTGCTTCTAAAGATTCATAAGCATGATACTTAAGGTATGAAATCATATATGCCCATTTGATGTTTCAATCAGATTTTCTACCAAACACGTGTACATCCTACGATATCATTCACCCCATGATTGAATAAGGTGGACACGCGTCAACACTTGATAGGTGGAACGCCTTATGAGAACATCAAATGGGCACATATGGGTCAAATTAGATACTTACTGTCTCTAAGATACGGCGAGAATAATCGGTTGAATATTTTATTAAGATTGAGCTTTGAGCCCAATTAGGTTAATTAACCAAATTACATATCTATTTAATCGGTTTTATAGAAATCGAGAAGTCGTCGTTTAACAAAACTTAAAAAGATTAAAGATTCAAATTTCAAGACGAGTTTATAGACTATTAATTTAATCAAAAATGATATCTGGTTAATGAGAAATTAATTAGTAAAGTCAACCCATTTATTTATTAAAAAAATTAAAATAAATAAATAATGCTGACGTGACGGGCTGTTGACGTGGCACTGCCACGTGGGCTGATTGGACGACGTGGTGTGACTGGATACGTTGATGTGGTTATTTGAAAGGGTATTGCGAAACAGTCCAAGAGTTGTGACAATTCACAAATAAACCCCTAGTTAAAAGCTGTCTCTATTTGCAATTTGGCCCAGTCAAAATAAGTCAACTCAAAATTTGTGAATAAGTCAAAATCGATTCAACTGAATCCCAACGTTTAGAAATAGTTCAATGCGCGCATCCCCTTGTCCCTGAGTAGCAAAAAAGGCCTCGGGATTTTGTTTCGTTGTGCTACGACAACAAAAATCGAAAGTCATTGTATCTTGGGGACGATTTTCGAAAACCGAGAGCACTGTAATTCGGCGCAATTTCATCTTACCAAAGGCGAGTTTAACTCGTACCTCGACTTACAATAAAGTTACGTTGTAATTATAGTTTAGCCAGCGACAAATACACCGATACTACCGACGACAAACACTTGGTTTGTGAATCGGTAGTGACGAGTGGTCAGCACCACTTAGACTCTATCAGCATTCACCAAGAGAAGGCTAGGACGCTGCAAAAATGTTCAACGTCTGAAAGCCAAAGGCTTCGCTCGAATGTCGATTTTTCATCAGCCAAAGAGAAGAATGGTAAAGCTTTCTGAGATTCTGTATCCCAATCAAACGAAGCGACAGCACACGATTCCCATATCGATGAGACTTTCGTTCAAAAGATACTTGGAATCGGTGCATGCCCAGACCCTCGCTTTCATTACTCCACGGCAGAGGGCTGTGATGCAGGCTTGCTCGGTGCGAGGCTGGAAGGAGATGGCGCGTGGCTGCTGAGTCGACTGGGCACATTGCTGCGCTGCTGTGCACGTAGCAGCACTGCTGCTCCGACAGTGCCGTCGAGCACCGTGGGGCTGTGAAGGCCGCTGCTGCTGTGGAGACTGCGTGGATGAGCACCGCTGGCGTTCCAGGGCCTCACACGCTACGGCTGTGCATTGGGGCTACACACTCTGATGTACTGGTATAGCTAAAAACCATTGTACGGCTGCACGGGTAGCACTCCAAGCACCGCATGGCTACAGAGACGGTCTCATAAAGACTAGCACATTGATGTGGTTGGTCGGGCTGGTAAGAAGCGGCTGCGATGTGGCTGCTCGAGATGGCATCATATGGCTGCAAGGCGGCGCGTGGCTAAGTGCCGTTGGGCGCTCCAGGGTCGGGCACGCTGCTGTACCGGCAGCAATACAGAACGCTCGACTGCGGGGCTGAGCAAGCTGCTGCCTCGATGAGGTACTGAACGTTGTTTGGCTGCGCGGTAGCGTCGTTGGGCATCCGACTACTGCAAATCAGCGCCGTCGGGCGCGTATATAGCAGCTAATGCCTTAGGACAATAGCGCCATTGAGCGTTCTCTGATGTCGTGGCTGGGAGGCTGCTTCACAGGAAGCGTTGTTCGGTGCTATGTCACTGGTGGCTGCGCAAGGGGCGACACCAACGAGACTTGGGATTTTGCGGCTCGGGCCTGTGCTGCGGCGCTGGGCTCGGACATCGATATCTTCATATGGATCATTATTAACACTGCCTTAAATAATATCGAGCACATTAAAGAATAAAAAAGAAAAATAAATCAGTTTGGATCTCGATGATTCATTTTGGGATATTAAGGCATGAAATATCAATGAGGAGGATACGTGGATATTTATTCTGCTTGAAATCAATGGTGGGAACCTTCTTATTAAAAATAATAATAATAATAATCAATTTATAAATGAGATGATGAATGCTATGCTGATCAGTTCGGGCTATTCCAAAACTTGTGGGGAAAATCATCCTATCAGTAAATCTACTTTTAAACATTGTGCCGCACAAGAAAAAGTAGTCAAACTCAATATGAATTATGGAAATGTAGGAAGTCGTCATATAATTACATTAAAGTGTAGGGGTGCCTAGCAAAGGTTAAGGTACATAAACCTAAGTAGGTTAAGATAAAACCCAAGACCGTTGATTGCATCTCCATCGGATATACAAATAACAATAGTGCGTACAGATTTCTGATGCACAAAACGAAAATCCCTGACATAAACACATAGATGATAATAGAATCGAGAAATGTTGTATTTTTTGAAAACATATTTCCAAATAAGGAATGAAATAAGTTCTGGAAACAAACTTATGATGCTGTCGAAAGTTCTCATCAAGAAAATGGGGAACCGAGGCAGAGCAAAAGACAAAAAGTGGCTAAATCATTTGGACCCGACTTTATGACATATATAATGGACGACGAAACCCAAACATTGAAGCATTGTCGAGTCCAGAAGCTTCGTTCTGGAAAGAAGCTATAAATAGCGAAATTAAGTCCATGCAAAATCACACTTGGGAGCTAATAGATCTCCCAAATGGGTGCAAGCCTTTAGGATGTAATTAGATCCTTAAAAGGAAATTGAAGACCGATGAATCAATCGGAAAATATAAAGCTCGGTTAGTCGCTAAGGGGTTCAACCGAAAGGAAGGGTACGGTTTTTTCGATGTATATTCACCCGTAACAAGTATTACGTTCAGTCAGGTTTTCGTTGCTATTGCAGCATTGTATAACTTTGAGATACACCAGATGGATGTGATAAGAATTTTCCTAAACGTGGAACTAGCGGAAAAAATCTATATGAAACAACACGAAGGGTTCATTGCACCCGAGCAAAAAAATAAAGTATGTCGACTCGTGAAATCACTTTACGGGCTAAACAAGCACCAAAACAGTGGCATGAGAAATTCATATGACTATTGAATGATTTCAAGATTAATGAGTGGGACAAATATGTTTACACTAAGGGCACGCATGATGAATTTGTGATTGTCTGTCTTCACGAAGACGACGTGTTGATCATGAAAAACAATCACAAAATAATTGTGAAGGGTTTAGCTAATGTCATATTAGAGATAAATATCTCTAAGACATTCGAAGGAATTATACTAATACGATCTCACTATGTCGAGAACGTGTTAAAAAAATTTAAAGCCTTCGATGATCCTTTGGCTGTCAAAAATAGAGGAGACTCATATCATAGCTTGAATATTCTCGAATGATTGGCAGCTTGATGTACCTATCAAATTGCACTTGACCTGATATAGCATATTTAATTAGTGAATTGAGTAGGTCTACAATTAACCCAAAAAGTAGCCATTGGATAGCACTAAAATGAGTGCTTAGATATCTGAAACATACGGTTAATCATGGCATATTTTATTCAAGATATCCAACAATACTTGAAGTATACTGCGATGCAAATTGGATATCCGACAGCAAAAACTTCAAGTCTACGAGTGGTTATGTATTTACCATCGGTGGTGGAACGGTATCCTGAAAATCCTCTAAACATTGTGTACAACTCGATCCACGATGGAATCGGAGTTTATACCACTGGATAAAGCCCGTGAAGAAGCCGAATGACTTCGGAATTTTCACAAGGATATTCCATGTTAGAATAAACATGTGCCTGTTGGGAATCCCCGAAGGGGCCCGATGCCCTCGTTCCTTGAACGGCGGAATTTTAAAACTTTTGGGATTTCCGCCTTTCCCTTGGACCGCTCGGTAAAACACGAGAACGTAAGAACACGAAAGAAAGGGTTTTAGCCATTATACCTTGACGAAGACAAGAAGATGGCGAGCTACGAACCCTTCGAATCCCCGGGATGTAGTATCCCTCTCCTAGCACCTTTACGCGCACGAATGGGGCAAGAGCGTCACGCCGGCATCTTTACAACGTCACGACCGAACCTTGCTTGAGACGGCTAGGCCAAGGCTCGGGCAGCACCTCCTCGCACACACACACGCCGCGCGCGCTGCCGAGGGAGAGAGTGAGAGAGAACTCGAGAGAGATGAGAGAGGGAGGAGAAAACAAGGGTTTTTTCTCTTTTCTTTTCAAGAAATGACTTAGGATAACTTAGGGTTTTGATTCAAAAATCAAAACCCTTTTATACTCGTTAGGGTGGCCGAAAATTCAAGTAAGGTGGGTGAGAAAAATTCTCACCCACTTAAGCATACCAAGTCACTTGTTGACTTGGTCTTTATGTTTTGAATTCAAACTCAAAATTTAAATTCAATTAAATAAATAAATATATAAATATTTATTCTATATTCAGTATATTTAAATATAATGTCCAATATATATATTTAATTAATTTTCGAAATTTTTATCAAATAAAAAATCGATTATTATATATATCTAATATATATTTTTTATTTAATTCTAAATTAAATATTATTATTTTTCTAAAACAATAATAAAGATTTAAATCATATACTAAATATTAAATATCCAATATAATATTTCCAAAATATTTCGTGAGGTGAAAATACCATTTTGCCCCTCACGCGATTTTTCTACATTTTCGACCATTTAGGGTTTTGGCCAAGCCCTAAACCCTAATCTCTCAATCCAGGCCCCAGCCTGCTCTATTCTCATATAGACGTTGTGTCGGTTGCCCTTTTTAAGCCCGACTCTCTTGGTTCGTCTCAACCGGTTCTGGGAGGAATCCAGGAGTTCGGTATTCACCTAGCCAGCCCCGTGGTACCGAACCGATCCCGAGTTGAGTACGAATAGGTATTATTCACGAACCGACTATAGATTATCGTACTACGTATAAACCCTTTACGTTTGTCCCGGTCGAGTGAAAGTCACGCGTAGTCGAACTTACAGGACTCGACTCTATGATGTTCGTGTCGGTGACATTTACCAAAACTGCCCTCCACGACACTCGTGAGTCAGTTATATGCTCTGGCCAGAGGCTTAAGTAAATTCCCGCACATCGAAACTGCATAGGACGTTAACCCTGAATTTAATCAAGGCCGTAAATCCCGCTCAGCGGTATAACCGGCAATCACGTCGAAAAGTCAAGACCGCATTTCGCCGCTGACCCTTGCTTCATGCAATTTGGGCCTAGCAAACTAGTGACAAATCAAGACCTTAAGACCAACCCCGAGTTAACCCTTTCGGTCTAAGGTTCACGTAGACTACTATAGTCAATCGATCAATCAGCGACTTTACCAGCGTGTGATCGTTCGATTACGAGTCAGTGTCCAAATATAGACAATCCCCTGATTCGTCTTGTATCAATGTCACGAGCTCCCACTTCCCAAGTGAATGGTTGGCACAACCACTTCGGACCCGTCGACAAACAAGTCGTACTCGTCAATCCAGTCACCCTACTGGAGACTAAGACTTGTGGACTTAATTTAATATTACAGTATGTCAGCTTACTGGTGCCCCCTCTCTGTCCCCACAGAATCAGTAACTGAACTGTAAATATTGGGGTTTTATTAATTCGTCTTATTACCCGACTACAAGGTTAATTTATTTAGACGAACTAATAATCTGCATTTGTATTGTTTGTCTTGCTAATTTCGACAATAAACAAACAATAATAATTTTATTATCAAATAATTCAATTACAAATGTTAAACACATCAAAATTACACTAATGCCCTCGTACTATCTAATCCTCGTACGACATCTAGGGCATAAACCTCAACACCGATAATGATACACTATGTTAGGTATGGGACTAACGTTCTCTCGAGCCGATCAAATCCACGACTCTTAAACCCACCTCTTCAGTAGCAATGTTGAGGAATCCCACACCGGTGAGGCATGAAAAACCATTCCTGAATCCACTCACAGTACGGTGTGGTTCGAGGATGAACCAGGCGGAAGCTGGTGGGCATGTGACACCCGGGGCCGATGAGGGCGGGGAGTGATCGCCGGTGCAATGGTGCACGAACAATGAGCGGATCCTGGCAGGCTTCTAGGTGGAGGGGTACATGAATGAATCGGTTCCACATCCGAATGTGAGTGGTTAAGGAATGGTATAAGAGATTTGATAAGTGCTACTCATACCACCAAGGTGCACCTTCTTTTTCGGGAGTCCATCCATAAGAACTTCAAAGTTAAGCGTGTTTGACTTGAAGTAGCACTGGGATGGGTGACCTCCTGGGAAGTTTGCTTAGGTGCGTGCGAGTGAGGACAAAGTACGCTGGGAAAGGAAGTGAGGAGGACAAAGTACGCTGGGAAGGCTAGTGGTGGTATAGTGAGGATAGACTATCAGTCTGTATGCAGTGGGACCAATCCCACAGGTCTACATGATCCTACACACTACGGTAGTATGACAGTCATCGAAAGGGCACAAAGTTGTATGCATAACGGTAAGTCTCATCAGAAGTGTATTTTCAATTCCGTTAATCTTGAACGACGAACGATGGAGTCAACAAGGTGGTGGGACGGAATGGGACGGCTACGAGTCTCTCAAATTTGTACAGATTAGCTGTAATTTCGGCCGAAACATGATTCGATTTACAATTTCTTTTTTCTTATTCGCATCAATTAAATTCGAAAAAATATCCATCACAAATCTTATATTTGGCGACGTTAATATCATAATAAACTCTCGAAGACACATCGAACTTTGTTTGGTGCAAGGAGTGCTCATGCGAATTAAAATAAAATATACGAAAAAATTTCGATCGGTGATTCTCATCGTTCTGTTGATACCATTTATTAATCTTACAGTAACACAATAACGTATAGTAACACTTCACTTCTTTTCAATTTTTTTTCTAAAATTCCGCTCAAAACTCGAAACTATACCAAATACACGATAACTTGTACCACTTAAATCCCTTTTGGTACCGCTTCATTACATTATGTACCACATGTTTGATAAACAATACATCCTACCTGTTTAACAATGACAAATGTTTCAAAATTTACACAACTTTAAGGAACAATAATTTACACTAATCCGACAATTTTACACTTCTGTTCGGTTAACCGTGAACGACGAACGATGGAGCCAATACAGTGGCTCGACGAAATATGCATGTTATATGTCTCTTGAATTTATACATAGTAGCTGCAATTTCGGCCGGAAACACAATTCGATTTGCAATTATTTTTTTATTTGCGTCAATTAAATTCGAAAAAATATCTACCATAAATCTTATATTTGACTACCTAAATATCAGAATAAATCCCGAGGATACATCGAACTTGATTTGGTGCAGAGTGTGCTCGTACGAATGAAATTAAATAATATGGAAATTTTGATCGTCGAAATTAAATTTAGTTCCGTTGATACCACTTAATAACCATGCACTAACACAATAATAGCGTATAGTAACATTTTATTTATCTGCGATAACAATATATTGTAAGATGACAAGAGAAAAAGTGCGTACGATATCTCTTCGTATAACGTTTTTGTAGGGGTGTTTTGATCGGATCGAATTTAAAATATCTTACTCAAGTTTTACATAAAATTGATTCTTAAAACTACACTTTTTTTGAAACGGCCTGAACTCAGAATTTTGAAACTTAATGGGCCTGAAACTTAGAAGCCCTAATTTTTCGGTTTCATCTTTCCATACGTGAATGAAGTCTTTTCGAATGGATTGGATATATAACAATTTCTTCTCCATTTCAATACTCGCGAATTAACTTTTCTTCAATTACATAATCTCGGATTTTTAATACATATTTTCAGTTAACTTTTCTAAAATTATTATTATTTCCAAGAAAAAGCAAAATTATTATTATTTTCAAGAAAAAGTTTGGAACACGATCGAAATTATTCTAGAAAACTTATCAGAAATAAAATAATAAATTAATTATGTTTCGGTAAAAAAAATCTAATCTACCTCAATGAAAATATGGATCGTTTATTATTTTTTATTTTTCACAAATGGTATTTATGATCATAATTTTTATTTTTATTTTTGAAAAAATCATAATTTTATAAAAACAATAATTTTATTCCATAATATCAATTATACAAAATTTTAAAATTCTCTTCAATTTTGTTAATAAAGCCTAACCAATGAACAAAGAAATAGTTTCCAATCTCATTTTAATTCTGAATATAAATATATAAAATATAGACAATAAAACTAATGTCCTTAGCTTAGCAGCTCAAAATAATACTGTGATCCAAAGCGTTTCATTTTACATAGCAATCCAATACTCACTCTCAAATCATAATGGCATTACCAGGCATAGCCATTGTTGGAGCTGGAATCTTTGTTCGTACTCAATACATTCCAAGATTAGCAGAAATCTCCAGTCTTTTCATTCTCAGAGCAATTTGGAGCCGCACCGAGGCATGTTTCGCTGCCCTTTTTCACTCTTGCGTTTGATTTTTCAATTGAAAAAGTAATTCGCCTTGATTTATCGTGGTTTTCTTGAATCGATTTCGAATTTTGCGTAGGAATCAGCAAAAGGCGCTGTTGAGATTGCTAAGAAGTTTTTCCCAGATGTAGAATGTAAGTGGGGAGACGATGGGCTTGACGAAATCATTCGCGATGCTGACATTGTCGGTGTGGCCGTTGTTCTCGCTGGCCAGACTCAGGCAATCTCTCTCTCTCTCTATGAGTGTGTGTGTCTGGTGCTTTGTGGCTAATTTGCTTAAAGGGGGGAGACATATTATTCATATTTTAGGTGGATATGTCGCTGAGGTTGCTGAGGAGTGGAAAGCATGTGTTGCAAGGTGATTTATTGACTGTTTGTCTATTTAAAATTTTATAGATAATCCTACAGATTTATGTGTTTGTCCCAACCAGAATGTTGAGTTAACTGACCAAATCTTTTTTGTTTTTGTGTTTGTGTGTGTGTGTGTGTGTGTGTGTGTTTTCTTCACAATTTCCACCTCTGAAGAGAAACCAGCAGCATCTTGTAAGTAAGATGCCATGTATGTATTTATATATTGCAAATGCATATATGTTTTGATCATTGAGATGTTTTTTAAGCTCAGCCGTTGGTGAGCTAGAAGCAGCAATATCAAGCTACTCATCTATCAATAAAGCTCCAATCTGGGCTGTTGCAGAGAACTACCGTTTCGAACCCGCCTTTGTGGAGGTATCATCGTGCTTGCCCTTTTCTGATGCAATTATTTCTTCAGGGGAAAGTAGTATTAATTGTTGAGTTGTCGATTATTATAGGGAAGAAAACTTATGGCTGAAATTGGAGGTGTAATTAATATTCATGTCATTATCGAAGGCTCGATGAACAGCTCCAATCCATACTTTTCAAGTTCTTGGAGGCGCAACTTTGATGTGAGTGTTGCTTCTTTTCATTATTATTTTGCCTTTCATGTTATTATATCATCTTTAAAAATTTAAGCCACTTACGTTTCATTTACATCTAGGCATAGGTACAAGTAATTGATCAATTTTCACTATTTCGTTCCACTTATTTACCGTGTTTTGCAGGGCGGTTTCATTTTAGATATGGGTGTGCATTACATCTCCGGGTTAAGAATGGTGAGGTGACCCCTTTCATTGTGTTTTTTCCGGCTATTACACAACTTATGAATTCTTTACTATGTTTGACGTTAATTGGCATTCGCAAAAGCTTGTTGGATGCGAAATTAGTACCGTGTCAGCCATTACTTCTCATTCCGATTCAGCTTTACCTCCTCCTGATCATATCTCCTCGACATTGTAAGATTACTATAATGAGTTGGAATAACTTTTTCATGCAATTTACTCTACCCAAACAAACTGTCTTATCTATCTTTCCCCCTCTCTTTTCGTCATCTCCTGAAAGTCAACTCGAGAATGGGAGTTCGGGCGTCTTTGTGATGGTCGTATCATCTAAATCTCCCAAGGTACATTTCCCCATCCTTCAAAATTTTTTTTTTTTTAACATTAACTCATAACAAAGTCACTACAAATCACAGATTCTCTGGCGAATTGTTGGCCTTAAGGGGACGTTACAAGTTGAACGAGGTAGTAAAGATGGAAAACATGGCTACATGGTACGCAGTTTTGCGTCTATATTTAATCAAATCTCTACTGTATATATGTATATTAGTTGAGATATGTATGCATAATTTGATGGATTCCGTACAGGTGGCGCTTTTTATGGCTGATGGCGAAAGCAAAAGCTGGTTTCATCCGTTCTGTGGTGTGACTGAGGAGCTCAAAACTTTTCTTTCGGATATTTCTGTTAAGGTACTTCTTTTAGGAGCAATACATAATACAACTCACTTACAAGAAAATGATATTTTCTTCAAATTCATAAATCACTTGCATCAACCGGCCTAGTTGTTATTATGTTCTTGCAAGTATTTATGAAGTTAGACGGATATTAGATGGTCGATAACTAATATGATACAAAATAGAGCTTGCGAAATTGATGCTCCTGCTATATATATATATATATATATATATATATGCCATTTTGTTTGACATATATATCCTCTAAAGAATGAATATCCATTGTCCATGGTAATTTCTAGATGTAATTTCGAAAATTAATAAGTTTCTGTTCAACCAAAGCATGTCTGTAACTTTGAAACTCATAATCAATATGAAATTATATTCTCTTACAGAACAATTTGCGTTTGCACCATAAAATTATCTTGTACGCTATATTTGCCTTTCGCAGAAAAATAACAGGTTTGAAGTTGAGCCTCGCCTTTCTTACATCGAAGGTGCTCGTGATGTCGCTGTATTGGCTGCAATGCTTGAATCTGGGAGTAAAGGAGGTATTCCTGTTCAAGTAAACAAGTTTGATTAACCTCTCTTTTTTCTTTCCATCAATCTATCTATAAAAAAAGACAATCTTATGCTATCTGTCAGACAACATTAGGAAGTCTATTGAAACATGTTTCTCAGACATTTGGATTGAAAATATCAAAAGTAATAAATCTGCTGTATGAGAAGAACTCTCAATAAATAAGGCGGAATTGCGTATTCATTATGAACTTAGCCGATGATACTTCCCGATATATATGGGACTATATTATCTCTCGCTTGTGACGTGATTAAACGTGGAGACATCTAATTTCATATGTCATAACAATTTTAATGTGTCTCAGATCATATTTTGAAAAAGTCGGAAATCCTATTTAGTTGTAATATTTTTCACTCATTTGACTGATGAGTTGAAAGAAATATAGCAGAGTAAAAAAGATGGAAAACTCTTGTCCTACGATGTTAGTGACTTGTTTTTGCAATAGAGGCGCAAAATCGGCATAGTTACAGATCCAAATTTATAAATCTTCCTATTTATTTTGTTTTTCCTCTAAATTCATATATCTGAAAGATAAATTCTTGTCTTGTGATTGAATCTGTAACTTGGCCAACCTTTCTTGTGGTTATGACAGTATGTAGTAGTATGAATATTGTCTAATCTAAGATATAATTTATTTGCTAGAGATTATTATTATTCTAGGAAATGTGAGCTCTAAAATAGAAAAAGTTGGAAATCATCATCGATCGCTCTTCTCTCCCGACATGAAAGTGTTTCTTAGCTTTATGTATGAATCACATCAAACGGAAACGTATTATACGAAATGGTAAAGTCTAATTGAATGAAATAAGGAAAGTGAAATACATATTTAGTGTTTGATCAATTAATTAAAAGCGTCCTCTTTAGTTTATTACCTATTCTCTAATGACGTCATGACTCGTGAAGTTGTGATGAGCATATAGCATGAGAAATATAGACAAGTGTATTTTATTGTGACCAAAACGAAAATAATAATAATAATAATAATAATAATAATAATAATAATAATAATAATAATAATAATAATAATGAAAAAGGTTGTCTGCTTTACCTAGTTCTCAAGTTCTCCGATATGGTTGTATCAACTTCAAACTACTCTCATCAACCTTCCATGAGGTAATGAAAACTAATCTCTCTCCCTCTCTCTTTCTCTCTCCCTCTCTCTTTCTCTCTCTCTCTCTCTATATATATATATATAAATATAATAACCTTATTCTTTCAATCTCTTTAATACTTCACCATTATGAATACAACTACATAACATTCCACGATTAAGTAACCTCTAATCATTGATGTGATCATACCTCTCAGTAGGAAATCTCATAGAAGAACCCTAAGAGAGAGAGAGAGAAAGAGAATCAAGATGCAGCCCGAAGAATTTACGCTGAAGCAAACAACTCCAAAGATCGCAGGGTCGGGAAGAATAATCAAAGGCGATACGATAAGGTTATCTCAGCCTACGACCTCGTCGAGCAAATGGAATATTTCTACGTCCGCGTCGTAAAAGCCAGAGACTTACCCGCTAAGGACGTAGCAGGCGCTTGCGATCCTTACACGCAAGTCAAATTCGGCAACTACTCTGGCAAAACAAAGCACTTTGAGAAAAAACTAAATCCCGAATGGAACGTTGTGTTCGCTTTTGGACACGATCAGCTCCAAGCTTCACAAATCGATATATTGGTGAAAGACAAGGATTTCGTAAAAGATGATTTCATCGGGAAACTCTCATTCGATGTTGCGGACGTCCCTAGGCGGGTCCCACCCGATAGTCCCCTAGCGCCTCAGTGGTACAAATTAGAAGATAAGAAGGGCGAAAAGCTGAAAAATGGTGAGATCATGCTAGCTGTATGGAAAGGAACGCAGGCCGACGAAGCTTTCTATGAGTCGTGGCACTCTGATGCTCCCTCGATTGGTAGCGAGGGCGTATCGAAGATCCGCGGTAAAGTTTATCTCTCTCCGAGGTTATGGTATTTGCTCGTTAATGTGATTCAGTGCCAAGATTTGATCTTCGGCGACAAGACTAAAGTGCCCGAAGTTTGCGTCAAAGTTGCGATTGGAGGGCAAGTTTCGAAAACTAGGGTTTCGAGGGGTGAAAACCCTAGTTGGAACGTAGATTTGATTTTCGTAGTTGCGGAGCCCTTCGAAGACCCACTGATGATGGCCGTGGAAAATAAAGACCAGACGTTGGGACGGTGTACTATGTTACTGAATATGATTCCGCGCAGGCTGGACAACAAAACCGTCTCCGCCAAGTGGTACAACCTCGAGAAATATCATATAGTCGACGGCGAGAAAAAGGAGACTAAATTCTCGAGCAAGATTCATCTAAGGATCACTTTAGATGGCGGTTATCATGTTCTAGACGAATCGACATACTATTCTAGCGATTATAGGCCAACCTCGAAGCTCTTGTGGAAATCAAGCGTCGGCACCCTAGAGCTGGGAATAATCAGCGCCTTCGGTTTATCGCCAATGAAATCGAAAGAGGGTAAGGGAAGTACCACCGATGCATACTGTGTGGCCAAGTACGGCCCCAAATGGGTAAGAACGAGGACTATAATCGACAACCTAGCGCCGAAATGGAACGAGCAATACACGTGGGACGTGTATGACCCTTGCACGGTTATTACGATAGGGGTTTTCGACAACTGCCATTACATTAAAGGAAACGACGGTAAGGATTCTTCCATAGGGAAGGTAAGGATTAGGCTGTCCACGCTCGAAATGGAACGAGTCTACACTCACTCTTACCCGCTGATCGTCCTGACGCCTTCCGGGGTGAAAAAGACGGGCGAGATCCAGCTGGCGATAAGATTCTCGAGCAGCGTCTCTTACATCAACATGCTTCATAAGTACACCCAGCCTTTGTTCCCGAAAATGCACTACGTTCATCCGCTCTCAGCGTCGCAAGTCGACGTGCTTAGGCACCATGCAATCCAAATAGTCTGCGCAAGACTAGGTCGGGCCGAGCCTCCTCTAAAGAAGGAAACGGTCGAGTACATGCTTGACGTGGGGTCCCACATGTGGAGCTTAAGAAAGGCCAAAGCCAACTTTATGAGGCTAACGAGGGTTCTAAGCGGCTTGGTCGGGGTGCTCAAGTGATTCGACGAGGTTCGGCAGTGGACAAATCCCCTCACCACCGTATTAATCCACATACTAGTGGTGATACTGATCGTTTATCCCGACTTAATATTTCCGACGATCTTTCTATATCTCTTCATCATCGGGACGTGGAGGTTTAGGCACAAGCCGAGGCATCCGCCGCACATGAATATACGACTGTCGCACGCAGATTCGGTGGGCCCCGACGAGCTGGACGAGGAGTTCGATGTGTTTCCTACGTCGAAAGCGGTGAATGTTGTAAGAATGAGGTACGATCGCCTGAGGAGCATCGGCGGTAGGGTTCAGACGGTGATCGGCGACCTGGCGATGCAGTGCGAGAGGTTCGAATCTCTACTGAGCTGGAGAGATCCGAGGGCTTCCGCCCTTTTCGTTCTCTTTTGTCTTCTTTCTGCGGTTTTGCTTTACGTTACGCCGTTTCGAATAGCGGTTTTGGTATACGGGTTTTACGTGCTGAGGCATCCGAAGCTGAGGAGTAAGGTTCCGGGCATGTCCGTTAGTTTCTTTAAGAGGTTGCCCGCTAAATCAGATCTTCTGTTGTAATGATGAGTACTAGTTCTCATATCGTATCTATGGTCATCGTAATAATCATGAAGTGCCTATTATATATTTATGTGAACAAAACAGTACGTATATATATATATGTGTGTGTGTGTGTATTATACGGAGAAAAATATGTTATCATCTCAACTACAGTCAATAAGTTGCGTATTAACGTGAAAAAATGTTATCTTCACTGTCTCATAAAGCCTTACTTAGGATGATAGCTTGAAGTGTGTATTGTGTGCAATAAGGACAGCTCTTTTGCCTGTCGTTAAATAAGGTGGTGGCTTGGCTTGTATTTGATGAAAACATGCTACGTTGATGTTGCATGACTCTCATATTGCTACGTAGAAGGTAGTTTGTCAGTTTTGCCAGCTACGATTTATCATAGAGTCGAAGTCAGTGAGTTGATGTTGCATGACTCTCACTCAGCCGGAAAATCAGTGAATGGTTTAAATGTAGTACCATAATATATAGTAGGTTCGTGAATTAAGATCGAATCGAATTCGTACGCAACTCGTGATGGGTTCAGTAGCACAAGATTGGTTAGGTGAATACCAAGCTTCTGAATTTCTCTCCGTGTCGGTTGAGACGAACCAACAGGCTTAAAACAAATCACTAAGGTAGTTTTGTTAAAGAAGAGTTGGACTTAGAGTCGAAAATCAAAATTAGGCTTGGTCGAATTTTTTATTTAGTTAAGAGGTCCACTATTTATTTTATTATTTAATAATAAGTTTAAATATTTCGATGATAAAATTTTTATTGTAGCATGACTTAGTAAGAAGGGTACATTGGATATTTTCCTTAATATAATTTTCGAAATATTAATATTAGATAGTATATTATTTTCGAAAATTGATATATGTGGAAATATATGATTTTTGAAATATATCTAAGATCTTTTGGAAATATATAGTAAGTAAAATATTTGGAATTTAAATAAGGAGATTAAATCTCAATCACTTACCTTAATTAACATGTTTCGAAATCTATATAAATGATATATAAGATCGAAACCAAGGCAAGGCTTATTCTCTTGGAGTTTTCGATAAACACAACAAAGCTCGGAGCTCTGTCTTGGCAGTCACAAGTCGAAATCTTATCTAGCCATCCATGAGAGATATTCGACTCGACACACTACAAAATCGGTATGACTTCTCTTTCTGCAATCATCGACAACCGTCCTTAAGCCGTTGCTCATTCTCGTTCGAGGTATAATGGCTTGATCCTTAAGACTTAGTGATTTAAGGCTATTTATGTTATTTGTCTTCTATGTGCATCCGAACGAGGTATAATGACTTTTCATATTCGTCTTGATTCTTGTTGTAGCCGAGTTTGGTATATAGATCGATATTCTGAGATCTCGATTCTCCGAATCTCTTGGTTTTTATTCTTGAACAAATTACATATAAAACTTATATTCTTTGAAATATTCGTGTAATTATAATAAGATAAATAATAGAATACAACTATGGGAATCTGATAGCTAATGAATGATGTCAAGGAAATGATGGGTCCAATGTGTTCGGCGGGCTTGTAGTCTTAGAGACTACATCGGTTACGAATCTACATTGGCTTAATAAAAAACAAACAAACAAACATTGCATGTGAATGATATTGCACTATGTATAAAAAAATAAACCAAGTACGACCAATTTCGAAATTTACTCAATCGTCCTTGGTTGATTAAAACTATTACCTTACTTTGTATTTGTTATTTATACAATTTTAATTATGGAATAAATTTTAAAGATAGACAAAAACTATATAGCGAAAGCTATTAAGTTTTGCCAATGAGGCATTGGCCTAGTGGTCAAGGAGGAGGCTTTAAGGATTTGTGAATTAGGTCGTGGGATCGAATCCCCCCTTTCACAATTCCTTGAGTAGTCCCCATAGATTTTATTTCTCATGACTATCGTTGTCAGGTGGGTTTGGGACGTATTCATCTGACCCGGGGATTAGTCCCACCACTGGAGTGTGTGGCGCAATTAAACCTCTGACTGTGTGGCGCAAAGTAGAGCTGTCAAACGAATCAGCCCGCCCCGCCATGAACAGCCATTAAACGGGGCGGGGCGGGCCAGCCTGCCAACATAACGGGCTACTAAACCGGTAGCCCGCCCCGCCTCACAGCGGGGTGGCAGGCTAGCGGGTCAACCCGCGAAACTTGAAAATTAAAAAAAAAAAAACTATATTTTATTAAATAGATTACCCATTTAAAATAATTCATATAAAAATATATTTTATGTAATATATTAATTACTATTAAATATTATTTATTCATATTTTTTGAATAGCGGGCCAACCCGCCCCGCTCCGCTTCAACCCGCGGCCCAAACGGGTTGGCCCGCTTTTAAACGGGCCTTTAATATATCAACTCACCACGCCGGTATTTAGGGGCTACCGCATAGCCAGATCGAGTGGGAATACATCGGGATCGGGGAAAAAAAAAAGCTATTAAGTTTTCATTTTTAATTATTGTCTTCCTCACAAAGCAAATTACGCGTCCATTTAAGGCCACACATTTCACGTTATCGCCCATCTCTTTAACTTCGAAAAAAAAAATCATTATTATTCACTTAATATCTTTCTTGTTCCCATTCAAAAAAAAAATAAAAAATTAAAACTAAACGTTACGTTTTAATCCTTACGACTATCTATGTTTCTCTATTTGCCCTTTCTTTGTTTGTTCTTTTCATAATACGTCGACACCTACGATGTCCATCCTTTAGATAATATATGAAATAAAGGTGGTCCATTGGTAGGAAAATTCAGCGAAAATATGAAATCATATTTATCATGCATTGCATACATTAAGAAAGAACGTGCATGATAACTATGTTCTTGTCTAGTTCGATAGTTTTGCATGAACTACGCATGATTCGTACAAAGGCGTGTTTAGACTAAAAAAGTTACATCGTTGCTTTAGCCATCATATTGAATATCCACATATAAAATTACTCAATTTTTCTAGTACTACCCAAATTCCATGTGAATTATTAATATTTTTTTATTTGATTTTCTCGAAGACTTCACAAAGGCAACGGACTCTATTGGGAAATAGTATTTCACTCCCATAACTAATCCTAGCAGTCGACATTTTACATAATTTATCTCTTTCTCCCTTAAAACCCAAATAAAGTTAAACTAAGGGAGGCTAAGGGTGAAAGATGAGTTAATGCTCGAGTTCAAACTTCATTATAATTGTTCGACTCGTGGCTTTCTATTATTATTATTATTATTATCTATATCTTTATCTATACCTTTATATAATTGGTGAGAACCTTAATGGTGTGGCAAATTCAAATTAATTTGGTATGACATTGCTAATTATTATTTTACCGTTAATCTTCAAATTTATTTCAATTATATCCGAAAAATCATATTTTTAATTTATAAAACATATTTTTCAATTAAAATTAATATTATAATTTCATATTATAAAAATAATTTTATATTTTGTTTATATTTTAAGCACACACATCGAGTGTGCGGGAAATACTAGTTAGTAATAAAAAAAACCAACAGATTTATTTTGAATCGGCCAAAATACCCTTAAAAATTGCAGTATTTTTTTAAACTTGAATTAATTATAGACTTTATTTAAAACCTGATGAAATTTAGTTTTACTTTAGTCATCCGAAAGGTTAATTAACCCTTCAAACTGTATTAATAACATAGTCTATAAATATTATATATTACACGTACATATATTTACCAACGCACATATGCATCATATATGTATAATATATATATATACATATATATATATAGATAGATAATTTTTTTCTTGAACAAATGACATAATATTTTATGTTCTACACGATTGAGGAATTTAACACTAAGTAGGTTTTTCTCAAGATGTGGAATATTGGTTTTTTCAATAATAATAATAATAATAATAATAATAATAATAATAATAATAATAATAATAATAATAATAATAATAATAATAACAACGTGTTTTTCATTTTTTGATTTGTCTTATGTATCCTCACCGTCGATTATTTCAGAACCACCTTCGCAAGAGCACTTCTATATAAAGGGCTTCGACTCGCTCAACATAAATTCATCACAATTCCACGGACAACTTCTCCTCTTACAATTCACTCACGAGCAAAATATATTTACATATAAATTAAAAAATATCATCATGCTGAAATATAACTTGCACCCATTTAACATAACATCCGCCCACCAAACCCTACATGGAAAGCCGTTATTGCTCTGCAATGGAATCAATTCCACTATATCATTTGCAGACACTCCAAAGGGTTCAATCAAAACCTCGACAACCTCGAAAAAACGCCCTAAAAAGTACAACAAATCACTTAGTAGTGGAGCGAAGGCTATTCTTGACACCACGGTTGAAAAGTCGACCAGCGTCAAAGCGGTTGTGACGGTGCTCCAAACCGTTGGTGGGGCTCTCACGCACCTCGGGCTGAGCCGAGGGCTCGATGATATAGCTGACGTGCTCGGCAGAACCCTACAACTCGAACTTGTGGCTGCAGAGCTTCATCCTGGTGAGTATAATTATACTAGTATGTAATTTGGTTATATATTAGTTGAAATCGTAGATATATTTAATAACCTTGAGATATGAATCTGTAAGAAGATAGGGTTTTTATGAATAGTATGTACTTATTGTTATATATTAGTTGAATCATAAATATATCTATAAATAACCTTGAGATATGAATCTATAAGAAGATAGGGTTTTTATGAACTACTACATACAAGTACATGAAGAGATCTATATGTGTGACTGCTATTCAAGCGATACACTGATGATAAGATTCTCCCACGGATATCCCCTTATTTTTTTTCCTTTTGTTAAATAATAAAACACATCATATTTACATATTCATGTTTTTTTTTCTTTTTAAGGTTTCCTTCATCTTCCTCCATTAAGATGAGATCATTTAATTTCATACTTGGCCATAATAGATACCCTTATATATGAAGTCATTGGTCATTTTTGTTTGATTAATTTTGTTTTTCTTTCTATGAAAATTAGAGACGGGAAAGGAGAAGGGGACAATAAAAGCATACGCTCGTCACAATGGCAAAAACGACAACGAAACATACTATGAAACAACCTTGGAAGTCCCAAGTGACTTTGGAGAGATTGGGGCAATATTAATAGAAAATGAGCACCACCAAGAAACCTTCGTCAAGAAAATCGTCCTCGATGGATTCTCAAGTGCTCCTATCGAAGTTACGTGCCTATCATGGATTCATCCTAAGTTTGATAACCCTGACAAAAGGGTCTTTTTCACTAAGGTAATAATATAATCACATACATACAACTTTTTTACAAGTATTCAACACATGCTATAAATTATTTTGTTTATGGGTTCACTTACCGTGGTCAATCATTTATATATATAAAAGTTAATATATGATTTTAATTACTTCGATGATGCTTTCAATAACGATATGATAGTAGTTTTTTATTCGATGAGAGCATTTCCAATGGGTACTGTCTTTTTGTGTAAAATACAAAAATAAAATATATAATTAGTCAATGGAACTGCATATTTAGCTATATTTTTGTTCTAGTGAACTATCTTACTCTATTCTTAGTGCAACACTATTAATCAATGCTATAAAGAGTTGTAATTTTTATTATTGTTTATCTTTTTAAATTTTAGTACCTATTTTAATTATTTTTAAATATTTTATGTCACTATAATATAACGAAACATAAATTCATGTTATTTTTTATTATTGATCTATATTTTCATTTTTAATTTAATAAAACTAGAATTATATTAATATGTTAATTAAAACTTAATTAATCTTGAATATTAATTATTATAATAAATTGAATTTGAACTAGATATGTTATTGATATATTAAATTTAAAAATTAAGACATACTTGTATTAATGTTATAGGGAGTACATAAGAAAAAAAAAATTTCAAAATCACCCTCACATCCACATGCAATACTTTTATTAACTATGATTGAATACATGCATAAAATGGTCCACAGTGGTCCACGTTCATGGTTGGTCGGTTCAGTCACTTTATGGTCCAGCCCTTGGACGAGTGATTACTATTATTACACCTTGTTTTTATTAGAGTTCGTACGAGGAGTCACCAATATAATATCATAAAAACTAATACATAAATATAAAGTAATATAAATATGTATATCTATATATAAAAGAGAGGGTATTTTATAATATTATTGTTGGAAAAAAATTAATTTAGTTAAAACATAGTAACTATGAAAGATAAATATCATTCGTATGAGGACTTATTGCAAAATGATGCATCTGATAGGGTGAAATATCATTAATGATAAATCATAAGATGCAACTTTTTGGCAAGATCCAATCTCATATATAAATAGAAGCATCATTTGCTCTTTTTTAGAACCTAACATCCTTAGAAATCCAAAAAAACTTTTAGAAATGCTGTAGTTTTCTTCTTTCTAACGTCGGAAATATAATATGTATATTTCCTATTCAAAACTGGTCTGAGAGTTCGAAAAATATCGAATAAGTTCGTTGGTCTCGAAATTTGGAGTGCTCCTATTACGGGACGTATGTCGTCGTTTTTTGAGAAACGGTTGTCGTATTCCGTAAGCACAGTGAGCAAAGCAATATTGTTTTACGTTTATAGCGTCCAACATTAGTCTTGCGTTTTGCTTACCATCAATATATGACAATATATATATATATTTATATAAATTACCCAACAATTAGAAGACATGGATGATTTATCATAGGTTTGAATTTTAATCCGTCTTGCACATATAAAAGGGGCATGGTGAAAATAATTATAATTTTAATCCGTCTTGCACATATAAAAGGGGCATGGTGAAAATAATTATATTAATATAAATAGCTAATACAATGATATTCCTTTATATTACATGTTGAAACTAATATTCATCTGTCTTAACTTATGTTTAAATTTCATTTGAATGAATGAAACACAGTCGTATTTGCCCTCCCAAACTCCCAATGGACTGAAGAAGTATAGAGAAAAGGAGCTAACAACCCTACGAGGAGATGGCACAGGCGAACGTAAGAAATCAGATAGAGTATACGATTATGACGTATACAACGATCTCGGAAATCCCGACAAAGATTCCGAAACGGCACGACCCGTATTAGGTGGTAAGGACCATCCATACCCGCGTCGATGCAGAACGGGTCGACCCATGACTACGACAGGTCAGTGATTATAATAGAACATTAATTTGAAGACATCTCGATTCTCATTCAGAAATTTAATAGTATTTTATGCACATTCGATGCATTGCACTAATATATAAATATATAATAATATTACTTTATATTTTAAGAGTTATTTTTAATTTAAAATATTTTATAAATGAAATTATAATTTAATTTAATGTTGTATAATTTTTAAGTATTTAAAGAAAAAATTGTTTGTAAGGATATAATTGGAATAAAGATAAAAACATATGGTAAAATGGTAATTGTAACTTGTAATACCAAATTAAAGACTAATCTGTATATATGCTATATATTATTGGAGAACACCTCATAGTAATTTTCATCCGATTGATTTGGTATGTCAATTCAAATTACAATTTTACCTTTGATTTTCAAAAATAAAATTTTTAATTTATAAAAATAACTTACCATTATAATGGCTCAACACCATATAGTAATTGACTTTCAATTAATTGATATGTCACGTGTAGTTATAATTTTTACCTTAATTTTTTCTTTATTTCAATTTTATCCTTTAACATTTTAAACTAATAAAAACTCAATCTATAAAATAATGTTATCTATTCTCAAGCTGAGTTTTATATCTAAGAATAAATAAATTAAAAAAGAACAAAACGTTGATCGTATCAGCGTTTTTCTTTAATAAGTCGTGGGTGGGGTTTGATATGTTGATATAAATTGCAGATCCTCATTCAGAGTCGAGAAGCTCCACCAGCGTCTACGTCCCAAGAGATGAATCGTTCGCCGAAGTGAAACAGCTCTCATTCTCAGCAAACACTCTCTACTCCGTTCTCCACGCTTTGGTCCCGGCGTTGGTATCTGCATCCATAGACAGTGACCTCGACTTCCCACATTTCACGGCAATCGATACTTTGTTCAATGAGGGATTTGAGATTCCACAGCAGCACAAAGCTGGGCTTTTGCAGACCATTATTCCGAGGATTATTAAAGCCATTACTGACACGGGGAATTCTGTTCTGCGCTTCGAGACTCCCGAATTTATCGAAAGTAATAATGAGATTCGTCGTAATTTTTGTTGCCCATTTTAATTTAATGGGTTGTATAAATTGTTTTCTATGAATTTAATTAATGCAGGAGACAAGTTTGCCTGGTTTAGGGATGCTGAATTTGCACGCCAAACTCTGGCTGGTGTCAACCCCATGGCTATCAAACTAGTCACGGTATGTATGCTGAATGTATGAATTGGGGAAAAGGAAAAAGGAAAGTTTCTTACAGTTTAGTGAGGTTGTTCATTGTGACTGAAAATATCAACTCTAACCTCAGGAATGGCCGATCAAGAGCAAGCTCGATCCCGATGTATATGGTCCTGTCGAATCGGCAATCACTACCGAGATGATAGAAGAAGAAATCAAAGGCTTCATGACCCTTGATGAGGTACGAGTTTCAAGTCGTTGGAACTGAAATTTCACTCGTAAAGCAACATTTTTCTTATGTTTTTGCCACCCTTGTGTGTGTGTGTCTGTGTGTGTTTTTCCTCTCTTGATTTTGTTGGATATTTATAAATTGGGCACTTGGTGAATGAGAATTATATGGATGGAAAAATAAGTGGGAATCCCACATTGGAAAGATGAAGTGGTTTGAGCTACCTTATATGTTGACGTGGTTTTTATTAGCTTAAAATTGTTAGATAATGTTACACACCACAAGTACGTCGCTCGCGGCGCAGATAGGGGTGGTGCAAATCCAAGTGTGGGCTTGGTGAAAATTGTGTTTCACACAATATTCGAAATTTCCTTACTATAAAACCTGTTGTCCGCCATCTACGTATCGTCGCGACCAACAGATTTGTTATGCAGGCGTTGAAGCTGAAGAAGCTCTTCATCTTGGATTACCACGATCTGTTCTTACCTTATGTGAACAAGGTCAGGGAGCTCAAGGGCACAACTTTATACGGATCAAGAACACTATTTTTCTTGACGCCTGCTGGAACATTGAGGCCTCTAGCTATTGAACTAACCCGACCCCCCATAGATGATAAGCCACAGTGGAAACAAGTATTCAGACCATGCTGGGAGCCAACTGGGACTTGGTTGTGGAGGTTAGCCAAGAGTCACGTCCTAGCTCATGATTCGGGCTTTCACCAGCTAGTTAGTCATTGGTAAGTAATGCACCATCGTCCTTATTTTATGGTTTTCCTAATTGCTCGAGTATTTTCAATGATTTAATGATATTGTAGGTTGAGAACCCATTGCTGTGTGGAGCCTTACATAATTGCCACACATAGGCAACTTAGTGCTTTGCACCCGATCTACAGATTACTACATCCTCATCTGCGTTACACGATGGAGATAAACTCCTTGGCTCGTGAAGCACTCATCAATGCGAATGGAATCATTGAGAATTCTTTTTCCCCGGGCAAATATTCCATGGAACTGTCTGCCTCTGCTTATGATCAGCTGTGGCGGTTCGATCTCGAAGCTCTTCCAGCAGATTTAATAAGCAGGTAATTAATTTGAATCCATCTTTGATTTTTCATGTTAAATCTTATATACTGGATATATTCGAATTTCTCAGAGGAATGGCGGTGGAAGACCCAACCGCACCACACGGTCTAAAGCTAACGATCGAAGACTACCCTTATGCAAACGATGGCCTACTAATATGGCAAGCTATCAAAGAATGGGTCACAGACTACGTCAGTTATTACTACCCATCAGACCAAAACGACCTCGTTCAGTCAGACAAGGAGCTCCAAGCATGGTGGGCCGAGATTATCAATACTGGGCACGGGGACAAGAGAGACGAGCCTTGGTGGCCAAACTTAAAAACACCTCAAGACCTAATCATGATCCTAACCACGATCATCTGGGTCGCCTCGGGCCACCACGCCGCTGTAAACTTCGGGCAGTTTGACTTTGCGGGTTATTTTCCTAACCGACCCTCCATCGCTAGGAAAAACATGCCCAACGAGGATATCAGTGAAAAAGAAAGATTCCAGTTTCTCAATAGGCCCGAAGAGTTCTTGCT
Organism: Lindernia subracemosa; assembly: GCA_028392965.1. Taxonomy (NCBI): domain Eukaryota; kingdom Viridiplantae; phylum Streptophyta; class Magnoliopsida; order Lamiales; family Linderniaceae; genus Vandellia; species Vandellia subracemosa. The sequence continues at coordinate 238,085 of JAQPCC010000031.1, forward strand.
GGAGTGTTTTCCATCTCAGCTTCAGGCGACTTCCGTCATGGCTGTATTGGATGTCCTGTCTAGTCATGGGCCGGATGAGGAGTACATAGGGGCGACCTTAGAAACTTACTGGGCTGAGAATAATGTAATAAAAGCTGCGTTTGAACGGTTTAATGGGAGATTGAAGCAGATTGAGGGGGTCATAGATGGCAGGAATGCTGACACGGCGAACATGAACCGGGCCGGTGCTGGGGTGGTGCCTTATGAGTTGTTGAAGCCGTTCTCTGAGTCGGGTGTTACGGGGAAAGGTATTCCCAATAGTATTTCGATTTAGGGGTTTTGCTGTGATGATGATGAATGAGTGGCTAATTTTCAAGTAATTCGACAGGAATTAAAAGCAATGTAATAATGGTTTTGGTATAAAAATAAAGTATCTTGGACGTTGATTCATTTATATTTTTGTCACTGCATAGAAATGTTCGTCACTGCAATGACTTTCTGGACAGTGGTAGCTCTGGGTACGACTTAACGTAGTTTTTTTTTTTTTATGTTGTGTGACCTTTTTATTTATGTTGAAATGATTTTTTTTTTTTATTTTCATGTATTCGAAGACTTTTTCTTTTAATGTTTTTTCGAACGACTTTATTATTATTTTTATATATATTTCGGAATAGTTTCTTATTAAGTAAAATAAAATTACAAAATTAATATTAGTTATATAAAATTTGAATTTATGTACAAAATGAAAAGTTTACGAATATATTTCCAACTAAAAATGTAGTTTGAGTATGCCGACTACTGAAAGTACTCGCCCACAGTAGGTACGTATCGACTACAATTGTTAGTCGGAACTAGTCTGATATATTGACTGATTTTCGACGACAACATTACTACCGACAAGCCTTCTACCGACCCATGAAGTTAGTCTACATTGTAGTCAAGATAGCCAGCCTATTGGCTAATTTTGGTTGTAGCGACTAATTATTATAATCGGTAGAACTTGACCTTTTTTTGCTGAACACCTTATATGAGATCTCTTGCTTAACCATTGCCTCGGATTATAACAAGAGTCATGGTTCGTTGTCGAGGAAAGCTATTGGCCGCAACGGCCACTCCTAACGTATTGCAGCTGATATCTCACCCGTACTGGAGAAAAATGTCGATGTTGGCCTATCGCGAATAGGGGTGGTGATGGTAGTTTGAGGATTTGAGGAGGAAGATTGTTTTATCAAACTAGCCATATTTGTGTATATTTGCTGAGAATATTACCTTTAATAGTAGTTTGAATATAAACATGCCCATTTGCCAGTTTATGTTTTGACGATTTTTATCTAATGCATTTGTCTTTAAGCTTGCTTGCATGTACTAATGTTTCATATATAATTCTATTTCAGGACTTGATGGATAGCACAACGGATACAAACAAGAGAATAAATGCACTTGTGAAGGAGATAAGTACCCGACACGGGTGGAATCAACAAGAAGAACTAACCCTCATTAACGCAATGAAGGAGATAATGACGAGTGGATGGAGATAGGAAAACGGATTCAAGGCTGAATATCTGAATATCTTAGAATCACGGATGTTAAGCAGTTTTCCAGGAACGGACATACGTGCTACACCGCACCTCACATCTCACTTACAAAGTTGGAAAAAATGTTATCACATTCTATTCACCATGTTAAGTATGACCGAAAATGGTTGGAATGATTAAACTAATATGATTGATGTCTTCAAAGATCAGTGTTGGGTTGAATATGTTAAGGTATCTACTTCAAACAAATACTTTCTTCAATTTCAGTTTATTTTCACTTATCATGATATCATGCTTTTTTCACATTCAGAAAGACCCACTTGTTAAGTCGATGCGCCGCAAATCATGGCCGTACTGCAATGACTGGATAGAAATTTTTAGAAAGGACCATGCAACAGGTGAGCACGTCGAAGATATAGAAGACGCACTAAGCAATAGCAATGGAGTAAACGTCGTTGATTTTCATGCCTTCTGAACATGAGACTACGTCATCGGATAATGATTTTACGTAAGGCGTAGCAAATGACGAAGAAGCAAGTGGATCAACTGGACTTCGAACCAACTTCAAGCGGGGACGAGGGCAAAAAGGAAAATCGCGGGAAACTGAGCAGGAGCTGAAGAGCATTATCGGAAAATATTGCGCTGAAACAAACGATGCTCTTCAACGATTTATTACAATGGTCGAAGTCGAAAATGATATCATCTCGAAGAAGTACCATGAGTTCGAACAAATCAATGCAATTGAAGGTCCTACCCCAGATCAAAAACTGCTTATTTCTAAATTCTTAGTGATTCATTCAGACGATTTGAGGTTGTTCGATAGCTTATCTAGCTATACGTAATTAACTTGCTGGGCTTATGTGAGACGTCTTCTTGTTTGATATTATGATTGACCATGTTGATTGTTGCAATTGCTATTCATGTACTTAGTTCTAATGTTGGATTTTGCTGAAAACTGTTAGTGGTTTGTTGGTGAAATACCCGACTATTACGGCAACAATGCGATTTTTTGTATTGTATTGTGGATTTCTTGGCACAGATGATATTTCTTGCTCAGAATTTTTTCATTGCAGCCACACTGTTATTTTCTGCACGGATTCTATGCTGGTAACAAGAATTCGAAGTTATTGTTTCTGTGTAGCAGATTAATGTGTAATGCATGATAGAGAGATAGAATACACAGAAAAAAAAACTCATACATATTTTTTTAGGAATCAACAGATAATTAGAAAATGGGGAAAAGAAGCTCATATTGTTTCAAATCTACCCCACACGAACACGCACACTCTTCATAGAATATTTCAACATAATTCTCCATCTGTGAACAATCAAAAGGTAATTTCAACAAGCTCATCAATATATATCAACACATTACAAAAGCATACATTAGGAAGTAGCACTAGCACCTGGACTACATAGCGGCCGACCAAATACAAAATACATTCAAGGATATGCATTCATTAGGAAGCAGCAGTAGTACTTGAAATACATAGCATCCGAGCACATACAAAATACATACCTGGAATACATAGCATCCGATCACATACAAAATACATTCGAGGATCATACGCAGAATAACCTACCAAATAACACAGGCAAGCCGATTGCATGAGAAAATTTCAGATATCATTGGTATAAACTTATAAGTCCGTACTCTCGCGGTCACTAACTTGACCAAAGGATTCGAAATTGAGGTTTTTTTTTTTCGGAGGCTCACCATATGGGAATCTAGGTGTAAATGGGGATGAAGCCTCGTCGATCGCAACGTTTTCCTCATCACTACTAATGACTATCACTTCAACCGGCTTCGGGTTATCAAAAATATTTGCAATATGTTCCCATTGTTTTTCTCCTTGGAACACGTAAGCCTTAATAAGTGAGTCCTCCTACACGATAGTTAAATCTCTCAACTATAAGTATTTGTAAGAAAACTGAACCATTTTCTTAAAATAAGGAATACATTGATCCAATTTTTCCATTTATCTGGTGGCGCATAAACAATATTGCAGGCTTTATCATACTTTGAAGCTGGGTCATTTACAATATTCTTGAACATATGATATCCATGATCAAGTAACTGAAGATGTTGTTCGATCTTGTTATGGTCGAAGGTGTAACCGAACAGTCGGAATATTTTCTCATGCATAGTCTTCACAATGATATCTTTCGGTTCGCCCACTGTAAAGTTACCTTGGCCTCTTTCTTCTACCAAACATTTGATCATGAACTCATCAATCCGCTCCATCCAATAATCGTTGAAAAGGTAGTCGGATTGATGCCTGATATTAGTGAGCTCACGAATGAAAAAAAATATTAGATAGCATCGACGAAGATAAAAAGTATTCTTAGAGGACAACAATAAAGAAAGTTAAAACAAGACCCACTTTCTTCACGTGATTAGAAAAATAAGATGATTTCTCATACTATTGTCTGGGGCATCGACATCTTCTCACTTTTTTGAATTCCAACATACTTGAGTCCATAGTTAATGTTCCCATAAATATAACATCTAACTCCAACCACCATTGAGTTAATTAGAAGATATGGTGCAAAACAAATCTCTAATGCTTGCTATATAAGACAATATTTCACTTCAATTTCATGGACATGTGAATGCCAACCTAATAAATTCAATGAACATCTACACACACAAAAATATTTCCAACTACGCATTAGCATAATATAGTGAGAAAGAAGTACATATTTTTTTATGTACTTGTTTCGTTTTCGTTTGTTGTGTTTGCTTTTTTTCATTTGTTTGCTTTGGATTGGCTTGTTGTGTGACTATTTCTTTGGTTGTGCTTGTTTTGTGAGTTCGTCAGTCTCTCGAACTTGGACTTTAGTCTCCTCTTGTAGGAGTTGTCTTCCTCCCTTATTGGAGATTCATTCAAAAGAATACGAGCTTTTCACGGTGAAGACATGAAAAAGTGCAATGTACTTCAAATTTGAGTTTATAAGCCACTGATAATAAAGTTTTAGGCTCGATTTTTAGTAGTTTCTTTAGTTCAATTTTGAAAAGTTGTTTTCTTTCGATTTTTTGTTTTCCCACGTGGGATCTTTGACTCCTTTCGTAGGAGTGTTTTGTGCTCTTTAGGATGTATGTTTCCTTACTGGCATTTTGTGATGGGTCCAGAGGGCTTTGTGAGCTATTTAACCGGGTTGTACTTGTTTTTATAATTAATGGCAAACTATCACTTTGAAAACAAAAAAGGATAGTTAATAAGATATTCCTTGTAACATGAGTGACATCGTTAACATGATTGATATAACCTTATTATTATCTCGCGAGTTATTTGGGTTTTCATTTATCTTTGTTTGACTCTTGAGAACTTTCAACCTCCATATTACATATATGCCATTCCCATCTAACTTCTAGCTTAACGTTACATATTTACTTGGTTTTATTAATATATTGCACTAGATTAGTATCGGGAATAAATAATAAATCTCCTAAACACAATTACATCTTAAAGCAATTATGTATTTACATTTAATTTTAAATTAAGAGACAAATCTGGAACATGGTTTAGAATTTTTCTTAATTATCTTTCTCTCTTCAATGGAACTATTTGCAATATTCCAAAATTTTTTAAATTTTAATTCATTGAAAATTACAACTAAAATTAAGTAGCTAAAATTAGTGGCAGTCTCGTATATATTAGCAAAACAATGGTTAACTTACTGCCGCACGAAATACCAAAGTATGTACTAGGGCTGTGCATTCGGTACAAACCGAACCGAACTTCGGTTCAGCCATTTCCAAAACCGAATACCGAACCGAAATACTCGGTTCGGTATTCGGTTTTTACCGAATTTAAATCGGTTTTTTCGGTTTGTACCGAATTTACCGAAATTTCAAAAAAAAAATAAAAGATTAATATATTTATATATTAAAATTCGGTAAAATATATTAAATTTATAATTTTTTATTTTTTTTTAATTTTTTAAAAATTTCGGTAATTCGGTCGGTTCGGTATACCGAACCAGTATACCGAAACTGAACCGAATTACCGAATTTTCAAAAAACAAAAACCGAATACCGAACCGAATTCGGTATTCGATTTGTACCGAATTTTCGCTTTTTCGATCGGTTCGGTCGGTTTACCGAATTATGCACACCCCTAGTACTATGTACCCCAACCCCACTACTGTCTTCTTTTCCAAAACTACAAAAAATTTCATTTTACTTTTCCCATTGCTGACAGTCTGACACACTGAGTAGTCTCTCTCTCTCTCTCTTACTTTTTTTTTTTCCCTTTGTTGCTAAGCTGCTTAAAAGACACACATCAGCACTTTCTTTTGGGGCGCTTGTTCAACACTACCCTTCTTTCTTTTTCTTTTTTTTTTTCCTTCTCGGTGCTTGGGCAGGGTTACTACATTGCAATATCGAGCAAGAATACGTAATTTGTGGTAACTTTTGCTATCCTTTATCATTGTTTTTTCTTTTTCTGTTTTTCTTGAGGCTGTGGGTGCTTGCAATTACTGCTGTGACGCATTGCTGTTTCTGATGTCAGATCTGTCTTGAGTGAGAGGCGCCGACTGTTGGTTTCTAGATGTGCTCTTGGTAAGCTGATTTCTAGACCATTTTAGCTTTGATTTCTTGTATGATACGCTCTTTTTTTCTTCTTTTTTTCTTTTTTTTTTTTGGTAAAGTTGGGCTTTTTTAGATTTGGTTTTATGAGTTCGTTCTTTTTCTGGCTAATTTGGTTTGATATCTGAAAATTAATTTTTTGTCAACTAACAGTGCACACTATGGTAGCGCATTGTCTTGAATCTGGCTTGGTGTCGCTTTTTACTTTATGGTGAAAGCATAGAGCATTTGTTAGTTTCCACTTTTTTGGGTTGCTAAAATCTGAATACGGAATGAATCTTTTCATACTTACAGTTAACTTCAAGTTCACCGACTTTTAGATTAGATTAAAATCAGTATGAGCTGGAAGTTAGTTCTTTTTTTTTTGGGATATTCGCTCTCCTTTAGTCCTTGTGCACATTGATGGAAAGGATTTACCAGTCAGCAGACTAGCACCACTATGGTAGCGCATTGTTCGATATGCAATAGAACTGAATAAGCCATTGACTAGTTTAAGATCTAATAGTCACTCTTTGTTTAATGTATCATTTTCAGGTGCGTAATTTGAACAAGAGAACTGAATAACCCGATATTATGGCGTCAAGAGGTGGGCCATCGCAACAGAACCCACAACTTCAGAGGCGGCTCACACGAACACAGACCGTGGGAAACCTCGAGCCTATATTTGACAGTGAAGTGGTGCCTTCATCTCTAGTAGAAATCGCGCCTATTCTTCGTGTTGCCAATGAAGTGGAGCCAAGCAATCCCCGCGTTGCATACCTTTGTAAGTGTTTCTTTTAATCTTGCTTTGCTTCTATTTCTCTCAAATAAACTTATTGTTGTTGTTTTTATGCGCTTTAAGGATTTTATAACGGTGATTGATAACTTGCAGGTAGGTTTTATGCTTTTGAAAAAGCTCATAGGTTGGATCCAAGTTCTAGTGGACGAGGTGTTCGTCAATTTAAGACAGCTCTGTTGCAACGTCTCGAAAGGGTAAGTACGAGTTTTTTCCTCGTGATTTGTTTGAGTTATTTATTAGTGCATTTGTACGTTTTTGTTGAAGTGATCAAGCTTATAACACGCCCTATTGTAATAATTTCAGTCCTTTGTGTTCATTAAAGAGCGTTCCTAGGTTGGAAATGTGTCTGAAATCTAGTAAGGGTACCTGAGCATTTCATTAGTTTATTGGCGATATGGATTTCTAAATTCATCGGTCATAGTTCAGATATGGTCTGTTGACATTTGTTGCTGATTGGAGACATTCAAATCCTAGGTTCTTCATGGATATTGGGAGCTAATTTGGAAATATTGGAAGTATTGGGTGTAAACTTGGTTAGCTTGGACTGTTTGGCATGTATGAGAACTAAAAGCAATGCATTTTGGTTTAGATATCTTAATATCTAACGGATCACCCCCGATCCTACTCAATAGGAAATAACCATTGATCGTAATCCGTAATTGATAATTTATATTCCACATATTTTTCACTTCCCTTGCTGCATATATTAGTTGAGATATTGTTCTTGGGTTTGTTTCTAAACTGTTGCTTAAGATATGTAAGATATTTTACTAGTAATTACAAGATATCTGAAATGAAAATTTCTGGATCAGATTTTATTTTGCTCTCTAACAAGATCTCATAGCTGGTATTTTCAGGAAAATGATCCTACCTTGATGGGAAGAGTTAAGAAAAGTGATGCACGTGAAATGCAGAGCTTTTATCAGCATTATTACAAAAAGTATATACAAGCTCTGCAAAATGCTGCTGACAAAGCTGATCGGTCAGTTGCTATCATTTCATCTTTAGAATTTTGACGAAATTGCTAATATATATATATATATATGTATGTATGTATATTCATGTGGCTTTGAAATTGTTCAGTGCACAGCTGACCAAGGCTTATCAAACAGCTAACGTCTTATTTGAGGTTTTGAAAGCAGTAAACCAAACGCAGGCAGTGGAAGTTGATCGCGAGGTATAATGTTTGCATCTATTTTCAGTCATGATAGTTTTTCCATAAACGTCTTCTTGAATTTGCTTCTGTTTCTTTTTTCTTGTCAACCATAAGTCGAATCATATATCTTCTGGCTTTATGTTTTTAAAATGCAAGATATAAATTTGTGATTCAACAGATATTGGAAACCCATGATAAAGTTGCAGAAAAGACAGAAATCTATGTCCCTTACAACATTCTTCCTTTAGATCCTGACAGTGCAAATCAGGCAATCATGAAATATCCCGAGGTCTGTATTTGATGTTAATTTTTTTTTTTGTTGTTTTGCACCCAAAGATTCCCTTCAGTTGTTTTCTTGACACGACTTTTTTTCTGAAGATTCAAGCTGCTGTACATGCATTGCGGAACACACGAGGCCTTCCTTGGCCAAAGGATTACAAGAAGAAAAAGGACGAGGATATCCTTGATTGGCTGCAAGCTATGTTTGGTTTTCAGGTGAAATAGTGTTTACTAGTTTTTTTTTTTCTTTATTCAGTGTTGCACCAATTTTTATTTTCTTGCTTATACATTGAGAAAGTTGTGGTTGAGCTGTGTAAAACTAATATCCTGTTATCTTTGACGGTTAACTACTTTTCAGAAAGACAATGTAGCTAATCAAAGGGAGCACCTGATATTGCTGCTTGCAAATGTTCACATACGACAATTTCCCAAGCCAGATCAACAACCAAAGGTTGTGACTTCGTCAGATTACTTCTATTTCTCAGTGTGTGTCCGTTTTTTTTTTTTTTTCCAATTGATTATTTTAATCGCTTCCTTGAATTAAGTTTCAGCTTAAATTGTTTATATTGTGTTATGAGAAGAAGTTTATCTCATAATATCTTCTCCAGGAGTTATTGATTTTTATGCTTTGGCTCCAGCGGATCTATATTGATTGAGATATATCTTGATTTGTTTTACATTACTATTGAACTAAAGGCATGCAGAGCGGGTGGTGTGTGTATGTGTACGTATGTACATCACTTTCTCTCATATCTAAAGTTCTCTATTGATCGAACCCTTTTGTGTTCTGTAGTTGGATGAGCGTGCTCTAGATGAGGTGATGAAAAAACTTTTCAAGAACTACAAGAAGTGGTGCAAGTATTTGGATCGCAAAAGTAGTCTCTGGTAAGTTTCTCAGTTGAAGATTGTTCCCCATGGGAAACACTTTTTTAACTTGATCTGATATTCACTGATCCAAAAGGCCATGTATGTCGTGGCCCTTATAATTCAATAATTTATTCGTGTTCTAATTGTCTTTGCGGTCGTGCTTCTAAATCATAAAAGTTATCTGCACAAAAAATTTACTCAAACCCAATTTATTTGTACATAATAAATGAATTCCATCGTTTTGTATGTAATGTAGGTTACCCACCATACAACAAGAGGTGCAGCAGCGTAAATTATTATATATGGGCCTGTATCTTCTAATATGGGGAGAAGCTGCTAACTTGAGATTCATGCCGGAGTGTCTGTGCTACATATATCATCATGTATACTTTCTCATTCTTGTTTTCATAAAATCAGAGTTGAGAATTTTTTTATGTGTTTGATAAATGCGTTGCATTAGAAACATAGGAGTATGCTAATGTTTCTGATGTAATGGTATTGGTCTAATTCATTTAGCATCTAAAATTAAGAAACACTTATGTTTTAAGAAGATAGTTTGAACTTACTGAGTGGATCTTTTGCGATTGGGTGGTCTTATCTTTGTTAGATGGCTTTTGAGCTTTATGGCATGCTCGCTGGGAATGTCAGCCCGATGACCGGTGAAAATGTTAAACCGGCTTATGGCGGAGAAGAAGAGGCTTTTTTAAAGAAAGTGGTCACTCCTATTTATGAAGTGATTGCTCGGGTATAGCTTGCATAGACGACAGACGTTCTTCCTGTTAAAGATGGTGACAATTTTTGTCTAGAATTATTTAGTTGTTAACATACGTTTTTCAGGAACCTGCTAGGAGCAAGAAAGTAAAATCTAAACACTCCCATTGGAGAAACTATGATGATCTTAATGAGTATTTCTGGTAATATGACAGTAGTTATTCTGGTTGAAAATTTTTATTTACTTCCAACATATTTTTCTAATCTTAATAAATTCCATATTCCAGGTCTGTAGATTGTTTTCGTCTAGGTTGGCCCATGCGTGCTGATGCTGATTTCTTCAGCAGGCCTGTAGATCAATTAAATAATGACAAAAATGGGGTAATAATTCAGCCTCTGTACGAAGAATCCCCCATTTTCCTTGCTGTACCTCGTTTCATTTTTACATGACAATTTAACCTTCTAAGTTCAATTTACTTAACAATGCCTGCATGCTTCTTTAGAATCATGTTCTCCTATTTAATGTGCTTACGTCCCATTGAAAGCGATTGTTTTGTTAAACCGTAGGAAAATAGACCCGCAATAGATAGATGGGTGGGAAAAGTAAATTTTGTCGAGATCCGTTCATATTGGCATATTTTTAGAAGCTTCGACAGAATGTGGAGTTTCTTCATTCTTTGTCTACAGGTATGCTCTTGTTGCACCTTAAAATAAGTCAAATGACACTTGCATTGTTCTCTGGACATCTATTTTCTTCTTAATATTGATTTTGCGACATACCATTTTCTTTCTAGGCTATGATCATTATTGCTTGGCATGGTTCGGGGCAACCAAGTGAAATATTTTATTCTGATGTTTTCAAGAAAGTACTAAGCGTCTTCATAACTGCTGCAATTCTGAAGCTGGGACAAGGTACACAATCGAAATTTACTTTTTTTTTTCCTTGGAAGCAACTGATTATGAGTATTACCGCTTTTGATAGCCTTTTATCTTGTCTGGTTTTGTCTTCCAAATTCTAATTAATAAATATTTGTCTTCCATTTTTTATGTTGAATATGATGAAAGTAATGAAAACTCTACTCCGCTCTATATAACTAGTGCTCCAACTGTTGGATGATTTCAATGTATTTAAATGCCAAATGTGATTTCATGTATTCCAACCTAGTAGCATACAAATTCTAAATTTTTTGGTTAATGGATAAGCTTCACCTCTTGTATAAAAGTGTATAGTCAACAAAAACATGCAAATCAGAAAAATACGCATTAATCACCCAACATAAATAATTAACTGAGAATTGGAGGTGTAAATATTTATATATACATATGTATATATATATATATTACGACCTAATATAGTTAAAATATCCTAACATACTTGACCCGTGTTTGATAATTGATCACATATTTCTAAATTTGAAGTTTGAGAATTTTTGTAATCTCATGAGAATGCTCCTATGCATTACGAAAGAACTCTTCTAAACCTTGTCATCATACATGTCCATTTTATTGCAGCCATTCTAGATGTCATCCTAAGTTGGAAAGCAAGGCAAAACATGTCTTTCCATGTCAAACTACGGTACATTCTAAAGGTTTTATCTGCCGCCGGATGGGTTATTATCCTTCCAGTTACTTATGCTTATACATGGGCGAATCCACCGGGGTTTGCTCAAACCATCAAAAGCTGGTTTGGGAATGGCTCGAGTTCCCCTTCACTATTTATATTGGCCATCGTTATGTACTTGTCACCAAACATGCTGGCTGGTGTGCTATTTCTTTTCCCCTTCCTTCGTCGTTTCCTTGAGAGTTCCAACTACAAAATTGTGATGCTAATGATGTGGTGGTCACAGGTAATGAAACGTTCCATGTAAAGTTGTGCTTTTTTGCTATCTATGGAAGTCTTGAAACAATTCCTTTTTTTCTTCTTTTATATGCGCAGCCTAGACTCTATGTTGGAAGAGGAATGCATGAGAGCGCATTTTCCCTATTCAAGTATGGGTTTAAATATTAAGACACGTTTGTTGTTTTGTGATGTGACATGTTTACCATTTTTGAGTTCTCAGGTATACAATGTTCTGGGTGCTTCTTATCGTCACGAAATTGGCATTCAGTTTCTACATAGAGGTGCCTTCCTCGTGTGGACAATCTGTCATCTTTATTTCATGAACCCATAGCTGAACTTTGTTGGTATCCTGTCGCTTGTAGTTCCATATTTTCATGGTTTGATGCTGATAATTTTTTTTGGTACTGGTTATTCTGCTTGTATGTATTAAGATTTGTGCTTTCCTCAGTGGACAACTGAAAAGTGTTTCACGTTAGGGGTTTATTGTGCATGAACCTGCCCTTTAATCTTATTTCAGTATATTATTCGTAATATATGACTGCATTTAACTTCTTTACAGATAAAGCCTCTGGTTGGACCAACAAAGTCTATAATGGAAGCCCGTATTAAAGATTACCAATGGCATGAATTTTTTCCAGAAGGTAATAATAGGGACTACTGTTAGATTATATAATATTCACTAATGGACAAACTTTTTTACTTGATATCTGTAGTGAATCAATCTCTGTATTGAAATCAGTTACGGTGTACTATGTGGTTTGTTTGCAGCTAAAAATAACATGGGGGTTGTGATCGCGCTTTGGGCACCAGTTATTCTAGTATGTATTTTGTACCATGTTCATCACATCATTCTACTTTTGCTTACCTTATCGTGTTTTACCTCTGGGTTTCTTTTCCATCTTGCAAATAACGAGTTATTGAATCTGCTTTTTTCAGGTTTATTTCATGGATTCCCAGATATGGTATGCGATTTTCTCCACACTATTTGGGGGTATATATGGTGCTTTGCGTCACCTTGGGGAGGTTAGTTAATCACTCTATGTGGTATTTAAGTTGATATCTACTGTACTCTGTTGATTAGTCGTGTGGTACTGCATTAGGGCTTTGCATAAACTCTACTTTAATACCATTAGCTATGTTGCATTCCTTAGGTAGTGAAAAACATCGATGAAATATAGTTACTATTTGAAACCGTGAATTCCTGGTTGTGTTACTATAGTTATTAAACTCATGTTAGAAGAAGATTTGATACGTATCTTAGATCAAATATTTGCTCTATGATATGTTATCCTCTTTCTACTTGTGTTGGATACTTAGAGAACCCTTGTAAGATTTATGCCACACCAAAATAAAATTCAGAATGTCATTATCATTCAAAATAATTCTAAAGTGAGTACTCCTGTCTGTTTGCGTTAGTCAATATAAATCTCTTTCACTTTTTTCCCTTTCAGATTCGAACACTTGGAATGCTTCGATCCCGATTCCAGTCCTTGCCGCGTGCTTTTAATGCTTGTTTAATTCCAGAGGAGAGAAGTGAGCCTATGAAAAAGAAAGGGCTGAAGGCTACATTCTCTCGGAAGTTTGAAGTGGTAACATGCATTTTCTGTTGTCACGTTATTGACTGTTCAATAAGGATAGAGAGGTTGGTGGTGGAATTAATCACGTTCGATTCCAATTGGTATTTCAGATTCCGTCCAATAAGGAAAGAGAAGCTGCAAGGTTTGCTCAGTTGTGGAACAAAATTATTACAAGTTTCAGAGAGGAGGATCTTATCAGTAATAGGTAATACTTCTTTCATTAATTTGGGACGCTGTGGGGAAAAAATAAACTTTATATGCTCTACACTACACCTTGACGTGTTTTCTTTTCCAGGGAAATGGATCTGTTGCTCGTTCCCTATTGGGCCGATCGTGATCTCGAGCTGATACAATGGCCTCCGTTTTTGCTTGCCAGCAAGGTTCTTTACTTACTGTGCTTTTTTCAATAGTTTTCTCTTTGCAGGAGACCTTTGTTTGTCTATTTCAGTGTATAGTTCATGTAAAAACATCATATGGCAGCTAATATATGATCACCTATTTCAAATCGAAATGGAATATTCGTCATTTGTTATTCATTAGGTGTTAATGCAGAACATGTAATATTGTAAATCCAAGATTCCTCTTTCCTGAAAGGTTTAAACTTTCAAGCTTTGATAGATTTTATCATGTTTGCTCCCTTTAATTTTTGTGAGTGTTGATTAAAATTCCACTATCTGATGCTACAGATCCCAATCGCAGTGGATATGGCTAAAGATAGTAATGGCAAGGACAGTGAACTGAAAAAGCGTATTACATCTGATGATTATATGTATTCTTCTGTGTGTGAGTGCTATGCCTCATTTCGGAACATCATAAAGTTTCTGATTCGTGGCAGTCGAGAAAAGGAGTAAGCATTGGAGGATTCAGTTTGAATGTTTATTTTTTTTCTAATGACGTGTTTTTAATATACTTTTCTCTTCAGGGTTATTGATTCTATATTTTCTGAAGTTGACAAGCATATAGAAGACGGCGATCTACTAACTGAATATAAGCTTAGTGCTCTCCCAAGTCTATATGATCTCTTTGTTAAGCTTGTAAAATACATGGTAGGTATTTTTCAGTTTCTTTTTATTTACTGTAATTAATTAAATTCGATGCTGAAACTCCCATTATTGCAGCTGGAAAACAAGCAAGAAGATAGAGATCAAGTGGTCATTCTTTTCCAGGATATGCTGGAAGTTGTAACCCGTGATATAATGATGGAAGATCATGTTTCCAAGTAACATCTAATTACCGTAGTTGTGTCATTTTTCTTTTGTTCTTTATGAAGTTGTCTCATATTTTGAGCATATATTCCATGATAGCTTGCTAGACTCTATCCATGGTGGGACAGGAAATGAGGGGATGGTTCCTCTTGATCAACAGTATCAGTTGTTTGCCTCGGCAGGTGCCATCAAATTTCCTGTTCCTGAATCGGAAGCTTGGAAAGAAAAGGTAGATTGAAAGAGCTAAAGTAATTTTATCGATGTAATTTCTAGATAGGTGCTCGTTTTAAAAATTTTGACCTTTGTGCAGATCAAGAGGTTGTATTTGCTGCTGACAGTAAAAGAATCTGCTATGGATGTCCCTTCAAACTTAGAAGCAAGAAGGCGAATATCGTTTTTCTCTAATTCATTGTTTATGGACATGCCTTCAGCCCCTAAAGTTCGCAATATGCTTTCTTTCTCGTGAGTTCTTTATCTATGTTCTCACTCAACTGTATTTATCTATGCCAGCATATGCACGTAAAAAGTAAGTAAAACATGTTGTGTAGTTAGAAATATTGTCTTCTCTTTCCTGATCCTTATGGCTCCAGTTGGAAGGTATTAAATAACTAATGGATGTACTCATAGGTTTCATGTTATGTATGTGGTTCGCTTTCTTCTGCTAATTTACTTGTCATAGAGAATGTGGGATATTAGGGTATCTATCTATCTACTTCGACTGCATACTATAAGCAGCTCACGAGCTGCCTTCCAGTTTCTCTATTCCCTGACTTTGTCATTGTTACTTAAGTTGCTAAACTATCTCATCTAATTCGCCGATGTGTGCTGAACGCATAAATTGGAAGTTTAATCAATTCTGCTCTTTATCTTAGAATATTAGTAACAGATATTAATTTTGTTTTAGTGTTCTAACTCCATATTACACTGAGGATGTCCTTTTCTCCTTGCCTGGGCTAGAAGAGCCTAATGAGGATGGTGTTTCCATTCTTTTTTACTTGCAAAAGATTTTCCCAGGTTTGTGCTTCAACTGTTAATATCTATCACAATATTATCTTTCCTTTAGGTTTTTACAGTCTTTAACTTAAGTGGTGCAGATGAATGGAGCAATTTTCTGGAGCGCGTCAATTGCTCCAATGAGGAGGAACTTCGGGGCTCTGACGAGCTAGAAGAACAACTGCGACTTTGGGCATCATATAGAGGCCAAACATTGACTAAAACTGGTAAGTATTGCATGGAGTTATGACTATCTTGTGATAACTTATGACTGAGATTTGTCTATATTGAAAAATGAGTCACCACCTGCTGCTTGCAAATCTTGTGCAATGATTAATATGGCACAGTTTTTTCAGTTAAAAGACTGAAAATTTTCCTAGCTCGTCCTTATTGCAAAATGAATCACCACGCGGAGCTTGTTATAATGAAAATGGCTAAATATCTTCATCCGTACGGAGTCATTTATGTGAGATTGGTTCAACCTTGTTTAAACGTGATGCCCTTTTTCCTTAGGGATATTTACGTGTTCTACCTTTATGTCGTGGTCGAACGAGCATGTATTTAATGCCACAAAATCAATTGTTGACTTGCTGGCCTTCTGATCTACTTCAAACCATCTAATCAAGTCTGTGCTTCTTGATTGATGATTTTTCCTATGTTATAATGACAGTGAGGGGAATGATGTATTATCGCAAAGCACTGGAGCTTCAAGCCTTCCTTGATATGGCAAAGGATGACGGTAATCAATCTATGATCTCATTCCTCTAACGGACAACATTAACGAAAATTTATGATTTTTCTTTCCGAGCACTTCATGTTAGGTAGTAATCATCATGACCCGAAAGAATTGCTAATTTCAATATTTACAGATTTAATGGAAGGTTATAAAGCAATTGAGTTGAACGAAGATCAAATGAAGGGAGAGAGGTCATTATGGACACAATGTCAAGCAGTTGCTGATATGAAGTTTACTTATGTTGTATCTTGCCAAATATATGGTATCCTAAAGCGATCTGGGGATCCTAGGGCGCAAGATATTTTGAAACTTATGACGACGTAAGTGTTTTAAGAATATTTGCAGTATCAGATGTAATTTGAATTCAACCAACTTATGATATGTTCCTCTGCGTCAGATACCCATCTCTTCGAGTAGCATATATTGATGAAGTTGAAGAGCCTAATAAAGACAGAACAAAGAAAGTTAATGATAAGGTCTACTATTCCACTCTCGTGAAGGCTGCTTTGCCAAAGTCTAATTCTTCAGAGCCAGGACAGAATCTTGATCAGGTAAATAGTGTATTTACACAACTTTTTCTTGTATTTTGCATCAATATTATTTACTGATCAAGAGAAGAAACCGACATCGATCTCACAGATGTTGACTCTTGGTTATAACCCATATTAATTGTCACCTTAATGTGTGAAATGCTCAAGGCACAGAAGTCTAAGGAGAATTTTATTTTGACGTTTTTATTATAAAATTTGGACATCAGCATTGAAGTGTGTCGATATTTTATTTCTTTTTTCATGCACGGTAATATCATTGCAACTCTCTATCTCAAATTATATCTCTGTAGATTGTGTATCGTATAAAACTTCCTGGGCCAGCTATCTTGGGTGAAGGAAAACCTGAAAATCAAAACCACGCCATCATTTTTACTCGTGGGGAAGGCCTGCAGACAATTGATATGAATCAGGTCTGGCAATATTTCGGTGATTGTGGTTTATGATATGTTTGTTAACTTCCTTATATGAATAACCTTTTTAGGATAACTACATGGAAGAAGCTTTAAAAATGAGAAATCTGCTTCAAGAATTTCTCAAGAGACATGATGTGAGACACCCATCGATTCTTGGTTTGAGAGAGCACATCTTTACTGGAAGGTTTGCACTCAGTGACATTAAGAATTTATTTGCAAGCATCTTTTATATGATATATAATTTGAATGGACCCAATTAATCCTAATACATGCATGAAGTGTTTCTTCTCTTGCATGGTTTATGTCCAACCAAGAGACAAGCTTTGTTACTATTGGACAAAGATTGTTGGCCAACCCTCTGAAGTAAGTATTCTGGTCCTCATAACCGCAAATTTAACTTCATAAATTGTACTTCAAGATTTGATTTTGAGAATTAGGTATTAGGGTCTCCGCAATTAAGTCCTGTTAAGAAGGTCCAGCTTAACGTTGAATTTTTATATGAAGCACCTGGGGTCTTTTCTTTTGATTGAGATCCTATGACAGCTATTTTGTGATTCACTACGAATTAAAGTTTGTGGTTTTGAGATGCACTGCAAGGATACAAGGAACCCTCCAATATATATGCAGATTTGTATAATTCAGACATTCTCCAACATTTAGTGTTCTAAGAATAATTACTTTGTCAATGGTGTGTTATGATGAGGCTAATTTTTTACTGTTGAACTGTTATTTTTGGGATTTGCGCCATTGTTTGCAATAAATTTAGTTTAAATTCTTACGATGATTTGTGTTCACGTAGGGTTCGATTCCACTATGGTCATCCAGATGTTTTCGATAGATTGTTTCATCTTAGTAGAGGAGGGGTGAGCAAAGCCTCTAAAATTATCAATCTGAGTGAAGACATTTTTGCTGGTACATTTTCTTTCAATGGCGTTTACGAATTCTTGTTTTTCTATTTCTATAGATGACTACTACCTTCTTTCTTTCTTCTTCCTTACAGGATTCAACTCTACACTTCGGGAAGGCAATGTAACTCATCATGAATACATACAAGTAGGTAAAGGGAGGGATGTCGGTCTTAATCAAATTTCACTGTTCGAGGCAAAAATCGCTAATGGAAATGGAGAACAAACTTTGAGCCGTGATTTATATAGACTTGGGCACCGGTTTGATTTCTTCCGGATGCTTTCATGTTACTTCACCACCATTGGTTTCTACTTCAGTACTTTGGTATGTGCCAGCAACGTACAAAGTTTTAACTTGTTTATTAATCTCATTTTCATAAAAAACAAAATCTGATTTAGTTTTTTTTAAATGATTTGTGCTTGAACAGATCACAGTGCTCACGGTATACGTATTTCTCTACGGACGTCTCTATCTGGTCCTTAGTGGTCTGGAAAAAGGGTTAATGACAAATCCTGGGATTAGTGATAACAAACCTCTGGAGATAGCCCTAGCATCTCAATCGTTTGTGCAGATTGGTTTTCTAATGGCCCTACCTATGATGATGGAAATTGGATTGGAGAAGGGATTCAGAACAGCACTAAGTGAATTTATACTCATGCAGCTACAGCTTGCTCCTGTTTTCTTCACCTTTTCACTTGGGACCAAAACCCACTATTATGGAAGGACATTGCTTCATGGAGGGGCCAAGTACAGGGCCACTGGCCGTGGGTTCGTCGTGTTTCATGCAAAATTTGCTGAAAACTATCGACTTTATTCTCGGAGCCATTTCGTGAAGGGACTCGAGCTGATGATTTTGCTTCTTGTGTATCAAATATTCGGTCAAACTTATAGAGGTGCGGTTGCATATATCTTTATCACGGTTTCAATGTGGTTTATGGTGGGCACATGGCTCTTTGCTCCTTTCCTTTTCAATCCTTCGGGCTTTGAGTGGCAAAAGATAGTTGATGATTGGACTGATTGGAACAAGTGGATAAGTAATAGAGGAGGTATTGGGGTCCCACCTGAGAAGAGTTGGGAATCGTGGTGGGAAGAAGAACAAGATCATCTTCGCCACACCGGCAAGCGTGGTATTGCTGCTGAGATTATTCTGGCGCTACGGTTTTTCATATACCAGTATGGACTTGTCTACCACTTGAACATAACCAAAACAAAGAATATTTTGGTATGCTATTTCAATTTTTTCGGCGGCCTTCTGTTTGTTAGCGTTATTGAGGATGAGATATAGTCCTGATCATTGCGTTATGAATGATATTTTCTTGCTTGATAGCATTTGGTTGCTTCAAATTTACTTCGTTATCACAGTGGGTTAGTTCTGCATGTTATGATGTGTTGTTTGATGTATCTTGACCTGGTTTGATATGTCCCTGTATTTGTAATCATGATATGTGAGAGAGGGCTTGTTGAGAATGTTATCACATACTGGGAATGATGCAAACGATTAATGCAACTTCGTCTAACATTAATTGGTTGTGAATGAAGGCCTCTAATTTAACATTTTATTTGCATGCTAAGGTGAAGTATGTTGGTGACCTTGAACGTTTCGACCTCCATCGTATATTTTAAAGTGTTGCTGAAATTTTGCGGTGCCCCCTTTTTGTTTCTATATTATTATTGACATGAATTTGATTCGTTGCAGGTATATGGTGTATCATGGCTGGTTATTGTTCTCATTCTCTTTGTGATGAAGGTGAGGTTAATAATTTTCCAAGTTGTGAAAGTAAATAACTACATTCAGTGACTTAAGTCTTGTTTATTTTGTAAAGTGTTAGTTAATTTTACTTTACAACGAAAATGCTTGGTTTCCTTCTGACTTAACCTAACCAACAGTTTTTTTTTCTTATAAATCTCTTGCTCCAGACTATATCCGTTGGGCGCAGAAAATTTAGTGCGAACTTTCAACTAGTTTTCCGGCTGATAAAGGGTTTGATCTTCGTGACGTTCGTGTCTATACTCGCTATTCTGATAGCTCTCCCTCACATGAACCCCAGAGACATTGTTGTCTGCATACTCGCCTTCATGCCTACTGGCTGGGGTTTGCTTCTTGTGAGTCATACTCCACTCCCTCCTTGTTCATTTAACTTCTTGATAGGGCCTTGCTGTAGTTGCCAAACAAAAAATTTATGCTTTTTTATTAATTGGGGAAAAGGATTTGAGTAGAAAAGAAATATCACTGAAACGAATTCCTTACCTTGATCGCGATTTTAGTTCGAAGCCTGTTCTTGGTTGGTACTCAAGGTCGAAGCATAATCGAGTAAATACTTTACGATGAAATCTAATTCAAATTGAAAGGGAGAAGTGTTAATACTTGCATTGCACCTAAGATGAAATCTTCTGAGTTCATGCTTGGTTTATAGACGTAACATATAATCTATGACCCTCTTGACTTTTATGATAATCACAGTCGAGCTATTGTAGGAATATTTCATTGAGATATATTTTTTTTTCTTAAGATTGCTCAAGCATGTAAACCCGTGGTTCAAAGAGTCGGGTTTTGGGGTTCGGTTCGAACGCTTGCCCGTGTGTACGAGATCGTGATGGGTCTGCTTCTGTTCACGCCCGTGGCTTTTCTTGCGTGGTTCCCCTTTGTGTCGGAATTCCAAACAAGAATGTTGTTTAACCAAGCATTCAGTAGAGGACTTCAGATCTCTCGCATCCTTGGTGGTTATAGAAAAGACAAGTCCTCCAGGAATAAGGAGTAGTAGCAGTAGTAGTACTTGTCCTAAGTTAACTACTAATGAATTGGATAGTGTCATTTTAGTTATTTAACTTGAGGAGGAGGAATATTTAATGTTTATTGAACTTGAATGCCTAAGGTTGTTGAATTGTAGTATTTTTTTTCACGTCCTTAGTTTCTTTCCAAATCGCCGTGTTTGTGCATGTTGTTCATGTTCGTACCTACAAAAGATAACTACTTTATATGCGAGATATATTTGCTATGGCGAGCAACTATCGTGAGTGCAAACATGCCAGAGAGGGGCGACAGAGGTGATGGCAGCGTTGGAGAGGGAGTGGAAGCAAAGTAGATGAGAGATTTATTATGGTGCTCAAAATTACTATATATATATATATTATGCCTTAGTACTCAAGTGGGACAACATACAACAAGTTTCACTTATTTGTCTCCTACAAACTAGCAAGGCCACTACACTAGAGGTTATTCAAATCTTGCATTTGTTGTTGAACTTCGAAATTGTCTTGTTAGCGAACGGTATGAATAATGGTGATTATAACAAAAACGAAAGTGGGAAGGAGTCCAATGATTTTACGAGAAAGAAATTAAAATTTGTGAAAATTTATTGAAGATATGTCCTAAATATGTCACTAAATACACCGGAAAATTTGTATATGAACGCTTAGATAAAAGTTCAATAACTAAAGGTGCACGACATGTTTTCCGATTTGGTGAGGAATCCAAACATGTTGTGCCTCAAGAATAGATTAAGTGAATGATTCCAAAGAATGACGGTAAAAAAAAAAGAAGAAAACAAACACAAGAATGACAGTGATTCAATCGAATCAGGAGTTTGATTGAATTAGGCTTATAAAAATTATGCTTCTTCTTTCAAAAAACATTTTCTTTGAAAAACGTGATAGCAATGCAATCTCTAAGATATATCCTAGGAATGATTAAGTATCTACGTTATCACTTTGAAACCTTGAAATCGTTTCTGGAGTTATCTCCTTGGTTTTAAAAGGTTTTTGGCTATGTCTCACAGAAATGTAAATGACTGTAAAAGTAAAGTGAGACAGAGATTTTTATAGAGGTTATATCCCCAATTGGAGTTTAATCATCTCCTTGAGGTTTGCTCCTCAAGAGTTAAATCAATCACTATTGTGTTACCGTAGTTGGTCACCGTAGTTAGTTACAATAATGATCGACATCCCTTTACACAACCGAAACAGGAATGAATACTAGACCGCAGCTAGGTTGCCTCACGCCGAGTTTCGTTCCACGTCGTTTCCCTGGGAATCACCACTCCCCGACTGGACACAGCTCGCTCCCGAAGGGCCCCCGGATACACCGATCCTTCCCTTCACGTGCAGGCACACTTCACTCTCGTCTCCTTGTGTAATCACAAGTCCGAAGACAGAATAGATGGTTTCAAAAGGATGGAATCACTATGGTATCGCTCGGATTCGCAAGTGTAAGCTCAACGGCAGAAGGATATCACCAGTGGAAGCTCGATAGCAGAATATGATCGCAAGTGTAAGCTCAGCTATATGATTTTCGTTTCTTCTGCACTCTCTGTCTTAAACTCGATATTCTAAGTGTTGCTCTTTATATAAGCATCGAATGGTCAACACTTCACATGGAAAGTTAGTTTCAAATAATATACTAATTCGGCACACAATCCATGCATATATCGAGAATCAACATTATCCTAATCATGCCAAACATATAATATCACAACGGTCATAAGATCAATCAGCATGATTCATTTCCATATATATTCACAAATTTCAGCTCAGGGAATAACCTACCATATCTAGGCGATTTCATGGATATCATCTAAAATCAAATCAGTGCATATCTTTCCATGTAGGGAGATCTCAATCAGATCAGAATATTCCATATATAGTTCCCATCGAGTAACAGATTTTCCATATATAGCACAACAGATTTCCATGCATGTCACAGAATGGTATTTCATATATAAAGCACACGGAATTTCCATATATAAGCACAGTGTGACAGACAACTTATCAAGGACTACTTCCCATATATTCCATGTGGAGCATAACGACTTTCCATATATATCTCATGATGATATTCCTATGTTACGAGCAAGATATCAATGGAATTTCAGTGATTTCAATGATATAACAGTTAAGCACAAAATCACATACTCGATACCATAAATATAGACAACGTTAAAGAGCACTGTATCGAATATTTTCACCTACTTAAACATGTATCAACATTACATTCGAATTACTTAAGTTATAGACCTTATTGCTTCTAATTACATGGAATCATCAAAACTCTTAGCTTCTAATTACATGGAATCATCAAAACTCTTAATCACATAAGACCAAAAAGGTCAACATTCTCCCCCTTTTTGATAATGACAAGTAATTAATGCACCACTTAAGCACATAAGCTTATTCGAACATGTAATCATATGAGGCGCATAACATGTTTAAGTATGATCACAAGTAGAGCATATGATATATCAAGTTCTCAAGTCAAAGCATGTATGCTCCCCCTGTCTAAGTGTAGATATCTCATGCAGCACGTCATATTCCAATAATCAACGCATGCAGATATCACATGTAACATGTCATGTACCAATAATTAAAGCACCCAGATATCACATGTAACATGTCACGTTTTACTAGTAATATCATGCAGATATCATATATAACATGCCATATTTCACCAGTAATGCGGATATCATATATATCACATATGGAATTCAGAAGTTACCCGGAAATATCATTTTGCTCCCCCTGCCTAAATTGCATGTATCAAAGTCAAGTACCAGATAACTATCAAGATATATCATCAGCAAACAGTTAAGCATAGATAATTATCAATCAGCAGAGCAGGGTTATAATAAGCAACCAGAGATATATATCACCATAAAGTTCCTAACAGATAACTTAGACCCATAGTGACCTAAACCAAAGCAAGCAAAATATACTAAGTGACAGATCCTTAGACATTAATTACCCAATTTCTCCCTCTTCAGCATCAAAAAGGATGGTACCAAGAGTTTCAAGGCTGAAAATGGAAGCTTAGTTGGAGAGAACTAAAAGAGAACGAGACTAAGGATGGAATAACTTGCAGAAACGTTCTGAAAGGCTGAAATCACTATCATCGGATTTGACAGATTTAGATGAGACAGATTTCTTCAGCACCTTTGTGATGTTATTTCAATTTGCTTCAGTGTGATCACATCCACATCATGTTTTCCACGATCTTCCAGTATGGTGGCAGTGCAATTCCTTCCATCTCAAACATGTAGGTTGACAGCATTCCGTATGGAAGTACTTTATCAGAGCTTCAAAGACTTGGATCATATCAATTCGTCGGGTAGATATCCTTTCACTTCTTCCTTGATCCGCTTCAACATCAGCAATTTCCACCATTATAGGACTCTGAAGTTTTCAAAGATGGGGATTTGAGGTAGAAATAGGGTGAAGAAGATAGTGATCACTTAACAGTTTTGATGTGACAAGTCGCCGCACACGAAATATCAGAAGGAATCTGAATTCTGAATTTGAAAGTGAAGTTCAAAAAATAGTGGATAGTCAACTCTTATAGCCGAACAATTTGAACTGATAAGGAAAGAATGATCATAAATGATATCTCAGTAAAAACCAGGCTCATCGAAATAGAATAAGAATGGGATCTTCTGGATACTACTTTTCTAAATAGTTTGGGTTCCAACAAGAGCAAGATCTCAGAATAATCTTCAAAGTAAGAGCAAGATCTTAGGATATTTTTCGAAATAAGGATAAGATTTCAAACAGAAGGATTTCAGCCAAAAATAGCAATAGACGAAGGAATCCTAAGATTCTAGAATAACTGCTGAAAATAGCAAGTTATCTTCCCTGATTAAGCTCGATGATTCCAAGTCGATCACGGATACTACAGAATCTGCTTTCAATGAGAGGCTTAGTGAAGATATCAGCTAGTTGATCATCAGTTCCCACGAATTCCACACTGATATTCCCTTTCTGGACATGATCTCGAATGAAATGATGTTTGACCTCTATATGCTTAGTTCGAGAATGATGAATGAGATTCTTAGTGATACTAATGGCACTAGTACTATCGCAAAAAGTAGGAATTTTGTCGTAACCTAACCCATAATCACTAAGGGTTTGTTTCATCCAGAGTAACTGTTGACAACAACTTCCTAAGGCCATGTATTCAGCTTCGGTTGTGGAAAGAGCGACAGCATTTTGCTTTCTACTAGACCAAGTCACAAGGGAATGTCCAAGTAATTGGCAAGTTCCACTCGTACTTTTCCTATCTTCCCTAGAACCAGCAAAGTCAGCATCTGAATAACCCATTAATGGGAATTCCTTGATATTGGGATACCAAAGTCCTAAGTTAACGGTACTTTTCAAATATCTAAGTATCCGTTTGACTGCAGTCAAATGAGATTCCTTAGGATTCGATTGGTAACGAGAGCACAGACCGATAGAAAACATAATATCGGGTCTACTTGCAGTTAAATAAAGTAAGCTTCCGATCATACCTCGATATTTTGTTTGATCGACATATGTACCTGATTTGTCGCTATCAATTTTTGTGGTCTGATGAATGGGAGTTTGGAAATACCTTGGAATCACTCATCCCGAACTTTACCAGCAATTCCTTGGCGTACTTTGTCTGTGATATGAAGGTTCCAGTATCAAGCTGCTTGATTTGCAATCCCAAAAAGTAGTTTAGCTCTCCCATTAGGCTCATCTCAAATTCTTGCTGCATAGACTTAGAGAAATTCTCACAAAGAAGATCGTTAGTACTTCCAAAAATTATATCATCAACATAAATTTGTACTAACAACATGTGATCTCCATCATATTTGATAAACAGGGTGTTATCGATAGTTCCAGTAGTAAATCCCATGTCTATCAAAAACTTACTAAGTCTATCATACCATGCCCTAGGAGCCTGTTTCAAACCATATAGAGCTTTATTCAATTTAAAAACATGATTTGAAAACTCTTCTTTTACGAAACCAGGGGGTTGCTCGACGTAAACTTCCTCGTTTATAAAACCATTTAAAAAGGCACTTTTTACGTCCATTTGAAAAAGTTTGAACCTTTTAAAGCATGCATATGCAAGTAAGATGCGTATGGATTCTAATCTAGCAACGGGAGCAAAAGTTTCCTCGTAATCTATACCTTCTTCTTGGGAATAACCTTTTGCAACTAACCTGGCCTTGTTTCTGGTGATCTCACCGTTTTCGTTCAGTTTGTTGCGAAATACCCATTTCGTTCCAATTACAGACTTCCCATCTGGCCTCTCTACAAGTGTCCATACTTGGCTCTTTTCGAATTGTGATAACTCCTCTTTCATAGCGATAACCCATGATTCCTCACTGAGAGCTTCATTGATAGTCCGTGGTTCCACCATGGATAGCAGTGCATTAGGTGATTCCTCTGTATCTTGGTTGCGTGCAGCTGCTCTGGTCTTGATTCCAGAAGTGATATTGCCTATAATTTGATCAGTTGGATGACTAGAAGCATGCTTAAATTTTCTGTGATGATTCTCATTTGGAACTTCTGGTTCCGTTGCTTCAGCATTTTCTTCCTTTGGAATTTCGTCCTTAGTTCCATCAGTAACCTGTAAATCTACGAGAGGCAATTCTATACCTTCCTCATTAGTAGCATCTGCGGTAGGAATTTCATCAAAAGTAACATGAATAGATTCTTGAACAGTCATCTTTCTTTTATTATATACACGATAGGCTTTGGAATGAAGACTGTATCCTAGAAATATCCCTTCGTCCACCTTGGAATCAAACTTTCCTCTTTTATCCCTATCATTTAAAACAAAATATTTGCACCCAAATACATGGAAATAACCTATATTTGGAGTTCTACCGTTCCAAAGTTCGTAGGGAGTCTTCTTTAGTATTGGCCTAAGAAAGACACGATTAGAGACATAACATGCAGTACTAACAGCTTCAGCCCAAAAGTGTTTAGCAATTTCATATTCATTTAGCATAGTTCTTGCCATCTCCTGTAACACTCTATTTTTCCTTTCTACCACTCCGTTCTGTTGAGGGGTTATGGGGGCTGAGAAATTATGGATATACCCATGCTCATCACAAAAAGATGCAAATAATCTACTATCAAATTCCAGCCATTATCACTACGGATTTTGCATGCATTCTTCCCTTGTTCGTTTTCAAGTTTCTTTAATAATGATGCAAAGTTCTCTAATGCTTCATTCTTATGTGCAAGAAATAATACCCATGTGTACCTAGAGTAATCATCCACAATAACAAAGGCATATCGTTTACCTCGCAATGACATAGTTTGAACGGGACCAAAAAGGTCAAGATGAAGTAGTTCCAAAGGTCTGGAGGTAGATACCACATTCTTTACCTTGAAGGATGACTTAGTCTGCTTACCCATTTGACATGCACGACATGTTTTGTCCTTGGTAAATTTCATAGTTGGAACTCCCCGTACTAATTCCTTATTGGTTATGTGAGATATCAGTTCCATGTTTGCATGTCCGAGGCGCCTGTGCCATAACCATGTGATATCCTGCGTGACTGCTAGACACTTGACATTCTGGTTAGTGATATCATCAAGAGTAATACAATAAATGTTACCATGTCGGGATGCACTCAAGATAACATTGCTACCTTCCTTAACTAAACACTTATCATTTTCAAAAGTAACTGAATAACCTTTGTCGCATAATTGACAAATGCTTAATAAGTTGTGCTCTAGATTTTTAACTAGCCAAACATCATCAATAGTGGTATTTAACAAGTTACCAACAGTGCCGACACCAATGATCTTAGCTTTCGTATTGTCAGCGTATGATACATATCCTCCATCACACGCTTTTAACGACACGAACTTACTGATATCACCTGTCATATGGCGGGAACACCCACTGTCGAGGTACCACTTGTTCTTCTTGCTGGAATTTCTTCTTTGTACCTGCAGGAATTAACATTTTTCTGAGGTACCCAATGTCTGTTGGGTCCTAAAACGTTAGCAGCAAAGTAATTCCTGTTGACGTGTGATATATCATTCGTCAAGCAATGTGATCTTATGAATATCTTTTTGTTATCCTTCGATGGGATACCATCAGGGTTCCTTTTTGGCCTCCAAACATACTTAGACTTATTAGCCCTTTTCAAGAAACAGTTGTATGAGTAATGACCGTCTTGACCACAGGAGAAACATTTTGGAACTGCTGCTGGAACCTGTTTTTCTTCCATGGAATATCCTATCCCTGTTTTCTCAGCATGTCTAGGAATGTTTAATAACATATCTAGGTTCTGTTTTCCTTCAAGAAATTTACTGATAGTGCGCTCTTTTTCTTCTAAGGAATGCCTAAGTGCAATGATATCTCTAGACATATCACTATTGTTCCTCTCAAGTTCCTCACATTTACATGCAACTCTTTCTTTCTTAATAGAATCTATCTCATTCTTTAAGCATGCAATCTCTAGATCAGCCTGATGTTTCTCTCTTGCTAAGTCATCTCGCTGTTTTCTTAGTTCTTTGTTAAAGACTTAAACGACTTAATCTTTTCATCAGCAATCTGAATTATTTCACACAATTCTTCCTTACTCTCTTCTATCTCAAAATCCGAGGAAGTGTTGTCATGAAGATCATCCATGTTAGCATATAACTCATTTAAGATATTGATCCTTTTAATAGTAGATGAGGAAGATACCTGATCGTCATCAGCCATGTAAGCGAGGTTTTCATCATCAGTCTGCTCGTTCCCGGATTCATCCCAGTTAGTCACCATGGCCTTCTGTTTCTTTGCCTTCTTATCATCATCTGCTGATGGACAGTTTTGTGCAAAGTGGCCTGGCTTGTTACATCTGAAGCATTTCTGTGCGTTGTTTCCAGACGAGGATATTCCCTTGCCATTCTGCTGGAATCTGTTGAAATTTCCTCTGAATTTTATTCTTTGTCGGAACTTTTCAAATCTCTTAGTTAGCATGGCAAGTTCCTTCATCATGTCCTCCTCTTCTTCATCGTCTTCATCAGACTCAGCTTCTACTTGCTCAGTGTTGAAGGCGATGGACTTTTGATTTTTGACTTGTGACTTCTCATTTAGTGAGGCTTGAGTCATCTCATATGATGTGAGTGATCCAATAAGTTCGGCAATAGAGAGATTGTCCAGATCCTTAGCTTCATAGATGGCAGTTACTTTGGCATTCCACTCTCTTGGAAGTGATCTCAATATTTTTCTGACCTTCTCATTGTCTGGAATGATCTTGCCGAGAGAGAACATTTGATTGATAATGGTCATGAATCTTGCATACATGTGACTTATAGTTTCATCAGCCTCCATAGTAAATAATTCATATTGATGGGTGAGAAGCGCTACTCTTTCTTGTACAACCCGATTGGTTCCCTCATGAGTAATTTGGAGCATTTCCCACATATCTTTGGCAGAGATACATGCACTCACACGATTGTATTCTTCCTTCGTAAGAGCACAAGCAATCATGTTTTTAGCCTTTGCATTCAGTGAGATTCCACGCTTTCCTCTAATGAGTATTCGATAGTTTTCTTTGACGATCCATCTTGCTTCAGAGGTGCGTACGGACCGGCAGTGATTATATCCCAAAGGTCGTAGTCAACAGCCAAGAGAAATTCCTTCATGCGATTCTTCCATACAGCGTAGTTCGTTCCATCGAACAGTGGTGGCCTAGAATGGGACTGTCCCTCTGCAAACATATCAAAACTCGAAGAAGCCATTAGATCTTTTACTCAGGCGTGTTAGGCCTGTCGTTTGAGTAACCTGGCTCTGATACCAAATGAAGTTCAAAATATGCCTAAGAGGGGGGGGGGGGGGGTGAATTAGGCTTATAAAAATTATGCTTCTTCTTTCAAAAAACCTTTTCTTTGAAAAACGTGATAGCAATGCAATCTCTAAGATATATCCTAAGAATGATTAAGTATCTACGTTATCACTTTGAAACCTTGAAATCGTTTCTGGAGTTATCTCCTTGGTTTTAAAAGGTTTTTGGCTATGTCTCACAGAAATGTAAATGACTGTAAAAGTAAAGTGAGACAGAGATTTTTATAGAGGTTATATCCCCAATTGGGGTTTAATCCTCTCCTTGAGGTTTGCTCCTCAAGAGTTAAATCAATCACTATTGTGTTACCGTAGTTGGTCACCGTAGTTAGTTACAATAATGATCGACATCCCTTTACACAACCGAAACAGGAATGAATACTAGACCGCAGCTAGGTTGCCTCACGCCGAGTTTCGTTCCACGTCGTTTCCCTGGGAATCACCACTCCCCGACTGGACACAGCTCGCTCCCGAAGGGCCCCCGGATACACCGATCCTTCCCTTCACGTGCAGGCACACTTCACTCTCGTCTCCTTGTGTAATCACAAGTCCGAAGACAGAATAGATGGTTTCAAAAGGATGGAATCACTATGGTATCGCTCGGATTCGCAAGTGTAAGCTCAACGGCAGAAGGATATCACCAGTGGAAGCTCGATAGCAGAATATGATCGCAAGTGTAAGCTCAGCTATATGATTTTCGTTTCTTCTGCACTCTCTGTCTTAAACTCGATATTCTAAGTGTTGCTCTTTATATAAGCATCGAATGGTCAACACTTCACATGGAAAGTTAGTTTCAAATAATATACTAATTCGGCACACAATCCATGCATATATCGAGAATCAACATTATCCTAATCATGCCAAACATATAATATCACAACGGTCATAAGATCAATCAGCATGATTCATTTCCATATATATTCACAAATTTCAGCTCAGGGAATAACCTACCATATCTAGGCGATTTCATGGATATCATCTAAAATCAAATCAGTGCATATCTTTCCATGTAGGGAGATCTCAATCAGATCAGAATATTCCATATATAGTTCCCATCGAGTAACAGATTTTCCATATATAGCACAACAGATTTCCATGCATGTCACAGAATGGTATTTCATATATAAAGCACACGGAATTTCCATATATAAGCACAGTGTGACAGACAACTTATCAAGGACTACTTCCCATATATTCCATGTGGAGCATAACGACTTTCCATATATATCTCATGATGATATTCCTATGTTACGAGCAAGATATCAATGGAATTTCAGTGATTTCAATGATATAACAGTTAAGCACAAAATCACATACTCGATACCATAAATATAGACAACGTTAAAGAGCATTGTATCGAATATTTTCACCTACTTAAACATGTATCAACATTACATTCGAATTACTTAAGTTATAGACCTTATTGCTTCTAATTACATGGAATCATCAAAACTCTTAGCTTCTAATTATATGGAATCATCAAAACTCTTAATCACATAAGACCAAAAAGGTCAACAAGAAGTCTTCATCCGATTAATTGAGTCGGTCTAAGCTATAAGAAACAAGTTGAACCCTTGATGCGGCTAATGACAAGTGTGAAACTAGTTTTCATAGTCAAATTCCATTTCGTTATACATAAATATTCATAAGTTTATTACAAATACATTTCCTGATGCATCTTAAGAGTCATAGCGATCCTATATATCATCCTCTGTAAATTTATTTACAAGATATATCATCACCGACTCGTAGACATTAGAACTTAGTCTAACGAATCTTCAAGGAATAACTAATAGATGTTCTATTCTTATGGATTGAAAGTAGACTTAATTGGGTATGCTGATGCCGAATTTCTATCCGACTCATATAATGCTCGACTGCAAATGAGTTATTTTGTTATATATACTGGAATTATTATTTCATGGTGGTAAGTTACACAAAGTCCAACTACTATTTCATCTAATCATTCAGAAATGTTATAAATTCGTTAATCTAGCAGAAAATGTATTTGGATGTTATTGGTAATTAAGTGTACACGACGAACTCGTGAGTTATTATCTAAATAAATCTTTACGCGATCTTATATGAAGATAATGCGACATGTATTGCTCAATTAAAGAAATGAGTTATTACATCGGAAGGAATGACACACATTTCACCAAAAAAAAAAATTTACACCTGATCTAGAGAAAAATGTTTATACTGACTTATGTAATTCAAGCGAAAATTTTGCAATATTTAGAAAACACTTCTCATGTAACTTTTAGAAATTGAGTATAAATTTGAGTTTGAAGACTTCAAGATTTGAATGATATTGCCATCATGATGGGTAAATATGTGTTGCATTTTTTTCCCATCACTGTGATTTTTTTTCATGGAGTTTTTTCAGTAAGATTTTAATGAGACAAATATATAAAAAGTGTATCAAAAGGAATAATGTACTTTTTTTCCCTTCGCTAGGTTTTATCACATTGGATTATTCTTAGTTAGTTTTTAATGAGGCATATCCCTCAGTATTGTATACAAAAGATTAAAACTAATTTTATTGTCGATGCTAACATTGTATGCTATGTTGTTTAAACTGTATTGTTGGGTAGAATGAGCCTAAACTCGCCGAAGACAGCCCGAGAAATGGCCGGAAAGCTGCCTGAATGATCACAGCTGTTGAAGAATTATTTTCAGCTGAGAAAATTTTTCTAAGTCCCTAGACATGATGTGAGCCGTCTGATCCTTCGCGCCATGATTCGATGGATGGAGTTTAAATGTGCAGTTTTGAATGGTAGCCATCGGATTAAGAGGGAGAGAGATGGATGGCTCGGATTAAGCGATTATTTCTGAAAATCGCTGCGATTTATTAATTTGGGTTCGAGGTACAACCATTGATGCTGAAGGTACAATCGGAAGAAGCCATGGTAGCTTTACATTGTGATCGTTAGATCTGGCCAGGTGCTTATGTACAACCCGTCAAAGCATGAAGACAACAGAAAATCATTATAAATACCAGAAATGAGACTCAACCCAATGACTTTGAGAGCTTGTAACTTTTTCTAGAGAACAAATTAGGAGAAGTTGTCATCTAGGGTTTTGAAGTAGACGCGGAGGTCTATAAAACCATGGTTGGAGATAATATAATCGAAGCTCTGTTGGTCCGTGGATGTAGGCCATAGTTCGTCCGAACCAAGTAAAATCTTGTTTTCATTTTCTGTGTTTTTTTTAGCTGCGTTTAGCTGGATTGAGCTCGCGATCGTCTGGATTGATTCGATCAATGCACAAACACAAACACTACACTAAATCACGAGTCGAACGGTGATCATTGATCAACAATTGGTGCGATGAGCATGGAGAAGTGACACGATCGTCACCGAATGGCTGCTACGCGACTAGAAATGGAAATCTTCAATGGATCGAATGATTATGGTCTATGGAAGTTGAAGATGAAGGCATTGCTTACTGAGAAAGGCCTGATGAAGCTCTGAAGCCTGAGGCGGACATTGAACCGAAGGATATGGCGGATGTATGGAAGAAGAAAATCAGAGAGCGAGCTTATTCAACTGTGATTTTGTGCTTGAGTGCTCAGGTCCTTCATAAGGTTACGAAGGAGACTTCGACGGAGGAATTGTGAAAGAAACTCGATGCTCTCTACTTGACAAAGTCTTTGGCTAGGAGGTTGTACTTGAAGCAAGCTCTGTTTACATTTAGAATGCAAGAGGACCAGCCTTTGGAACCTCAGATCGATCAGTTTTCTAAACTCATCTTGGATTTTGAAAACATAGGTGAGGAAATGAAGGATGAGGATAAAGCTTTGCTGCTTCTTTGTGCACTGTCTAAGAGCCACGACTACTTCAAGGAAGCGCTCTTGTATGGAAGAGAGAAGTTGAAGTTTGTCTTGGCATTGAATTCGAAGCAACTCAACACAAGAAAAGGCTCTGAAATTGCAGAAAATTCCGCTCCTGCCGATTTGCTATATGTGAAGCAAAAATCGAAATCTTCTCAAAGGAAGGGCAAATGTTCAAGAGAAGGTCACATTCGCAGGTTTTGCCCAAAAAGAGCAGGATCAAACTCGAACCATGGCAATGCTAAAGCTGTGGCAGATTTTGCTGAGGATGGGTTCGAATATGCCGAGGTTCTTAATGTATCTGAGCTTGAGGAGAGCAAGTAATGGATCCTTGACTCTTGGTGCAATTTTCATATCACTTGAAACAAGGATTGGTTGCAAGGTTTTAAGAAAACAACCAAGTGTAAGGTGAAGTTGGGTGATGGCAGATTTTGTCAAGTATTTGGGGTAGGATTAGTGCATTTGTGTCATGCCCCGACCCGCGTCGAAGGCGCAACAGCCGCCGCGTTTCTCAATAAATGCAAGACTCGATATCAACTCACAGTTATAAAATCAAATCGCACGAAAGAACGGTACTCGATAAAGAAAAATACATATAAATATCAAAGGAGGTTTTACAATACAAAGTGTCTCGATACATCGGTCAATGAAGAAATAATGTACAACAAAACCTCCTTCCAAAATATCCCCGCCAATGGATCCAATATAAGAGGATGATACTGTACCCAAAATGGTAGAAACAGCAGCGGAAATAAAGATCGAGAATGGCAAACCTCCGAACAAAAGAGATATCAACAACCTGGATAGAAAGAAGTATATATATATATATGGGGTGAGCAAACCACTAGCTCAGTGAGGAGATAATACAGACACACTTTCTCGTCACAGAAGGCGTGCCCTCAACGACGAACACCATCACAACCATCCAAATCACAACAACATCACAAAGATATCAAATGAATCAAATAGCACATATAGACGCGTGGGTAGCCATATCCTCCCTCGAACTGAGCTCCCCGTCGAGAGTCAGACGAGTCCGTCACCGTACTCTAGACAGTGTACCGTGAACTACCATATCTATCATGTATGATATGCATGTCCCACACCGGTGACGTTGACCGAGTCTCGTACTGGACTTTGTTACCTTCCCAACTATCACCCTCCAGTAATAATCAATACGTGGCAAACGGATAGGTGACTCGTTGGGCCTCACTCACCCGGGTTTGCCAAGCCACGGGCTACTACTCGATATGCCACTCTCACTCACCCGAACGTGGCCATTCGGGCTACTACATCTCGGAACCGAGTAAATGCAACATCAAATAATCATCGGCATCACAGCCATAACTCCACAAATCAAATCAACAACGTGGAATAGTGACATGCCATCACGTCACATATCCCTGAAATCATGAACGTAATTCACCGAAGCACATAGACATTTCAAATACTTACTAGCACCATTCACGAAGCAACATAAAATCCCAAGTTCTCATCAACGTAAGGATATGACCATCCTATAGCCGGCAAGGCCCACTAATGCATAATCCAACAATAACATATAATCTAGTGAAAACGACATAAAATAACCCATCGCGAGGTTCACACATCTCGCGAAGGGAAGGAGTCCCCATACTATCAACTCACAGTAAAGTCCTAGCTTTCTCCGACGTCTGAAGCTTCCCTCGAGTCCCTTGCCGAAGTTCCTTCGCCTAAATAAGAAGATAGCCATGAGTGATTTCAAAATAATCCAACTATTTGCTGAAAATTTCCTGTTTTCCGGCAGAAGCTTCAAAATTCCATAAAAAATCATAGAATGTTCGGATTGAGCTGTTTCCAGTGGCTATAGAAAGACAATGATCTAAGCTTTCAAGAATGATTAATTTCAAAACCATTGGAATAGCATAGTCAGGGTAAAACTGAATAACACAGAAGTAGCAGAAACAGGATTTTTTGGTCTAGATGCCAAACATTCAAAAATTCGTAACAGATCGTAGAAGTTTCGGAATGGGCTGATTCAAGCGGCTATGAAAAGCCTGAGAAGTTAGCGTTCCCACGAAATCAGGTTTAAAGAATTCGGAGCAGTATAACTATGTCAAAATCACAGAAAACAGAGACGGTGCACAGATTCGGTTAGAATCACAGCTGAATCTTCAAAAATTCACTGAAAATCGTACAAGTGTGGGATTTAGATGCTTCAAGTGGCTCTGGAAGCCTGAGAAACTTAGCGTTCAACAGAAACAAATTTCGCAAAGATCGGAGAAGATTAGCTAGGTCAAAATCGTGTATTACAGCAAGTGCACACTGAAAAATTTTCAGAATAAAAAGAACTTAATCCTCTACTAAGTTGGTTTAGAACACACCTTTGCTATGTTTAGATCCACCAAACCTGCAAAGAACGATTCTTAAACCCTTTCTTTCCTCTTTTTTTTTTTTTCTACTTTTCCTCTTCTTATTTTCACGTTAGCATACTTAGAGATGAAGAAAGGACTTTGATAAACATGAAGAAAGACTTTAAAGAGGAAAGAACTTTATGTACTTGGGCTATAATAATAAAATTTGGTTCATGGAAGTTCTTGGGCTGGATAGGTTTTCTTTTATTTTTGTTGGGCCATTATGGGTGGTATAAGTTATCTCCCCCTTAAAAAAGTTTCGTCCTCGAAACGTAAACGTACCTAACAAATCGAATAAATGTGGATATTGACGACGCATCAGTTCTTCTGGTTCCCATGTTTCCTCTTCCACCTTGTCGTTACACCAAAGCACTTTCACCATCGGAATGGACTTGTTACGGAGCTTCTTCTCTTGTCGATCCATGATTTGAACCGGTTGAACTTCGTAGGAAAGATCTTCCTTTAAATCGAGTGGGGGAAACTCGAGTATATGCGAAGGGTCAGGTTCATACTTCCGAAGCATAGAAACATGAAAGACATTATGGATTTGCGACAACTCTGATGGTAGCTCTAACCTATACGCAACACGGCCAATCCTTTCTGTAATGGTAAATGGACCGATATACCTAGGGTTGACCTTTCCACGATGCTGAAACCGCAACACGCCCTTCCACGGAGAAATCTTTAGAAAAACTTTGTCTCCTTCATTGAATTCCAGTTCACGTCTTCTATTATCCGCATAGCTTTTATGTCAATCCTGAGCCGCTTTAAGTCTATCCCGAATAAGTTTAACTTTTTCAGTCGCGTCTTCAATGAGCTCTACCTGTTCAATTTTTCTCTCGCCAACTTCATCCCAAAAGAGAGGTGTTCGACACTTTCGGCCATAAAGAGCTTCATACGGGGCCATACCTATACTGGAGTGATAGCTATTGTTGTACGCAAACTCCATTAGTGCTACATATTTGTCCCAGCTACCGCTTAGATTCAAGATAACTGCGCGTAACATGTCTTCTAGTGTCTGAATCGTCCTTTCCGACTGCCCATCGGTCTGGGGATGATAAGCCGTACTGAATAACAATTTTGTACCTAATGCCTTTTGAAGGCTTGGCCAAAAGCGAGAAGTAAAACGAGGGTCTCGATCTGATACAATGGACACCGGTACCCCATGTAGTCTCACGACCTCGTCCACATACAATTTGGCCAATTTTTCCAAGCTATATTTGGTATGCACGGGGAGAAAATGGGCTGATTTGGTTAATCGATCAACAATAACCCAGATAGAGTCGTGGCCTTTTTGAGTTCGAGGCAAACCCGACACAAAATCCATCGTTATGTTTTCCCATTTCCACTCAGGAATAGGAAGAGGTTGAAGCACGCCCGCTGGTTTTTTATGCTTAGCCTTTATTTGTTGACATGATAAACATTTCGATACGAACTTAGCAATGTCACGCTTCATACCCGGCCACCAATAGTGTTCTCGAAGTGTTCTGTACATCTTCGTGCTACCTGGATGCATGGCATAGGCAGAAGAATGAGCTTCTTCAAGAATATCTCTACGAAGATCTAAATCTGTCGGTACACAAACGCGATTCCGAAAGGTGAGAAGTCCGTCGTCTCAAGTTCTGAAATCACTCGTATTTTCTTGTTTTTGCTTTGCAATTTGTTGTAAGTTAGCATCTTGCGACTGCTTTTCTCGAATTTGCTCGAACAAGGTAGGTCTAACTTCAAATTTAGCAAGCAAGGAGGCTTCACTTGACTCTTCATGATGAAGCGATATACGAAGTCCTTTCATTTGCTCCAAGAGCAAAAGATAGTCCGATTGAACCGAAGCAAGCAACATGGAAGATTTTATGCTTAGCGCATTGGCTACAACGTTGGCCTTACCTGGATGATAATCAATGATTAGGTCATAGTCGCTAATCAACTCCATCCATCGTCTTTGTCGAAGGTTCAGTTCCTTCTGAGTAGTGATGTACTTCAAGCTTTTATGATCTGTAAAAATCCGACAAGTCGCACCATAAAGATAATGCCTCCATATTTTTAATGCAAAGACAATGGCGGCCAACTCCAAGTCATGTGTCGGATAATTTTCTTCGTTCTTCTTTAGTTGTCTCGAGGCATAGGCAATAACTTTTTCTTCTTGCATAAGAACACATCCCAAGCCTTGTCTCGACGCATCACTATAGATAGTGAATTCTTTAATCTCCGGGTTAGGCAAGGTAAGGATAGGAGCTGAAGTGAGTCGTCCTTTTAGTTCCTGAAAAGCTTTCTCACATTCATCATTCCATTCGAATTTAGCACCCTTTCGAGTCAGTTTAGTCAAGGATGAAGCTAACAATGAAAAATCCTTGACAAATCTCCGATAGTACCCAGCTAATCCCAGAAAGGTTCGTATTTCAGTCACGTTCTTCGGACGATCCCAATCCAATATAGCTTGAATTTTAGCTGGATCTACAAAAATTCCTTCCTTGGATATGCGATGACCGAGAAAGCTTATTTCACGAAGCCAAAATTCACATTTGGAAAGCTTCGCGTAAAGTTGATTTTCTCGAAGAGTCTCTAGTACAATTCTAAGATGATTAACATGCTCTTCATCTGATCTGGAATATATAAGTATGTCATCGATAAAGACGATAACAAACTTATCCAAATATGGGCGAAATACTCGATTCATAAGATCCATAAAGGCTGCAGGAGCATTAGTAAGTCCGAAAGGCATAACACAGAACTCAAAATGACTATATCTGGTTCGAAAAGCAGACTTAGGGATATCAAGATCCCTAATCTTGAGTTGATGATAACCAGATCGCAAATCGATCTTAGAGAATACTGTTGTTCCTTGCAATTGATCAAACAAATCGTCAATCCTAGGAAGGGGATATTTGTTTTTGATTGTTACCTTATTCAATTGACGGTAATCAATACACAGACGAAGTGATCCATCCTTTTTCTTGACGAAAAGAACAGGAGCACCCCATGGGGATGTGCTGGGTCGGATGAAACCCTTATCTAAGAGTTCACTCAGTTGAGTCTTGAGTTCTTTAAGTTCAGCTGGGGCCATTCGATAAGGAGGTATTGATATGGGAGTAGTCTCGGGAAGTGTATCAATAACAAAATCAACTTCTCGAGCAGGTGGTTGTCCCGGTAAATCCTCAGGAAATACATCGGAGAATTCTTTCACAACAGGAATATCATCTATCATCGTCGTAGAGTGTGAAGTATCGATGATCGAAGCTAAGAATGCCTCACACCCTTTATGTATTAATTTATGGGCCGAAAGCATTGAAATAATAGCAAGTGACGCCGATTGATCTTCCCCTTCAAAAATTAGTTCTGGAAGTCCAGGCCTACGGAAAGTGACAAGTTTTGCTCGACAGTCAAGAACTGCATGATGATAAGATAGTCAATCCATGCCGAGAATGGCATCAAGATCAATCAACGGTAGAGGTATCAAGTCGGCTTCTAGAGTAGAATTCTTTATCAAGATGGGACAGCTTTTAATTACCAAGTCTCGAGCAATACATTCCCCAAGAGGAGTATGAACAGTAACCTTGGGGGATAAGAGAGAAGCATGATAAGGTAGACTTGTAATAAGGCTGTCCCGAATATAAGATCGATCAGAACCTGGGTCAATGATAACATAGATCGAACGGTCTCCAATAGTTACTTGGCCTGTCACAACCTTAGGATTTGAGCGAGGTTCTTCTTGAGTCATATGAAACACCCGAGTCTGGTTCCTTTCGTACGTAGATGGTCGGGTGTTTTGGCCACCTGTGTTACCTCGAGATCCTGGTCGACTACCCTCGGATGTAGAATATGGTGGAGGATGTAATGCCTTGCCACGAGGATAAGAAAAATTCTGACCACTAGTCCTGGCAAGTTGGGGACAAGCTGAGCGCATATGTTCCGGTTTTCGGCATTGGAAGCACACTTGTGGGGCTTTACAGGGACCGTTATGGAATTGTAAGCAATTTCGGCACCTATTACCTCCACTAACAGATCCTGACGCTACGCTCTCGCCTCTCTTCGGCTGCTCACGAGGGTGAGAGGGACCAGATGCCACCGATGGAGGAATATTACGGGAAAATCCCGTACTTCTACTCATCTTCGATGCATTCCCTAATAGTGCTCCGCCTTCTCTTTCCTTTTGAGATCGTTCGGCTAGCTTATGTCTTGTCTGGATTAAGCCTTCGACTCTAATTGCTTCGTCCACGAGTTCGTCAAGGCTATCGTACTTATCACCCGACTTCAAGCGATCACGAATATTTATATTGAGACCATCTTCAAACCTTTTGCATAAATCCCTCATTGTATAAGATTCTGGAGCAAATTCGCGCAAGTCTAAGAATCTGCTCTCATAGTCGACGACCGTCATATTGCCTTGATAAATGCTGAAGAACTCCTTTCTTTTTTGATCTCTGCTGTACTGAGAAAAGTATCGATCTTTGAACTTCTCTACAAAGATAGGCCAAGTAATAGTCTCAGAAAATGTTTCCTTAAGATTCTGCCACCATCGACGCGCATCCTTGCCCAAGAGCTTCGTCGCAATCACTACACGATGACTCTCATCGATCGTCAAAGTATCGAACGTCTCCGTGACATCCTTTAGCCAAGCACCCGCTTCTGTAGCATCTCTTACGCCTTCAAATGTGGGAGTTCCCATATCAGTGACGGCTTTCACCAAATCAGGAATATAACGTACACTCCTAGGATTAGACCCTCCAGGTGTCGTATCTGAATAAGGAACATGTATGCTAGATGAGGGTAGAATTGGTTCACTTTGAGGCGGAACATCCTGAGCTCCCGCTTGCTGAAAGAATGGCATATCGGGACCTTGAGGTATAGCAGAAGTCGAAGGACCCATCGTAGGTGGTGGAACTCCATGTATACGAACATAATCATAATACACTTGATATTGCTCTGGTGTCATCATTTGCTCAACTCGCACTGGCGCTGGTGTTTGCTCGACAGGAGTCGTAGGAACACGAATAGTGCGACCTCGAGGTTTACGAGGAGCAGGAGAAGGAGGAGGACTCGGAGGACCACGAGAAGCGCGTCCTCTCCCTCGACCTTGGGTACGAGTTGGAGGTGCCATAAAGACTATCAATAGAAAAGATCAAAACCCATGTCAATGAAATAATATTTCATCAAAGACAGTGAGATGAAAGAAATGGATCCATTGGCTATACGAATGAAGAAAGGAAATAAATAAGACCAGGCTCTGATACCACCGAAACTGTCACGCCCCGACCCGCGTCGAAGGCGCAACAGCCGCCGCGTTTCTCAATAAACGCAAGGCTCGATATCAACTCACAGTTATGAAATCAAATCGCACGAAAGAACGGTACTCGATAAAGAAAAATACATATAAATATCAAAGGAGGTTTTACAATACAAAGTATCTCGATACATCGGTCAATGAAGGAATAATGTACAACAAAACCTCCTTCCAAAATATCCCCGCCAATGGATCCAATATAAGAGGATGATACTGTACCCAAAATGGTAGAAACAGCAGCGGAAATAAAGATCGAGAATGGCAAACCTCCGAACAAAAGAGATATCAACAACCTGGATAGAAAGAAGTATATATATATATGGGGTAAACAAACCACTAGCTCAGTGAGGAGATAATACAGACACACTTTCTCGTCACAGAAGGCGTGCCCTCAACGACGAACACCATCACAACCATCCAATTCACAACAATATCACAAAGATATCAAAGGAATCAAATAGCACATATAGACGCGTGGGTAGCCATATCCTCCCTCGAACTGAGCTCCCCGTCGAGAGTCAGACGAGTCCGTCACCGTACTCTAGACAGTGTACCGTGAACTACCATATCTATCATGTATGATATGCATGTCCCACACCGGTGACGTTGACCGAGTCTCGTACTGGACTTTGTTACCTTCCCAACTATCACCCTCCAGTAATAATCAATACGTGGCAAACGGATAGGTGACTCGTTGGGCCTCACTCACCCGGGTTTGCCAAGCCACGGGCTACTACTCGATATGCAACTCTCACTCACCCGAACGTGGCCATTCGGGCTACTACATCTCGGAACCGAGTAAATGCAACATCAAATAATCATCGGCATCACAGCCATAACTCCACAAATCAAATCAACAACGTGGAATAGTGACATGCCATCACGTCACATATCCCTGAAATCATGAACGTAATTCACCGAAGCACATAGACGTTTCAAATATTTACTAGCACCATTCACGAAGCAACATAAAATCTCAAGTTCTCATCAACGTAAGGATATGACCATCCTATAGCCGGCAAGGCCCACTAATGCATAATCCAACAATAACATATAATCTAGTGAAAACGACATAAAATAACCCATCGCGAGGTTCACACATCCCGCGAAGGGAAGGAGTCCCCATACTATCAACTCACAGTAAAGTCCTAGCTTTCTCCGACGTCTGAAGCTGCCCTCGAGTCCCTTGCCGAAGTTCCTTCGCCTAAATAAGAAGATAGCCATGAGTGATTTCAAAATAATCCAACTATTTTCTGAAAATTTTCTGTTCTGCGGCAGAAGCTTCAAAATTCCATAAAAAATCATAGAATGTTCGGATTGAGCTGTTTCCAGTGGCTATAGAAAGACAATGATCTAAGCTTTCAAGAATGATTAATTTCAAAACCATTGGAATAGTATAGTCAGGGTAAAACTGAATAACACAGAAGTAGCAGAAACAGGATTTTTTGGTCTAGACGCCAAACATTCAAAAATTCGTAACAGATCGTAGAAGTTTCGGAATGGGCTGATTCAAGCGGATATGAAAAGCCTGAGAAGTTAGCTTTCGAACGAAATCAGGTTTAAAGAATTCGGAGCAGTATAATTATGTCAAAATCACAGAAAACAGAGACGGTGCACAGATTCGGTTAGAATCACAGCTGAATCTTCAAAAATTCACTGAAAATCGTACAAGTGTGGGATTTAGATGCTTCAAGTGGATCTGGAAACCTGAGAAACTTAGCTTTCAACAGAAACAAATTTCGCAAAGATCGGAGAAGATTAGCTAGGTCAAAATTGTGTATTACAGCAAGTGCACACTGAAAAATTTTCAGAATAAAAAGAACTTAATCCTCTACTAAGTTGGTTTAGAACACACCTTTGCTATGTTTAGATCCACCAAACCTGCAAAGAACGATTCTTAAACCCTTTCTTTCCTCTTTTTTTTTTTTTCTACTTTTCCTCTTCTTATTTTCATGTTAGCATACTTAGAGATGAAGAAAGGACTTTGATAAACATGAAGAAAGACTTTAAAGAGGAAAGAACTTTATGTACTTGGGCTATAATAATAAAATTTGGTTCATGGAAGTTCTTGAGCTGGATAGGTTTTCTTTTATTTTTGTTGGGCCATTATGGGTGTTATAATTTGAGACCCAAGTCAGGTGTTGTAGGTATTCTTAGGGATGTTAGGTATGTCCCTGAGTTGAGATGGAACTTGATATCCATGGGAGCCATGGATGAGAAGGGATACAACACAGGAGCTTCAGCTAGAAAAATCTCTCACAAAACAGAACATGCTGATTTTTTCTGGTTTTCGAAGGCATGAAATCTATGTCTTAGAAGGTTTTTCTGTAATGAAAGGAAAGCATGAAATCTATGGAATCTATGGAAACTAGGAAATGTGGAGGGTTGAGTTTGGTGAAAGGAAAGCCAGAGAAACCTCGGCTTGAGGTGAAGCGAGGTCGTGCTAAACAGCTAGTTGGAGCACCTGTGATAGATTTTGTTGTGGTGAATCTTGACAAAGTGAGCTCGAATTGTGGAGATTTTGAGCTCGAGGTGGAGGCTATTCCACCAACAAAAGAGAGAATGTTCAGGCCACCTATAAGATCAAGCTCTGAGGTGGATGAAAGCTCGGATATGGAGGTCGAAACGGATGAAGAAATCTCGACTAAAAGTGATGATTCTGCTGGAAAATTAGAATATGTTGCTGCAAGTTTTAATGCCTTGCCGGTTGCTGAGGCTTCTTGTTCGAAGGAGGCCAAGAAGAAAGCAAAGGACAACTGTAAATGGGCTTGGAAGGAAGCTCTTGAAGCTGTGGAAGGAGAATCTTCGGGAGAAACGAAGATTGGAAACTTGAAAGGCCGAGTTGGTTCCAAGTGGGAGATTTCAATCTCACTTGGGATCAACAAGGTAAATTTCGAGGCTCGAAGCTCCTAGGGGAGCTTGATGACCAACAGAGCCAAAGCTTGAATCGAGGTAGAGCCTCGAATGGAAGCAGCAAGAGGAACTAATGTCGAAATCTACTGAAATTATTGAAGCTAAAGGTTGAAAAGGGGGCTGGTTTCTGGTAAACATTGTGGCAAGAATAACTCATGTGTTTGAGGCATTAATGTGGAGCTAGGTGCATGGATTGCAAGCTCTAGGCTCAAGTGGAGTTTTTTGGGTAGGATGGCCTAAACTCGCCGAAGACAGCCCGGGAAATGGCCGAAAAGCTGCCTGAATGATCACAGCTGTTGGAGAATTATTTTCAGCTGAGAAAAAATTCTCTAAGTCCCTAGACATGTTGTGAGCCGTCTGATCCTTCGCGCCATGATCCGATGGATGGAGTTTAAATGTGCAGTTTTGAATGGTAGCCGTCGGATTAAGAGAGACAAAGATGGATG
Organism: Lindernia subracemosa; assembly: GCA_028392965.1. NCBI lineage: Eukaryota > Viridiplantae > Streptophyta > Magnoliopsida > Lamiales > Linderniaceae > Vandellia > Vandellia subracemosa. Next base: position 282,651 of record JAQPCC010000031.1, read on the forward strand.
GAGGCTAAATGTGCAGTTTTGAATGGTATCCATCGGATTAAGAGGGACAGAGATGGATGGCTCAGATCAAGCGATTACTTATGAAAATCGCTGCGATTTATTAATTTGGGTTCGAGGTACAACCATTGATGCTGAAGGTACAATCGGAAGAAGCTATGGTAGCTTTAAATTGTGATCGTTAGATCTGGCTCAGTACTATCGAAGGGCTGAGATGACAGGCGCTATGTACAATTCCTTATGCACATGGTACAACACGTCAAAGCATGAAGGCAGCAGAAAACCATTATAAATTCCAGAAATGAGACTCAACTAGGAGTTGTCAACTAGGGTTTTGAAGTAGACGCGGAGGTCTGTAAAACCGTGGTTGGAGATAATATAATCGAAGCTCTATTGGTCCGTGGACGTAGGCCGAAGTTCGGCCGAACCATGTAAAATCCTGTTTTTATTTTCTGTGTTTTTTTAGCTGTGTTTTAGCTGGTTTGAGTTCGCGATCATCTGAATTGATTCGATCGATGCACACACACAAAAACTACACTAGATCACGAGTCGAACAGTGGTCATTGATCAACATATATTGTGTCACTCAATGGTGATTACGGAATAGACCAATCATTTTACAAGATACAACAACAAAAGTCTCATAATAGAAACACACTCATTCCAAGACCAACAAACTTATTCAATTCTCTTCAGACTATCACATGTGTTATGCATATGAAATATACGAATGACATTTCACGACGAGGCAAAGACAAAATTCAACATGATTTTCAGATTTTAAAAGATGTTTGAGGTGTTGGAAATGAACATTCCTATACATAGATGGGATGAAATTTGTCTAAAACTTATGTCTGATAATGATTGCTGACAATCGTTCAATTAGAATTGACATCTTAACCAAATAGATGCAATTCTTAATGAAGATTTGCTTCCTTAAATCACTTGGTAAAAGTAGCAACAATTGGATTCATTTTTATTTAAAAATTCCCAACAATTTCTTGCTGATCTTTTACAGACTAGAGATTCCATCGATTTTACTTAAGGCGTTGATGCACTATAATGGTTGACAACGAGGTCTGCACGAATTGAAGGAACACTTATTACAAACTATTCCGCATGTTCATCGTTTATAGTAAGCTCTTTGTCATTAATATCCTACCATCCAACACTTATTACCATGCAAATTTCACTAAAATAATAACCTATTGGGGGAAAAATGTTTACTAGGGATGGTATGTCACTCAATAATCTGAGGATAGACGAATTAATATTTATCAATCAATCAATAATCGCCAGCAACACACCAATGAGTACAATCCATTCCTCGGAATACGTTGTACTTGCTCGGATGTCCATCTTTCCTCAGTTGAGACAAAGTCGTAATGTCAAGTAAACGCACTGACGATGTTGTTGTTGAAGAAATATTGCTTCTCAGAACTCGTTTAAGCACATTTAATGCCGTCGGGTCTCCACCGGGATATGTTGATCCTTCGAGCGGCTTTGTTTCGTATGCACAATTTTTTGCACTGCTATCATTCCATGATATTCCACTACGAAGTTTTTAAATTATAGCATGAATAGTTTTTGGGGTAACAAATCATCAAATTGTTGAAGATTATAATCGACCCCATAAGCAACGGAGAGATATATAAGCAAACAAACGATCAAATCCACAAAGAAAAACACATGCATTAACGCGGTTCTATCTCAATAAACCCTAATATTGGAATAGAAAAGTTTACAATGTGTTTTCCTAGCACACAAAGAGCACCCTATTATCTATACTAAACTATAAAAGATCTTTCTCAACTTTCAATGGGCTTTTTGATATTTGGGCATTTTGATGAATTAGCACAACAATTAGAATGAAAGAAGAAGAATCAAAGTGAAGAAATCGTGATGTGTACTTACTCGTAGTGTGATGGGGAGATTCCTTGAAAGAAAACTCTTGTTTTCACAGGGTTGACTTCTTCGTTTACCCATTTTGACCACCTCTCTAAACCACGTTGAAATGCTAGCATACGGTCCATGTCCTTGACCACCTTGCCATCACATTCAACGTAATCCCACCTGCGAAGTGTAATGATTTTGTTGGCGAATTTTGCATGCATTCATAAATACATATATAAAATAAAATATATAGTCCCATCAAACGGAAATTTGATCCATTCCCTGTAGATTTTCGCATAAGTGTTGAAAATGAAATATACAAAAGATATGTTACTGCGAAAGAAATAAGAAATGATCTAATGTATGTAAATTTTTTGCGTAATTAGAAGACATTATATATATATATATATATAGACGTACGGTTGCTTGGGCCCGCTACGGTACCACCATAGCCATGTGTTGAAGATCAATACATCATTTTGCTTCCATGTTGCTCCGTCGCTGAGTGAATCGAGCTTTCAAACTCGACCGACTGATTCACTTACGATGTCAACCAAGTAGTGGGAAGGGAAGTATGTCACTGAAACACTATATTCCTGCAATTAATCAAATTTATGATTCTAACTGTTAATATATACATCGGAAAGTCGCCAGTCTCAACTGTCTTATTTAGTGGGTGGTTTGGTTTGGTTTTACTGAAAATTAGGTCACAACACAATTGCATATATATGTAAGGTAATAAAATACATAAATTATTAGAATGGAACATAAATGAGTAGTGCACTCTATCACCTGAAACATCACAGAACTGTTTTGCCTCGTAATGTTCGACGATGACGAAGCTTCCAAAAGGCAAACAAGCGATTGCCATTGATTCAAACTCAATGAGTCTCCTACAAACATTATCCTTTTGCCTTTCATCCTCTGAAGAAAATCCATACCGTTGAATCTGCCCGGACATATATAATTACAGCGAGCGGACAATACCAGATGATCACAAATGGAAAATTAAAGAGGAGAGACAAGTTAGTTTAATCACTCACCTTGGTAAGCTACATCCATTTGGTTGCCATCTGTATTTGAGATAGCTTTGGTCGGATCTTCCATACTTCAAACAATCGAACTCTTTCCTGATAGAAGAACATCTAGAAGAATCGAAAAGAGGGTATGATTCATCATAAACCCATCGGCCTTCGTATATATTATTGCAAGTATTTCCTCCATAAGGACTTGTCGTAGACTTATTCGAATATACAGGAAGAATAATAATAATAATAAGGGGCATTAAAACAAGGACGGATAGAGGTGGATTTGATCCTTTTGCCATCTTCTTTTTTGGCGAAATATCACTTTCCTCTCAGGAGGCATAAAGTATTTGGTTGCGAAAATATGAACATTCGTGAGATGACTTGCTTTGTATATACGTGCGTGTGGCAGTTTTTACACTGAAAACCGCACAGTAGGACGCAAGAAGGTATTGTATTAATTACAGCTCGCTGGTAAGAGAGTATTAGAAAAGAACCTAGAGATAGTATTAGATTAACTACAGATCGCAGGTAAGAGAGATCGAGAGTATTAGATTATTTACAAGTCAACCAAAACTTTTGTGACGTTCATAATTCTATTGATTTATCTTAATTTTAATAGGCATTATTTTTGTTTTTAAATAAAAAGGATACTACTTTTTTTAATTTTTGGGCATGACAAATACCTATTTTTTTGGATCCATGTGGGGCTATCACATCCATAACACATGATAAATACTTATTTTGTGGGCGATCAATCATAGAATCATTATATATATTCGAATGCTCATGTCGTTGCATGACTCTCTATTTTAATCCTAATATCAACTAACATGGGAACATGACATGACACCTACATTCGTTGCGACAGATAATGCTGATAGGGAACTTTCGTTTGAGTACTGTTTAACTGTAATAAGACCAAATGCCGAAGCTGTTATTATTATTATTATTATTATTATTATTATTATTATTATTATTATTATTATTATTATTATTATTATTAAGAAAAACAACCTAGTTAGCTAGCTGATTGACTTTATCAAAATTTATGTTTGAAGAGTTTAGATACAAATTGAGTCCATTATGCAAAATTGAGTCCAAGAGGCTACGTTCTAGAAAGAAGCTATCAATAGAGAAATTGAGTCCATTATGCAAAATCATACGTGTGAGTTAGTAGATCTCCCAAAAAGGTGCAAGCCTTTAGGATGCAAATGGATCCTTAATAGGAAACTCAAAAATGATAAAATCAATTGAGAAATATGAAGCTCGATTGGTAGCTAAAGGATTTAACAAAAAAGAGGGGTACGATTTATTCGATACATATTCACCTTTAACAAGAATTATGTCCATTTGAGTTTTCATAGCTGTTGTCGCATTGCATGACCTTGAGATAAACAAAATGGATGTGAAAATAGTTTTCAAGAATGAGGAACTAGAGGATGAAATACATGAATCAGCATGGACACCCATGATCGATAGTTCGAGTCTAGCCGGTTCATAACGGAAGTATCAAAATAAATAGGCATATAAAAATGCATATGTTATGGTATGATAGGGATGACGATTATGTGATTGACAACGTGAAAATGACGATTTTATGAACTCGATGGAAATTGAATGTCATATGTTTACAATTTTATAGTTACAGATATTGATTTACATTATGCGATCATACTCTAAATAGTTGTCTTCACAGTTGTTGTAGATAGCTAGCAAACGTCTTAAAGTACAGCTTCCGCGTAAAGACATGGATTCAAGGTCGGCCGGCTACGCTGTAACGTCTCCGTTCCTATTTCCTTATTATGCACGTATTTCATGCATCTATAAAACATTCGTATAAAATTTTTCGCCTTTTAAAATCATTCATGTAGCATACAAACGGGGCGTACATTCTATACGTATCATTTTCACACATAATATACATATCATGCTTATTTCAATGACACCCAAAAGTCGATAATGTTTTCTTAGTCTACATGCTTCGATGAACAGAGGGAAGCATGATGAAAGTGTAGCCGGCCGACCTTGAATCCATGTCTGTACACGGAAGCTTTACTTTAGAAACCGTTCGTTCGTTATCTACAACAACTGTGAAGACAACTATTCAGAGTATGATCACAACATGTAAATCTATAAATATAAAGTCATGAGCATATGAGATTCACATAATCATCATTTTGTCATGTACGCATTTCTATCATATAACCAATTGTTCAATTCATCGAATTCATAACATCGTCTTTTCCATTGAATTCGTGTAATCATCGAATTCGTATCATCATCATTTCCATCGTAATGTCATGCCGTCATTCATATAATTCCGTCGAATCATTATTCACATAATCATTCCATCATGCAACCATCGTTCACATGATTCCTATAACATATGTAATTCTACATGATGATACTCCCGTTATGAACCCGCCCGTCAACGAACTATCGATCATATGTGTGCCCATGCATGGGACTCTGTAGGCATTTCTTTCTTTTGGTGCATGTACATGACTCTGTCATCCCCCGATTTGTAGGGACGTAACCGTGGCATAATACATCGCATCATCCGAAGCCGTAGCAGTCATAACGGTTTCTCCTTTTTCGTAACATATGAATGCACATGACGTATGACATAAAATCGTATAAATCAAATCAATTCATACCGTTCATGTATACCACATAATTCATCGCTTTTCACGTATATCACATAGGCACATAAGGTACACGTTGTCGATCACACTCACAGATTTAGCTTATATAATCCCGTTTCTTTACTCGACTTTGTCCTTGCCTTTATCGAGATCACGACCTATAAAGGCGTCACATTCAATACATCAATACAAGACCTTATGAATGACATATATGCATGATATGAATGTTCTTATATATGAACAAGTCCTTGTTTTAAATCCTTAGCTTTCATCAACTTCTTATAATAATTTCCAAAATGACTTTCTGAAAATATTTTTCAGTAGTAGCAGTCTGTACTCTTTTACTCATATCTTTCGATGCAGGACACTTATAATGTTGGTTCAAACTGTTCTGGACAGCCAACTCCATTGTCTAAGACTTTCATTCAGTTCATATTCCCGGATTCTAAGTGCATCAGTGCCAAAAAGAGTCATCAACCTACTTCTTGATTGCTGCTGTTTCAGAACTGGCAGTCAATGCCTCATGGAACCTAACTTTTAATATACGACATTAATGCTGTTGAATCCAACTGGTCTAAACAGCTAACCTTATTGTCTAAAACTTTCATTCTTTACATATTCTCGAATTGTAAGTGTATCCACACCAGAATGAGTCTTTAAAGTATTTCTCAGTTGCTGTCCCTCTGATTAAGCAGTCAGTACCTTTTTCATCATAACATTTGATATAAAATACCAATGACTTTGATTACAACTGTTCTAAACACTCAACTTAATTGGTTAAAACTTTTATTCTTTACACACTCTCGAATTCGCAGGGTATCAACACTTAAATACGTCATTAATATGCTTCTTAGCTGCTGCCGTTCTGATTTGGCAGTCAGTGCCTTTTGTATCCTAACTTTTGATACCCGACACTTATGACTCTGATTCGAAGTCCTATAGCAAGCTTCTCAATTCTATACAACTTTTGTTCTTTTATATTTTCCATATTCGAAGTGTAACCACTTCAAAAATAGACATGAACACAGAACAGAGGCTGCTGGAAAAAAAAACTGAGATGATCACCTGCACCTTTTCTATTAACAATCATGTTTCATCCATGGATGAAATCATATCAACTCCTCATGTTCGACCCCTATCTTCCTTATTAAGCTAAACATGATGTTAACTTCACAATAATTCATCTAGGATTGAGAAAATATGGATTATGGTAACAAATTACACATGTATACCTCATTAGTGCATAATAGAAGGTTTTCGGTCCTTATATGCATGAGAGGAAAAGTTTTCGGTATCATCCTTCTTTTCGGTATCTCTTCCTTAAAGTTTTCGATATATGAAATATTTCGGTATTTACTTGAGAAAGGTTTTGGTACTATCTTAGTTCTCGATATTTAAGTTTTCGGTATGATAAACTTCTCGGTATGCAAATAGTTTTCGGTATTTTAAGTTTTCGGCATAGGAGAAGTTTTCGATACCTAATAGTTTTCGGTACAGAAAAAGTTTTCGATACCTACTAGTTTTCGGTACAGAAAAAGTTTTCGATACCTAAAAGTTTTCGGTACAGAAAAAGTTTTCGGTACCTTGTCTTTTCGATAAAATACTTAGTTTCTGATTTTCTTCTGTATAATATATGAAACTAAATCTATCACTTTAATCAAACCTCATAATAAAAATGCATTACACATACAGTCATATAAATGCATGAACCTATGAAATAAGGTTTTGGTTTCGGTTCCTGACATACGCTCTCATCCTGCTTCCCTCTGTTCATCGTTTGCATATAGTCTAAGAAACATTATCGACTTTTTTATGATGTTTAAATGATCATTATATGTGAACATATGTATATTATGTGTGAATGTGATTCGATCGGATGAGCGCTCATGTTTTTATTTAACAGGAAGAAAGGAAGGATCGTGAAAAGCGAAATATTTTACGTGAATATTTCATAGATGCATGAAATACGTGCATAAAATATGATAGGAAAACGGGGCGCTACATATACAGGCTTGGGAAACCTATTTAGTGGTTATGCCAAAATCTCTCCTACTTGTTTAGTAAAATATAAAACTATTCCTAAAATACCTTTTCTTTTATTCAGTCCTTTTTTATCTCCCGTGTGAGTGTTCTTTTCTCTCTACTTTGAGGGCTTCTCCTCTCTTTTTGAGAGTCTTCTTTCGACTTTCACTCTTTTCTCCATGTTTTCTTCGTTTCTCAATTAACTCTTGAATGGATTGCTCCTCTCCAGGTGAGCGATGCCCTTGTTTTTTTTTTAGTCTTTCATCTTCGATCCCGCGCTTTCTTTTTCACGCAGCTTCTTCGTTTACTCCTGCATTTCATCCATCTCTTCTATTATCTGTTTAATTTATTTGGTTTTTTTCTTTTTTTTGAGTCTTATCTACTAGGGTTTACAGTGGGTTGAAGAGTTTCTTGGCAAAGCACGAATTGCTCCCGGGGTGCTCATGCTACTTTGGGTGTGCCGGATGATTTCTTGATGGCTCGTAACGATATTGAGTTAACGGTGTTGAGAGATCTATTATATCCTACATCGGATAATTCTACTCACCCGTCTCAATTAATATGCTCAAGCGAGGCAACATCACCTATCACCAATTAATTTTAGGATGAAGCCCTCGATTTCTTTATATGGTATCAGAGCGGATTCAATCTATGCTCACCGTCACCCAATTCATATGTCCACATGTGAGGCCAGTCACGCCACACTTGAGGGAGCGTGTTGAGATTTCTATTCTATCACACATCGGACACACGTGAGGGAGCGTGTTGAGATTTCTATTCTATCACACATCGAATAATTCTACTCACCCGTCTCAATTAATATACTCAAGAGGCAACCTCACATATCACCAATTAGTTTTAGGATGAGCCATCGATTTCTTAATAAACGGAAGAGGAATTGAAGACCCTTACTATTTCCGATAAGGTTTTAGGGTTGCAAGCGAAGAGAAATGTGTTCCCAGTAATTGGAATCATACTATCATGAAGATCTTTTAATTTTAGGGCACTGAAACAAACCCCGTCAACGGCCTTCTCACCTCAGCATGGCATGGATATAAAGCTAGACGTGATCTTGACCGACAATGGATTCTAAATGCATCCATCCCCCTTGCCTTTGAGAAACAGCTCGTCCTTCTTAAACAAGTAGACGAGGATGAGGATATCATCACAACAAAGCTAGACGCATGTCAAATTTATAAACTACCGACTTGGGCAAGATCGATAAATATTCTTCAGCAAATTCTATTCCAACAAGTATATACATACCCAAACCCAACCCAAGCCCCATTACTAAACCCGACCCGATACCCCTAACCGTCCCTGTCCCAAGTACGGAGCCAAATTCTATTACACTTCCACACCCGTCTGAACTCCCCATCTCAACCTCAAAACCATACACCGATCAAACACGGAACCTGGTAGAAAAACCACATCTTATGCATAATACCATAGCCCATTATTTATGGCAACCTTGTTATCTTTGGATATTCAATAATACCCTTACTTTGCCTTCCAATATATATATATATATATATATATATATCATGTACTATTTTTTTTTCATTTGACATTCATTCCATTCCAAGTGCGCAATCAAGATGAATTTCCGTAGGAGTTAAACCGTTTCTGCGAAAGAAAATAATAAAAATCTAATTAATAAAGGTAATGGTTTACGAATGTCATGAGCGATAAGATAACGTAATCTATTGATCATTACATGAAGCCCTCTATACCAACACACACTGAGCTCTGAGTTGCTTTAGTTGATGCCTCTCAAATGCTGCACAAGCCAAAGAAGTAAGATCAGTAACACTATTCCCAGAAGTTCCCAGCTTTGGCGTAGACTTCGATCTACGAAATTTCCTACCTATGCAATTTAATACACTAATTCAAGCGCTATGCAAATTTAGTACACTAGTTGTATATGAGAGTTAAAAAAATGTGTTTTTGAATTTGTCACTTATGAATTCTATTTGTTAGGAGATTTCTTCGATGAGTCTTGGTGTTTTCTCTCATTTATATTCTGGTCTGTGAAGAAAATGTTTTGAATGTAAAAATTTCCAACACACTATAATACTCTGAAATAACAACCTGCCCGTCGTCGTGAAATCACATTACTAAGTAATGAAACACACAATCCCCAGCTGAGGAAAAGAACAACATTTTTCCTCGGATAATATAAATCAGTAACAGTATGGAATAATGATTTTGACAAAGGAAAAAAAAAATCGTCAAGACACCAACAAACAATAAACATGGTTTTTCTCAATGGCTTATTTTTACTTCACAAAAATCAATACACACACAGACACACACACACACACCACACACACTAATCCCATATCATGACAACGGCTATGACTCCAACCCCAAGAGTCACGGCCAAGAACTTGTAAAATGGGGTATCGAAGTAGGACTTTTCCGTCGATTTGAATCCCTTTGCAATGAGATGATTTATGGCTACATATACGAAAACCCCACAAGCTATTCCCATCGAGATAGCATAAGTCCAATCGGCCTGACTACCTTGCGACGTGGCGTCAAGAGCGATGCCTATTCCAACACCAATAGGGCTCGAAATGGCGAAGGCAAAAGAGTAAGCAACTGTTAGCAAAAAGGGCCTCTTTGGGATCATTTTCAACAGTGCTATACCCATCGCTATGGCTGCAAATATCTTGTGAAGTGATATTGTCCATAGGTTCCTCCATGCATCCGATTTTGTGCCTGCATATGGAAAACATTTTCAAGACAAATAATAATTAAGGAAATACTCTGATTAGCAAACCTAGTTCAAATATTACAATAAATAATAATTTGATGACCATACCTGATACTCCAACGGCGATACCCTCAAAAACGGAGTGAAAGCATAGAGCTAGAATCAAAAGTATCGTATCACTAACTGAATTCGTCCTCATCAGAAACGGATTGTTGCTATCTTCTTTATGATCTCTCCTCTCCATTGCCGATTCTTCAACATCAACTCTACCACTGCTATGCGGCTCCTTAACCACCTTCCTCTCCACCACATAAACAATCACACAATCTCCAAGCATAGTCAGAAGATAACCAGACGAAGCCAACATGAAGGAGAATGGATAGCTCTTTGAGGTCAGATCGCCAAAAGTCGAAGTCGAATCGCTAAGGAAATGCATGAGCGACGTGCCCAAGAAAACCCCACCTGCAAACTGAGTCCCCAAGAGAAGAAAGCTCTCGTTCCATCGGTAAAAGTAGGGCGAGACGCCGCCTATGAAAGTGCTCACAAAGAGGATTACGAGGCAGTAAATCTTCACCAAAATGAGCCCTCTTGAGTGAAGGTTCGTTTGATCTCTTGTCGTGGCGTTTTCATCTGCGGAGCCTCCGTGGCTATCGATATACTCGGGGAGTTGGAGGAGTAGCACGATGACGAGTGAGATCACGAAATGGGACTTTGAGAATGGATTGAGAGAGCCCATCTAAACCAAAGATTTGTATGACTTGTTAGTAATGAATGATTTGCTAATCAAGAGATGTTATTTATATAGAGGTTAGGGTGGGGTGAGAGCTGTTGGGAGGTACTGTGTGTTTGCAGTACATGTTTGACTTTCTATATATCTTAAGATTGTACTGCACGAGTGATTTTGAACAACTGTTTGTACTTAAAAATTCGGTTGACCAACAAAAAAAAAAACATTATTTCAGTTGATATTACGGAATTTATATCGAAATTAAGGTTAAGTAATTGATAGGATATTAATATGTCAAGTGCACATTAGAGAGACAGCTGTAGTAGTAGGATTTGATATGAGGGAGACAAGAAGCAGAAACATTTTAATGAAATAAACTAGCAGTACTGTAAATGTAATGATCGCGCGGTAGTGACGTGAGGAGATTATATCAGTTTTTTTCGATATTATGGCTATCCGAATTCATTTCAATACATCAAGTATTTATGGGTGAATCTTATATGCCTGTGATGTGGATGGAACTCTAGAAGACACTGATCTCACCTCAAGATCAAAGCAAAGAGTTAATTTTCGTCACTTCAGGAACATGGGATAGAGAGTGGCTACCGAGGTTGAATGAAAACATAAAGCACGAGAATAAGTCGGTTAATAATGAACAGAGCTAACAGCGGTCAGGCGCTCCTAATCGAGCAAACATCCAGGATGGGCAGATCTCATTCTAGAACAGAGGCGGAGACCTAATGGCGAACGACTTAACAGCAACGTGTCAGTTAAGGAAAAGTGGTATCACCTCTGTTGCCACGGTTGGTTAGATAGACCTTGACGACGGGTTACTCGCGTGGGACAGTAGATAATCACTTTTGGTCCCCGGGCATATCTGCATAGGTTTAGCTAGAAAGGGATGCCTCTAACAAAGGCGACGACTCGCTGAAGTCTGATCGTCCTTGAAGATTGACATGTGGAGACGTATTCAACGTACATTGGGGAACATTTGCGTCAGGAGGAATGTCCATTTGGCAAGCGCACGATTATCCATTTGAAGACAGATCCCTCAAGGCACACACACCAAAAACACACGCAGATTCTCTCCCCATCATCCTCTGAAAACCTGAAACTACTTGTAAAATCGAGAGAATGCGAGTTTGAGTGTGCAATCATTATTGAATAATAGTAAACATTGTTCGGCAGCCCGTGGAGGTAGGATTCAACCAAATCCAAACCACGTAAATCTGTGTTTCAAATTTATTTTTATGTTTTCTCAAAGCAAGCCAAGTTTCTTAAGCTATACCATAAATATTGCTTATTCGCTAATATTCTTTTTCGGATCAATAAATCTTTTTGATCGAGATCACATCTGCATCAAATGGTGTCGTCTGTAGGAAGACCGGGCTGAGGCGTGAGTTTTTTGGCTTTGGCAGCTTGCTTGGTTTGTGCATCGTGAAAAGTAATGTGTTTAGGTTCTCGTTTGGATATCTAATTTTTGGTGCTGGTTTGACGGTGAGTGAAGCTACTTTTCGATCGCATCGATGGAAGGGTAATGTTGTTTCCTTAGAACCTGCCGGGGAGGTTTGAAGAGGTGGCTAATGGATTAAGCGTGGGTCAAGGCCAGACGACCATCCCGACCACCACCTTTGGAGCGATGGCTCCTAGGGATGGCAAAAGTTTTGGACCCTACCCATACCCATAGGATCCTACCCATTAATAATTGGTATGGGTAAGACCCAATTAAATTTAATGGGTATGGATCCAACCCATACTCAATCAAATTAATTATGAATCTTAAGTGGGTATTATCCATTTACCCATTTTACCCAAATTAAGCCCTAATTATTTTATTTCTCTCACTCTATTCTCTCTCACATATGTCGCCAATCACTCGTCCTTCGTCAATCAGAAGTTAGCCAATCGCCGATCGTCGTCACAAAGACCTTCGTCGAAAAAAAAAGTTCGTTTTGCAACTTTTACGTCGCAAACTCGACGCAAAAACGTTGTTTGCAACTTTTGTGACGGAATTCAGACACAATTTTGTGACTGTTAGGAATCCATTTCTAGTGCTCAAATGTCATGTTATCTTTGTCTAGGGACCAAATTGTAGTTTATGATAAATAGGGACTGATGTGATATATACCAAAGTATGCTTTGGTATATATAGGGCAAGTGTGTGTATTTTACACACAACTTGAGATACCAAGCGAGACTTTCTCTCATCTAGAAAATCTCTCTCACCATTATAGTAGTCTAGGGTTCATTGTAGAGAGGGAGTTGGATTGCTTGTAGAGAAAGTCAAGTGATTAAATGAAGATTGATTGATTATCTCCTTCATGTCTTCCGCGCGTATCTAACAAGGTGAGTCAATCGATTTAATTCTCAAGTTCATCTTCGTTGGGTGTTTAATCTGGAACCTACAGTGACGATTTTTGGGTCGCAAATTTTTTCGACGGTTATGCCGTCCCAAATTTTCGACGAAAAACCGGTGGAAAATTTTTGCGACGGAAACATATTGTTTGCGACGGAAAATCGGTAGCGAATTTTCCATCGCAAATTTTTGCAACAGAAAAATCGCCGTACAATCCTTCGCTATTTGTGAACATTTTTGTAGCGGTAATTCTCAAACATATGAACTAGGGGTGAGAGATGAGCCAGCCGGCTCGAGTAAAGCTTGGCTCGAGCTCGTGACAATTGAGCTCGAGCTCACTCATGAGTGCTCGAAAGCTCGCGAGATGGCTCGTGAGCTTTTTTTTATTTTGTTTTTTTTATATGTTTTTATTATTTTTTATTAAAAACTCGAGTTCGACGAGTTTCGTGATCTTGAGCTCGAGTTCGAGCTCAATTAGGTTTAATCGGCTCGGCTCGAGCTTGACGATGAAAAGATCGATGAGCTCGAGCTAAAATGAAAGGCGAGCCCAAGTCGGCTCGTTTACACTTCTAATGTGAACAATTAAAAAATTTCGTAATTATATCTTATTTAGAGCTTTAGCGACTAAGATATCATCGCCATCGTTCTATGAACTAATGCTACAAAAAGATTATCGACTTATCTAGTTAATGTTCTATTAAAAATTAAATATCCATTTAATACCCAATTAATACCCGCTTACCCGTTAGTTCCAATGGGTTTTGGCATATACCCAATTATTAAGACCCATTAAATATTGGGTAGGGTCCATACCCAATTATTTAATTGGGTTTGGGTATGGGTCTAGATGGGTATGTCCATACCCTACCCATTGCCATCTCTAATGGCTCCTCGAACTCCCATCACCATGATAGTGGAACAACTAAATCTCTTGGTGAAAAATGTTGTGGACACCCCCTTGGATGCTGAAAAGAAGGAAGACAAGGGTAAGAGAAGGTGAACGGTGTCCAAGGAAGCGATGCAGTTGGATGGAGACGACATGAGAGAATGGCGTGGAGCCGGAGACACGGAGTGTATCAAATCTGGGGAACGGTGTTCAAAAGGAACAGAAACCTGGAGGTTCAGAGTGAAATGCCTCTTGTCCAACCCCCCAAACCTAAGGGCAAACGTCTGGCAAAACTAAGAAAAGACCAAGGATCCACGAGGCGAAGATGAAATTCGTACTCAAATCGGGATCTGTCTGATACCACGAGATTGGCTAAGTGAATACCGGACACTTAGATTTCTTTAACGCCGGTTGAGTCGTACCTAGAGAGTCGGGCTGAAAAATGATCATCGAGGTAGTATCAATTCGAAGAGAACGCGTGTTTGGGCGTTAATAGGCCTCGGGCCGTATGTCGCATGAGTTGGGTCAAAATCAGACTTTGATAAAAGCTAACATAAGGACTTGAGTTGGACTGAGTGCTTGACTAAAACCTAGGCATATATATGGTATTCAACTTAGAAAATTTTGAAATATGCCCAGGGTATGATTTTCGAAATATTCATGTATGGTATATGTAAATATGGTAAGAGAATTTCAAGGAAAGAACGATCCTTGATTGGCTATGGTAATTTTTTAAGTGGAGCTAGGCAAGATCTCGAAAGATATGGTCAAATGTATGATTGATATTATACAAGTATGATTGATACAACTTACTATAAGTTAGCTTCACGTATATGGATAATTCTTTAGTAAAGAATGGTGAGATAAACATGGCAAGGAGATCTAAATCTACCACACTAAGGGAGCTCGAAAAATTATACATATCTATGAGGTATTTTTCGAGCTCTATATGTACTCTAAGCCCTACTCGAAAATCACACAACACACAAGACAAGCGAAAACGCAGTTCTAGCCGTCACACACAACTCGAAGGTTCTCTTGCACAAACGGACGTTGTTTCTGTAGCCATCCATTAGGAGACAACACCGAGAGGTCGCGCGTGACAATCTAGTGCAAAGTCACCGTGAACAGTCGTGGGAAAATGATCGGGAGCTTCCACTCACTTCAAGGGTACATCTCTTCGGGTTCGACCCGCCCTAAAATGTGTTATGTGTGTTGTTGTGTTTCAAGTTTCTAATCCGAGCTATTATGGGTGTTGGGTTTTGTGAGATCAAACTCACTGGAACGTTGCCGGAGATGGTCGGAAAGAGCTCTGATCGGCCACAGCTCAAAGGAATGCAATCCTGCTTCACGAAATATTCTAAGTCTGGGAATTGAGCAGTAGCCGTCGGATCTTGAGCGCGCGCGATCTAAGGGCCGAGATTTGAAGATGGAGTTTAAATGCAAGACGTTGATCTTGGCGGGTAGATGATCGAACGGCACAGATTGATACTTAAAGAGTCGCATTCACGCTTTTGTAAGTAAGAAGAAGCTCGCGGTATAATAAACCAATGAGTTGGTATAATTCATTAATCTGTTGGTATAATTCCTTAAGAATTGGTATAATTCTTTAAGGACTTGGTACAACACATATTAGTTGGAATATTCCTTAAATAATTGGTATAATTCTTTAAGGAATTGGTACAACACATAAATTCGCACAGTGTACAAGAGATGAAGCACGAAGTACAAGACCGTCGAAGCACATAAAGCTGAAGCAGTTATTTTTTATTCTGTTATAAATATCAGACTTAAAGTTCAACCATCCATCTTTGAGAGCTTGTAGATTTCGTTAGAGTGAGAATTAGCGAAAGTTTACATTTTTCGACATAATATAACTAACTGTATCAAATGTTAACATTGGGCAAACTGTACATGTTTTGCGTATATTGTCACCATTGCTTCAATATATAAATATTATATTAAAAAAAAAACTATATCCAACCTGTGTTAAAATTGTCAGACGTGCCATAAAATGTGCAAATATTTTGTAGGACTCTTAATAATGTTCATGATATACGTTTGTGCTGTTGCACAACTGATTACTATAATACCGACTTTAACATCAATTTTGTACGATGCTACACCGATCAACAATTATATTATTTAATGTAAGACTGTTAATATTGTGCATACTATAGATCTGCATTGATGTATGACTACTTAGGTAAGATTAATCTTATTAACAGTATTACTACTATATATTATAACAGTCGATTAGCGAAGTAGTCTCACAAAATTATTGTTAATAACGGTCTTAAAATAATTAGTTGTGATTTGATATGGCCATACAAAATGAACATTGTTAAGAGTCATACAATATATAATACAACAGTCGCTCGGTTGAGCAGTCTTACACAATTGATGTTAGTAACGGTCATACAATAATCATTAGTGCAATTGCACGGTCGTATAACACTAACACTATTAAGAACCTTACTATTATATATTATAACAGGCGGTCAATGGTGAAGTCTTACAACAATATTGTTAATAACAATCATACAATATATAATACAACAGACACTTAATTGAGCAGTCTTACAAAGTTGATTGTAATAACGATCATACAATAATCAGTCACACTAGTCGCTCAGTTGGGCAGTCTTACAACATTGATGTAAATAAAAGTTATATAATAATCAGTCGTACAATTATACGGTCATAAAACATTACGTTTTTACAGATTAATATATTTTATAATAGCTGGCTAGTGGAGCGGTCTTACAAAAATATTATAAATATCAATCTTAAAATTATCAGTCGTGAATTCGACACTATCATAAGACCGAGCATTATTAAAAGTAATACAATATATAATTAGACCACAGTATGTCAAGAACGACAATATTAACAGTCATACATTAATCAGTCGTGCAGTTACACGGTCATACACCGTGAACTATATCAAAAGTCATATAATATATAACAAAACAGTAACAATAATGTTGTAAAACTACTTTGCTGACCGACCGTTATAATATATCATAGTAAGACTATTAATAGTGTTAAAGTTGTACGACTGGACACTTGCACGATTGATTACTGTATGACTATTATTACTACAAATTTTGTAAGACTACTCAATTGAGCTAATATTGTATTATATATTGTATGAGTGTTAAAAATATTCACTTTGTGCGACCATCTCGATTCACGAGTGATTATTGTAAAACTATTATTAAACAACAATGTTGTAAGACTACTCTGTCGACCGACCGTTATAATATAAAGTCGTAGGATGATAGTGTTCGTGTTGTGCGACTGATTACTGTATGATAGTAACTACCATAAATTTTGTAAGAATGTTCAAATGAGCAAATGTTGTATTATATATTGTATGACTGTCAATAACGATAATGTTCACGTTATACGACAGTCTTACTACTATAAATTATAACACCTGGTCAGCGGAGCAGTTTTACAAGATTATCGTTAATAACAGTCTTACAATAACTAGTCGTGAATCAACACGGTCGTACAATGTGAAAATTATTAACAGTCATACAATATCTAATACAACAGTCGCTCAGTTGAACAGTCTTACAAAATTGATGGTAATAACAGTCATAGAATAATCAATCGTGCAATTGTATGGTCGTACAACAGTAACATTATTAACAATCTTACTACTATATATTATTACAATCGGTTGACGGATCAGTGTCTAACGAATATCAGTCTCGATGTAATGAAATTCCATACGTTTGATTACTTTCTTTTGCTTATAATTACAGATTAAATGATTTATGTGTATGACAGAAGCTGATTAATAATACTGCATTCGGATAATTGTGTTTAAATAAGATCACAAAATATACCTGTGTATGGCACGAGGCAATACCTAGTTAACAATAATTACCTGAAAATTACGGCTGTCACTACTCAACTCCTCCTCACTAAGCTCCGAACCATCCCTCAACTGTACCCTCACCTGAAACTGTTGATTTCCGTTTCCATCTTGAGTCTCTGCTATGTCCTTAGCGCAAATCACAGCGTCATCACTGCAACATGTCACTTTCATCAGGGTGAGCGTATAACACCTCTATCAATTTAAGATTGGCCCAATAGAAAATTTCAGCCCAAACATAAGAGCCAAGTCCATTTTTTTTTACTAGAAGATTTCTAGAAGATTTTAGCTCATAGTTATCATTTTAATACCTTCACTCCTAAGCATCCTTTACCACGTGAGAGAAGCAAAAGGTGAAAAAGAAAACTTTGGAACACTTGATTCTGTATGGTTCTTGGTTAATCAAGGCTGTGTTAAGGTAATCAACGTCTTTAATCTTCTCTGAATTCACTTATGTTCATATTCTTCAGAAACTAGTCTGCGCAGCTTCTGTTTTCTTCTAATTTGACTTAGATACAGTTCTCCGAATCCTTTCGGTTGAAAGCTAAGTTTCTCAGGTTTCCAGAGCCACTTGAAGCATCTAAATCCCACACTTGTACGATTTTTAGTGAATTTTTGAATGTTTAGCTGTGATTTTAACCGAATCTGTGCGCCATCTCTGTTTTCTATGATTTTGACATAGTTATACTGCTCCGAATTCTTTAAACCTGATTTCGTTAGAAAGCTAACTTCTCAGGCTTTTCATAGCCACTTGAATCAGCCCGTTCCGAAATTTCTACGATCTGTTACGAATTTTTGAATTCTAGACAGAAAAATCCTGCTTCTGCTAGTTCTCTGTTACTCAGTTTTACCCGGCCTATACTGTTCCACTGGTTTTGAAATTAATCTTTCTTGAAATCTTAGATTCTTATCTTTCTATAGGCACCAGAAACAGCTCAATCCGAGCATTCTATGATTTTTTTATGGAATTTTGAAGCTTCTGCCGCAAAACAGAAAATTTTCAGCAAATAGTTAGATTATTTTGAAATCACTCATGGCTATCTTCTTATTTAGGCGAAGGAACTTTGGCAAGGGACTTGAGGGCAGCTTCAGACGTCGGCGAAAGCTAGGACTTTACTGTGAGTTGATAGTATGGGGACACCTTCCCTTCGCGGGATGTGTGAACCTCGCGATGGGTTATTTTATGTCGTTTTCACTAGATTATATGTTATTGTTGGATTATGCATTAGTGGGCCTTGCCGGCTATAGGATGTTCATATCCTTACGTTGATGAGAACTTGGGATTTTATGTTGCTTCGTGAATGGTGCTAGTAAGTATTTGAAACGTCTATGTGCTTCGGTGAATTACGTTCATGATTTCAGGGATATGTGACGTGATGGCATGTCACTATTCCATGTTGTTGATTTGATTTGTGGAGTTATGGCTGTGATGCCGATGATTATTTGATGTTGCATTTACTCGGTTCCGAGATGTAGTAGCCCGAATGGCCACGTTCGGGTGAGTGAGAGTGGGATATCGAGTAGTAGCCCGTGGCTTGGCAAACCCGGGTGAGTGAGGCCCAACGAGTCACATATCCGTTTGCCACGTATTGATTATTACTGGAGGGTGATAGTTGGGAAGGTAACAAAGTCCAGTACGAGACTCGGCCAACGTCACCGGTGTGGGACATGCATATCATACATGATAGATATGGTAGTTCACGGTACACTGTCTAGAGTACGGTGATGGACTCGTCTGACTCTCGACGGGGAGCTCAGTCGAGGGAGGATATGGCTACCCACGCGTCTATATGTACTATTTGATTCCTTTGATATCTTTGTGACGTTGTTGTGATTTGGATGGTTGTGATGGTGTTCATCGTTGAGGGCACGCCTTTTGTGACAAGAAAGTGAGTCTGTATTATCTCTTCACTGAGCTAGTGGTTTGCTCACCCCATATATATATACTTCTTTCTATCCAGGTTGTTGATATTTTTTTTGTTCGGAGGTTTGCCATACTCGATCTTCATTTCCGCTGCTGTTTCTACCATTTTGGGTACATTATCATCTTATTATATTGGATCCATTGGCGGGGATATTTTGGAAGCAGGTTTTGTTGTACATTATTCCTTCATTGACCGATGTATCGAGACACTTTGTATTGTAAAACCTCCTTTGATATTTATATGTATTTTTCTTTATCGAGTACCGTTCTTTCGTGCGATTTGATTTCATAACTGTGAGTTGATATCGAGCCTTGCGTTTATTGAGAAACGCGGCGGCTGTTGCGCCTTCGACGCGGGTCGGGGCGTGACAGAGCGTCTCTATATTAACAACATCCAAAGATATCTCTCTCAACTCATACAACTCAACAAAATCAAGCCTTTGTAGATACTTGAAATGTCTGTTGTCTGCAGCGAAACATTCTAAATCGGGACACGAAGCGATCTGCAAGAACTTAAGGCGACCGAACTGCCCTTCCACTAATTCCCATTCGGGTCCTAAGCAATCTACGAGGGTGAGCACTTCAAGCAATGGTAATGAACCTATCTTACTTGTAACATCTTCCCAAGGTAGTTGGCTTATGGTGAGCTTCTTGAGCGAATAAGGGAAACAGATGCTTTTGAGCAATGCGTTGGCGTCCTCAACTTCGATAGTCGAGCATGTAAACGACTCGAGCTTGTCTAAAAGTCTGAGGTTTTGAAGAGACAGAGATCCGAATCCTGATTTTGTGAAATGTTTGTTATCACTGTAGTAAATATCCAGCTTCCTGATGTTAGGTATTCTGCACACCACCTTATCATTACAGTTGAAATTAACAATTTCCTTGAGCGTCAATAAGTTCTTCAAGACGATGCTTTCATCAGGTGGGTCAGGGAGACGAAGACTATATATTTTAAGATGCATGAGTTGTGGCATTGTCCAAATTTGGGGGGGGGGGGGGGGGGGGGGGGTTGGTTTTCTTCAAGGCTTCCTTGAACAATTAAGGTCTGTAGATTCCATAGAATACAAATTGAAGAAGGAACGGAAAGAGGGTTGAATGTAAGTTGTGATACATCGATGTAAGTTGTGATACATCGATGTGTCGCAAGATTACTAACTCATTGATAAAGTCTAACTTGACATTGTATATCTCGGGTTGACGGTTGCGCATGTGAGCCGATCTCAATAACCTTAACAACTTCAAATTGTTTAGTGATGGTAGTGTTCCTTGGTGTATTAAAGTGCGGAGGACTGCTGCTTTATTCAAGACGACTGAGTCGTAAAAATGATCAAGACGATGATGTTCTTCATCTTCGAGCATTCTCCCACGTACAACTATACGTCGCTGGTCTTCAATGGCTATATGAAGAGACTCAATATTGGGCTCCTTAACAATGTGGAGAAAATTTATCTCTTCTGCTTCTTTTAGACAGAAATCCCTCAGTAGGTCGTGGATTTCACAATATTTAATTTTGCCAGTGGGGCGCGGTTTATATGAGGAGATGAGGTTCCTACCTATAAGATCTCTTAAATAGTGTTCTGCAATCTCTTCTGGGCTTTTCTCTTTGATTTTCTTTAGAAATCCTTCAGCAACCCATAATCTTACGAGCCTCGAGACTCGGATCTTTTCGTCCTCAGGAAAAGTTCTTATGTAAAGAAAACAAGGTTTCAGATGCACTGGCATGTTTACGTAGCTCATGGATAATATTTGGAGGCACCGACCATAATCATCCAACTTTACGAGTGGATTCAAACCTTCCGCAATGTACGACCAATGCTCTCGTGTACGTGGGGACTTCTTCAGATGACCTCCAACGACAACGATTGAAAGTGGAAGCCCTTTACAGCTCTTCGAGATTTTTCTCCCAATCTCATCCAATTCATGAGGACAAGACTCGTCGCTTCTAAAAGCTTTAGAAGTAAACAAATCCCAAATTTCCATCTCATCTAGCAATTTCATCCCATAGCTGTAAAACCCTAGAGAGGACACACTTAGTTCCCTAGTAGTTATTACAACTCCGCTTTCCTTGCTAGAAGGAAAGAACGAGTGTACTCTATCCCAAACCCCGACCTCCCAAATATCATCCAATATAATTAGATACCTTCGACCAGATAAACATTGGTATAACTTTACACCAATATCATCGATAGTCATTTGAGTAAAGTCATCGTCACCTTCTAGAAACTTAAGATGCCTAATGAGCTCTATAAGAATCCCTTTGGTGCTGTAATTTTTTGATACCGTAGCCCACGAGCGAATGTCAAAGTGGTATACCATGTAACTGTGCTCATAAAGCTTACGAGCAAGAGTTGTCTTACCTATCCCTCCCATGCCAGATATGGTGATAACCCTACGACCAGACTCGTGTGGCTGAGTGAGCTTTTCCATGACTGTAGTCAAAGCATCATCCAGACCAATTACCTTAGGGTTGTCTTCTTCAGAAGTAGCAACAGTGGACGATGGAGGCGATGAACCAAGAGGCATCCTATGTTCATCGTATTGCTTCGGGGACGTTATTGCAACTTTCTTCAAAAGGTTCAATCCTTGTATTGCTTTTCGTACGCTTTCGTACATGATGTGATAGATTGTTGTGATAGGAATCTACAGTCTCACAAGTAATCGAGATAAGAGTCTTATGAGAAGTCGAGGACGGAAAATTATGAAATCCTTGGCTAAGGTATATATGAACTAACTCATCTAGGACATGAAGGATATGAGATAAACAAGGCAATAAGATTTCTCTACCTAGACAAAGCAAGAGCTCGAAATCTACTAGACCTTTTTGTGAGAATTTTGAGCCCTATATATACTCTAGAGCCACTCAAAAATTACACACAAGCTACAAGCGAAAATCGAGCCCTCACACACACATGCTCTCGCGAATTCTCTTGAGACGAACGTTACTTCGCTAGCCATCCGATAGGAAGTGCTTCGAGATACATCGAGAGGTCGGCTTGGCATTCTCGTGAAAAGAAAAGGACCCAGGAGCTGCCACGTGTGACAAAAGGTATATGTTCCAGGGTTCGACCCTTCCCTATTATGTGCTTATGTGCATTTTTATTTTTACGTTTCTAATCCGAGCTAACGAGGGCAAACGAACCGCAAGAACTTTACCGGTGACTTCAGAAAATACAATCTTCTCCTTCCCATGAATCAAGATCGGTTTCATGTGTTCATAAGAAGGTGGAAGAGACCAGATGAGTCTCAACGCCTGATCCTCATCGTCAATCTTCACTCCAATGGATTCAAGCTCCGAGACGATCCCGTTGAGAATGCTTAAGTGATCTGAGATGCTTTGACCTTCAGTCATCCGAAGTGTATGAAACCGCTCCTTTTTATACTTAATCTCTATCTAATATCTCTCTCTATCTTTAATATCATAAGCTATATTATAATAATAATCTTAATATAAATCTCGAAGATTTTATTCACACGTACTCGAGGCTATGAGTTTTGAGGACAATCAGGGTCTCCCAACAGTACTTCATTGGCTCTTTGGAACGTCCCCGTGAAGCGCCACCTAGTCATATTCGCAACGATACAAGTTTCACATGTCGGATAGGGATCGAATCCCAATGGCTTAATAATGCCACTTTTCTCCAACACGTGAATCTTGTGTTATTCGATATGATCGAGTCGAAGATGCCACATGGTCTCGTGTTTGGTTCCAATTTGCGTTTGTTGATAATTGCATTCACGAATTTCTTTGCATCTTGTAGATTTAAATAATATAAACTATTAAGTAATGTTGCACTACCAACAATTCTATATCCAGAATAGATATGTCAAGTATTGTTCTCAAATTGAAATACATAACTAAGCCTGCTAAAAATCGGGATAGGAACGATGTTTGCAAGCCCCTCGAGAAAAATAAGAACATTAGATACCAACAAAACATGTCCAGCCGACAAACGAAGAGAGTTAGACTCTATATGGCTCGCCGAAACACTATGTCTGCTCCCCATATTGATCATAATATCCTTATCCTCCAACCTCTTACTTTGATCCAAATCCATAGTTAAAAATAAAAATGTAGGTCAAAACCCCGAGTCAAGCATCCACGTAATAGAGTAAACGGTCATGGAACAATTAGTTTCTAAAACGTGAAGTTTTGTACCCGCGGGCGTAACAGTAGCTCCAAGCTAGGGACAATTCATCTTCCAATGTCCAAGCTCATTGCAATGGTTTCGAACCGCTCTTGTTGAACTTCTTTTGGACCCTGTTTGTTGGTAGTAAAAAATTCTTAACTACGTTTTTTCTTGTAATATAATTAAATCAACACGATTTTGTTGGGTTGGCGGAAGCGCAGTCGTGCAAAAATGATAAAGAAGAGTCTTGCAGTCTTACGATTTTATTTGCTGAAATCTTACTTTGAGTTGCTACAGCACACTCGATTTTTTTACGGTTTTTACATGATAGATATATGCCCATCATACCACTTATTTATACTAGACACTTAGATGAATCTAGTCATGAATTTTAAGACACTTATTAAACTACCTTGACCTTCAACATGCCTTCTTGTAACTTGAGCTTTGTCACCATCTTCCAAGGTTTGATCCATGGCTCATCTATTTCCAACGGTCAAGATTGCTAATTAATATCATTTAACATCCCCTCTTAAATTGCAATCTTGAGTTGATTCTTGAACTTCTCGAATTTCTCGTTTGTCACCGCCTTAGTTAGCATGTCCGCCGGTTGATCATTTGTATTGACGAATTCCATGCAAATTTCTCCCCGAGTCACCAACTCTCGGATGAAATGATGACGAAGCTCGATGTGCTTGCTCCTTGCATGAAACACGGGATTTTTCGTCATTGCAATTGCGGACATATTGTCACAGTATATCGTGGTTGGTTCCTTCTGCTCAAACTTCAAATCTTTCAAAATTCTTCTAAGCCAAACCGCTTCACAAGCAGCGTCGGTAGCGGCAATGTACTCGGCCTCCGAAGAAGATAAAGCAACTGATTTTTGCTTTCTTGAGCACCACGAGATAATATTAGAACCAAGACAAAATATGTAGCTGGAAGTACTTTTTCGGTCATCTACCGAACCGGCCCAATCACTGTCGGTATAACCAACAAGATGAGACTTTTCTTCGTTATTGAACTCGATGCCATGGCTTTTCGTACCTTTTAAATACCTCAAGGTCCTTTTAGCTGCAGCAAAATGAAGTTTACTTGGTTTATTCATGAACCGAGATAACAGACTAACCGAATAGGTGATGTCCGGTCTAGTGTTGAGGTAGAGCAACGAGCCAATCAACTTTCGATAAAGAGTGTCATCAGCCTTTTCAGCATCATCAAGGACTTGAAGTTTTTCGTTTGGAGCCATCGGGGTTGACACCGGCTTGCAGTCGCTCATACGAAATTTCTTGAGAAGATCGTCGATGTATTTTTCTTGAGATAGAAAAATTCTTCCCGGTTTTTGCTTGACTTGAATCCCAAGAAAATATTGCATTTGCCCCAAGTCTGTCATCTCAAAATTCTTCATCATTTTCTCCTTGAATTCATCCACTATGATTTGATCGGTCCCGAAGTAGATCAAGTCGTCTACGTAGAGGCAAATAACAAGAAAGTTATCGCCGGAATTTTTCACATAAAGTGATGATTCGCTTGGGCTCCGGCTGAAACCATCTTCAATGAAATAGCCATTGATTTTGCTATTCCAAGCTCGTGGCGCTTGTTTTAGCCCGTATAGAGCCTTTTTCAGTCGACAGACCTTCGTTTCGTGGCCTTCGACTTTATATCCTTCGGGTTGCTCAACAAAGACCTCCTCCTTGATTTCACCATTTAAAAACGCTGATTTTACATCAAGTTGATAAACGGTTACCTCGAGCTGGGCGGCTAAAGCAAGAATAGTCCGGATGGTCTCGATTCGGGCGACTAGTGCAAACGTTTCGGTGAAGTCGACTCCAGGTTTTTGTGAATTTTCTTTTAGCAACGAGTCGAGCTTTGTATTTTTGGATTTCACCTTCCTCATTATACTTGATCTTGTAGATCCATTTCAACCCGATTGTTTTCTTTCCTTTCGGTAGATCAACAAGCTCCCATGTTTTATTTTTCTCGATGGTAGAGATTTCGTCGTTCATCGCTTTTCTCCAGCACTCTTCTCCTGGCGCTTCTTCAAATGTTTGAGGCTCGCTGGTAAATAACACAAGCTCACTTGACTCGTAAATTTATCTAAGTGAACGTGTTTTCCTTGGAGGGCTTTCGTTTTCGTCTTCTTGACTTGGAGAAGGAGTCGAGTTCTGCTCGTGATTCTGATCTTCCGACGAAGTTTGAGATGATGATGGATCGTGATAAGGAGTTTGATAACATCGAAGGAGTTTCATTCCAGTCCCAAGCCGCATTTTCGTCGAAGATAACATCTCGTGAAACGGTGATTTTATTTGTCGTCGGGTCCAATAGACGATATCCTTTAGACTCGTCACTGTAGCCAATAAAGAGAAGCTTCTGACCTTTCTCGTCAAATTTCCCCCGGCTTTGAGATGGAATATGAGCATAGGCCACACTTCCAAAGACTCGAAGATGATCGACTTTTGGCTTTTGGTCGTGCCACGCCTCATACGGAGTTTTATCTCGGACAGCTTTCGTCGGTGATCGATTGAGAATATGAGCAGCCGAGTAAACTGCTTCAGCCCAATATTGGTTTGGAATGCCCTTGGCTTTCAACATGCTCCTGGCCATCTCAACAATTGTTCGATTTTTTCTTTCGGCGACCCCATTTTGTTGTGGCGTTCGGCTCACCGTAAGCTGTCTTTTGATTCCATTTTCTTTACAATACTCCAAGAAGGGATTGTAGAGATATTCACCTCCTCTATCTGTCCTCAGCGCCTTTATTAGAAAACCACTTTGTCTTTCGACAAGTGCTTTGAATCGGAGGAAGGTAGAGAATGCCTCCGACTTTTGACCGAGGAAATAAATCCACATCATCCGCGTATAATCGTCGATGAAGAGAATAAAGTATCTCTTGTTTCCAGGTGTGGGTGTTTGCATCGGACCACATATATCCGAATGAACTAGCTCCAACGGTGCTTTGGCTCGCCAAGAAGTCTTCGGGAATGGAAGCTTATGCATTTTCCCGTAGATGCAACCTTCACACACTTGGTTCGACTTCTGAATATTAGGAAGACCTATTACCATATTTTTTGTCTGGGATCTTATCTCCGCAATACTTTCACACGACCCTTTTGTCTGGGATCTTATCTCCGCAACTTTTGATTTGATTTACGATTTCCGTGGTCCGGGATGAGAAATCTCGTACCGTCTCTTTCTCATTCATTTTGAGTTTATCAAAGTCTCGCCATAGAGATTGTAGTTTCAAGGCGATCGTTTTTTCGGTTCCTTGAAATTCTTGCTTCAAAATTTTCCAAGCGTCCTTGGCATATTTGACACCAAAGATACGAGGAAAAATGGATCTTCCAACGCCTTGTTGGATATACCGCAGCACCATGGCGTCCTTCTTCTTCAACTCCTTTTGTGCCTTGATGGTTTCTGCATCCGCTTCTTTGGCGGTTTCGGCCTCATCTTCTTTGTCAGAATCGGTCTCATCATCATTCTCTTTGTCGGGTGGTTTTTCATTGTCAATCACCTCCCAAAGATCCAAATAAATAAAGAACGTTTGCATTTGGCTACTCCAGTAATCATAGTGTTCGCCTTCGAAGATTGGTACTTGACTCGGAGAATACTGGAATAACGACGGAATTGAAGTCATAGTGGCTCTGATACCAAATTTGTTGGGTTGGCGGAAGCGCAGTCGTGCAAAAATGATAAAGAATAGTCTTGCAGTCTTACGATTTTATTTGCTGAAATCTTACTTTGAGTTGCTACAGCACACTCGATTTTTTTACGGTTTTTACATGATAGATATATGCCCATCATACCACTTATTTATACTAGACACTTAGATGAATCTAGTCATGAATTTTAAGACACTTATTAAACTACCTTGACCTTCAACATGCCTTCTTGTAACTTGAGCTTTGTCACCATCTTCCAAGGTTTGATCCATGGCTCATCTATTTCCAACGGTCAAGATTGCAAATTAATATCATTTAACATACGATTTGCCATGATTCATTTGTAACTTCGGATTTTTGTTAGACAGATGTAGTAAATATAACTGTAAACATAAACTATCAACATAGATAATCTGTATTGGGGCGACAATGGATGAGCATCAGAAATTATTATATACAGAATGATGGGGGCGACAATGGATGATCATGTTAATCTGCTCGTTGAATAGACACCACCAAACACCTTACAAAACATTTTCACCATTGAACTCTTTCTGCCTCAGTGCATACGAAATTCGGGTCCAAATGTTGGCAGTGTTATACTTAAAACATAGTTCAGTGACATGCCCTCAACTTAGATTTCTAAAATTAGTCAAACTTATATGTAACAAAAGTTTAATTTTCTATTGAGGGAGGTTATAAGCATGTCTGAATTTTTACGTATACATTTTTTTATTTTTTTTTTCTATATCATAAACAATTCGTTCCCACCTTTAGTGGATCAGTGTCCACTAAAGGCCACCTTGTGCGCCACGTGAATGTTCCTTTTATTGATGGTAAAGCCATCGCATGTAATGGACTTTTTAAATTGTATTATAATATATATTAACAAAGAAAAGCTACCACTTTGGTTCTCTTGTATTGCCAAAGGGCAAACGAAAGCAACCTCTACTACTCTTTCCAAAGCAAACCATGCGCAAATGACGCTTTCACGCGCAATTATCACTTCAAATAAGATGTCCAAGTTTCAAACAAATCCAAAGAACAAAATAAAAAGATGTATTCTTTCTTTTTTTTTTTTTTTTTTTTCTTTTTCATTGTTGTGTAATGCAACCGCCTTAGAAATGTATTCTACTGGGCTGGGCTTTCTCCATGCGGGTCTCGCCATAGGGCTCGTCGTTGTCCATACGCTTGTCGTGCCTAAAGGCCGCGCAAGCGACGACATAGAGTATGACCAAGAGGATCAGTATGACGATGTTGATGACCGACACCTTCCTCCAGCTCTTTTTCAAGCTCGCAAGCACTCCGGCCTTGCACGAGTCGCAGTTGTAGCACAACTGGCTTTGGTCGTTGCTCCATTTCAAGCAATCCGCGTCGGGCCCCACAAGCCCCCCTCCTTGGGTCCAAAACGTCTCGTTCACGTACGCATACCCGCACGATGTTGGTGGTTTGCAACATCCCGACTACATACATACAATATAAATCATGGAGGCAAAACAAGAAAGGGAAAAAAAATATAAACATAAAAAACAATGAAAAATCATCAATGAAAAAGAATTGTATATGGTTTCGTATACCATGATTATTCATAAGGTGATCAAATCAAACCTGTCCTGACAAGTGGTGGGTATGGTGTGTGCATAACATGTATCATTAAATTATGTCATGTTTGTTATCTGTGTATACTCATGCCTGCCTTGTATGGCTATACACGTCTATTACAAGGATTTTGTTTATAAGATGTGTATAGTCATACCCATCAAAGTGGTAGGTATAGGGTGTGTATCACTAATCCATACACACCTCATACATACATATCAAACACAAGTTATATCATTACCCAAATAATTAATACACATATATCAAACTTGTTAAAATATTCTATCAACAAAATCTTTGTATAGTCATACACAAATAACTCATACCCATCAAATTCAAAAACATGTATATCAAACGAGCCCGAAGCATATTAAGTCAAAACTTTATCACACACTGTATTATTCTTTGCTATCTTATGATGTCTAAATATTTATGTCAATGAGGGGGGCCATCAAATAAAATAAACCATCTTTATTCATAATATTCAAAATAGTAGGCCTCACAACCTTCCCACTGAATTCAGTCCCACCTTGACTGACAATCCCGACTTTGACTAACCGTCCTAACAATTGTATAATGTTATAAGTCCAGCCCATATAACCTTCATAACCTTTATTTGGAGATATCATAGGCTTTAGCACTTAAGCTAACCCTTGGGACAACAATACTAACGTCATTGTTTGGATGAAAAATACTATTTTGAAAATTTTTTAAGAAGTAAACCGCAAGCCGTAAAGATAACGTCTGCTACAATGTTATGTAGCTGCACTTCTTCCAAAAAAAAATTTCAATCTTTCAACAGGGATAATGTGTGTGTAGATAGCACAAAACGTCAGAATAAAATGGATATCTATCTATAATAATAGCACATGATAACATGTGTAGATAGATAGCTCTCCTCAGCAAAAGTCTCTGTGGGAGATTATGTGAAATTCTATTAATACATGACATTTCTATCTCTCTCTAAGTTTATTAACCTCGTAAAATATCCCGAATTGTCAGCATATTAATTAATTTTATCCTAAATGGAAGGAAGGACGGACGGACGGACCCATGTGATGTTACGTCCATCTATATATGGTCAGACCATGTGAACAAGTATGGAGCACGTTATTGACATAAATATATGGCTCATCAATAAATGGGAAAGTGATAACTTACATGAATAGCTTTCTTCTTTGTAAAGGAAAAATAAATAAATAAAAAGAGATACCCATAAGAAAAATTATTAATAATCTTAGAGATTGCGAAAATAGGACACAGATCATTGGTGGACCTTAATAAATTAGAAGAAGAAGAAAAAAGTGTACCTAAAAAGTTTCTTTTCAAGAAAGGCACAACTCCTCCAAATTTGACAATTTTAAACGTAATTACCGCTTTATATTCCATGTGTATACGCTATCATTTAAAGAAAATTGTACTAATATACCAAGAAGTTGCATAGGAAAATACACATTTATTTATTATCTATTTAAAAATATATATTTTTTAGGGTAATTTAAAAATATATATGATTTTCCTTCCTAATCATCCTCGCTAGAGGGAAAAAAAATAGGAAAAACGAAAAAGAGAAGTTGTGGCAATGTCTCAATTCCTTGATAGAGAGACTCTTATGTTTTTCACGGAGAGAAGAGATCACACTAATGAACTCACTCATACATCTCAAACTAGAGCTAAACTAAGTAATTAAATAATCATTAATTAAATCGAAGTAGGGTTACCTACCTCAATCGGACTCAACCGCCGGAGCGAGAACATATCAGCCGACTCGGGCATACCATTGACAGTCCTCCCCATCTTCGCACACACTCTCGAGTCCCTCACGCACGAGGCGATCTTCCTCCAGTAGCTCTCGTCGGAAACACGGTCGGCGAGCCAAGTGCCGGAGTAGTCCTGGAGCGAGTAGTCGAGGTAAACACGGTTCATCAGCGGCCGGCCCGAGCCCTTGTCCGTGACGGCGTAGGCGAAGATGACGAAGCCGATGAGGGCTGCCACGATGAAGAACATGGCCCAGAGGTAGAGGTACATGAGGAAGGTGTTGCGGTAGCACGCGCCGGCGAACCCCGCGAGTGAGACGACCATGATGGAGAGTCCGATCACGATGAGCGGCCACTGGAGGAACCTGAGGCAGTCGGTGGTGCTGGCGCGGGTGCTCAGCCATATGCCTCCGCCCAATATGGGGATGGAAAGGAGAAAGGTTAGAAAGTTGAGGAAACCGATTAGGTGGTTGCTGGCTCTGGTCATGGTTGATGCGGCGGCGCGTGGAATAAGGGAAGATTATTAGAGAATATTTAGTTAATTAGTTCTCAGTTAATTGTATGTTGTAATGGAAGAGTGTATTGAATTGTTCTAGGATTGTTATGGAGAAAAATAGTAGGTAGAGTTTTTGTTTGAGTTGCTGATATATAAATATATATATATATATATATATATATATATTATTTTATTACAAAGGATAATCATTGTTATCTATTGAAACTATTTGCTCTAACGGTAATAATTGAATTGAACTTACACTCTTATTTACACGTAGTTTGATTCGTTCGCATAACTCTAGTAAAATGAAAATGATGTGTGTTATTTTTCAAATTACTAAATATGTTATACATATATATATAAAATATATATATTTTTGTTAAAAAAAAAAAGGATATCAAAAGAACAAATATCAGTGATAAAATAAAATTGAATTTAAATAGCTATGTACATCTTTACTTCAGGTAAATGATAATTCAGTTGTCCGACATTATTTTTATTTGCAGGTAATTGATACTTTGAATAATTAAAACTAACAATGAAATGAAACTTAATTCAGAAATGCAATTTAGTAACTCTTTTCTTCTTATAACAAGTGAATTCTTTATAAGTCTTCAATTGTTAAACATGAAAAATATGTGATATTTTGAATTTGTTTTCTCCATGATTGAATCTACAATTACATTTTATATAGCAATAGTCGCTTGTCCTTTTGTTGAAGGGGAATAAATAATGCATGAAATGATAGTATTGTATCATTTTATAGAGGAGGAAATTAGATCTTGACATTTGATGAGATATTCATATCATCGCATAATGTGGGGGTTGACTAAGTTATTCGTATGATTCAATGCAGTGTATTAAAGTGAAATAAAAATGGAAGTTGGGCAGGGTTTAATTGTATTTTGCGGAATTAACCGAAATTGCCTTCGGTCTTAATTTTTCTGATGTTACTTACATAATTAATAAATGCATGTGATAGATAAGCACCCAAAACATCAATATATTCGACAATGGACGGTGGTTCATATCCGTTTTTTATACTCAAGAAAAGACTTGTTTACTCTTGGGCCTATTCATTCATTTCGATTATAACTAATCCGTAATAAATAAATATTGAAAAGAAAAACAACGAAAATATGATATACTTCCTTTAAATTTAAAATTTTAGATAAATTAGTCATTCAACAACAGGAAACATAGCGAGATTCTAGCAAAACTACGATGTAGCTAGATGGTGTGTCATCGATATTTGCAAAGATTGTGCAAGTTTTGTTGATTGCTCGATTGAGAGCATGTCGATCTGATTTAGTACCTTGTGTCTAAAGTCTTTCTAACATTATATGTAGTCAGATGGGTTGTCATATTTGACAAAAACGACAGTACAAGATGATTATCATTGAATGAAAGACATGTTAGGTGATCTTGTGTTTGAAGGGAGGTTTTTTTTTTTTGTATCAAATACAATCTCACATCGAATAGGTAAAAAGTTTGAGAGGTGCATATAAGTTTTTGGACTACACCCTCTATTATCAATTGGTTTTAGAGGAGAATCCGACTTGTGCTTATTCGTCGAGTTCCAAAGTTTAGGTTGAAGAGGATTTTATTTCCCAATAACCACCACCCAATTTAGTATGTTCATATGTTAGGCTTTGAATGTGCTACACGAGAGGGGCGTATTTTACCCGACATAGGAAAACTAAATTCATCCAACTCATATAAACCAAAGAGTCATCTCCACCTATCAACAATTGGTTTTAAGACGGAACCCTCAATTTAACATGGTATCAGAACTTATGTCAAGAAGTCTTGAGTACGAATCCTCACCACATCCATTTAACAATAATTCATGTCTAGAGCTCACACTCTAATTTTACGAAAAATTTCGATGGATATTTAAGGTAAAATTTTAATAAATTACTATTAAATAGCCATATAGGTAGATATTTGAAAAACAATTGAACTGATCAGTCAAATTGAAGGAAATTTCTATTAAAATAGGTGAATGAATATTTGAAAATCCCGAAATATCGAATGACACCACATACAAAATGGAACTTATTAACGATAATCCAAATACAAAATTATCTCTTGAGTCCGGGGAGACATGACTTGGGATCCTCTATTCCAGTTTTAATATTTCACTTCGTATTCCAACCTACGAAAATCGTTACACCTTCCTCCGTCCAGTGTTAAAATACCCGTACACATCATTACATCCATTAATATCATTATACCAGTTGTTTAAATAAAAAAAGTCAATATTATATATTTTTCTACTTTAGTGTAGAAAAAATCAGTATTATATATTAAAATATATATTGATCTTTTTTTTATTAAACACCTGGTGTAATGATATTAATGGGTGTAATGATGTGTACGGGTGTTTTAACATTGGATGGAGGAAGGTGTAACGATTTTCGTAGGTTGGAATACGGGGTGGAATATTAAAACTGGAATAGAGGATCCCAAGCCGGGAGACATACCTTTCCGATTTAATCCCAAAGATTTAGCTAGGTAGTGAGCCCACTCTATTGGCTCGGGATCCTCTATTCCAGTTTTAATATTCCACTTCGTATTCCAACCTACGAAAATCGTTACACCTTCCTCCGTCCAGTGTTAAAACACTCGTAGACATTATTACACCCATGAATATCATTATACCAGTTGTTTAAATAAAAAAAAAGTCAATATTATATATTTTTCTACTTTTCATGTAGAAAAAATCAGTATTATATATTAAAATATATATTGATCTTTTTTTTTATTAAACATCTGGTGTAATGATATTAACGGGTGTAATGATATTTACGGGTGTTTTAACACTGAGCAGAGGAAGGTGTAACGATTTTCATATGTTGGAATACGAGGTGGAATATTAAAACTAGAATAGAGGATCCCAAGCCCACTCTATTACCGAAGCGCTTAACGAAAGAAAATAATATAGACTCAAAGAACTAAACATATTCAAACAATCTCCTATGATGCTGTCCACCGATGCCGAGTCCGATCTCTTATGTTTCAATGCCGAGATAACCGCAATATTATCTCCCTCAGTCTGTAGTGTAGTGTCTTATTCCATTGTCGAAATCTAGCAATGCTACTTCTACAGTCTGCTTATTCCTTGAGTGCCACAAAGACCAACATAGGTTCAAAAATGATGCAAAGAGGGAAGGACTCAAACCTTTGTGTATCAAATGTAGCCATCGAAGCGTAGAACCCGACCACAAGCCGACCCATGGATAGAGGCAAGCTGGCCTGTTTCCAAAAATATCTTGGCATCAGGACATTGAAGGAAGGTGTCAAATTCCATTTCCTCCGCTATCCCGCATCTGGCACACCGTGGAGATTGAAGACATCCCCGCCGAAAAAGTTTCTCAGCCGTTGGCAATGAGGCTGTCCTAGATGCCATGCAAAAATCTTTATTTTCGGTTCTACAGTAGCATTCCTTAGAAAATTCCAACAAATAGGGTTCGACGACGAAGCCAACATCGCCATATTTTCCGCATACCATGATATCGAGCATGCGGATTTTACGGAGAATAATCTGTCTTTCGTTGAATTCCATATGCGTCTATCCGGGAATCCTGTATAGCTCAATGGGCGCCGAGAACCACGTCTGAGTCGATTGGAAGGAATGAATTTTTTATGAACGACAAGTCCCAATGTCCCTGGAGAGTTCTTCAAAGGTCGCAGACTCTAAGATTTTCCAGGCCCGGGATATGGGGAGTTATTATTCTGGTATACGACTCAAAGGTCGAAGGCTGCATGGAGACTTCTCCATGTTAAAGATGGTCTGTCTTGTCCCCAAGGATGCTGCAAGCACGTCGCAATTAGGGAAATACTTCGCCTTAAAAAATTTAGCGGATAGGCACTCGGGATTCATTAGTAGTCTCCAGACCTGGTTAGATAACAAAGCCATGTTAAAATGCCTGATATCACGGAAACCCATACCTCCTTTCGCTTTTTGTGAGCACTTTTTCTTCCACTCGATCCAATGAAGTTTTGACTTGTTCAAGGCACGCCGCCAAAAGCGTGACATTTGTCGTTGAAGATTCATTTATATTTCCTTCAGAAGAGCGAAACAACTCATCGCATATGTCGGGATTTCTTGGAGGACATTCTTTATTATAACTTCACGTCCTGCCTGAGAGAGCAACCGTTCTAACAAACCACGGACTTTACATGAAATCCGGCAGGAACGAAAAAAAAGTTCTTTATTGTTTCTACCCACCGCCGATGGAAGATCTAGATACATGTTCCTAATATATCACAGCAAACGAGCTCTCATGGAAGAATCAACACACCAGGAGAGAAAGTCGTGGCCGACTTAGCGGAATTTACATGTTGTCCCGAAGCATTGCCATATTCTGCGAAAACACGCTGGATCACCTTAATCTCTTGCACCTTTGCCCTTGTAAATATCAGCGTGTCATCGACAAAGAAAAGGTGAGAAATTTTAGGTTCATTCTGACACACAGTCACTCCATTTATCTCTCGGTTAGTTGCAGCTTCATGTAATTGAGTACTAAACGCATCCGCACAAAACAAGAACAAATATGGTGACAGAGGATCCCCTTGGTCGAGACCTCTTTGAGGCGTAAGTCGACCAAAACAAAATCCATTAAGCATAAAAGAGTGTCACGAAGGAAGCACAACGCAATGAATTAAGTGACAGATCAAATTAGATGACAGTTTTTATGATGACAAGGCGCTTTATAAAAAAGTAGATAATAATTAAAGAACATACTACAACAATCCTATCAAACTCAGATCTAATGGTTCTTCGCGTTTTTCGGTGTTTAATATCAAAAGTTCGTCTTCCTCGGAAAGGACACTACCACAAATGGAGAAAACAACTCCTATAAAAGGAGATAATAACTCCCACAAAGGAAGAAGCTAGAAAAAAACAAAGTAGAAACTGAATAAGAAATAAAAGAAGATTTATTAAGGAAGTCAAGTATAGACCTAGCG
The DNA here is from genome assembly GCA_028392965.1 of Lindernia subracemosa. Classification (NCBI taxonomy): domain Eukaryota; kingdom Viridiplantae; phylum Streptophyta; class Magnoliopsida; order Lamiales; family Linderniaceae; genus Vandellia; species Vandellia subracemosa. The sequence goes on from JAQPCC010000031.1 coordinate 319,346, forward strand.
GATTCATCACCAACAATTTCCCAATATTTTTGGTAAAAAATCGGTGGGAATCCGTCCGGTCCCGGTGATTTATAGGGGAACATACTTGATAGAGCGCTTTCTACATCTTCAATCAGATAAGGTTCCAGGAGCATCTCGTTCATCTCGTGTGTTACTCGTGATGGGATGGAAAGAATGGCTGCATCAATTGTCTCTGAGTTAGGTTGTGATGATCGAAATAAGCCTTCGAAGTAGTGTTGGACAATACTTTCAATGTCTTTTGGCTGCTCATACCAAGTTCCTGTATCAACTTTAATTCTATGTATAGAATTGATATGTTTGCGGCTTGTTGCTCGTCTGTGGAAAAAACGAGTATTACGATCCCCTCCTTTCATCCATTCTGTCTTCGCTCGTTGCTGCCAATAAACCTCATTCCGGTGTATTAGCTCCTCTAATTCTCCCTTAAGTCGTGCCTTCTCATCCCTAGTTTCATGTGTAAGCCCCGCGCGCTCGATCATAGATAGGCGATTCTCAATCATCCTCAAACGGTCATGATACTTATTATATAAACTCTTGCTCCATCGTTTTAATTCTTCACGGCTTGAAGATAGAAACTTCCACACCCTAGCTGAGTCAGTATCCGTTGTATTCGTTGTCCAGCACCTCTGAAGAATCTGTTTGCACTCCTCTTCTTGAATCCATTTCGCTTCAAAACGGAAAGGACGTGATCTAGTGTAACGATGTTCATGTAGTGGTTCCAGTTGGATTGCTAATGCATGGTGATCAGATGTGTGCACCATTTTATGAAAAACCTTAGCAGAAGGATATTTATCGCACCACTCCAAGGAGGCACATGCATGATCGAGCCTTTCTTTAACTGATTCTGGTTGTATCTTCTGGTTACTCCACGTATAACAGTCGCCTAAATAACCCAAATCTTGGAGCCCGCACTTATACAGTGCGTCTCGAAAACCAGTAATTTGCCATGCAGGTCTTTGGCGTCCTCCTTGTTTTTCTTCATTACAAAGATTTCAGTTTTAGGGGTTTTTTTTTTTTTTTTTTTTTTTTTGTTGGAGAGAAGTAGGAGAATTTTAGTAGAGAAAAAGCGGCTAGAGAAAAACTTGTGAAATGAATATGAAAGCGAAACGGGAGATTTAGTTTTATTACATATAACATTATCAGCAAAAAACATCCGTTGAAGACATTTTACTTTTATTACATGAAAACACAGTTAAGACACTTCTCTTATATCAAAAACAAAAACAAAGCAAAACGCAAAACAGTCTGATATATCACTGCACGATATGCATGATCGATAATCACTGCCATTTGCTGCAATCAGTTGACGAAAAGCTCAGCTGCATCTTATTCAGATCATACCCGACGTGATAATTCATCTGATGCAGATTACCGAATATGCCGAAACCTTCATCCGAGCCACTACCAGCCAAGGTAAAGCAAGCCACGCCGTCTTCGATCAGCTCGACAAATATTCCATCTCGAGGCAAAACCACATCCGCCCCGTCGAAGTTCGCAACGATCTTCGGTGGGTTAATATCTTCAGAAGCATCATAGCACAGATCGAAATTTCCCGACGGATCTTCCGCCCGAGTCCCAGTCGTCTGGTTTGCAACCGCTGATTCAACAGAGTCGTACAAGCGCTGAGGAATGAAGGTCAAAGTGGTGCCTGAATCGACGATCATGTTTCCTTTCTGAATATTTCCGATGGAAAACTTCTGATCTCCAACTGTAATACCTTGTAGCGTGACGTAGTAAAAGGTAGCCATATCTCCTTTCACTAATGGGGTCGAAACGACACTAGGCCCCGAAACGACTGCGTTAGTGCCGAAGCTTATCTTGCTCGAGGCAGTCGAGTTGTAAGAGGTCAGGCAGTAAGAGAATCTGCCGTTAACGTAGCTGTCGAGCTGTCTGATGAGGGAAACATTGCTCCCCCCGAGGCCTATAATCCCGGAAGTAGTGTTGGGGAATGTTCCATCGTCGTTCCGCCCGCAGCCAAACACCACCTTAGGAACCGACAGGCTTTCTGACCCGTTTCTGTCCGAATCGAAAGTGAAGGTTTCCGACGCTAAGTCCCCGTTGGTGTAAGAACCATCCCCATAAGTCACGGTGTACAAGCACTGATTAGCGTTCGAGCAAGACCCATCGAAACCCTCGTCGGTGCACAGAGCTGCGGCGCATGAGACGAGCCTGTAGGTGGAGGTCTTGTTCGGGTCGAACAACGGTTGGTTCTGACCGAAACAATCCGTGCACGGCGTGCACTGCGTCCACGTCAGGTCGCTGCCCGTGTCTGCGATCGCCGTGATCTCGACGGGCGGCGTGCCTATCTTGACCTTCATGAGATACTCTCCTCCGCCCGAGGTTAAGGTGGCATTGAAGCCAGGGCCTGGCGATGGCGATGGCGATGGCGATGATGATTGGCCCTGAGAGGATATTAAGCGGCTGAGAGCTTTGTGTCTTGCGAAGGAACGGTGGAATGCGTTTCTGAGGTTAGATATGCGATTGTTATTAGGGTTTTTGCCGGTTTGGTCGAATGTGTCGACCGAATCTCGGTGGATGAGATCGAGCGTGATCCCACCGTTCTTGAAGGAGTACGCGCGAGAGGTAATAAATAGAATGGCCGCGAAGATTATGAAGATTCTAGTCATGGTGGTGGCTAAGTTCTTACAGGCGTTGTATGGATAGATTATTACAACAATTTATAAGCTGAACGACGTTGATTGATTACTCCGACGCCTGCATATAATAGTTTGAACAAGTGATTAGATGATTATATGATCATTGCAGACACTTTGTAAGCAAAATTATGAAATTGGGTCACTAAGTATACATGTTTTCGTTTTTGGGTCACAAATTGCAAAAATAGGCCACTAACTTTGTATGTCAAAACAATTTTGGGTTATGTTTTCAATTTTGGGTCACTAAGTATATATTTTTCGATTTTGGGTCACTAAGTATCAATTGTTCAATTTTGGGTCAATTTTTAATAAGCCAAACGAGTGACCCAAAATTCAAAAAATTGATACTTAGTGACCCAAAATCGAAAAATATATACTTAGTGACCCAAAATTGAAAACATAACCCAAAATTGTTTTAACATACAAAGTTAGTGACCTACTTTTACAATTATCAAATATAGTGACCGAAAAACGAAAACAAGCATACTTAGTAACCTATAAATATAATTTTGCCCACTTTGTATTATTATTATTTTTTATGGAAAAATCATTTTGAAATTAACATATACATATATCATGTTATACAAGGCTATTGTGTGACGTTTTTTTGTCTTGTCTTCATTGTTTTCTCAGTAGAAGAAATGGAATGTATCGACATCGTTGCCATGTAGTGAAAGAAACTTGTTTAATAAATGGATTGTCTTTGTAAAGTTCACCTTTTATGGCAAAGAGACGTTTCTTAATTACTTTTGAACAGTTATCCTCTGATACACTAGTAAACGGTGAGAGTAGGCAAAACAATTTAAATAAACTAATGACGAAATAAAAATATGTAACAATAACAACATATTATCTTATAAATTACATGTGTTCTCTTCGAGTCATTCATATTTTCAAATATTTGTATGATAAAATCATTATCAAATGCAAATTGAATGTAAAATTAAATGAAAAAAAAAATCGATTCCAATAAATTATATATCACAATTTTTTTACCAGAAGAACTAGAATATCTTAATAAATCATTTCAAGCACATAACTAACAACAGAAATAAAATGCATCATTGATCGTAAAATCAAATTTGTGGCTGTAGCTATCCATCGTTTTGTTTTACCATTTATTATGTAAGTTCGGTGTCTTTATGCACCTATAAGTAATTAAGATTGAATTTCTGTATGTCTACTTAATTATTGCAATTAGGAATTGTTGACCAGCTTTTTGGTCTAGTTTTGATGATTTCACGTGTAATAAACGAGGTCTATAACTTAAACAATTCGAATATTATGTTTAAGTATATATATGATAATATTCGACTAAGTACATTTTGATATGACCTATAACTATAACTATCCAATATTTAATGTAAATGTGATAGTATGATTAGTTAGTAAATTCAACATGCGAGAGAGACTATGATAATATTTATTCCAAGAGATGTGCAGGGTAGCACAGCTCTCAAAATCTTGACATACTTGCCACTATCTTTTTCATTTCATGGCCATCAATTAGGGTCATTTCCTTCTTGTTGATAATTGTTTCTATCATTACTTAGCGAGGTTACTGTAATATGAATTGTTGTATAGGTAGTCAACAAAGTGAAATGTCATGTCATGGGTCCAAACCCTAATTTAGTTTGAATCGAATGATTTTTCTTGAGCATGGAACCTAGTTGGGTTGGGTCGCATATATAGCTCCATTGGTCTTTAGTTAGGGTCTTCGAACCTCAGTTTCAAAATTTTTTTTTTTTTTTTTTTGAAAAAGGATTATATTTCATATATCCGAAACTAGCAAATTATACATAGCGTCAGTCGGTGGTGATAGACCTTCTCCATCCGAGCCGAGCGTTTTTGCTAAATAATGAGCTACGTTATTATATCGACGTTTAACATACGAGTAACTAATCGAGCTGAAATAGGATGATATCTCCAAGCAACCATCTATTATTCCTCCACACGTAGCAGAATCCCGACATTCCCTTCGCAGGTTGTTAATGAGAACCAGACAGTCCCCTTCTACGATTACATCTTTCCAGCCTCGTTGTCGAGCCATGATCAAAGCTATCCGGGCTACCATTGCTTCAATGACTTCTGGGTCGAAATCCCCTTTGAAGAACTTTGTCCACCACCCTAGCCATTTCCCATTATGATCCCGATTGCTGCTCCTCCCTTCGTATTATGCATAGCTCCATCAAAATTTATTTTGATCACTTCATTTGGTGGCGCTATCCAGGAGGTCGTTTCTATAGCCTCGTTCTCACTTTCTCCTTGCGAATGAATATCATGACTCTGTTGCATAACCGTCCCTTTCCTAATAGCTAGGTCCAGCGGGAGTTCATCTTTTTCCATCGTCCACTTATTGCACACATTTCATAAAGACCAGCATAGACACAATATATGCTCAAAGTCATCCCTGGGTAGAGTTACATGCAAATGCCGTAGCCAATCTTCCGGTGTCCATTTCCAAGATTTGATCACACTGTAGGGAATACCTGAGAGCTTCCAGAATGCCTTGTCCCGTGTACAGCCCACGAAGATATGATGTTCATCCTCGACTTCAAAATTACAGAAACTGCAAATTGGGGTTTGGAGGCATCGCCGTCGGAATAGATTATGTGCCGTGGCTAGGGTATGCGTGCATAATCTCCAGATAAAATTTTTGATACGAGGTTGGACGGAGCTGTTCCAAACAAACTTCCATGACATATTTTGTGAGCTCGAGGAAGGGATGTCTCTTCTATCAATAGACCTAGCAAGCCAATAAGCCGACTTTACTGTAAATAGACCTGACTTAGTATAATGCCATATCAATTTATCCGTTCCCTGGTTCGAACTGAGTGGAGTTCCTAAGACAGAAGCATCATTTATGGGAAGTAGCAGAGATCGGATGAGAGATTCATTCCATGCCCCAGTTGGAGAAGTGCGTAGATCTTGCACTGTCATGCCTACTAGATCATGTCTAATTGGAGTGTAAACCTTGAAGCCTCCATCTCGCAGGACCCAAGGGTCTGTCCAGACTTTGACTGCATTACCACTTCGAACTTGCCACCGAACCCTTGATGCGACAATACCCTTAGCTTCATATATACCTCGCCATGTGAGAGATGGGTTTCGGCCGCGGTTTGCTTGTAAGAGATTACCATCTGGGAAATACCTCGCCCTGAAGACTCTAATTAGAAGACTTTGCGGTTTAGTTATCATCCTCCATGCTTATTTTGCTAGGAGTGCTAGATTAAAAGTTCGAATGTCTCGAAAACCTAGTCCTCCTTCCGACTTTGCTGCACATAACTTCGTCCAAGCTAGCCAGTGAATACATTTCCGATCTTTCGCACTCCACCAATATCGTGCCATGAGCTGTTCAATGCTACGTAAAACACGGGATGGTAGCAGAAAACAACCCATCGCATAAGTAGGTATAGCTTGGAGGATTGACTTTATTAGCACTTCTCTTCCTGCTTGCGAAAGTAGCTTCTCGGCCCACCCCTCGATGAGTTTCCAAATTCGGTCTCTAACGTAGTTAAAGACGTCATTTTTGCTTCGTCCGACAACTGATGGTAGCCCCAAATAGAGTGATTGATCTGCTGGATTAAAAATATTAAGGGTAGCCCGAAGATGAGCCATGGACGTCTCATTTACGTTTGGCGAAAAACTCATCCCCGATTTATCAAAGTTTACCAACTGTCCTGATACTATTCCATATGTATCCAATAGTTCACGGATTGCTTCAAGGGAGGATATATCAGCTTTACAGAATATAATCGTGTCGTCGGCAAAGAGGAGGTGGGAGATCGAGGGTGCCGTCGCCCGTAACTTGAACCCTTGCAATAAACCACGAGTTTCGATATCCTGTAATAAGACACTGAAGACTTCTGCACAAAAAAGAAACAAATAAGGTGATAGAGGGTCTCCTTGGCGTAGCCCTCGTTGTGGTTTCACATGCCCAAAACTCGTACCATTTAGAATAAATGAATAATATACTTTCGAAACACAAGACAGAATCAGGCTAACAAAGTTTTGGTGGAAACCCAACTTACTCATCACTTTACCGAGGAAGGACCACTCAACTCGATCGTACGCCTTACTCATATCTAGCTTGATCGCACAATAACCATCACACCCCTTTTTCCATTGCTTCAACGCATGGTTTATTTCGAAAGCGATCATGACATTGTCTGTGATCAATCTATTTGGGATAAAGGCAGACTGTGTAGGGGAGATTATGGAGTCCATAATGGTCTTTAGCCGGTTAGTAACACACTTTGAAGCAATACGGTATAGTACGTTACACAAACTAATTGGACGAAACTGACCCATGGACTCAGGGTTTCGACATTTAGGGATAAGGATAATATGAGTGTCATGAAAATGAGACGAAGAGATACCTTTATTAAGGAAGTCAAGTATAGACCTAGCGGATTCATCACCAACAATTTCCCAATATTTTTGGTAAAAAATCGGTGGGAATCCGTCCGGTCCCGGTGATTTATAGGGGAACATACTTGATAGAGCGCTTTCTACATCTTCAATCAGATAAGGTTCCAGGAGCATCTCGTTCATCTCGTGTGTTACTCGTGATGGGATGGAAAGAATGGCTGCATCAATTGTCTCTGAGTTAGGTTGTGATGATCGAAATAAGCCTTCGAAGTAGTGTTGGACAATACTTTCAATGTCTTTTGGCTGCTCATACCAAGTTCCTGTATCAACTTTAATTCTATGTATAGAATTGATATGTTTGCGGCTTGTTGCTCGTCTGTGGAAAAAACGAGTATTACGATCCCCTCCTTTCATCCATTCTGTCTTCGCTCGTTGCTGCCAATAAACCTCATTCCGGTGTATTAGCTCCTCTAATTCTCCCTTAAGTCGTGCCTTCTCATCCCTAGTTTCATGTGTAAGCCCCGCGCGCTCGATCATAGATAGGCGATTCTCAATCATCCTCAAACGGTCATGATACTTATTATATAAACTCTTGCTCCATCGTTTTAATTCTTCACGGCTTGAAGATAGAAACTTCCACACCCTAGCTGAGTCAGTATCCGTTGTATTCGTTGTCCAGCACCTCTGAAGAATCTGTTTGCACTCCTCTTCTTGAATCCATTTCGCTTCAAAACGGAAAGGACGTGATCTAGTGTAACGATGTTCATGTAGTGGTTCCAGTTGGATTGCTAATGCATGGTGATCAGATGTGTGCACCATTTTATGAAAAACCTTAGCAGAAGGATATTTATCGCACCACTCCAAGGAGGCACATGCATGATCGAGCCTTTCTTTAACTGATTCTGGTTGTATCTTCTGGTTACTCCACGTATAACAGTCGCCTAAATAACCCAAATCTTGGAGCCCGCACTTATACAGTGCGTCTCGAAAACCAGTAATTTGCCATGCAGGTCTTTGGCGTCCTCCTTGTTTTTCTTCATTACATAGGATCTCATTGAAGTCACCCGTACAGAGCCAAAACTCAGGGCTTGAACTCTTTAACTGTTCCAAGAGTTTCCAGCTCTCCTTCCTTAGATTAGTGCATGGATTACCATAAAAACCAGTAAATCTCCATGTAAATTGATAGCCCTCGTTGAACAAGTCCGTATCTATATGGTGATCAGAATATGAGCGTAAAGTAACCTTTATTTCTCGTTTCCATAGCAGCATTAATCCCCCCTTTCGACCTTTCGATTCAACGCAAAGACCTTGTAAATCAAACTTTCTCCGGATTCTTTCGAATTTCTCTTTTGTACATTTTGTCGCCATTAAAAAGATAATATCAGATTTGCACGAGCGGATAAGATTTCCAAGCTCATGAATTGTCGAGGCTCCGCCCATACCCCGACAATTCCAACTTAAGAGATTCATAATATTCGGCGGGACTGATCAACAGTCTCCGCCGATGAGTCTGAGATGTCCATTGAAACCGGAATGAAAAACTTTGGTTTCTTCAAATTCGGCTCCAACATAGAATTCTCTAGGTCAGCTTTCCTTTTCTTGCTTGTAGTATTCACCATGCATGCAATTTCCTTCGAAGGGAGGTCCCGATCGCGGACCCTAGTAGTAGGTTTAAACCGCATCTTTACTTGTTTCGGTGATAAAGGTTCTTGTTTTGGAATGAGGACTGGTCGAGGTAACTGGTTGGTTATTTGTTGGAGGACATGGGGATCTTGAAGCTTAATGTGTTGATGGTGCTTACTGGTGTGTGGAATGTGGTTTATCTTCATGGAGGTGCTGGCAACAGTGGTAGTTAATGGAGTTAGGGGAGGTTTGGGAATGTTTAGTATCTTCTCGATTGTATGAGGTTTAGAAGGTTTTGGTATTTCATAAAGATGGGAGATTTGGTGTGGGTGACGTAGGGGTGATGAATCAGGTTGGTTAAGTGGGTCATGGCTAATCTTTTGGGTTCGGGTTAAAGGTTTATTCGAATTTGGAATTATCGTGGGATTGGGTATAGTTATGCTGGTCTCAACTGCCATTTGAGGGTTTGAAGGTGTAATAATACGATTTAGGGTGAAGAAGTTTTCAAAGGAAGTAGTGATTTTGGCCGTGGAATGTGGGGGAATTGGTTGGGGAGGGTTTGAAGATCCCATATTATAGAGGGAGGGAGCGTTTGTTATTTCAGTTGCACCTGCTCTGACCCTTCCCGACCAGCCGATGATGACCCGTAGATACGTTGCATAGCCGGATTATCTCTAGAAGCCCTAAGAGTTGGGGGATACGGGACAAAGTCTTCTTCGTACTGTTTAGGGCAAACCATTGACGAGTGATCAAGGAAACCACAGAAGTAACAAAAGTTTGACAGCCTCTCATATCTGAATACCTCTTCCCGCTTATCTGCTTCTAGCCGCATCATACATACGACGTAGTGGTTTACGAACATCAATCATCACCTTAATCCGGGCAATATACTTTCCATTCCCAATATACTTTCAGTTTTAGCCCACAGTGGAAGGTTTTGTACTTGAACTTGGAATTGGCACATATAGAGATCAGCTTGGAAGGGGTCTTCTTCATGAGTAATATCTTTTAAGACGATAATATGCTTCTCAAAGGACCAAGGTTGAACCTGAAGAACTCTTCTTCTATCCAGCTCATGATAAAACCGGATGATGAAACGATCTCCATTAATTTGATGTATGTCCATACCTTTCCCTGGGTTGAATACCGAAACAAGGGTTTTACGTAGAGCTTCGAAGTTGAAAAACTACTTCGCTAAGATCCTGCCAACCACTAGGAAACATTGACGTTTTTGTGCAGGTTGTGCACCGTCCTCCGTAATCCGAATAGATTTAAGTTCTTCCTCCGTGAACAGAATATACTCCTTACCCATCTTCTGAAAAGATGAAGGAAATAACTTGTCCCAAACACAAGTAACACACTTGACGATTTCGAATACGCTTCCTGGAACCAAAACAAGATCGGAAAACACAGAAAACTTTTGTGCAGAGAGATTGTTATTGGGTGGATAACCAAGGGCGAAGGCAAGCAGAGGATAAATTTGATGAAAAAAAGAAAAGAGTAAAGCAACTTAACATATAAGATATTAGGGCGATGATTGTTGAAGATGCGTGTAGCCGTATGAGTATTGCGTCGATCTAGGAGAGTCCATTCCAACGAGAAGAGACTTTCGATCAGGTTTCCGATGGTGGCTTTGGGTTTGTGTGGTGAAGAGGAAAACTCCCATGTTCGAGAGAAAAGACACTCATTCGAGAGAAAAACAGTTTCAAAATATTAAGCATAGGACAACTGAACATTGGACTCCAAGTGCAACGCACTTGCGACCGTCTCTGCTGTAAAAATCGGCCTAGGCGCTAGTCAGCCCTCTCCGCAGCGAAAATCGGCTAGGCGGCAAATTAATCGGCGATTAATCCGACGGTTAAATTTTTTGTTTTTTTGAATTTTTTTTAACAAATAAAAAATAGGAATATTTGTACTAATATTAATTTTTTTGGGTTTGACACTATTTATATAGAATGTTTTGATAAATTTGATGCACTTAGAATGTTCGTATATTTAATATATGAAAAAATAATGAAAAATGGGTATACCGATTAATTTCTGCCTAGAAACCGCCTGAGCCCCGCATATGCCATCTAGGCCCCCAACGGGCGCCCGACTAGCGCCTAGCGAATTTCACAACATTGGTGACCGTTCGACCCGAGTTAATTCAATATAAATTATATTTTCTGTTATTTATTTACTTTTCCGTTTAAATCTTAAATAGGTCCGTGATATTTCATTGTGGAGCTCATATGTTCGATCTTCTTACTTTCGTTGTTGAGTACGAAGTGCGATATTTTCACCTGACTCCATAGACTAATCGCACACCCTGCAGCATGTGGTGCGCAAACCCATAATCGATCCACTGCCGAAATATGTAGCGCAAACTCATATCCAATCGAGTGGAGATGCTCTATATCTTTTTTTATTCGTTAAAATCACCCGATGATCACGCTATAATTTACGTTAATTAAGAGCATTGATTCGCTTACCTTACCTTTTCAATAAATTGATGATGATAAGCACTGAACCGAAGGTTCAATGAGTACTCAAACCTACCTATTCAATCAACTAATTTACTGCAGATTCACCTTTACTCTCTTCTTAGGGTCAAACAAACAAAAGATCTATTCATTTTTCTTGGAACATAATAGTTCCACTTCACTCTTTAACAGCCGCTGTCATATTATAGAAGATACATATGTAGAAAACTAATCGTTTATTTACTATTTTTTCTTAAACCATGAACAGTGCAGCTTCCGAAGGAGACCACATTGCCCAGAGTCTAATGCAACTCGAAGCAGCCAAAATGGCAATCGAGCTACTGAGATCAGACACATGCAAAGCAGCACAAGCCCTAACCGCCATGGCCAGCGAGCTAGACGAGTCCAGGGCTCGTGCCAACTTTCTTGAAGAGCTCTTGAATAAATATCATATCAGCACCAACTCATACGTCATCAGCCAAGATCACGAAGCTCACGACGCAGAGGAAGAGATGAAACACAAAGTCGAACAACTGCGACTCTCATTACAAGCTGCCGAGGCTCAGTACAACGAAGCACACGCCCGGAGAATCTCTTTTGCAATGGCGAAGGAGATACAGTCGAAAGCCAGCCAAAGAGAGGCCGAGCTTGAATCAGAGCTAAGAAAGTCGAGATATGTGATCGAGGATCTAAATGCAAAGTTGATCGATAAAGAGAATGAAATTCGGGGCATATCCGAAGAGAACGAATACCTCTCTTCAAGACTGGGAAGTGCACTGTCGGGTATTGCAGTGAAAGAACTAGAGAAAGAGCTCAAAAACGTGAAGGCCCGTTTCGAAACCCTCGAAGCACAGTCAATTAACAACCAAAGAGATGCTCTTGTGAAGCTCAGTACAATGGAAGACGAACTAGACAAGAGTAACAAGAAGCTAGCCCGAGTTAGTGAGCAGTTCAATGCTGCACAAGAGACTGTTTTGGACATGGAAGCCGAACTAAGAAAGCTCAAAGTGCAGTCTGATCAGTATAGAAAAGCAGCTGAGATGGCTACGGCTATGCTGTTAGCTGGGAACGATCAGAGGCTCGTGGAGAGGACGGGGTCGATGGATAGGAGCTATATAAGCCCTAGGACCCAAAGGATTATAAGCTCGGTTTGGACAGATGATTGTGTCGAAGAAGAAGAAGAAGAGTTGATAAAGGGCAAGTACGCTAACATGCTGAGGAGGGTTGGGGTCTTGTGGAAGAAGACATACAAATAAACTAGGAATGGTGTCTTCTCTTACATTATCTGTGGGTAATATTACCTGATGGCTTGTGACGTTGATGAATATTTATTACAGCTAACGAATTTCTAGGCAGGTAGAAAATATGAAGATTTCAAAACATATCCATCAAGAGTGAGTGTTAGACAATACCTACCTCAAATGGTGAATCCATATGGGGTCACACAGAACGAAAATAAATTGCTTCATTTGGGGCCAGCTTTATGAGCAATCCAAGGATGTTCCAATATCTTTTCAAGAGACAGCCTTTTTGCTGAATCTTTAACAAGAAGCTGCTCGTAAAAGAAAAAAAACAAAGTACAACATACTATCCATCTTCTCCAGCAAACAGTAAGTAAATAAACAAAACAAAACGAAAGTCCTGAGATTACCCGTTTGATAAGATCTTGAGCTTCCTCAGATACCATAGGCGTGCTGGGGAAGCTAAGATCTACCTTCATAATCCTACACCATTACCAGCTTAATCATCAAGGTATTGTCATAATTCCAAAGTGGGATGGACTGAGAATAATACTGTTATATATTCTACCTTCGAAACGTGTCTGACTGGCTCTCAGCTTCAAAGGGAGGGACACCGTATAAGAATTCGTAGCACAGAACACCTAAAGTCCAGTTATCAACTGAATAATCGTGGGCCTTGTTCTCCACCATCTCTGGAGCAAGGTAGTCTAAGGTACCACACATTGTATGTCTTTTGTCGCTGGATTGCACGGACCAACCAAAGTCTGCAATCTTGAGCCGGCCCTGTAAGGAATAATATGCTTTGCCATAAATACTTCAACGCGGTTCTGCGTAAAAGAACTAATATGGTTCATTGAGATGCTGTTATCTTTATCATGGCTTATATCTACAAAGCACTCCATCAAGAATAAGCATAATAGCATGTCAAAATTATTGTTATGCGTTGTTGGACATTCCAGCTTCCCAAAGCCTCAAGTTATCCTTTCAAGTAGATGATTCTCGTTCAGGGTCATATTATCTTACGAATGCAAAAATATTTTAAGAATAACTGATAAAACTAGTGACCTGAGCAAATAAATCTAGTGTATCTCAGACTTATCACTCAAACTAGCAACGAAAGCAATTCAGGCAAATACTTTCTGATGCAAATAAACAGAATACCTCGTGATCGAGCAACAAATTTTCTGGCTTTATGTCCCTGTGAATCACATGGTGTTCATGACAGTAAGCCAGAGCCTTGGTCAGACTTGCTATGTACTGGTTTTAGAAGCAATAAGAACATCTCAGGAATCATTACCAAATCCAAGAAATGAGTTGAAAGTTGGAAAAGGATAAGAAAAATTTCGTTACAGTGGCAGCTTGAGTCTCAGGGAGGTGCCCCAGTCTATGCAGCTCTTTGTAGAGCTCACCTCCATGAGCATATTCCAAGATCAAGAATATGCGATCGTCATCGTGAAACCACCCGAATAGCCTCAGCACATTCGGGTGGCACAAGCTTGTCTGAATCTCCATTTCTCGTTGCAATTGATGATGCAACCTGTACTTGTCTATCTGCTCCTTGAATATCACTTTCAACGCAACAATGTACTTACTCTAGTCATAACCAAAACACAGGAAAAAAAAATAGAGAAAAAAATTCAGAAATTCTACCTTTTTAAGCATCTATGTTGAAAAGAAGGAACAAGAAACAGAGAAACACAAGATCATCATCAATCACCTTGACTTCACGAGCGAGATAGACACGGCCGAACTTCCCTTTACCGAGTGGCTTGCCGATTTCGAAATTAGCCAGTGACCATTGACTTTTGGGGAATTCTGAGGGTTGTTTGGGTGGCCTAGTTGGGAGATTTGGCATCTGGGATTCAAGCAAGTTTTCATAAAATCAGGGCTTCGATTTGAGAGGGAAATTGGAGTTCAAAAATCAAGAACGACTGCTAAAACTAACGGCAATTAAGTAGACATATATTCACATCAAACAAATGGCATTTAAATAGACACGTCTATATCCTTTTGGAAACCTATCCCAAATATGAGATTCAGTTCAATACAAACTAAATGGACAAAACCAAACAACATCATCATTCCCTGGATGTGATTGATCCGTTCTATGATTGAGGATATTTGTGTTTATTTCACTTCATGCAAGATACCATTACAATACAAGCTGCGACAATCATTGCATTTTAAATATTAAAAAATCTATCAAGAACTTTATCTCATTTGCTTAATCATATATATACCCGATGCCCCACACGTGACGTGGGTTTTTTCATGTCCTCCACCTCACTACCCGAAGCAGCAGCCATTTTCTTCCAAGCCACAAGCCCTTTTACGGTCCTAAGTATTGAACAAAAGCGATGTGTGCATCATAACAGAGTCATTCCAGAAAACAAAGGTATAATCAAGGAGGCTGCTAATCTATTCTTTTAATGGACTAATTTACTTTGCTCTGCAACCTTGACTTAACCAATTCATATGAACACATCAAAAAACACAATAAACGAGTAGGACTGAATTACATATCAAAACCTCAAACATCTACGTGTCATATATTGTATATAATTCCAATGTTCTAGATAGCAAGTTACTCAAAGGGGCAGGACATGCTCTTTTCTACCCTAAAATCTTATCTGTGGAAGAAACTAAAAAGTGGAAACAGCTAAGACATAAAAGCATATCTTCACCTGCAACGTTCCAAACAGATCTTGTAATTTACGGCTAAACCTCATAAACAAACAAACAAACAAAAAAAAAAAAAAAGGCACAAAAAACAAACAAAAAGAAAAGAAAAAACGAACAGTAAATATAAAGCTCATCCATGATATCATTCTATCAAACTCAAATCGAACAGCACAGCTAAACTACGCTACAAAAGAAAATAAACAGAATCGTAAAGGATAGAAATCAATTAACCTAACAACGGAATTGAGTCGAGAAAAGGCACGATCGATAAAGGTGAGAGGTGAGAAATTGTTTAGTATACTATACTTTGGTAGTAGAATGAATAACTAAAAAGAATTTGTCGCTTTTTATACGATCTTTGAGTTTGTGAATGCTTCAGGCTACGCTACAGCTGCTGAGCGGGAAAAGGAATTCATTGTTTGGGCGGGGTGGGGGTATTTAAAAGCGTTTGGGTCCGTTTGGTTATGAGCACAAGATAAAGCCCAAGATAAAAAATTTATCCAACCATCCAAGATAATTTATCTCAGCTTTTTAATTCAATTTACTTGTAACGGGCTTTTGGTTTAAAAACGGGCTGAAATATTAAATCCGGGCTGAAATTACTAAACCAAACACAATATTAAATATGATTATTTATATTATATGGGCTTTTCTGGGCTTTTCATCAAACTAAACACAGCCTTTATCTATTCATGTGAGAAAAGCGTAAGAGCGTTTGTATAGGTAGCCAGTTGTCGCAAATACGAGACTTGGATTTTTTATTTATTTTTTTCTCAATAACAAGCCTCGCGCTTTTACTATCGGCTCACGTCTACCTCGATCCCCGCTCACCGAGTTCTGTGATAAGCCTCCAATGTTCTAAAGTGAAGACAAATAATACGCGCAGCGACGGGACCACATGGGGGTCAGAGGAGTCGGCCGACTGTAGGGATGGGGACGGTGGTAGAGAGTTCGAGGAGGAGGATGAAGAAAAAAACCCTATTTTAGGTTAAACGGGGTTTTTATTGTTTATGGCTATCTTTTTTCTGGGTATTATTTTTATTTCAAAAAAAAATTATATTTTAAACATATAATAACTAAACATGTAAAGTCCAAATTTAATTTTAACTTTTTTATTTAATAAAATCTAAAATTGGATATTTTGTCGGATACTCGTTTATGCTAAATGAGAACAGCTTTGGTCCGTGTAACCCCTTATTTATTTATTTCGAAGTTCGATACGTCGGCTCATTCTCTCCGAACTTGAAGCCATCGGGTCTGGCCTGGGCTATGTGTTGTGAGGCAATGAGAGTTCCTTTCTCGTCCAAAAAAAAAAAAAGGACCAATGGTGTATAAACATGTTCAATATCTTCAAGACCAACCAATTTAAAATCTCTTTGATGAATCTATACTAGAAAACAGCATAACCTTGGTATGAATAAGCTTTGAAGGCAGTATTCAAGCTGAAATCAATTCAAAATCAGTTCCTCTAATAACTACATATTTGGGGGATTAATAAAACTCATTCAAAACTCTTTTGTAAAGAAACAAAGATTAATCATATGGATGAAAGAGAAGAGGAAAGATGCGGATCGAAACTTGAAACTTGTCAAGCCATGGCCACCGAGTAGTTTAAACAAAACAATAAAAATGCACTTGTAATATCCATTTGGAAACAGCCAATAATCCCAGAAATACTTCAATGCCATGTAAATTCAACAACTAAAACGAGGACAGATGATAATTTTTTCCAAAAAATAACGTAACAGAAAACTGCTTGCACTTAAACTTTGATTGCGTACTTTCTCATGGGGAAATACATCTCTTTCTTCTTCTCCCTCTCCGTCTTCAGGGATGCCTGCATATCCTCAAAACATTAACAATGACACTCAAATCAAATGCATGCCGACATACCAAGAAACCATAACTAAATCAAGAATGCCCCTCCAAGTAAGAAATATCGAATCAAGGCCAATATCTACTGGACAATACCAACATAACTACAAGCTTCATGGTACAAGAATCTGAAAAGAACCAACAAGACTAGATAGATTCACAACATAGGAACCAACCTCAACATAAAACGTATTCCGATAGGCAAAAGCATCTGTTTACAAAACCTTGCTAGTTGATCATGGGATCATAATTTTCAAATCTTTTTCGAATCAAGGAAAATAAATAAATGTAAACAGAGAGGCAAAAGAGTAGCACCATATACAATACACACTTCACTCAACCTCTTCATCCACATATGTATCAATTGTCTCATATCTTGAAGTAACAAGGGGATGAAATTGATGAGGTATCATACCCCATGGTTCGAGATTTCTACTATTCCTATTGAAAATAATGAAATACATGATCATGGCTAGATCGATCGGTTTCGGGTCAAATTGGAAGAACTATAAGATTCCACAAAAAAAAAAAAAAACAATCCTTCCCAGCAAAACTATTGAACAACTAGAAAATGTTTCCGAGAAACCACTCCACTGTAGTTCGCCGAAACATTGATTAGAGCTGAAAATTCGATCATCCCAAAGAAGGGAACAAGCAAACACTAAGACATAACATAAATCGGCATTTACAACGTGGCGCTAGTGGGCGAAGAAGATGAAAGAAGGGGGAAAAATGGCACACCTGATGCTTGGTGAGACGGCGTCGAATGGCCCGAGTCTTCTTCGGACGCAGGTCAAGGGGCAAATACTTCTTGTTCTTGTACGCTTCCCTCAGCGCGGCCTTTTGCTTCTGAGAAATGACAGTGAGAACCTGCGCGATGGAGTTCCTCACCACCTTAATCTTCGACACCTTGTTCGGCGCCCCACCCGTCACCTTAGCAACCCTAAGCAAAGAGAGCTCCGTCTTCAGATCCTTCAATTGCGACAAGAGATCGCCCTTGTTCCTCTGCCTCAGTTCGTGGACCTTCATCCTCGCTTCAATTCAAAACGGTAAGAAAAAGAGAGTACACATAAAGCACAAATAAAAAGCAATGCAATTGAGGAGCTATTTTTCGTTGTTGGGGGTTACCCATCTGTGTGTTCCTTCAGATTTAGTCTCTGCTGGTTAGGGTTTGTGGTCGGCCGGCTGCAGTGTGTGCTGAATGAAACTTGAGGAGATGAAAACCTATGTATGATGAGAAAATGGGATCATTTGGGCTGTGGCCCGATTTCATTCAGGACACTCAATGATGGGCCAAGAGGATGTGAATAAGCGGTGTAAGAAAAGAATATAGGGTGATTCCTTAAAAAAAAAGAAAAAAAAAAAGAATATATGGTGATTTAGGGTTTAGTTTATTATTATTTTTTTTCTGCGTCAAAAAATAAACCAATTTTTTAAAGGGCAAATTCCTTATGAGTCCCGATCGAAGTTTCAAATTTCTCTTAAATACCACTTTAATTATTTCATCATGTTCAGTACAATTTGACGAATTTCTTCATGTTCAGTACCTAAAATGGTCTTTTCAATGTTGGAAAGACAAAAATAACCTTACTTCACATGTTTAGTACCAACAAAACTGGACATCATACCAACTGTTGTCTCTACTATGGCTGCGTTTAGTTGTACAAAAGAGAAAACGAAGTATAAAAAAGCCCGGCTTAAAAAGCCAGATTATAATTTATCTTCACATAATTTATATCTTGTTCACTTATTAATATTAGAATAATATTACACTTGATGAACTTTATCAATTTACCGTTTTAATCTCGCCTTTAAAAAATTATTCTAAAAAAATAATTCTTATGAGTATCGAAAAATATAACATATGGATGTCATTTTGATCGTTATGAAACAAATAATAAATTAGATATGTTTATTAACTTTTAGCATATAAATTATATTAGATAATGAAGATTTTATAATTTGGTGTAAAAGGGTATTTTGGTATTTTTGTTATTAGTAGGGGTTACAATTATTATCTTGGGTCAAACAGTGAGATAATTTATACTGGGCTTGATGGTTTATAGTGGCGGGCTGGAATTTTGTAACGGGCTTTATACAATGGATATTTTGTAAAGTGAACAATATTAGAAAGGATAAAATTATCTTATCCTATTATATCTCTCAAACTAAACGCAGCCTATACCAACTATTAACACTATTATACCAATAGAATTGAATATTATACCAACTGTTATCACTATTATACCAACTGTTAACACTATTATATCAATAAATAACGTTATTCTAATTTTATATCAATAAAACTGAATATTATACTAATTGTTGTCGTTATTATACCAATTGTTATCACTATTATACCAACAAATAACATTATTCTATTTTTTTACAAATAAAACTGGACATTATACCAACTGTTATTGTTATTATACCAATAAATAATGTTATTATAATTTTATACAAACAAAACTGGACATTATACCAACTGTTGTCCTTATTATACAAACAGAATTGAATATTATACAAACTGTTATCTTATGTCCAGTTTTGTTGTGAGAAAGGTTATTTTCGTCCTTTCACTGTTTGGGGTATTAAACACACAACTTTTCACAGATTGGTACTGAACATGAAAAGAACAGAAAATTTAAACTCGAAGGGTTCTGAAAGGGAATTTGCCCTTTTTTGAACGGTTTTGTGATTTTTGGTGCAGTCTATTTTCTCGAGCTAGATGAATCAAAGACAAGCAAATGGTGCCCCTGCCCATATGTCAGAATGCGAGTCAGTCTTGATGTGTCTAAACCTCTTGGCAGAGTCCTGAAGATTCGTAAAAATGAGCAAGATGAAGCAGTAATTCAGTTTAAATACGAAAGACTCCCCAACTTTTGCTATCTATGTGGCTTGCTCGATCATACATTGATCTCGTGCGGTACGCGAAGGAAATTTCAGAAGTTCTGATTATCCGTTACCATACCCACCAGAACTCCGAGCAACACGACCTATTTCCACCGGGAATCAAAGGCTGAACGGTTCTTCAGTTATCAGCAATGCAAGAATTCTGGCCACGAGAAAAACAGAGCCATCTGCCATGGTAGTGGAATCCAAACCATCTCCAATGGTCCATGGTCCACCCAATAATTTCGGTAACCACCTCGATAATTCAAATTTGAAAACTACCCAAAAACCTCTCATGGTCAGGTCAAATTGGAGAGTTACCCTAGAACCTCTCATGTCCACTTTAAATTCAAAAGCTACACAAGAACCTCACATCCCCAGCTCAAATTCAAAAGTACATAGTGCATCCCTAGATTCCGCCAAAAAAGTAGGAACCGATGAAAACCTCGCCTTATACCCGTTCCTATCGTCGCAGCTACTACAATCGGCTCATCCGGAGACGAATATACCTCTCGTGTCCCACATACCTCGACTTTAACCAGAATCAACCCAAACTTTTTTCCCTGCCCTTTCAGACCCATATCAGGACCAACAACCCTCTGCTCCTAGCGCCAGACCAGATCGGATCATCGTCGTAGGTCCCAAAATCTAGCTGGAACCCTTAAAGATCGATGGAACAGTGAACACCTTCAAGTGTGTACTTGTGTGTGTTTTGCTTTGAGGGTGGCGGCTCCAATTTGCTTGGGAGAGTTCACACTTTTTTAGGTTAAGCTCAAAATAGACTTTTTTATTAATTTGGGAAGTGTTAAACAAAATAAGCCATATCCTACTATTTATACCAAATATACTTTGTTATATTTACAAAAGGGCCCCAACTAGCAAACTTACAACAATAATGACCCATGAAAAACTAAATTAATACAAATAAAATTAATGAACACTAAAATTATCTTAACATTCTCCCCCTTAGTGTTCATCTACGAGATGGCTCGATCATCTCTTTCGTCTGAAGAAGGACTTCCTCAACCCCAAGTTGACTTCGTAATGTCTGAGATCATTGCGTAGCTGGATCCTCTCATCAATGACTTGTTTGATGTCGTCTAGGAGGTTCTGATACTCGATCTTACAAATTTTAATATTCTAGTCATTACTCTTTCTAATCACATACACAAATCATATTTAAATGCGTTATATTTTTAAAAAAATATTTAATGTGCATTTGATTTAGTAAAGCTTGTAATAAGGATATTTAAAATATTCACAAATGCATTCGTAAGTGTTAGGATCATTTTATTGTGTTCTTTATATTTTAGATGCTTCCGTCTTTGGTGTATTTAGTTCTTTGGTTTAGATGTTATTTGGGTTTTGTAATTTACTTAATTAAGTATTAGTTGTTTGGGCTAAGTAGGTTTAGGGCTTGATGGGCTTTAATATACCAACTAATGTGGTATATAAAGATCCACCAAGCCCCAGTTTCAAAGTTGTTCCTTTTGCAAGCATTGTGTCTTCTTGATCAAGCCAACCTAAAACACTCCTAAGCTAAAATCGATCTCACCATATCCTAGGTTGCTATCTTTGTTGCTTGCATTATATTAGGTGAAAAGGGACTTACAAGTGGTATCAGAGCAAGCGTGAGGGAGCTTTGAAGCCATTCTTGGAGTTATTGAGCTATTTTCGTCACTTTTTTTGCTGTTTTTGAGCTTCTTTGGCTGTTTTTCTGCCTTTTCTGAGCTGTTTTTGGGGTTTCTCGGCCATTTTCTGGTATTGGGGAACTTATTCCAGCAAAAACAGCATTTCTGGGCAGATTTTGGGCATTTACAGCAAGATTTTCGGATTTTTCTGGGTTTCAGCTTGAAGATCTTCATCCTGTTCATCATTCGCGGAACAGACAAAGAATTCGCGAACTTCTCTGCTTTGCGAACTACTCGTCGTTAAAGTTAGTGGACATGACTTGTATTATTTCACTATTTAATCGCATTATACATTTATTAAAATGCCTATGATTTTCTTCGTATCTTTCAGTATTTTATTGTATTCCACATTTATTGAAATGTCTAAGATTTTCAGGGTATCTCTTTTGTTAATTTAATTTTAATATGGAGCACAAGAGTACAATCCGAACAATCTGCGAAATAAAAAGCTTTTGATTAAAGGAAACACCATCTTATTACGTATTTTAGATTAAAAACCATAACTTGGAAATAATTATTATGTTTATATATTATTATGTATATTTATGTTAAAAGTAACGATTATTTTTCGTAACTAAGGATTATGCCTAACGTTGTTTATATATACATAAATCAATGTGTTGTTTATTATTAATTGTAATGATGGTTGCAATGATTATATATTGTGATAATCATTACAATGATTATATATTGTCATAATATTTTTGATATTTATTTGAAATAAAGGCCCCAACAACTTCATATCTTTTCTATTATTTGCAAATTAATCCATGAACTTATGTTTATTTTTATTATAGCCTTCATGTCTCCTAGGGTTCAACTTGTCTATAAATAGGAGAATTTTGAGTAGAATAAATGGAACAGAGGCGGCAACCTAGGGCTAAGCTTGTATATCAATATTAATTCGGAGTCATTATGAAATGAGTAGAGGTGAAGGTAGTTTGAATCACTATTGATATCGGGATCAATCTTTTACGTCATCAACATCAATTCATGTTTTGTTCCTTGTGAAAGATTGATCCAAATATCAATGTCGTTCAAAGTATCTTAAGATTATTTTCTTCGACAATAGTATTCACACGGATGTCCTTGTCGCCTTCAACTGATTTGGGCTCTACTGCTACGATTTTCATCTATTTTCTTAGTTATCAATCCAAATTTCATGTAATTGATTCCGTGTGTTTTTTTTTTTAATTCTTACCAGATCTGATATGTTATTACAATTTAAAGTTGATCTCATGCCATCTAAGGTTGTTCATGAAAATAAGCCTAGCGTGTTTCCTCTAAAATCAAGATGCATAGAACGTTTCCTATAAAATCAGATCCATTCTCCAGTAATGGCGCTTTTGTGTCGATCGAGCCCACCGACCACGTCTCTTCCATAAAATGTTGGACGGATGATAAATTTTAATTTTTATGTTCTCTCATTGAAATGCACAAAGTGCTGCAGAAAACGAATTTGTTAAAGGAAAATGACAAATCCAACCAATCATGTAAATGCTTCAAGATTTGGAAAAATTATATTACATAATAAATTATTTTCCAGCTAATATTACAATTAATAAATGACTATAAATACATTTTTGGCTGGCATTCAATTCAGTGGTCAAGAATGCTATCACGTACATAATTATTTTTCCTTAAAATAGATGTCCTAATCAATCACCATTTTAGTGGAAAATAATTAGTAGCTCAACTATAAATCAGACTTCAACCTTTTCTCGTTGATGTTTATATTAATTATAAATCTTACAAATTTTAAATATTCTAGTCATTACTCTTTATAATCACGTATACCAATCATATTTAAATGGGTTATGTATTTAAAAAAATATTTAATGTGCATTTGATTTAGTAAAGCTTGTATTAAGGATAGTTAAAATATTCACAAATGCATTCATTCGTAAGTATGAATTACTCCTTATTAATATTGTCAATGGAGTCAGAACGTTCACTATGTATTACCCCAACTAAGATCTACGAGAATATTGGATCTCATTTTCAATGATTTATTTTCCGGTGAGGTCGGATAAATGCAACACTCAATAAATTTGATACTTGAAAATATTTGTTATATATCAGTGTAGAGGGGCTGAATATTACAGCGAACCCAATAATGAAGGTCAATAACTTTGTCACAACTTGTTACGCACACGATAAAAAGAAATTGACGCTATATTATAACACGGAATCTTATTTCAAATTTATCGCATAAAAGTATTAACTACTCTTCGTTAAAGTTAGTGGACATGACTTGTATTATTTCACTATTAAATCGCATTCCACATTTATTAAAATGCCTAAGATTTTCTTCGTATGTTTCAGTATTTAATTGCATTCCACATTTATCGAAATGTCTAAGATTTTCAGGGTATCTCTTTTGTTAATTTAATTTTAATATGGAGCACAAGAGTGCAATCCGAACAATCTGCGAAATAAAAAGCTTTTGATTAAAGGAAACACCATCTTGTTACGTATTTTAGATTAAAAACCGTAACTAGGAAATAATTATTATGTTTATATATTATTATGTATATTTATGTTAAAAGTAACGATTATTTTTCGTAACTAAGGATTATGCCTAACGTTGTTTATATATACATAAATCAATGTGGTGTTTATTATTTATTGTAATGATGGTTGCAATGATTATATATTGTGATAATCATTACAAAGATTATATATTGTCATAAATTTTTTTATATTAATTTGAAATAAAGGCCCCAACAACTTCATATCTTTTCTATTATTTGCAAATTAATCCATGAACTTATCTTTATTTTTATTATAGCCTTCATGTCTCCTAGGGTTCAACTTGTCTATAAATAGGAGAATTTTGAGTAGAATAAATGGAACAGAGGCGGCAACCTTGGGCTAAGCTTGTATATCAATATTAATTTGAGTCATTATGAAATGAGTAGAGGTGAAGGTAGTTTGAATCACTATTGATATCGGGATCAATCTTCTGCGTCATCAACAACAATTCATGTTTTGTTCCTTGCGAAAGATTGATCCAAATATCAATGTGTTCAAAGTATCTTAAGATTATTTACTTCGACAATAGTATTCACACGGATGTCCTTGTCGCCTTTAACTGATTTGGGCTCTACTGCTACGATTTTCATCTATTTTCTTAGTTATCAATCTAAATTTCATGTAATTGATTCTGTGAGTGGTTTGTTTTTTTTTTTTTTTTCATTCTTACCAGATCTGATATGTTATTACAATTTAAAGTTGATCTCATGCCATCTAAGGTTGTTCATGAAAACAAGCCTAGCATGTTTCCTCGAAAATCAAGATGTGTAGAACGTTTCCTATAAAATCACATCCCTTCTCCAGTAATGGCGCTTTTGTGTCGATCGAGCCCACCGACCACGTCTCTTCCATAATATGTTGGACGGATGATAAATTTTAATTTTTATGTTCTCTCATTGAAATGCACAAAGTGCTGCAGAAAACGATTTTGTTAAAGGAAAATGACAAATCCAACCAATCATGTAAATGCTTCAATATTTGGAAAAATAATAAACATAATAAATTATTTTCCAGCTAATATTATAATTAATAAATAACTATAAATACATTTTTGGCTGGCATTCAATTCAGTGGTCAAGAATGCTATCACGTACATAATTATTTTCCCTTAAAATAGATGTCCTAATCAATCACCATTTTAGTGGAAAATAATTAGTAGCTCACGTACAAATCAAACTTCAACCTTTTCTCGTTGATGTTTATATTAATTATAAAACTTACAAATTTTAATATTCTAGTCATTACTCTTTATAATCACATATACCAATCATATTTAAATGGGTTATGTTTTAAAAAAATATTTAATGTGCATTTTATTTAGTAAAGCTTGTAATAAGGATAGTTAAAATATTCACAAATGCATTCGTAAGTATGAATTACTCCTGATTAATATTGTCAATGGAGTCAGAATGTTCACTATGTATTACCCCAACTAAGATCTACGAGAATATTGGATCTCATTTTCAATGATTTATTTTCCGGTGAGGTCCGATAAATGCAACACTCAATAAATTTGATACTTTAAAATATTTGTTATATATCAGAGTAGAGGGGCTGAATATTACGGCGAACCCAATGATAAAGGTCAATAACTTTGTCACAACTTGTTACGCACACGATAAAAAGATAATTGACGCTATATCATAACACGAAATCTTATTTCAAATTTATCGCACAAAAGTATTAACTACTCTTCGTTAAAGTTAGTAGACATGACTTGTACTATTTCACTATTAAATCACATTCCACATTTATTAAAATGCCTAAGATTTTCTTCGTATCTTTCAGTATTTAATTGCATTCCACATTTATCGAAATGTTTAAGATTTTCAGGGTATCTCTTTTGTTAATTTAATTTTAATATGGAGCACAAGAGTACAATCCGAACAATCTGCGAAATAAAAAGCTTTTGATTAAAGGAAACACCATCTTGTTACGTATTTTAGATTAAAAACCATAACTAGGGAATAATTATTATGTTTATATATTATTATGTATATTTATGTTAAAAGTACCGATTATTCTTCGTAACTAAGGATTATGCCTAACGTTGTTTATATATACATAAATCAATGTGTTGTTTATTATTAATTGTAATGATGGTTGCAGTGATTATATATTGTGATAATCATTACAATGATTATATATTGTCATAATATTTTTTATATTTATTTGAAATAAAGGCCCAAACAACTTCATATCTTTTCTATTATTTGCAAATTAATCCATGAACTTATCTTTTGTAGGTTTCAGATTTAACATCCAACGAATTAAGATGAACTTGAACTTGAGAATTAAGATCGATTGACTCACCTTTGTAATTAGCGCGCAGAAGCAATAGATAATCATCAATCAATCTTCATTTAATCCAATAGCTTTCTCTACAAGCAATCCATATACCTCTCCACAATTAAGCCTAATCTACTGTGATGAAGAGAGAGATATTAAAATGAGAGAGAGCCTCGCTCAAGGTGTGCTCAAGTTATGTGTAAAATACACACACTTGCCCTATATATACCAAAGCATACTTTGGTATATGTCACATCAGTCCCTATTTATCATAAACTACAATTTGGTCCCTAGCCAAAGATAACATGACATTTGAGCACTAGAAATGGATTCCTAACAATCTCCCCCTTAGTGTTCAAATGTCATTGGAGCGCCAATAGTCTTTGTCTTTAATGATCTTCAGTCTTCATCATCGATTGAACACAAGAAAGTATTCCTAACAATCTCCCCCTTTGTGTTCAATTGTGGATTAGACACGTTCTTCGTTGCTTCTTGAAGAAAAGGTTGAGGGCTTCTGGAGAATCTTCTTTCTCCCCCTATGTACATGCTCCCCCTTTCTTCTTTGCAACTTTGAATTTTTATCACCTTCTTGCAGAGATCAGAGTTGTGCAGATCTAAGGACATTGACTCTTCGTTTATGCTTATGCCATGGAGAGAGGTCGTGTTTGTTGTGGTTCAGCACGTGCGGTGTAAGCTCGGCTTCTTTAATGATATCACGTGCTTTGCCTCCTTGATATACTTCCCCCCCTCATGGCGATTCAATTGTATCGTCATGCCTACGGATCAAGGTGATTCCTCGTGTAAGCGCGGAGCGTGTTGATGTTGAAGTCCGGATGAAGTAACCTGAAAACGGGACCGACGACCAATCATCGTGAGACATCCCTAGATGTCACTCTTGGTCGTTGATGCAAAGTCACAAAGACTTGCATTTGAAGGGACTACGGGGCCACATAGGCAACCCGTTGACATCGTTCTAGAGTCGTGCTCCAGAAGATGGCCTGCTACCGTTGTTGTTTTGATGTTGCAACGGCAGGACTTTCTTCTGATCATAGAAGCACATTTGTCAGAAATGTGTCTACAGAAGTTCGGGCTAGGTCACATAGACCTGCATAGTATGTGTAAAAATAATGTATGTGTCCTAAAAAAAATAGGAAACTTTTTAGGCTATGGGACACACTAGACGTTTAAGTGCATAGAATAAAGTCGTGGTGTGGGGCTGTGGACCACTAGATTCAATATCTCCCGCTTCAAAGTGAAACGGTGATAGCATATGCGGTTCCCCGTGAGATATTGAAACACTTGTCTTTAGGGAGACAAATGAGTAGCTAGGAAGGGTTGTGCATGCGCCTTTGGACCCGATGAGGCGTCTTCTACCCGGGATCTGAAAAATCAGTCCTGTACCTATAATGGTTATGGCCCGGATAGTTTGTGGTTGAGGTGTAATGATTATATCGTGATTCGCTCAAAACCCTCACATACACTCGGGGTTGTTCCTGGGATAGGTACAATTTGGGATTAATTGAACCATGGGAACAGGTATGTGAACACCTCTTTTTGTGTCTTTGCGCTTTTTGGGTTGAGGTAGCACTCCCCGTCAAAGTACGAAAGTTGTCTTCAGGGCATCCCCCTTTTTTTTTTTAAGCTCTTGCGCCGTTTTAGGTAACTCTCCCCCTAAAATGGTGCGCTTGTAACAATATGATGCCCCTGCTCCCCCTAAATAGATGCGCTTTTTGAGGATTGCATATTACAAAGATCAAGCGCCCTTTATACATGGAGTAACACTCCCCCTTAAATGTGCCTTCTGCACTCATAAGTATCACTCCCCCTAAACCATATACGCTTGTTATATGAGAACTATAGTAATGTGCTCTTTTGAAGTTCATGCGCCTTGTCTATCTGTCTATCCACTCCCCATCTAAATATATAAAGAATGTAAAGACGACATAGACAAATTTTTAGGTACTAAGAATGATACATTAGACTTCCTTTGAAACTCAATACTAAAGATGAAGTCTAATATCTAGGACAGTAATGTACCTATTTTGACAATGAAATTCAAGTCATCTTCTTTTAGCAATGAAGCTCGGAGTTTTTTTTTTTTTTTTTTTTTGGCCTTCTTTTTCTTTTTTTTTATTTTGATGGCCTTCCTTTTTTTTGTTTTTTGTTTTTTTTATCTCTTTTTCAGGCCTATATATATTTATATATGTATATATTTTCTTTTTAAAGGAATTGGCGAAAACTAAAAAAAACTTATAATGTGGCGAAAACAATTAGGCGAAAAGAAAAGGTTCTCGCTAAAAAAAAATTCGCTGAGTGTTGGCGAAAAGTAAAAGTTTTCGCTAAAAATGTTTTCGCTGAAATAGTTAGCGAAAAGTTTGAGGTTTTCGCTAGACTTTTCAGCGAAAAGTTTTTTTTTTTTTTATTATTTATTATTATTTTTTATTATACCTATATATATATATATATGAGATTTGCTATGGTGCATACCCTATCGTGAGCACCCCGTGAGCACCACACACGTACTTTGCCTCTTTTCGATCCAAAACGAAATTTTTAGCCCAATGTTAATCATATCCCCCTTACACAACAACATGATGATGTTGCAAAACAGATTCATCTTCATAAAAACACGAAGAAGCATCACACGGATGTGATATTAAATAAATTCTTCTTATCGATCTTCTTCGTGTTTTTATGAAGATGAATCTGTTTTACAACATCATCATGTTGTTGTGTAAGGGGGATATGATTAACATTGGGCTAAAAATTTCGTTTTGGATCGAAAAGAGGCAAAGTACGTGTGTGGTGCTCACGGGGTGCTCACGATAGGGTATGCACCATAGCAAATCTCATATATATATATATATATTTATATATAAAACAAAATGGCGAAAACAGTTAGCGAAAAGAGAAGGTTTTCGCTGAAATAGTGAGCGAAAAGTTAGCGAAAAGTTTTTTTTTTTTTTTTAATGTAAAATCTAAAAAAAATATTTATTTATATAGTATGATTGCTCACATTTCATACCGATCACGGGTGTGGAGCAATCTCGAATACCACACGTGTCGGGAATTAGTGGTTGCCTGCAGCTCATATCGATTATGCGTGTGAAGCAACCCGAGGACCTACGCATAATCGGGATCCTGCAAAACAAATTAGCGGGACTTTGGTACCCATTTTTGGACGGGTCCTCCCTGATTAGCAGTAATCTTATAAAGCTCATAAGGTTCAAATTTGGAATTAAAATTAGCAGATAAAGTAGTCATAGGAAGCCACGTTTGTTTAGGACTACTTATTTCCATTTCTAGCTTAGGTTTCCAAATTTGTACCGTTCTGAAATTATCATTTTTAGCACGGGTGAATGTGTGTCTATTGTTAGTTGAGAAAATTTTCTCTTTCGCCAGTCGTTGAAGATGTTGTTCAGATTTGACTTTGACTGGGTACTTGAGATAGGAATACGAACTAATAGAATCAATAGCATTCAATATAGAATTGTCGTATTTCCTATTAGAAAGAATCACATCATTCACATAGGTGTTTTCATAAAATGAGTTACTTTTATTTGTCAGACAATTATTATTTTTGGATATTTCAGTTTTAGTAAAAAATGTAGAATTGTCTGGTTTAATATTTGTAGCTTCTTTCTTTATTCTTTCTTTCTTTATCTTTTGAATGACTTTAGAAATTACCTTTTTAGAAATAGAGGAGGAAACATTTTCGCTTGTTTTGATAAAAAAATGATTTATCTTCCTCAATTCTTTCTTTCTTGATAGCTTTAGTCATTCGTGGTGTTTTCTTATTCTGTTTTGGAGATATGTTTTTTAATGGTTCGCTTTTAACAGAGTAAGAAGTTGAGGTTGCGCCTATTTTGTAGGAATTTTTGAGAAATGTATTCTCCTTTTGAAGTTCATCAATTTTAGCTTGAAACCCTTTTTGCTGCGATTCCAGAAGAGAATTTAACTCGGCAATTTTGCGTTCGGTTTCTGGATTTTCACAATTAAATTCGGGTTTTATAGTTTGTATAGAATGTTCCTTTTTGATAGGCATTGTCTCATTTGTTTGAGTGGATTTATTTTGAGACAATTTTAGCTCAGTTTCTTTCTTTGCAATAAGTATTTCGAGTTCTTTATTTTTAATGCGTAATTTATTGCATTCTTCTGAAAGACATTTATTCTGAGCTTGATGATTTTTAATTTCTTCTTTATAGGCAGCTATGTTTGTTATTAATTCAGATATGTTCGGTTCATTATTTTCTGCCTTAAATTTTAATTTCACAAGCTCATCTTTTAGCATTGGTCAATTGACATTCAAGACTAGCTTCAACTTCTAAATGTTTTCTTAGAACACGCTCGTTATTAGCTAGCCTTGCTTTTAATTTATTGACCATTTCCTTTTCATTGTTTGTGGATTAGAATTTTTGTAAAAGTCCTTGTTTTTCTTCCTCGCACGCAGACAAAGTAGTTTTTAATTCACATATTTTTGTTTCTTGTGAGTCTGCCTTAGTTGTTAAACTTATTATTTTTTCATTTGCACTATCTAAGCATCTCCTAAGATTATCTTCTTCTAATAAATGATTTCTTAGGATACGCTCATTATTTGCGAGTTTATCTTCTAGCTCTTTTATAATCTTTTGTTCATGAGAATTGTTAGGTTCTATAATTTCAGATTGTATTCTCTTATGTTTTGAGCTTGAAGTTTTTGAGCTTGTTGAGGAAGATGAAGAAGATAAAGACTTTTTCTTATGATGTTTTTTATTTAATAATTTTTCAATTAGATCTAGGTTGTGTTTGATTTCTTTAAGTTCTAGATCATTTTCGCTTAAGTAATTATCCATTTTATCTTTTCAGTTCAGACCAATTA
Source organism: Lindernia subracemosa (assembly GCA_028392965.1). Lineage (NCBI taxonomy): Eukaryota > Viridiplantae > Streptophyta > Magnoliopsida > Lamiales > Linderniaceae > Vandellia > Vandellia subracemosa. Next base: position 350,543 of record JAQPCC010000031.1, read on the forward strand.
ATTTTGCAAATTATAATTGGTATAGAATGTTGGAAATTTTAATTTTGACTAATTTCGAATAGTTCTCCAATATTAGCGTTTCAGCTCAAAAACCAATATTAAGTTCACAGATATTGTATTGGTTTTATAGAATGTTGGAAATTTTAATTTTGACTAAATATATGTTGGATGTTATATTGATCGTCTTGTTTTGTTGATTAAAAAAAAATATTGACTTAAAGTCTTAGTTGATTTATTTTGATTTTCAATTTATTTTGACTTTTAGTCAACTTATGCTATGTTTTCGTATTGAAATAATTTTCGGAAGTTTAGGTATCAAATATTTTTTTTTTTAAAATGATTTTTAAAAAAAACTTGTACTGAGAATAATTTTTTTTGTACCGAAAAATTTTACCGGTCCAAAAAAAAATTTCGTTTACACGAAACTTTTTCGTATGAACCAGGAACCTATATAAAGTACGTACAAAAAAAATCTCAAAGTGAAAAATAAAAATTTTAGGACTTTTTTTTGCTACCTAAAACCGTCGAAAGCTTTGTGAACCGTATGTGGCGAAAACTTTCGAAGTTTTCGCTGAAACAGTATAGTGAAAAGATTTAAGTTTTCGCTGCCCACTGTTTTCGCTAGGTATGAACTTTTCGCTAAGAAATGTAGCGAAAAGTTTAGGTTTTCGCTACAATGAAGTTTTCGCTGGAACAGTATATAGCGAAAAGCTTTGAGGTTTTCGCGAAGTGGTGAAAAGTTCTAGGTTTTCGCTAAGAAGTCTAGCGAAAAGCTTAGGTTTTCGCTAAAACAGTATGTAGCGAAAAGCTTTGAGGTTTTCGCTAAGTGGCGAAAAGATTAGGTTTTCGCTAAGTTGTGAACTCTAAAACTTCTCGTGTGAACAGTGTTTGGCGAAAAGTTTTAAGTTTTCGCTGGCCACTGGTTTCCCTAGGAATGAACTTTTCGCTAAGAAATGTAGCGAAAAGTTTAGGTTTTCGCTAAAAAGGTTTGGTTTTCGCTAATAAGTCAAATCAGCTAAAAAACACGTAATTAAACAAGTAAACACCGATTTAGCTTATAAAATACTAGTTTATGTAGCGAAAACCGCTGTTCATGTAGCGAAAACAGCTGTTCAACTGGCGAAAACAGCTGTTCAACTGGCGAAAACTGCCATTCATCTGGCGAAAACCAGCAAACTGTCCTATTTTTCACTCAAATCCTAATTTCTGCTTAATCAGAACACAATTATCGAACAATATGCATCGACGCAGCTTACCTATCACTCGATTAACACAATTAACACTGGATTAACACAGAAATCAGGCGAAAATCAGATAGAACAGTGTCGAACCAAAGTCACTTCAAACATCAGCGATTCAACTCAAATCAGCAAATTAAGCTCAATCAAAGCAGATTTAACACAGAATCAACAAACAAGTTTGCTCTGATACCAATTGTAGGTTCCAGATTTAACATCCAACGAATTAAGATGAACTTGAACTTGAGAATTAAGATCGATTGACTCACCTTTGTAATTAGCGCGCGGAAGCAATAGATAATCATCAATCAATCTTCATTTAATCCAATAGCTTTCTCTACAAGCAATCCATATACCTCTCCACAATTAAGCTTAATCTACTGTGATGAAGAGAGAGATATTAAAATGAGAGGGAGCCTCGCTCAAGGTGTGCTCAAGTTATGTGTAAAATACACACACTTGCCCTATATATACCAAAGCATACTTTGGTATATATCACATCAGTCTCTATTTATCATAAACTACAATTTGGTCCCTAGACAAAGATAACATGACATTTGAGCACTAGAAATGGATTCCTAACATCTTTATTTTTATTATAGCCTTCATGTCTCCTAGGGTTCAACTTGTCTATAAATAGGAGAATTTTGAGTAGAATAAATGGAACAGAGGCGGCAACCTAGGGCTAAGCTTGTATATCAATATTAAGTCGGAGTCATTATGAAATGAGTAGAGGTGAAGGTAGTTTGAATCACTATTGATATCGGGATCAATCTTTTGCGTCATCAATAGCAATTCATGTTTTGTTCCTTGTGAAAGATTGATCCAAATATCAATGTCGTTCAAAGTATCTTAAGATTATTTTCTTCGACAATAGTATTCACACGGATGTCCTTGTCGCCTTCAACTGATTTGGGCTCTACTGCTACGATTTTCATCTATTTTCTTAGTTATCAATCCAAATTTCATGTAATTGATTCCATGTGTTTTTTTTTTTTCATTCTTACCAGATCTGATATGTTATTACAATTTAAAGTTGATCTCATGCCATCTAAGGTTGTTCATGAAAATAAGCCTAGCATGTTTCCTCTAAAATCAAGATGCATAGAACGTTTCCTATAAAATCACATCCATTCTCCAGTAATGGCGCTTTTGTGTCGATCGAGCCCACCGACCACGTCTCTTCCATAAAATGTTGGACGGATGATAAATTTTAATTTTTATGTTCTCTCATTGAAATGCACAAAGTGCTGCAGAAAACGAATTTGTTAATGGAAAATGACAAATCCAACCAATCATGTAAATGCTTCAAGATTTGGAAAAATTATATTACATAATAAATTATTTTCCAGCTAATATTACAATTAATAAATGACTATAAATACATTTGTTAGGATCATTTTCTAGTGTTCATCATATAACTGGTATTGATGTATTTCTTATTGGGTTAGTATATCAATGAGTTTGCTAGTTGGGGGCACTCTTGTAATTATACCAAAGTATGTTTGGTATAAATAGTGGGGTAGGGCTTATTTTAATGTAACACTTCCCATTTGAATAAACAATCCATATTGAGCTAAACCTAGAAAAGTGTGAACTCTCTCTACCCTTAACAGCCGCCACCTTCACATAAAACACGCACAAACACACACTCGAAGGTGTGCACTATTCCATTGAGTTTGAGAGCTCTTGCTTGGATTAGGGACCAACAAGTGGTATCAGAGCCACCGTGAGGTTTGGGTGGAAGTGTTCTAACGTCATTGGATCGATTTTTACATGTTTTTGGTGTTGAAGATTCAAAAACCCATTTTTAAGCTTTTCGCAACATGAACTTCGCGTTTTTGCTTCGTTTTGGGTTTTAACTGCTGTTTTTGTTGTTGTTCTGTGTCGATTCTTTCATTCCAGCTCATCGCCCAGTAGTTTCCAGCATTTTTCTGCATTCTCTTAGCTTTTCGACTTTCAAAATCTACGTTTTCGGTACCAGAACTGTGCTTTTCGGTACAAAAACACGCTTAATTCTGCAGGAAAAGTTTTCGGCACTGAGGTTTTCGCGGCTACAGTGCCTCCAGAAGTTTTCGCAATCCAAAAGTTTTCGGCACTGAAGTCTTCGCCGCTAAGTGCTCTCCAAAGTTTTCGCAATCTTAAAAGTTTTCGGCACTGAAGTTTTCGCCGCTACAGTGTCATAAAAAAAAAAAACTTTTCGGTATCTCAAAGTTTTCGGTGCCACAAAGTTTTCGGTATCTTAAAGTTTTCGGCATCCAAAAGTTTTCGGCATTTCTAGCTTTTCGGACTCAGAAACTTTTCGGCAACAATCTTCAACTTTATTCTTCAATTCAAACACTCTCGATCCAAAGACAATTTAAAAAAAAAAAAAAAAAAAAAAACCCCACCCAATACATCACGCGTTCCACTTCAAACAAATCTCACTCGCAACTTATTACAACAGAAAATGGACGCATATAGCATGGGAAGCGACATGAGGCCACCTGTTCTTAGATAGGGCGAATACTCTATATGGAGAGACAGGTTCATCACGTTCATAGAGATGAAAGACCAAGCTGAGAATCTGCTCGAATCCATCAATCAAGGTCCAGCCCAATTCTGGTTAATTGTCCCAGCTGCCCCAAACAACAATCCACCGATAGAAGAGTTGCGTACTCTTAAGACATCGGATCAGCTCACGGAAGAGGAGAGAATCCGCCAAAAGGCCGATCAACTTGCCAAGTCTTACCTTATGCAGGCCATCCCCAATGAAATCTACATTCAAATTAACAGTGCCAAAACGGCAAAGGAAATGTGGGATGCTCTTGACGTACTCATGCAAGGAACTGATGTTAGTGTGATGACCAGAATCACAAACACCTACACTGCTTATGATCTATTCAAAGCAAGAAAAGGAGAGTCCCTGCTGGAGACTTATCAAAGATTTGTCATCATACTCAACGAGCTGAAGATTGCTGGGGTTACCAAGGGACAATTGGAAATAAATGTCAAGTTCCTAAACTCACTTCTCCTAGGATGGGACCAAACTGTCATACTTATGAGGCAGATGAAGGACTTGACCCAGATCAACATCCACACACTCTTTGACAACCTCAACCAGTACGCAAGATGCATTCCAGGGGAAAGAGAGGTGACTAGAGATATGGGGATGGAGTCTGCAGCATTTATTTCCGATGGGCCATCCAAGAAAATGTCGAAAGACAAGGTAGGTGTGCAACCGACCGCTGAGAAGGAAGGAGAGTCGGAATCTGACTCTGACGAGGATAGACAGGAATTTATGAAGCACATGGCATTGATCACTAGCTCGATGGCCAAGAGGTTCTTCAAAAAGGGAGGGTCCTCATCAAACCGCCAAAGGACCACTTCAGGCTCTAAGCTAAGAGACCAAACCATGGACACCTCTGAGCAGAAAAATGCACAAACGGCTCCTAAGTGCTACAACTGCGGCAAACCCGGTCACTATGCCAGAGAATGCCGAGCCCCAAAGAAGAAGGATGCCAACTATTACCTGAGAAAAGCTAAGTTGGCAGAACAAAAGGAAGCTGGGGTGGTGCTGATGGCTGAGCAAGATCACTGGCTCGAAAATACTTCGGACAGTGAGGAGGAGAACGTAGCACTGATGGCACGCATTGAAGAAAGCTCGAGAGCAGAGGCCTCAGGAAGAGATTCAAACACAGAATGCCTAACCGCAACGGAGACCGTTGAGGTAACCAAAGACGAACTTGAATCTCTTATAAAATTGCAAAATGAGTTAACTTCCTTAAATTCGTCTAGAAAAGTAGACAAAAGAATGATTAAAGATCTAGAGGACAGGCTAGCTAATAATCAACGAGTCCTAGAACAAACCTTAATAGAAAAAGGAAATGAGATGACTCGTGTAGTAATCGCGAATGAGAAGATCACTGGTCTGGAAAAACAAATTGTACAATTTGAATCCAAGATCAGCACTCTGACTCATGAGATCAAGTCCTCGGAAAATAATGTCAAGGATAGCATAGGGAGATATGAAATGATACATAAGGAAAGGTTACGATTATACTCCAAAATTAAGAAATTAGAGGATATTATAACCAAGAGGGGACATACGGATCAAACTATCTTCTTAAATCAACCCGACGATACTGAATTCTACCATCCTCTTTCTGGCATCGGGTTCAACAATCCCCAAAACCTAAAGAAATGTAATGTGCTACAATTTTATGACATTAGGTATATGGAATTAAGCATAACTCATCTAATGCCCTTCATAAATCACTCTGAAATCTTAAGATTAGAAGAGGAAAAACGGAAAAATGCACGTGCTGAAATCGAGTATGACTATACGGACTTGAACAACAGTTATAAAACTAGGTTTTGTCCAGCAATAACTGAGTTCGAGTTCGACATCCTCGACCCCCCGAAGGTGAAACCTTACGGCAATCTTCGAGTGAATCTACTACATCAGAGCAACCAGACTCATCCTGGTACATGCCCGAATGTATAAAGAAAATAGCAGAACTTCACTCTGCTTTAGATAGCGAAAAGAAAACTTTTGAGAGTGAAAAACAAACGCTCTTGAAAGAAATCGCTCATTTAAAGAACACTCCTGCCTCATTGAAAGCAAAGCACCTAAATTTCCTAAGCTTCCTCCTAAATCTTCCCTTACTAACCCAATGCCTTTCAATTCCACAGGCTCTCTAAAGAAAACGTGGATTAAGAAAGGAGACAAAAAGAAGGAAAAACAAGATTTCAATGATGTTTTGTATTTAAAAGCTTTTCCTTCTAGAAACAAGTCGTTTTATTTTGATCAGTCTGTACTTAACTCTCTAGACTATGTTCATCTTTGCAATTCCAAACTCGATCGTCCTTTACAATATTCCTCTAAAATGTTTTCTAAGTCTACTCTATCTAAGAAAAGGATACGATCAACCATTAAAAATAACAACAAACCTGCAAAAACTAAGACAACCCAACATTGGATGCCCAAGGTAGAACCTAAGGGAACCATGAGCCAAAACACGACAAGAAAATGGGTACCCAAGCCTAAACAAAATCCTTCCGCTGTAGCTCAAATGAAAACTAGGCTAGGAAAAGCGTCTTTTAAAACTAACAATGATAGAGGAGGCGGACCCATTTTCAAATGGGTACCTAAAACCCTTAGTTCCTGTTTTGCAGGTCTCTCATGTGTGGTATTTAGATTCCGGTTGCTCCACACACATGACGGGAAACAAAGAGCTGCTGAGCAACTACACCGAAAAATACGGAGGAATAGTCCGTTTCGGGAACAGTGATGGTGCCACGATCCGAGGTTATGGAGATCTAATTTGCAACCGGCTAACCATCAAAGGAGTCTCCCACGTAGAAGGATTAACGCACAACCTCTTTTCGATCGGGCAATTTGCGATCGAGGTCTACAAGTACTGTTTCGTCAAAAGAGGTGCACAATCGTGAATGAGATGGGTGAAGAACTCCTGGTGGGCACTCGAAGGACAAATCTCTATACAATTGATGTGCGATCAATCAAGCCGTCTACAACGATATGCCTCATTAGCAAAGCGTCATCCTCTCAAAATGAGCTCTGGCATCATCGACTGTCTCATCTAAACTTCAAAACCATCAACAAGCTGGCAACCAACAAGCTGGTTCTCGGACTTCCACACTAAAATATCAAAAAGAACATTTATGCTCAGCCTGTGAAAGAGGAAAAATGAAGAAAGCGTCTCACTCCACCAAACCAATACCTTCGTCATCACGACCACTGGAGCTGCTCCACATTGACTTATGCGGCCCCATGAGGACAGAAAGCCTAAGCGGACGGAAGTACATGATGGTCATCGTAGACGACTTTTCAAGATTCACATGGGTCCACTTCCTAAAATCAAAGGATGAGACGTCAATTCAAATTCCGATCTTTGTAAAAGCAACGCAGAACCTACTCGAATGCACAGTCCAAGTGATCCGATCAGATAATGGCACTGAGTTCAAGAATCAGACACTCAGTAAATTCTATGAGACTCTTGGCATCACTCAACAATTTGCTGTGTCCGAACCCCTCAACAAAATGGAGTGGTCGAACGACGAAACCGAACCCTAGTTGAAGCTGCAAGAACCATGCTGCTGCAGTCATCGTTACCCCACTTCCTTTGGGCAGAAGCAATGAACACTGCTTGCTACACTCAGAACCGGACAACCATTCATCAAAGATTCGGAAAAACACCATATGACCTTCTCTACAAAAGAACACCAAGCATCGCCCACTTCAAGATTTTTGGTTGCAAATGCTTCATAGCCAATGACCGCGAAGAAAGATCAAAACTGGACCCCAAGGCTATTGAAGGAATATTTGTGGGATACTCCACCCAATCAAAGGCATACCGAGTCTACCTGAAGGAAAGGAGAACGGTCATAGAAAGCATCAATGTTACTTTCGATGAAAGAGTCGAAACAGCTTCCCCACATCACAGTGGAGGACCCGAACAGTCAACCATAGTAGCGTCTGAGCACAACAGTTCAGAACCCGAAATGGTAGTTGGAGTATCGGCTCACAACCAGCCAGAAGCAGCTACTCATACTGATCATGCACAGATGCCTAGAACAAATCAAGAAACTCAAGAGGAGCTGGAACTGGACATGTTGTTCGAAAATCTGTACTTTCATCCTCCTTCAACCCAACAACCATACGACCCAATCCCAAACGATACAGAACCAGCAACTGACCTGGAACCAGACATCGAAACAACTGACCTTGGTCCGAGTAATCAACCCACTGAGTCCGAGCCCATTCCACAAGAATTCGTCGAGCCATCCGACGCAGAAGATTCAATCCTCCCTCACGAAAGAAAATGGACCCGAAGTCACCCATCATCGCAAATAATTGGTGATCCCTCAGCAGGTGTTCGAACCAGGGGCTCTACATCAAATGAGTGTCAGTATGCATGTTTCTTAAGTCAAACCGAACCCACAAAGATCTCAGAAGCACTTAACGACCCGGATTGGATAATTGCCATGCAAGAAGAGATCAATCAGTTCGAGCGTCTCAAAGTTTGGAATCTAGTTCCTCGACTATTGGGAAAGACTGTCATTGGAACCAAGTGGATCTTTAAGAACAAAAAGTATGAGGATGGTATCGTAATACGAAATAAAGCTTGATTATGACGAGACATTTGCCCCTGTAGCAAGGATCGAGGCAATTCGCCTATTCCTGGCTTTTGCAGCACACAAAGACTTCATCGTCTATCAAATGGACGTCAAGACAGCCTTCTTAAATGGTATTCTCAAGGAGGAGGTCTACGTCTCTCAGCCAGATGGATTCACCAGTGAAGAACACCCAGACTTTGTGTACCGACTAGACAAAGCACTGTATGGACTCAAACAAGCCCCGAGAGCGTGGTACGAAGTCTTGTCGGATTTTCTCACGAATGCTGGCTTCACAAAGGAAAGATCGATAGCACGCTGTTCATCAAACACCATGGTTCTGATATAATGCTCGTACAAATATACGTGGACGACATCATCTTCGGATCATCTAACTCAGATCTTTGCATGGAGTTTAGTAAACTCATGAAGACCAAATTCGAAATGAGTATGATGGGAGAGATGTCCTTCTTCCTAGGACTGCAAATCAGACAACTCCAAGATGGAATATTCATAAATCAGTCCAAATACATCCACGACATTCTCAAGAAATACGGCATGGAGTCGAGCACACCGATAAGTACTCCGATGTCAACCACATGCAAGTTGGACTCTGATCCGTCTGGCAAACCAATTGACGTCACCTACTATCGTGGAATAATCGGGTCTCTTCTCTACCTTACTGCTAGTCGCCCGGATATTGTCTTCTCAACATGTCTCTGCGCAAGGTTCCAAGCAAATCCAAAGGAGTCGCATCTACATGCAGTAAAACGTATCCTTAAATATTTAAAAGGAACTCCAAATCTCGGCCTCTGGTATCCGAAGGGCTCAGGTATGAAATTAATAGGGTACTCTGACGCTGACTTCGCTGGCTGTAGAATGGACAGAAAAAGCACTTCGGGAAGCGCTCAGTTCTTGGGAGATAAGCTCGTGTGCTGGTCTTCCAAGAAGCAGAACTGCGTGTCAACATCGACGGCAGAGGCAGAATATGTCGCTGCTGCCAGTTGTTGTTCGCAAATTCTGTGGATGCGGACTCAACTAAGGGACTATGGATTCGATCTAAATCGAATACCTATTTATAGTGACTCCAAAAGTGCCATTGCAATTACATGCAACCCTGTTCATCACTCGCGCACAAAACACATAGATTTAAGATATCACTTCATAAAAGATCACGTGGAAAAAGGTACAATTGAACTATACTTCATTAGCACAGAGCTACAACTTGCTGATTTATTTACAAAAGCTTTGGATGAAAAACGATTTCAATTCTTAGTCTCTAAATTGGGCATGTTGAATCTCAATTATTAAGTCAATTTACCCTTACAAAATCAATTCTTATCTATGTGGCACAACTATTTCCTATATGTGCATTTTTTTCTTTTATTTTGTTACTTTAGTTACACCTCTACTTCATGAATAAAAGCTCAAAAATAATAAAGTTCGAAAATGGGTATGATTATTTTAACAAGATATGCTCAAATTTAGGGGGAGAAACCTTGATCATGCTTCGCAACATTTCAAAAGAAGGGGGGAGGAAAAGTACTAATTCTTTAAAAATTGCGAACGCATCGGTCAAGGGGGAGTATTTCAGATTGTCTATGAATATTAAATGTACATCATTGAGGGGGAGTAAGAATTTGATGAATTCTATGCTATGGTGTTAAGGGGGAGAATCGGCATTGTTGAAATTTATTAAGTCAGAAAAGGTTTTAAGGTTTTAAGCTTACTCTCGCAAATTTCAAAAAGTTTTCGCAAGTCATCTACTATTGGGCCCTTTCGCTAACCTTTCTCAAAATATTTCCGGCCCAAGCCCAAAGTTTACCGAAAACTTTTTCAGCTTCCACGAAAGTTTTCGCACCGTCAAAACCTTTTCGCTCCCTCAAAGTTTTCGCAACCTATCAAAGTTTTCGCAACCTGTTTCTTACTCTCCAACTCGAATCTCTATTTTTTTCATTTTGCGCTCACTTCGTGTTCTTCTGCCTTCTTCGAACTCTCTTAAAACATCACAAACTGGTAAGGAACCTCATGAACTAACAGTTTTCTCCCAATTTTTGATCTAATCGCAGGTTTTCGGTAGAAGGACTGAGGATTCGATGTGCTTAACGACACGATTGATGTCGTTTAGGGATGGGTTTATCGAGTTTAAACCCAAAAATCTCGATCACATGTAAATGAATCGAGATTTAGGGTTGAAATCGACATAATCGCAGCTCATAGAAAGTTTTCGGGGCTAGAACCTGAGTTAAAACCCCAAAAGAAAGTTTTCGGACTGAAAACTTTTCGGGGATCACTGTTTTCGGCTTTCAAAAGTTTTCGGCACATATCGAAAACTATACTTAAGAAAATTTTTGACAAAAATTGGCTTTTCGCAAAAGAATGTTTTCGGACTGATAACTTTTCGGGGATCACTGTTTTCGGTTTTCAAAAGTTTTCGGCACATATCGAAAACTATAATTAAGAAAATTTTTGACAAAAATTAGCTTTTCGCAAAAGAAAGTTTTCGGACTGAAAACTTTTCGGGGATCACTGTTTTCGGCTTTCAAAAGTTTTCGGCACATATCGAAAACTATACTTAAGAAAATTTTTGACAAAAATTAGCTTTTCGCAAAAGAAAGTTTTCGGACTGAAAACTTTTCGGGGATCACTGTTTTCGGCTTTCAAAAGTTTTCGGCACATATCGAAAACTATACTTAAGAAAATATTTGACAAAAATTAGCTTTTCGTAAAAGAAAGTTTTCGGACTGAAAAGTTTTCGGGGATCACTGTTTTTGGCTTTCAAAACTTTTCGACACATATCGAAAACTATACTTAAAATTTTTGACAAAAATTAGCTTTTCGTAAAAGAAAGTTTTCGGACTGAAAAGTTTTCGGGGATCACTGTTTTCGGCTTTCAAAACTTTTCGACACATACCGAAAACTATACTTAAGAAATTTTTGACATAAATTAGGTTTTCGCAGGAGAAAGTTTTCGCGAAAATACACTGTTTTCGGCTCTCAAAACTTCTTAACATTATACCGAAAACTATACTTAAGCAATTCTTTGAAAGCATTTGATATGCCTCTACTTTTCGCAAGAAACTTAGAACCTTTTCCTAAGACAAAACAGTAGCTTCATATCTTGTCTCTAAGTTTATTTTAAAATACAATCTTTTATCCGTTCGGTCATTCTAACGAACAATTTTTTTTTCAGATCATTAAAGAATGGCGAACTTGACCATTGACGAGGTGTATCCCACAACCAAATGGATCGGGACGATAGAAAATAACTTCCAACTTGATCCCGACAAATTCAAATGTCCCGACCCAATCATAGTGGCTGTGCTTCAAACACATCCTTTGTGGAACGCCATCACAGCCACTACCAAAGTGCCCGAAGTCTACCTTCAACAACTCTGGGGCACGATGACGAGGAAGATAGCTGATGATGAATCCGTCTTCTATGAAGCTCAAGTCCAAAACACAACAATAACAATAACAAAGGAGCTTCTACAACAAGTGCTACATCTTCCCATCCTTCCAGTCTACGAGGATCTCGCCGACGACGACGAAATTAAGAAAGGACTTCTGAAGCTGGGATACCGTCCACCACTGAACCTTCTATCTGGATTCGTTCAAGTGATGCTGCCCTACCCATGGAGAACAATGTTCAGCATCATCAACAAGTGTCTCTCCCCAAAGCATGCAGGATTTGACAAAGGAAACATCAACATCCTCCGCTTGCAACACAACATATTTACAACAAACCTACGACTACGCAGCTATAATCATGGCGGACCTGGATGACCAACTACGTCACCGGGACAGCCGCACCATCAAAATCGAGTCGTTCCCTACTACGGTGGTTCTCTCTCATTATTCAAAGATCAATGACAACTAATCCAGAGATCCCACCTCGAGACGAAGTCGAGAACTTTACGCCGCCAAAATTAAAGTATCTCGTGAAAAAGAAGACGGAGCCAAAATGGGAGAAACGCCCTATGATGATCCCACTCCATCTTCTACAAAACGCCGATCCCGATGCTGTTCAAGAATACTGCGACCAGTATCGCCACACCAACCCCATGGTTCGGGAAGACCCCCCCGAACCTAGCCAAGGGGCTCAGCCGAGTGGAAGTGAGGGTCCTGAGAGTGAGCCGGCCGCACCACCACCGTCTCCGCCCCCGTCAACTCACCCACAAGACAGTGATGACGGGGACTCGGACGACGACACTGCCACACTGGACAGATTTGGGCACCGCCGAGAAATACGCGCAAAAAGCCAACAAGATTCTCAAGTCTCGGCTCCCACGTCTGCAGCAGCCGTCTCCCAACAACCAGAACAAGACCGGACCATCGCCACTATAGGAACAGGGACTGATACACTCAGTCCCCGAGTAGAAACCGCCGCATCAGGTCCAACGGCGCATGCACCTACCCCACCCAGCCACTCATCTGTCTCTCAACAGACAGATGTTTCACACACTCACGGGGATCCTCGTCCACCATCCCCCCTCGCTCGGAGGCTGGGGATGTTGAAATTAGTGGTCCACCGCCCCAGACCACGACCTTCATTCAAAGCACATCGAGTCTAGGTCCTCGAATGCCTATATTTTTTCCACCTTTTACTAGGACACATACACATCTTTCTGCCAGCTCTTGAAGCTGTCCACAACGGCTGTCGATGCCTCAATTACTGAGGTTCTTCGAACACTGGCCGGAAGACCCGATGAAGGAACCTCTTCCCCTCCTTCCTCGTCGGGCCATCAGGCCATTTCCACCTCAGGCCTGATGACAACAGGAAGCCTCAGTGGCCCTGGTCCTTCGGTACGTCTAAGTGATGTACCCTTAACGACCGCAACTTCATCGTTTCTCGACGAGTTGCTTGCAACGGTCGGAAGTCCCAAACGCGTCGAAGTACCCCCTACTTCGGCAAGTGCGGGCCACAGTGACTCAGTCATTGTGTCAACGGAGCGCCTTAGTGGCCCCGGTGGTGATTTCCCCTTCGTAACCAAGGCCAAGCTGAACTCACTCCTGGAGTCGTTCGCCAAAGCACTCAAAGAAGACATCTTGGCGACCGTTCGTGACACCTACGGGCTCAACGAACGTGACAAAGGGAAAGCCCCCGCCACAGCTGGCCCGTCCTCATCTCAACCTACACCTCCACCATTCTCATCACCTCCACAAGGCCCCTCCTATAACATCCATCTCCCCTCTCCCAAAACTCTAGCTCGAATGATCGACCCCGACACCATATCCATTGACGAGCTGCAAACCCACTACCTCAAGCGGCTCATGACGGCAGATCACCTCACGCCCGATCAACAGTCTATCCTAGACTTTCTCTGCCGTCTGTCTGCTCCACAAGGACCCCCACCGACCGAAACATGCCGAGACGCTGAACCCTCTTCAAAGAGGCGTCATGACGATCCTGACGGAGATCGTCATGAGGGGGAGAAACGACAGCGAACCTCAACAACAACAACAAGGGGAAGAGGTAGAGGAAGCCAAGCCCACGCAACCCGAGCCCCAACCAGCAAACAATACCAATCCAAAACCCAAAATAAAAAACAAGCCTCAGACGACAAAATCCCCAGCTTCGAAGATGCGCACAAAGATGATCCAACGATAGATCCCCATCAAGTGCTCGACGAATACGTCATGACAGAACCGTGGTCAAAGAATGACGAATTTGAAGCAGAAGTCGTGGCAAGAATTACAAAATACAGAGAAGTGTTTAAGAGAGCCATGGCCAACATCTACTCCTTCGACTCGATCGAGCTTGAAGAGGGCGAACATCTCGAGAAGCTGTTAGACAACAACATGGACTACGGGATCTACAGAGCACCCGAAGTCCAAGTCCCAAGAAGCATATCAAGAATGGAGACTGAATGGGACAATGTGAGACTAACAGCACCATTTCTCGAAGAATCATCCAAGCGCATCTGGAGGACATCAGACAAAATCAAGAAGCTGGATGAACTCAACCTGAGGGGGCTATCATATCTCAAAGGCAGGGACGCTACGGGCTATCTATGGATCCTCGGTGACCGAGGAAGCATGCCGACAAGGACGGTCAAAGAACAGTGTGCCCACTTCCAGTCAAAGTCACCTTTGATCAACATCATACAGATGAACGACAATAACGTGGGAAGAACGCACTACCCAGAGTTCAAGGTGATGTGGAATGATGGCTCTATCTCAACCATCACCGAGGCCGATCTACAATTCCTGAAAAGATCCAACGTCAACCAAACGTACTACCTCTGCCGGAATTTTGGAGCTACAAAGCACGAATATAGGCAAGGGTACTACGCGATCAAAGGGTTCATGCTCAGAGATGTCAAATTCCATGTTGCCCAAGATCTCCAAATGGCGTTGGAAAACGGAATGAAGAAGGTCAACCTCACACGACCAACGAGCGGTGACTACAATCTGGATAAATGCATTGAAGCTGAAGTATTTCAGAATCCAGAATTAGCCATCGTCTATCTAAACCCCAAGGAAGAAAAGAGGGTCCTGTTGGTGTCAGAAATTCCAAAGTTCAGTGATGGTACGTTGAAGCTGATCAGAGAAAGAGTAGATTTCTGCATCAACGAATACCACAAACCAAGATCACCAACAGAGAAGGAGATAGAGTATAGGAACCTCCTAGACAACATCAGAGAAGCCATTGATGAGAGGATCCAGCTCCGCAACGATCTCAGACACTTTGAAGTCAACTTGGGGTTGAGGAAGTCCTTCTTCAGACGAAAAAGATGATCGTGCAGTGTCGAAGACGATGAACACTAAGGGGGAGAATGTTAGGATCATTTTCTCGTGTTCATCATATAACTTGTATTGATGTATTTCTTATTGGGTTAGTATATCAATGAGTTTGCTAGTTGGGGGCACTCTTGTAATTATACCAAAATATGTTTGGTATAAATAGTGGGGTAGGGCTTATTTTAATGTAACACTTCCCATTTGAATAAACAATCCATATTGAGCTAAACCTAGAAAAGTGTGAACTCTCTCTACCCTTAACAGCCGCCACCTTCACATAAAACACGCACAAACACACACTCGAAGGTGTGCACTATTCCATTGAGTTTGAGAGCTCTTGCTTGGATTAGGGACCAACAACATTTTTGGCTGGCATTCAATTCAGTGGTCAAGAATGCTATCACGTACATAATTATTTTTCCTTAAAATAGATGTCCTAATCAATCACCATTTTAGTGGAAAATAATTAGTAGCTCAACTATAAATCAGACTTCAACCTTTTCTCGTTGATGTTTATATTAATTATAAATCTTACAAATTTTCATATTCTAGTCATTACTCTTTTTAATCACGTATACCAATCATATTTAAATGGGTTATGTATTTAAAAAAATATTTAATGTGCATTTGATTTAGTAAAGCTTGTATTAAGGATAGTTAAAATATTCACAAATGCATTCATTCGTAAGTATGAATTACTCCTTATTAATATTGTCAATGGAGTCAGAATGTTCACTATGTATTACCCCAACTAAGATCTACGAGAATATTGGATCTCATTTTCAATGATTTATTTTCCGGTGAGGTCGGATAAATGCAACACTCAATAAATTTGATACTTGAAAATATTTGTTATATATCAGTGTAGAGGGGCTGAATATTACAGCGAACCCAATAATAAAGGTCAATAACTTTGTCACAACTTGTTACGCACACGATAAAAAGAAATTGACGCTATATTATAACACGAAATCTTATTTCAAATTTATCGCATCAAAGTATTAACTACTCTTCGTTAAAGTTAGTGTACGTGACTTGTATTATTTCACTATTAAATCGCATTCCACATTTATTAAAATGCCTAAGATTTTCTTCGTATGTTTCAGTATTTAATTGCATTCCACATTTATCGAAATGTCTAAGATTTTCAGGGTATCTCTTTTGTTAATTTAATTTTAATATGGACCACAAGAGTACAATCCGAACAATCTGCGAAATAAAAAGCTTTTGATTAAAGGAAACACCATCTTGTTACGTATTTTAGATTAAAAACCGTAACTAGGAAATAATTATTATGTTTATATATTATTATGTATATTTATGTTAAAAGTAACGATTATTTTTCGTAACTAAGGATTATGCCTAACGTTGTTTATATATACATAAATCAATGTGGTGTTTATTATTTATTGTAATGATGGTTGCAATGATTATATATTGTGAT
Source organism: Lindernia subracemosa (assembly GCA_028392965.1). Classification (NCBI taxonomy): domain Eukaryota; kingdom Viridiplantae; phylum Streptophyta; class Magnoliopsida; order Lamiales; family Linderniaceae; genus Vandellia; species Vandellia subracemosa. The sequence continues at coordinate 367,085 of JAQPCC010000031.1, forward strand.
AATCATTACAAAGATTATATATTGTCATAAAATTTTTTATATTAATTTGAAATAAAGGCCCCAACAACTTCATATCTTTTCTATTATTTGCAAATTAATCCATGAACTTATCTTTATTTTTATTATAGCCTTCATGTCTCCTAGGGTTCAACTTGTCTATAAATAGGAGAATTTTGAGTAGAATAAATGGAACAGAGGCGGCAACCTTGGGCTAAGCTTGTATATCAATATTAATTCGGAGTCATTATGAAATGAGTAGAGGTGAAGGTAGTTTGAATCACTATTGATATCGGGATCAATCTTCTGCGTCATCAACAACAATTCATGTTTTGTTCCTTGCGAAAGATTGATCCAAATATCAATGTCGTTCAAAGTATCTTAAGATTATTTTCTTCGACAATAGTATTCACACGGATGTCCTTGTCGCCTTCAACTGATTTGGGCTCTACTGCTACGATTTTCATCTATTTTCTTAGTTATCAATCCAAATTTCATGTAATTGATTCCTGTGTGTTTTTTTTTTTCATTCTTACCAGATCTGATATGTTACTACAATTTAAAGTTGATCTCATGCCATCTAAGGTTGTTCATGAAAATAAGCCTAGCATGTTTCCTCTAAAATCAAGATGCATAGAACGTTTCCTATAAAACCACATCCATTCTCCAGTAATGGCGCTTTTGTGTCGATCGAGCCCACCGACCACGTCTCTTCCATAAAATGTTGGACGGATGATAAATTTTAATTTTTATGTTCTCTCATTGAAATGCACAAAGTGCTGCAGAAAACGAATTTGTTAAAGGAAAATGACAAATCCAACCAATCATGTAAATGCTTCAAGATTTGGAAAAATTATATTACATAATAAATTATTTTCCAGCTAATATTACAATTAATAAATGACTATAAATACATTTTTGGCTGGCATTCAATTCAGTGGTCAAGAATGCTATCACGTACATAATTATTTTTCCTTAAAATAGATGTCCTAATCAATCACCATTTTAGTGGAAAATAATTAGTAGCTCAACTATAAATCAGACTTCAACCTTTTCTCGTTGATGTTTATATTAATTATAAATCTTACAAATTTTAATATTCTAGTCATTACTCTTTATAATCACGTATACCAATCATATTTAAATGGGTTATGTATTTAAAAAAATATTTAATGTGCATTTGATTTAGTAAAGCTTGTATTAAGGATAGTTAAAATATTCACAAATGCATTCATTCGTAAGTATGAATTACTCCTTATTAATATTGTCAATGGAGTCAGAATGTTCACTATGTATTACCCCAACTAAGATCTACGAGAATATTGGATCTCATTTTCAATGATTTATTTTCCGGTGAGGTCGGATAAATGCAACACTCAATAAATTTGATACTTGAAAATATTTGTTATATATCAGTGTAGAGGGGCTGAATATTACAGCGAACCCAATAATAAAGGTCAATAACTTTGTCACAACTTGTTACGCACACGATAAAAAGAAATTGACGCTATATTATAACACGAAATCTTATTTCAAATTTATCGCATCAAAGTATTAACTACTCTTCGTTAAAGTTAGTGGACTTATTTCACTATTAAATCGCATTCCACATTTATTAAAATGCCTAAGATTTTCTTCGTATGTTTCAGTATTTAATTGCATTCCACATTTATCGAAATGTCTAAGATTTTCAGGGTATCTCTTTTGTTAATTTATATTTTAATATGGACCACAAGAGTACAATCCGAACAATCTGCGAAATAAAAAGCTTTTGATTAAAGGAAACACCATCTTGTTACGTATTTTAGATTAAAAACCGTAACTAGGAAATAATTATTATGTTTATATATTATTATGTATATTTATGTTAAAAGTAACGATTATTTTTCGTAACTAAGGATTATGCCTAACGTTGTTTATATATACATAAATCAATGTGGTGTTTATTATTTATTGTAATGATGGTTGCAATGATTATATATTGTGATAATCATTACAAAGATTATATATTGTCATAAAATTTTTTATATTAATTTGAAATAAAGGCCCCAACAACTTCATATCTTTTCTATTATTTGCAAATTAATCCATGAACTTATCTTTATTTTTATTATAGCCTTCATGTCTCCTAGGGTTCAACTTGTCTATAAATAGGAGAATTTTGAGTAGAATAAATGGAACAGAGGCGGCAACCTTGGGCTAAGCTAAGCTTGTATATCAATATTAATTCGGAGTCATTATGAAATGAGTAGAGGTGAAGGTAGTTTGAATCACTATTGATATCGGGGTCAATCTTTTGCGTCATCAACAGCAATTCATGTTTTGTTCCTTGTGAAAGATTGATCCAAATATCAATGTCGTTCAAAGTATCTTAAGATTATTTTCTTCGACAATAGTATTCACACGGATGTCCTTGTCGCCTTCAACTGATTTGGGCTCTACTGCTACGATTTTCATCTATTTTCTTAGTTATCAATCCAAATTTCATGTAATTGATTCCTGTGTGTTTTTTTTTTTTTCATTCTTACCAGATCTGATATGTTATTACAATTTAAAGTTGATCTCATGCCATCTAAGGTTGTTCATGAAAATAAGCCTAGCATGTTTCCTCTAAAATCAAGATGCATAGAACGTTTCCTATAAAACCACATCCATTCTCCAGTAATGGCGCTTTTGTGTCGATCGAGCCCACCGACCACGTCTCTTCCATAAAATGTTGGACGGATGATAAATTTTAATTTTTATGTTCTCTCATTGAAATGCACAAAGTGCTGCAGAAAACGAATTTGTTAAAGGAAAATGACAAATCCAACCAATCATGTAAATGCTTCAAGATTTGGAAAAATTATATTACATAATAAATTATTTTCCAGCTAATATTACAATTAATAAATGACTATAAATACATTTTTGGCTGGCATTCAATGCAGTGGTCAAGAATGCTATCACGTACATAATTATTTTTCCTTAAAATAGATGTCCTAATCAATCACCATTTTAGTGGAAAATAATTAGTAGCTCAACTATAAATCAGACTTCAACCTTTTCTCGTTGATGTTTATATTAATTATAAATCTTACAAATTTTAATATTCTAGTCATTACTCTTTATAATCACGTATACCAATCATATTTAAATGGGTTATGTATTTAAAAAAATATTTAATGTGCATTTGATTTAGTAAAGCTTGTATTAAGGATAGTTAAAATATTCACAAATGCATTCATTCGTAAGTATGAATTACTCCTTATTAATATTGTCAATGGAGTCAGAATGTTCACTATGTATTACCCCAACTAAGATCTACGAGAATATTGGATCTCATTTTCAATGATTTATTTTCCGGTGAGGTCGGATAAATGCAACACTCAATAAATTTGATACTTGAAAATATTTGTTATATATCAGTGTAGAGGGGCTGAATATTACAGCGAACCCAATAATAAAGGTCAATAACTTTGTCACAACTTGTTACGCACACGATAAAAAGAAATTGACGCTATATTATAACACGAAATCTTATTTCAAATTTATCGCATCAAAGTATTAACTACTCTTCGTTAAAGTTAGTGGACGTGACTTGTATTATTTCACTATTAAATCGCATTCCACATTTATTAAAATGCCTAAGATTTTCTTCGTATGTTTCAGTATTTAATTGCATTCCACATTTATCGAAATGTCTAAGATTTTCAGGGTATCTCTTTTGTTAATTTATATTTTAATATGGACCACAAGAGTACAATCCGAACAATCTGCGAAATAAAAAGCTTTTGATTAAAGGAAACACCATCTTGTTACGTATTTTAGATTAAAAACCGTAACTAGGAAATAATTATTATGTTTATAATTATTATGTATATTTATGTTAAAAGTAACGATTATTTTTCGTAACTAAGGATTATGCCTAACGTTGTTTATATATACATAAATCAATGTGGTGTTTATTATTTATTGTAATGATGGTTGCAATGATTATATATTGTGATAATCATTACAAAGATTATATATTGTCATAAATTTTTTATATTAATTTGAAATAAAGGCCCCAACAACTTCATATCTTTTCTATTATTTGCAAATTAATCCATGAACTTATCTTTATTTTTATTATAGCCTTCATGTCTCCTAGGGTTCAACTTGTCTATAAATAGGAGAATTTTGAGTAGAATAAATGGAACAGAGGCGGCAACCTAGGGCTAAGCTAAGCTTGTATATCAATATTAATTCGGAGTCATTATGAAATGAGTAGAGGTGAAGGTAGTTTGAATCACTATTGATATCGGGATCAATCTTCTGCGTCATCAACAACAATTCATGTTTTGTTCCTTGCGAAAGATTGATCCAAATATCAATGTCGTTCAAAGTATCTTAAGATTATTTTCTTCGACAATAGTATTCACACGGATGTCCTTGTCGCCTTCAACTGATTTGGGCTCTACTGCTACGATTTTCATCTATTTTCTTAGTTATCAATCCAAATTTCATGTAATTGATTCCTGTGTGTTTTTTTTTCATTCTTACCAGATCTGATATGTTACTACAATTTAAGTTGATCTCATGCCATCTAAGGTTGTTCATGAAAATAAGCCTAGCATGTTTCCTCTAAAATCAAGATGCATAGAACGTTTCCTATAAAACCACATCCATTCTCCAGTAATGGCGCTTTTGTGTCGATCGAGCCCACCGACCACGTCTCTTCCATAAAATGTTGGACGGATGATAAATTTTAATTTTTATGTTCTCTCATTGAAATGCACAAAGTGCTGCAGAAAACGAATTTGTTAAAGGAAAATGACAAATCCAACCAATCATGTAAATGCTTCAAGATTTGGAAAAATTATATTACATAATAAATTATTTTCCAGCTAATATTACAATTAATAAATGACTATAAATACATTTTTGGCTGGCATTCAATCAGTGGTCAAGAATGCTATCACGTACATAATTATTTTTCCTTAAAATAGATGTCCTAATCAATCACCATTTTAGTGGAAAATAATTAGTAGCTCAACTATAAATCAGACTTCAACCTTTTCTCGTTGATGTTTATATTAATTATAAATCTTACAAATTTTAATATTCTAGTCATTACTCTTTATAATCACGTATACCAATCATATTTAAATGGGTTATGTATTTAAAAAAATATTTAATGTGCATTTGATTTAGTAAAGCTTGTATTAAGGATAGTTAAAATATTCACAAATGCATTCATTCGTAAGTATGAATTACTCCTTATTAATATTGTCAATGGAGTCAGAATGTTCACTATGTATTACCCCAACTAAGATCTACGAGAATATTGGATCTCATTTTCAATGATTTATTTTCCGGTGTGGTCGGATAAATGCAACACTCAATAAATTTGATACTTGAAAATATTTGTTATATATCAGTGTAGAGGGGCTGAATATTACAGCGAACCCAATAATAAAGGTCAATAACTTTGTCACAACTTGTTACGCACACGATAAAAAGAAATTGACGCTATATTATAACACGAAATCTTATTTCAAATTTATCGCATAAAAGTATTAACTACTCTTCGTTAAAGTTAGTGGACGTGACTTGTATTATTTCACTATTAAATCGCATTCCACATTTATTAAAATGCCTAAGATTTTCTTCGTATGTTTCAGTATTTAATTGCATTCCACATTTATCGAAATGTCTAAGATTTTCAGGGTATCTCTTTTGTTAATTTATATTTTAATATGGACCACAAGAGTACAATCCGAACAATCTGCGAAATAAAAAGCTTTTGATTAAAGGAAACACCATCTTGTTACGTATTTTAGATTAAAAACCGTAACTAGGAAATAATTATTATGTTTATATATTATTATGTATATTTATGTTAAAAGTAACGATTATTTTTCGTAACTAAGGATTATGCCTAACGTTGTTTATATATACATAAATCAATGTGGTGTTTATTATTTATTGTAATGATGGTTGCAATGATTATATATTGTGATAATCATTACAAAGATTATATATTGTCATAAATTTTTTTATATTAATTTGAAATAAAGGCCCCAACAACTTCATATCTTTTCTATTATTTGCAAATTAATCCATGAACTTATCTTTATTTTTATTATAGCCTTCATGTCTCCTAGGGTTCAACTTGTCTATAAATAGGAGAATTTTGAGTAGAATAAATGGAACAGAGGCGGCAACCTAGGGCTAAGCTAAGCTTGTATATCAATATTAATTCGGAGTCATTATGAAATGAGTAGAGGTGAAGGTAGTTTGAATCACTATTGATATCGGGATCAATCTTCTGCGTCATCAACAACAATTCATGTTTTGTTCCTTGCGAAAGATTGATCCAAATATCAATGTCGTTCAAAGTATCTTAAGATTATTTTCTTCGACAATAGTATTCACACGGATGTCCTTGTCGCCTTCAACTGATTTGGGCTCTACTGCTACGATTTTCATCTATTTTCTTAGTTATCAATCCAAATTTCATGTAATTGATTCCTGTGTGTTTTTTTTTTTCATTCTTACCAGATCTGATATGTTACTACAATTTAAAGTTGATCTCATGCCATCTAAGGTTGTTCATGAAAATAAGCCTAGCATGTTTCCTCTAAAATCAAGATGCATAGAACGTTTCCTATAAAACCACATCCATTCTCCAGTAATGGCGCTTTTGTGTCGATCGAGCCCACCGACCACGTCTCTTCCATAAAATGTTGGACGGATGATAAATTTTAATTTTTATGTTCTCTCATTGAAATGCACAAAGTGCTGCAGAAAACGAATTTGTTAAAGGAAAATGACAAATCCAACCAATCATGTAAATGCTTCAAGATTTGGAAAAATTATATTACATAATAAATTATTTTCCAGCTAATATTACAATTAATAAATGACTATAAATACATTTTTGGCTGGCATTCAATTCAGTGGTCAAGAATGCTATCACGTACATAATTATTTTTCCTTAAAATAGATGTCCTAATCAATCACCATTTTAGTGGAAAATAATTAGTAGCTCAACTATAAATCAGACTTCAACCTTTTCTCGTTGATGTTTATATTAATTATAAATCTTACAAATTTTAATATTCTAGTCATTACTCTTTATAATCACGTATACCAATCATATTTAAATGGGTTATGTATTTAAAAAAATATTTAATGTGCATTTGATTTAGTAAAGCTTGTATTAAGGATAGTTAAAATATTCACAAATGCATTCATTCGTAAGTATGAATTACTCCTTATTAATATTGTCAATGGAGTCAGAATGTTCACTATGTATTACCCCAACTAAGATCTACGAGAATATTGGATCTCATTTTCAATGATTTATTTTCCGGTGTGGTCGGATAAATGCAACACTCAATAAATTTGATACTTGAAAATATTTGTTATATATCAGTGTAGAGGGGCTGAATATTACAGCGAACCCAATAATAAAGGTCAATAACTTTGTCACAACTTGTTACGCACACGATAAAAAGAAATTGACGCTATATTATAACACGAAATCTTATTTCAAATTTATCGCATAAAAGTATTAACTACTCTTCGTTAAAGTTAGTGGACGTGACTTGTATTATTTCACTATTAAATCGCATTCCACATTTATTAAAATGCCTAAGATTTTCTTCGTATGTTTCAGTATTTAATTGCATTCCACATTTATCGAAATGTCTAAGATTTTCAGGGTATCTCTTTTGTTAATTTATATTTTAATATGGACCACAAGAGTACAATCCGAACAATCTGCGAAATAAAAAGCTTTTGATTAAAGGAAACACCATCTTGTTACGTATTTTAGATTAAAAACCGTAACTAGGAAATAATTATTATGTTTATATATTATTATGTATATTTATGTTAAAAGTAACGATTATTTTTCGTAACTAAGGATTATGCCTAACGTTGTTTATATATACATAAATCAATGTGGTGTTTATTATTTATTGTAATGATGGTTGCAATGATTATATATTGTGATAATCATTACAAAGATTATATATTGTCATAAATTTTTTTATATTAATTTGAAATAAAGGCCCCAACAACTTCATATCTTTTCTATTATTTGCAAATTAATCCATGAACTTATCTTTATTTTTATTATAGCCTTCATGTCTCCTAGGGTTCAACTTGTCTATAAATAGGAGAATTTTGAGTAGAATAAATGGAACAGAGGCGGCAACCTAGGGCTAAGCTAAGCTTGTATATCAATATTAATTCGGAGTCATTATGAAATGAGTAGAGGTGAAGGTAGTTTGAATCACTATTGATATCGGGATCAATCTTCTGCGTCATCAACAACAATTCATGTTTTGTTCCTTGCGAAAGATTGATCCAAATATCAATGTCGTTCAAAGTATCTTAAGATTATTTTCTTCGACAATAGTATTCACACGGATGTCCTTGTCGCCTTCAACTGATTTGGGCTCTACTGCTACGATTTTCATCTATTTTCTTAGTTATCAATCCAAATTTCATGTAATTGATTCCTGTGTGTTTTTTTTTTTTCATTCTTACCAGATCTGATATGTTATACAATTTAAAGTTGATCTCATGCCATCTAAGGTTGTTCATGAAAATAAGCCTAGCATGTTTCCTCTAAAATCAAGATGCATAGAACGTTTCCTATAAAACCACATCCATTCTCCAGTAATGGCGCTTTTGTGTCGATCGAGCCCACCGACCACGTCTCTTCCATAAAATGTTGGACGGATGATAAATTTTAATTTTTATGTTCTCTCATTGAAATGCACAAAGTGCTGCAGAAAACGAATTTGTTAAAGGAAAATGACAAATCCAACCAATCATGTAAATGCTTCAAGATTTGGAAAAATTATATTACATAATAAATTATTTTCCAGCTAATATTACAATTAATAAATGACTATAAATACATTTTTGGCTGGCATTCAATGCAGTGGTCAAGAATGCTATCACGTACATAATTATTTTTCCTTAAAATAGATGTCCTAATCAATCACCATTTTAGTGGAAAATAATTAGTAGCTCAACTATAAATCAGACTTCAACCTTTTCTCGTTGATGTTTATATTAATTATAAATCTTACAAATTTTAATATTCTAGTCATTACTCTTTATAATCACGTATACCAATCATATTTAAATGGGTTATGTATTTAAAAAAATATTTAATGTGCATTTGATTTAGTAAAGCTTGTATTAAGGATAGTTAAAATATTCACAAATGCATTCATTCGTAAGTATGAATTACTCCTTATTAATATTGTCAATGGAGTCAGAATGTTCACTATGTATTACCCCAACTAAGATCTACGAGAATATTGGATCTCATTTTCAATGATTTATTTTCCGGTGAGGTCGGATAAATGCAACACTCAATAAATTTGATACTTGAAAATATTTGTTATATATCAGTGTAGAGGGGCTGAATATTACAGCGAACCCAATAATAAAGGTCAATAACTTTGTCACAACTTGTTACGCACACGATAAAAAGAAATTGACGCTATATTATAACACGAAATCTTATTTCAAATTTATCGCATCAAAGTATTAACTACTCTTCGTTAAAGTTAGTGGACGTGACTTGTATTATTTCACTATTAAATCGCATTCCACATTTATTAAAATGCCTAAGATTTTCTTCGTATGTTTCAGTATTTAATTGCATTCCACATTTATCGAAATGTCTAAGATTTTCAGGGTATCTCTTTTGTTAATTTATATTTTAATATGGACCACAAGAGTACAATCCGAACAATCTGCGAAATAAAAAGCTTTTGATTAAAGGAAACACCATCTTGTTACGTATTTTAGATTAAAAACCGTAACTAGGAAATAATTATTATGTTTATATATTATTATGTATATTTATGTTAAAAGTAACGATTATTTTTCGTAACTAAGGATTATGCCTAACGTTGTTTATATATACATAAATCAATGTGGTGTTTATTATTTATTGTAATGATGGTTGCAATGATTATATATTGTGATAATCATTACAAAGATTATATATTGTCATAAATTTTTTTATATTAATTTGAAATAAAGGCCCCAACAACTTCATATCTTTTCTATTATTTGCAAATTAATCCATGAACTTATCTTTATTTTTATTATAGCCTTCATGTCTCCTAGGGTTCAACTTGTCTATAAATAGGAGAATTTTGAGTAGAATAAATGGAACAGAGGCGGCAACCTAGGGCTAAGCTAAGCTTGTATATCAATATTAATTCGGAGTCATTATGAAATGAGTAGAGGTGAAGGTAGTTTGAATCACTATTGATATCGGGATCAATCTTCTGCGTCATCAACAACAATTCATGTTTTGTTCCTTGCGAAAGATTGATCCAAATATCAATGTCGTTCAAAGTATCTTAAGATTATTTTCTTCGACAATAGTATTCACACGGATGTCCTTGTCGCCTTCAACTGATTTGGGCTCTACTGCTACGATTTTCATCTATTTTCTTAGTTATCAATCCAAATTTCATGTAATTGATTCCTGTGTGTTTTTTTTTTTCATTCTTACCAGATCTGATATGTTACTACAATTTAAAGTTGATCTCATGCCATCTAAGGTTGTTCATGAAAATAAGCCTAGCATGTTTCCTCTAAAATCAAGATGCATAGAACGTTTCCTATAAAACCACATCCATTCTCCAGTAATGGCGCTTTTGTGTCGATCGAGCCCACCGACCACGTCTCTTCCATAAAATGTTGGACGGATGATAAATTTTAATTTTTATGTTCTCTCATTGAAATGCACAAAGTGCTGCAGAAAACGAATTTGTTAAAGGAAAATGACAAATCCAACCAATCATGTAAATGCTTCAAGATTTGGAAAAATTATATTACATAATAAATTATTTTCCAGCTAATATTACAATTAATAAATGACTATAAATACATTTTTGGCTGGCATTCAATTCAGTGGTCAAGAATGCTATCACGTACATAATTATTTTTCCTTAAAATAGATGTCCTAATCAATCACCATTTTAGTGGAAAATAATTAGTAGCTCAACTATAAATCAGACTTCAACCTTTTCTCGTTGATGTTTATATTAATTATAAATCTTACAAATTTTAATATTCTAGTCATTACTCTTTATAATCACGTATACCAATCATATTTAAATGGGTTATGTATTTAAAAAAATATTTAATGTGCATTTGATTTAGTAAAGCTTGTATTAAGGATAGTTAAAATATTCACAAATGCATTCATTCGTAAGTATGAATTACTCCTTATTAATATTGTCAATGGAGTCAGAATGTTCACTATGTATTACCCCAACTAAGATCTACGAGAATATTGGATCTCATTTTCAATGATTTATTTTCCGGTGTGGTCGGATAAATGCAACACTCAATAAATTTGATACTTGAAAATATTTGTTATATATCAGTGTAGAGGGGCTGAATATTACAGCGAACCCAATAATAAAGGTCAATAACTTTGTCACAACTTGTTACGCACACGATAAAAAGAAATTGACGCTATATTATAACACGAAATCTTATTTCAAATTTATCGCATAAAAGTATTAACTACTCTTCGTTAAAGTTAGTGGACGTGACTTGTATTATTTCACTATTAAATCGCATTCCACATTTATTAAAATGCCTAAGATTTTCTTCGTATGTTTCAGTATTTAATTGCATTCCACATTTATCGAAATGTCTAAGATTTTCAGGGTATCTCTTTTGTTAATTTATATTTTAATATGGACCACAAGAGTACAATCCGAACAATCTGCGAAATAAAAAGCTTTTGATTAAAGGAAACACCATCTTGTTACGTATTTTAGATTAAAAACCGTAACTAGGAAATAATTATTATGTTTATATATTATTATGTATATTTATGTTAAAAGTAACGATTATTTTTCGTAACTAAGGATTATGCCTAACGTTGTTTATATATACATAAATCAATGTGGTGTTTATTATTTATTGTAATGATGGTTGCAATGATTATATATTGTGATAATCATTACAAAGATTATATATTGTCATAAATTTTTTTATATTAATTTGAAATAAAGGCCCCAACAACTTCATATCTTTTCTATTATTTGCAAATTAATCCATGAACTTATCTTTATTTTTATTATAGCCTTCATGTCTCCTAGGGTTCAACTTGTCTATAAATAGGAGAATTTTGAGTAGAATAAATGGAACAGAGGCGGCAACCTAGGGCTAAGCTAAGCTTGTATATCAATATTAATTCGGAGTCATTATGAAATGAGTAGAGGTGAAGGTAGTTTGAATCACTATTGATATCGGGATCAATCTTCTGCGTCATCAACAACAATTCATGTTTTGTTCCTTGCGAAAGATTGATCCAAATATCAATGTCGTTCAAAGTATCTTAAGATTATTTTCTTCGACAATAGTATTCACATGGATGTCCTTGTCGCCTTCAACTGATTTGGGCTCTACTGCTACGATTTTCATCTATTTTCTTAGTTATCAATCCAAATTTCATGTAATTGATTCCTGTGTGTTTTTTTTTTTCATTCTTACCAGATCTGATATGTTACTACAATTTAAAGTTGATCTCATGCCATCTAAGGTTGTTCATGAAAATAAGCCTAGCATGTTTCCTCTAAAATCAAGATGCATAGAACGTTTCCTATAAAACCACATCCATTCTCCAGTAATGGCGCTTTTGTGTCGATCGAGCCCACCGACCACGTCTCTTCCATAAAATGTTGGACGGATGATAAATTTTAATTTTTATGTTCTCTCATTGAAATGCACAAAGTGCTGCAGAAAACGAATTTGTTAAAGGAAAATGACAAATCCAACCAATCATGTAAATGCTTCAAGATTTGGAAAAATTATATTACATAATAAATTATTTTCCAGCTAATATTACAATTAATAAATGACTATAAATACATTTTTGGCTGGCATTCAATTCAGTGGTCAAGAATGCTATCACGTACATAATTATTTTTCCTTAAAATAGATGTCCTAATCAATCACCATTTTAGTGGAAAATAATTAGTAGCTCAACTATAAATCAGACTTCAACCTTTTCTCGTTGATGTTTATATTAATTATAAATCTTACAAATTTTAATATTCTAGTCATTACTCTTTATAATCACGTATACCAATCATATTTAAATGGGTTATGTATTTAAAAAAATATTTAATGTGCATTTGATTTAGTAAAGCTTGTATTAAGGATAGTTAAAATATTCACAAATGCATTCATTCGTAAGTATGAATTACTCCTTATTAATATTGTCAATGGAGTCAGAATGTTCACTATGTATTACCCCAACTAAGATCTACGAGAATATTGGATCTCATTTTCAATGATTTATTTTCCGGTGAGGTCGGATAAATGCAACACTCAATAAATTTGATACTTGAAAATATTTGTTATATATCAGTGTAGAGGGGCTGAATATTACAGCGAACCCAATAATAAAGGTCAATAACTTTGTCACAACTTGTTACGCACACGATGAAAAGAAATTGACGCTATATTATAACACGAAATCTTATTTCAAATTTATCGCATCAAAGTATTAACTACTCTTCGTTAAAGTTAGTGGACGTGACTTGTATTATTTCACTATTAAATCGCATTCCACATTTATTAAAATGCCTAAGATTTTCTTCGTATGTTTCAGTATTTAATTGCATTCCACATTTATCGAAATGTATAAGATTTTCAGGGTATCTCTTTTGTTAATTTAATTTTAATATGGACCACAAGAGTACAATCCAAACAATCTGCGAAATAAAAAGCTTTTGATTAAAGGAAACACCATCTTGTTACGTATTTTAGATTAAAAACCGTAACTAGGAAATAATTATTATGTTTATATATTATTATGTATATTTATGTTAAAAGTAACGATTATTTTTCGTAACTAAGGATTATGCCTAACGTTGTTTATATATACATAAATCAATGTGGTGTTTATTATTTATTGTAATGATGGTTGCAATGATTATATATTGTGATAATCATTACAAAGATTATATATTGTCATAAAATTTTTTATATTAATTTGAAATAAAGGCCCCAACAACTTCATATCTTTTCTATTATTCGCAAATTAATCCATGAACATATCTTTATTTTTATTATAGCCTTCATGTCTCCTAGGGTTCAACTTGTCTATAAATAGGAGAATTTTGAGTAGAGTAAATGGAACAGAGGCGGCAACCTTGGGCTAAGCTTGTATATCAATATTAATTCGGAGTCATTATGAAATGAGTAGAGGTGAAGGTAGTTTGAATCACTATTGATATCGGGATCAATCTTCTGCGTCATCAACAACAATTCATGTTTTGTTCCTTGCGTAAGATTGATCCAAATATCAATGTCGTTTAAAGTATCTTAAGATTATTTTCTTCGATAATAGTATTCACACGGTTGTCCTTGTCGCCTTCAACTGATTTGGGCTCTACTGCTACGATTTTCATCTATTTTCTTAGTTATCAATCCAAATTTCATGTAATTGATTCCTGTGTGTTTTTTTTTTCATTCTTACCAGATCTGATATGTTACTACAATTTAAAGTTGATCTCTTGCCATCTAAGGTTGTTCATGAAAACAAGCCTAGCATGTTTCCTCGAATATCAAGATGTGTAGAACGTTTCCTATAAAATCACATCCCTTCTCCAGTAATGGCGCTTTTGTGTCGATCGAGCCCACCGACCACGTCTCTTCCATAAAATGTTGGACGGGTGATAAATTTTAATTTTTATGTTCTCTCATTGAAATGCACAAAGTGCTGCAGAAAACGAATTTGTTAAAGGAAAATGACAAATTCAACCAATCTTGTAAATGCTTCAAGATTTGGAAAAATTATATTACATAATAAATTATTTTCCAGCTAATATTACAATTAATAAATGACTATAAATACATTTTTGGCTGGCATTTAATTCAGTGGTCAAGAATGCTATCACGTACATAATTATTTTTCCTTAAAATAGATGTCCTAATCAATCACCATGTTGGTAGCCTTTCTATCCTAACAATCTAACCTAGGGACGATTTAACCACGTTTGAATATGGGAAGAATTGATTCAACGTGGGGTGTGTGTGCTTGAGAGGTGTTGGGGGCTCTCTCTCTCTCTCTCTAGACTATTTTCACACAAAACACACTTTATTATGTGTTAGAGTTTTAGTATTTATACCACAAGTTGGTATATAATACTTGGGCCCCCTAATAAAGCCAAATTACACTAAGCCTCTTATAAAGAGAATCTTTAATACACAACAAAGATAATTATAATTAATTGAACACAATAAAATATTCCTAACAATCTCCCCCTTTGTGTTCAATCTTCAATTCGGCATGGATTATCTTTGTGGGGGCTAAGTGCATTTGCCAGAGTCCTAAAGGAATTTCCTCCTTGTCTTGTCTTTTGACCTCTTCTTTTGGAGATCGTCGAGCTCACCGTGTCTTGATCTTCGCTTCTCGGCACTAGATGTTCTTAATCTTCTTTTGAAGCTCGATTCGTAAATGCCGGAAGGTGTTTGAAGTTGCTTGCCGGATCTCTTCTTTTTGTGTTCGATCTCTCCTTTCGATGGTAGCGCAACTCCCCCTACTTTTGGTCAACCTTATGTTGGAATTGGAAAGTTCTCTTTGAAATTTGGAGAGACGCACACGAGGCAGCAAGTTCGATCTTTGAAGGCGGCGGTGTTTGCTTGATTTTACGACGCTTGATGATTTGGCATGTTGATCACGTCGTCGGGACAAGGAAATGGTGTTGGTAGGCACAGTAGGAGCTCAGGTTTTGTAAAAACCCGACGGAGCCACAAAGGCAATCCGTCGTATAAGAAACCGGAGACACGAAGACTTCCCGTTAACATCTTGAGTCCTAGCAATCTCCCCCTACAAGGGCTATCTCCCCTTCTTGCGGAAGTTTTGAATGCTCTTCGGCTAGGACTCTCTTGACTTGACGCTATATTCTGTAGACCGGATGTAGATAGTGATCCACGCCCTGACATTCGACTTTGATGATGTCGCGGATCTTGGACTTTGTTCGCATCTTGTCCTGGTCTTTCTCCGTAGTTTTAAGCCGTCAAGTCTCTTTTAATCTTCTTCTTCTCGGCGCCTGATTCGTCTTCTTCGAAGGAAGTTGTCTGGTTCGGCCTCGAGGAAGCTTGTCTGGCTCCGGAAGAAGATACACATGGGGTGTTGTAAAATGTGCCGAGGCTCCTTTGGAATGTTCCATTCAAGTGTAGGAGAGCCCGGCTTCAGAGTGGTACGCTCGGCGGAAATTGGTGGATGGTCCGACCTGTTTGTTTATGCGTGTCCCCTTTTCCCCCTCATGGCGATTCGAGTTAACGAGATCGGCATGCTTGTATAGGAAGATTAGAAGGACACAAACGACAGGTCAGTGATTGTAATAACCAGACGGAGCCACTAAGGCAATCCGTCGACACGACTTCAGAGACAAACTCCGAGACGTGGCCTGTGAGGACAGGTCTTGAAGAACCGGGGCCACATAGGCGTCCCGTTACATCGTTCTAGAGACTAGCTCGAGACGATGGCCTGAAACCGTTGTTGCTTTAATGTTGCAACGGCAGGACTTCCTTCCGATCCTCGAAGCATGTCTTAAAATGACATGTCTACGGAAATTCTGACGTGATCACAAAGATCAGGTGTTATAAAAGTGTATGTGTCCTAGAAAATATTAAAAATATGGGGAGTGAGGACACACTAGACTCGATGTGTGCAAGAAAGTGTGGTGGTGGGGCTGAGTACCACTTAATTCAATATCTCCCGCTTCCGAGTGAAGCGGTGATAGTAGACATGGTTCCCCGTGATTTCTTGAAACACCTGTCTTTTGTGAGACAGACGAGTGGGTAAGGCTCGGTTGTGTACGCGCCGTTGGACCTATTGCGGCGACTTCTACCCGGGAGCTAATAAAATTAGCACCTATACCTATGGGGGTTGATCCGAATAATTTGTGAGATGAGGGAATCATGTAGCGTCGGTCTTTTCAAAAGGTTTTAATAGACATGGCTATAATTTTGACTGTCTCTCGGTGATGTTCCGGGGTTAGATTCGGTTGGGTTTGACTGAATCATGGGAACGAAGTCCTTGCATCCGGTAGGAAGTGGTGAGTGCTGCTTTGTTTGTCAGCAATCCGGAGCAGGTCGATTGAAGCGAGCACCGAGATTTGCATTTGTAGCCACCGTCGCCTTTTGAGAAGAGTTGACCGTTGTAGGCACGGGATTCTTCTTTTGAAGTCCATCTTCGGAGGTCGGAGGTAATCTCCATGAAGCTTGATGAAGAGGAGAGAACATTTTTTTTTTTATTATTATGGCCTTATTTTTTTTTTTTAAATATTGATGGCCTTTATATATATATATATATTAATCGTTATTAGTAAAATATATTTTTATACTATATATTATATGGATATAATATATATATATTAATCGTTATTAGTAAAATATATTTTTATACTATATATTATATTTATATAATATATATTGTATTAGTAATATATATTAGTATATATATAATATAGTATATGCATATTATATATATTTTGTTATTCCTCCCCCTCAAAACATGCTTCCAAAAATAAAATTGCCCCCCATCAAAAGATGCGTGGAAAGTTCGAAATATCTGTGAATCTCTTTCCCTAAATTCACATATTTGAAGTTCGTTCCCCCTAAAAAATGTAATTATTGCTCCCTTCTAAAGAAATAAGGGTCACTTCTCTTTTTAAAAAAAGAGTAGCTCCCCCTCAAATTAAGCTCATTTTACAAAAATGGTATTTTTCATTTCCGTGCGTATTGCATTTAGAATTTGAAGTTTTGAAAAATGCATATTTAAAATGTACCATTTTGAAAAATAGGTAATTTTTGCAATTCAGCATATATGCATGCTTGAAAGTTTAAGCTCGAAAATCTTAAAATTGTATGCGTGATGATAATGTACCTATAAAATAGAGTATTTTGCATTTCGGCTCATGTATGCACGCATGCAAAAATTTGAAAGTAAAAGTCCTTTTGAAGCATGCATAGATATATTGTACTCTATTACTTTTAAAGTAGGTATATTGTCTTTTCAGCTCGATATGCATGCCAAACTTTACTATGGAATGCATATATAGAATTTACCTATCTTAAAAATATGTATGAATGTGGTGTTATGCAATTCAGTTCAAAAGACAGAATGTACCACATATAGTCGTAGTTGCTCACGTCGTTTCCCTTTATCATGTATGTGGAGCCACTACGTCAAATTGCCATACACGAGGGATGCGGTTGCTCGCGTCTCTTACCAGTGATGCATGTGGAGCAACCCGAGTACCGTGCATGCTGGAATTTTGTGGTTGCCATCGTCTCGTACCGATCATGAGTATGGAGCAACTATCATCTAATTACTACTCATGACCGGGGCTTTGTGGTTGCTCTCGTCTCATACCAATCACGCGTGTGGAGCAACCATCGTCGAATTACCACACGTGATTGGGCTCCTGCAAAATATTAGCGGGACTTTGGTACACATTTTTGGATGGGTCCTCCCTGATTAGCAGAAAACAAGTTAAGCATATAAGGTGTCAAATTAGATTTTAGTCCTAAATCATTCATTAACGTACTTTGAGGTACCCGTCTATATTTGGGATTACCTAACTTAATCGTTGACTTAGGAACCCATTTAGGAGCAATTTGACACGGAAAGGACGTTTCAGCGCAGGTGAATGTGTGTCTCGGAGAAGATTTAAATATTTTCTCCGAGGCCAGTTGCATGAGATGTTTCTCAGACTTAACATCGACTGGATATTTCAGGTATGGATAAGAACATAAAGAATTATAAGCATCGTTAGTACATGAGATGTTCTTCCTACTTGGAGAATTCACACGATTCACATCATAATGATGAGGAATAAGCGTGGAAGTTCGTTTGCTTAAGCTTGCAACTTCTTCTTTGCACGTTTTCCTACTAAGAGAAATAGGAGAGGAAAAATCTTGAGCATGTTCGACCTTAATTTTTGAAAATAATGTTGATTTTCCTTTCTCCTTCCTAATATTCTTTTGTTCCTTAGCATTTTTACGCGTATTGCTTTTACTTTTCGTTTCTGCGCCAGTCAAAGTTGACTTAGAATTATTAGTAAAAGCTTTCTCAGTTTTAGGAACAAGGATGCTTTTGGTTTGGATTCCCTTATCCTGCTTAACAGAAGATATTTCTATGGAAAGATTATTTAGGACAGGTAAGGGCGGGGAATTTTTGAGATTTGAAATCTCCTCTAAAAGTTTTTCCTTTTCAGCTCGAAAACCTATTCTTTCTGATTCCAAGGATGCGTTCAATACTGCAATTTTACTAGCAACCTCAGGAATTTCCCAACAAGAAGTAGGTTTATTAGAATGTAAATTATGTTCCCCCAAAGACACTAAGTTAGGAGATGAATTTTTATCTGCTTGACTTCTTTTACCACAAGCGTTCTCTAAAAGTTCAATCTTAGAGGAAAGCATACACCGTTCCTCTAAGCTAATCTCATATTTTGATGAGACACGATTTCGCTCATCTTCGCAAGAACGTAATCTTTTAGTCATATCACAGACATTCTTTTCACTAATCTCTAACTTAGTTCTTAAGCTAATGACCTTTGACTTTGTGTTAGCCAAATCCTCATTAGCGAAAGCTAGATCTTCTTGTTGCTTAATCAACACAGAGTAATTATTAGCAAATCTTGCTTCTAATTCCTCAATTTTTCTAGCTTGAGCATCCATAATAATTATTTTTTTTTTAATTTAAAAATTTAAAATTTGGCTTTTGGAAATTCAGTTCCGAAAAGTTTGGTTTTATCAAAAAGTATAGTGAAGTATCGAAGATAGTAAGTGTCGAAAATTTTTGGTTTGCACCTAAAAATTTTGGAATGATTTCGAAAACTTCGGGAAAATTACCAAAACGTTTTCTATAATATGCCAAATACGACCTAAGTTGATTGTTGGATACGTGATCGTTGACGCGTATAGTGGATTTGCCTTCAAAAATTGACGAAAAAGTTTTCTATACCGAAAATTTTGGGCCCGAAAAAATTATTTTGAAAATTTTCGAAAAAGTGTAAAATAGACTATGCCTATTGGACTCAGAAAATTTTCTCTATCAAATGATGTATAAAAAATTTTCCTCCCAAAATCTTGTTTTTTTTTTTTTTTTTTTTTTTTTTGCTACTTAAAGCCTTTTTCGAGGGGGGGCCGAAAAATTTTGGGTGATCGAAAATGTTTAAGTGTAATTTTTGAAGAGTGAGTAAGCGAATTTGAAGTCACTATTTTCGAATGAGAACAGTGAAATCTCGGGTGA
Source organism: Lindernia subracemosa (assembly GCA_028392965.1). Lineage (NCBI taxonomy): Eukaryota > Viridiplantae > Streptophyta > Magnoliopsida > Lamiales > Linderniaceae > Vandellia > Vandellia subracemosa. Next base: position 387,384 of record JAQPCC010000031.1, read on the forward strand.
AGGCTTTGCCCGAAAATCTTAAGAAGTATGATTGGAAATTCGGGTACTAAGAATTTTCGGGTAGGTAGAAATTCGGGTAACTTGATTCGGATGACTTGCCCGAATTCCGATAATTCAGTCCGAAAATCAGACAATCGCCGAGAGTGAGCAAATTCGGGTACGCCCGAAAACTAGAAAATCGCCGAGAATTTTAACCGAAAATTCGGGTGATGAAAATCGTATAAGTACTAATTTTCGCCGAGAAAGAAATTCGGGTAGAATTAAAAATTTTGTCCCAAAACCTTAAAATTCGGGTGTTCTCAGACAGAGATTTTCGCCGAAAACAGGAATTTCGGGTATAATTTCAGGTAGAATTAAAATTCGCCGAGTTTAAGAAATTCGGGTAAAATTCGGGTGAAAACTATCCGAATTTCAAGGTACTGTTGCATTCATCTACCCGAAAATCATCTCTGGGAAAAAATGACGAGTTTTCAGTGCGATTTTCTACCTAAATCTCACTCAAATCTACTGAAAAATGTTGGGTAAACACTTAAAATCACTCGAAAACAACTTATTTAGCTCTTGAGCTTGCAAAATCCGTAAAATAAGCTCGAAAACTCAAGATCAAGAGCAAAAAAGGTTTCGAACTCAAAGCTATGAAAAAGCCCAAAAATTTCAGAAAAATCGCTCAAATCCGAACGCGTTTTGCTCTGATACCACTTGTTGGTAGCCTTTCTATCCTAACAATCTAACCTAGGGACGATTTAACCACGTTTGAATATGGGAAGAATTGATTCAACGTGGGGTGTGTGTGCTTGAGAGGTGTTGGGGGCTCTCTCTCTCTCTCTCTCTCTAGACTATTTTCACACAAAACACACTTTATTATGTGTTAGGGTTTTAGTATTTATACCACAAGTTGGTATATAATACTTGGGCCCCCTAACAAAACCCAATTACACTAAGCCTCTTATAAAGAGAATCTTTAATACACAACAAAGATAATTATAATTAATTGAACACAATAAAATATTCCTAACACACCATTTTAGTGGAAAATAATTAGTAGCTCAAGTATAAATCAAACTTCAACCTTTTCTCGTTGATGTTTATATTAATTATAAATCTTACAAATTTTAATATTCTAGTCATTACTCTTTATAATCACGTATACCAATCATATTTAAATGGGTTATGTATTTAAAAAAATATTTAATGTGCATTTGATTTAGTAAAGCTTGTATTAAGGATAGTTAAAATATTCACAAATGCATTCATTCGTAAGTATGAATTACTCCATATTAATATTGTCAATGGAGTCAGAATGTTCCCTATGTATTACCCCAACTAAGATCTACGAGAATATTGGATCTCATTTTCAATGATTTATTTTCCGGTGAGGTCCGATAAATGCAACACTTAATAAATTTGATACTTGAAAATATTTGTTATATATCAGTGTAGAGGGCTGAATATTACAGCGAACCCAATAATAAAGGTCAATAACTTTATCACAACTTGTTACGCACACGATAAAAAGAAATTGACGCTATATCATAACACGAAATCTTATTTCAAATTTATCGCATAAAAGTATTAACTACTCTACGTTAAAGTTAGTGGACATGACTTGTATTATTTCACTATTAAATCGCATTCCACATTTATTAAAATGCCTAAGATTTTCTTCGTATCTTTCAGTATTTAATTGCATTCCACATTTATCGAAGTGTCTAAGATTTTCAGGGTATCTCTTTTGTTCATTTAATTTTAATATGGAGCACAAGAATACAATCCGAACAATCTGCGAAATAAAAAGCTTTTGATTAAAGGAAACACAATTTTGTTACGTATTTTAGATTAAAAACTATAACTAGAAAATAATTATTATGTTTATATATTATTATGTATATTTATGTTAAAAGTAACGATTATTTTTCGTACTAAGGATTATGCCTAACGTTGTTTATATATACATAAATCAATGTGGTGTTTATTATTAATTGTAATGATGGTTGCAATGATTATATATTGTGATAATCATTACAATGATTATATATTGTCATAATATTTTTTATATTTATTTGAAATAAAGGCCCCAACAACTTCATATCTTTTCTATTATTTGCAAATTAATCCATGGACTTATCTTTATTTTTATTATAGCCTTCATGTCTCCTAGGGTTCAACTTGTCTATAAATAGGAGAATTTTGAGTAGAATAAATGGAACAGAGGCGGCTACCTAGGGCTAAGCTTGTATATCAATATTAACATTCGGAGTCTTTATGAAATGAGTAGAGGTGAAGGTAGTTTGAATCACTATTGATATCGGGATCAATCTTTTGCGTCATCAACACCAATTCATGTTTTGTTGCTTGTGAAAGATTGATCCAAATATCAATGTCGTTCAAAGTATCTTAAGATTATTTTCTTCGACAATAGTATTCACACGGATGTCCTTGTCGCCTGTTAGGAATCTTTCTGTGGTGTTCAAATAAAGATGAAGACTGAAGATTGTCAAAGACAAAGACAACCGGCGCTTCAATGACAATTGAACACTAAGGGGGAGATTGTTGGAAATATTTTATAGTGTTCAATATCATATTATCTTTGTATAGGGACTTAATTGTAATATATGTAAATTTAGGGACTAAAGTATAAATATACCAAAGTATACTTTGGTATATATAGGGCAAGTGTGTGTGATTAGCACACAACTTGAGTTTTGGCTTTCTCTCACTAGAAAAACTCTCTCATCATTATCTTAATTAAGGTTTAATTGTAGAGAGAGAAAGGTTAATTGTAGAGAGAAAGTTTGTGATTAATGAAGCTTTGATTGATTTAATCCTAAAGCTTCCGCTCGCATTATCATCGAGGTAAATCTATCGAATCTATGCTCGAGTTCTTCGTTGGATGATAAAAACGGACCTAACAATTGGTATCAGAGCCAAATCATTGTTGAATTGATGAATTTTTATTGCTGGAATTTTTTTTCGTATGATATGTGTTCTTCGCGCCAAATTTTATTTTCGCATGCTACAGTGATCACGCTGATTTTGATTTTCGTATGATGTTTGCTTAGTGTTTTTCGTATGACACTGTGTTAGGAATATTTTCTAGTGTTCAATAATCATGTTATCTTTGTCTAGGGACTTAATTGTATTTTATGTAAATATAGGGACTAAAGTGTAAATATACCAAAGTATGCTTTGGTATATATATAGGGCAAGTGTGTAAAAAATACACAGAACTTGAGTTTTAGTTTCTCTCACTAGATTAGATTTCTCTCTCATCATTAGCATAATTGGGGTTTAATTGTAGAGGGAGAAAGTGAGGTATATTGTAGAGAGAAACTTGGATTGCAATGAAGATTGATTGAAGATTTAATCCATAAGCTTCCGCGCAAATCATAAAAGGTAATCTCGATTGATCTTAATTCTCAAGTTTAATCATATGTTGGATGAAATCTGGAATTTCAATTGGTATCAGAGCAAACGTGTTAGAATTGAATCGATTTGAGTTGAAATTGAGGTTTACGATGCTTGTTTTGAGCTGAATTTAAGGTTTACGATAGTCACTGTTCATCGCGATTTAAAGCTCATCGTAAACTGTTGATTGATCTTTTGAGCTGCTTGCTTAGGTGTTTACGATGAATTCACTGTTTGCGATGATTAATTGTTGATTAATTTGACTGATTGAAGCTGGAATTGGACTAATTGTGTTGATTTTCGATCGAATTTGTTAGGAATATTTTCTAGTGTTCAATAATCATGTTATCTTTGTCTAGGGACTTAATTGTATTTTATGTAAATATAGGGACTAAAGTATAAATATACCAAAGTATGCTTTGGTATATATAGGGCAAGTATGTGTGATTAACAAAAAACATGAGTTTTAGTTTCTCTCACTATATTAGATTTCTCTCTCATCATTAGCATAATTAGGGTTTAATTGTAGAGAGAGAAAGTGAGGTATATTGTAGAGAGAGACTTGGATTGCAATGAAGATTGATTGAAGATTTAATCCATAAGCTTCCGCGCAAATCATAAAAGGTAATCTCGATTGATCTTAATTCTCAAGTTTAATCATATGTTGGATGAAAATCTGGGAATTTCAATTGGTATCAGAGCACGTGATTAATTATCTTAATTAGGGTTGAATTGTAGAGAGAGAAAGAGGTTAATTAGAGAGAAATTGTGTTATTAATGAAGATTTGATTGAATATTACCCAAATGCTTCCGCTCAATCTTGGTCAAGGTAATTTCGATTAAATCTATGCTCGAGTTCATATGTTGGATGTGAAAATCGGACCTAACAGAACTAGAGCTTCTTCTGGTAAAGAAAGATCAACTTGAGAAAAATTTGTCTCTAAATAAGTCGACTCAAACAATTGAGTCAGTGCCAACTAAGGAACATACTATACTATCAATAAAACCCGAACCTAAGGATTGCTACACTCCAGACGGGTTTCGAGCTCAAATAGATAAGCTTTTAAAGGAGAATTTAATTCTCAAAAATTCCTCTCAAAAAGGCGCAAGAATGACTAAAGCTATTAAGAAAGAAAGAATAGAGGAAGACAAATTATCTTCTATTGCCTCGACTAAATTTGGTTCTACCTCTATTCCTAATCCAAAGCCAGAGTCATTCTAAAATCAAAATTAAAGAAAGAAGCTACTAAAACTAAAGTAGACAATAATTACACATTCTCTATTAAAACTGAAACGTCCAAAAGTAATAATTGTCTAAACAAAAGTAGCTCATTTAGTACACATTACAAAGTGAATGATGTGAGTCTAGAAGGTAGGAAATACGACACTTCTATACTTAATGCTATTGATTCTATAAGCTCGTATTCCTCTCTCAAGTACCCGGTCAAAGTCAAATCCGAATTGCATCTTAAGCGACTGGCGAAAGAGAAAATTTTTTCTTCTACAAAAAGTGTGGCGACCCCACTTTTTCACATAAATACTTGGCGGGTTTTCGCAACGAAAGCCGCGGAAAGCCCATTTTACAAAAACAAAATAGTATATTATACACTATATAAAAGAGTCATTTTACAAAAGCCGTGCTAGACTTTACAGCGGGCCGAAGCCCCAAAATATCAAACTAATCCTACGCCTCCACAGGTCGCGTCTCATGTACTGCATCCGCCCCCAAAAGCCCGTGGAGTCACCGCCACCAGCCGCTACTCACCCGTACCTATAAAACATGTAACCCTGAGCAAAATTGCCCAGTAGGTGAACACCAAAATAATGCGATGCATGCGTGCACATGTTCCCAAATCCCCATATCTCACATGACAAATGCACGCTCATTTTTCTCATATCTCAATACTCAGGGCCCTAGGTTAGACTCGGCACCTCGCGCGCAACATCACATCAATCATCCGGTCACACAGACTCGGAAATCACATTTCATGGCGGTGGGCACCCCAAGTCGCGTTTTCACGCTGTACCCGAGTAGATAGATCGATCACGTCTATCTCCCGCCTAATCTCATCTCATGACGGTAGGCACCCCGAGTCGCGCTCCCACGCTGTACCCGGGTAGATAGAACGATCACGTCTATCTCCCGTCAAGTCGAGCAATCCTACGACGGTGGGCACCTCAGGTTGCTCAAGCCTGAGTAGACAGAGCGATCACGTCTGTCTCCCGTCAGGTGCACCTACGAGTCTTAACCCCACAAATCTCTGCCAAAGAAAGGCATACACTCTCCCATCGCACAAATGCGATCAATACTCTCGTTATGACATGCCGTGGATGCATGAACAAAAACTCCTAAGTCATATTTCGTATATATGAACAACACCAAAATTATTAAATCATATATTTAAATCGTACCCCAAAATCCCGAAAATACTTTATATTAAAAGATTTGGGTTGAAATCTGAACTAAGACTCAAAGTATTCCCACCAGGCCCGTGAAAAGCCCATTAAAAGTTGACCTGGCGAAAAGTTTTCTAAGTGGCGAAAAGCTTTTTCATTTTGAACAGTAACTAGCGAAAACTTATATTAAGTAGCGAAAAGTTTTAGTTCGCGAAAACTCTCAAAAAGTGATGAAAAGTTTGGTTCGCGAAACTTAATGAAAAGTGGCGAAAAACTTTGGTTCGCGAAAACTAATGAAAAGTTGGCGAAAAGCTTGGTTCGCGAAACTTCACAAAAAGTTGGCGAAAAGCTTGGTTCGCGAAACTTCACAAAAAGTTGACGAAAAGCTTGGTTCGCGAAACCTCACAAAAAGTTGGCGAAAAGCTTTGGTTCGAAAACCTTATTATTGGCCCGCGAAAAACTTTTTCCTCTCACATACCGAAAACCTTAGGCCCGCGAAAAACTGATTTTCGGCCCGCGAAAACTTTTTCTTCTTCGCAGTTCGCAAAGTAACCGGCCCGCGAAAACTTAAAACGGCCCGCGAAAAACTTTTTCTTCCTCATAGTTCGCGAAGTAACTGGCCCGCGAAAACTTAAAATGGCCCGCGAAAATGGTTTTCGGCCCGAAAACAAGAATCCTACGAAAACACATGTAAACACCGAAAATGAAGAACAGCATGCGAAAAACACTAAGTTATTCAAATCTTCATATCTTCAACAAATTCCAGAAACTCATAACATAATTAAAACCCATATTTTGGGTTGTTAAACATCAATCATCACACATAGCATTTAATCACACCAAAAACGATGGTGATCCTTTCACCATAGATATACAGCTTAAAATTTCAGTTTTGGGTTTGTAGGTTTCACCTACCTCACGTCCTAAGCAGTGTTTTAAGCAGATTGTTGATGAAGCTTGGAAGGAGCTTTTGCCAAATTTCCTTTGTCTCCTTCTTCTTTCTCTCTCGCCTTTCTCTTCTTCCTCTGTTCCTGTTCTTATTTATCTCTAATGATGGCTTTTACTGCTTTTGTTCAGCAGGTGATGAAGCATAGACGTGTTTTTCCTCTTAAGCTAAGAAAGGGTCTTTTTTGTAATTTTTCTCTTTTTTTGTAATTTTCCTCCCTTTTGAAGAAATCTCGTGTTAGCAACGTATCTTCCTTCTTTATTGGGCTTGGGCCCAATTATTATTTGGGCTCAATTTCAAACCCGCCCAAACTTATATTTACCAATTTCGAAGTTTTGCGAAATCCCCGTATTAAATTTTTACGGGTATTACATCCTCCCCCCCTTCAAGAAATTTCGTCCTCGAAATTTAGGCAGTCGGAAATAATTCGGGGTACTTTTGCCGCATTTCGTCTTCTCGTTCCCACGTTGCTTCCTCAATTGCCTGATTACGCCACAGAACTTTGACTAACGGAATATTTTTATTCCGAAGTTGCTTTACTTCATATATCAGGATTTCTACCGGCTTCTCCTCGTAACTTAAGTCCGGTTTCAACCGTTGATGAAGGGTTTCATTTTGTAGCACATGGCTTGGGTCGGCGACGTATTTTCGCAATGTTGACACGTGAAAGACGTCGTGAACCTGATCTAAAGACGCTGGTAATTCAAGTTGATAAGCGACCTCGCCGATTCGTTTCAGGATTCTGAAAGGGCCTATATACCTCGGACTCAACTTCCCTTTGCGTCCGAACCGCTTCACGCCCTTCATTGGGGATATCTTCAAGAATACCCAATCGTCCTCCGCGAATTCTAACGGCCTTCGTCGTTTATCAGCATAGCTTTTCTGACGACTTTGGGCTGTTTGCATTCTCTCTCGAATCTTTGTAACAGCTTCCGTCATTTCTCGAACCATTTCGGGACGTAGCGCTCGTTCACCGATCTCGTCCCAATGAACTGGGGATCGACATTTACGCCCGTACAAAGCTTCATACGGCGCCATTCCGATCGTAGCCTGAAAGCTGTTGTTATACGAGAATTCGATCAGCGGAAGGTATTTGCTCCAATTTCCTTTAAAATCTAGCACGCATGCTCGTAACATATCTTCCAGTGTTTGGATTGTCCGTTCAGATTGTCCGTCTGTCTGGGGATGATAAGCTGAACTGAAAGACAACTTGGTCCCCATAGCCTTTTGTAAACTTCCCCAGAAGTTAGACAGAAACCTCGAGTCCCGATCTGAAATGATCGAAATTGGGATTCCATGGAATCGAACAATCTCTTGAATATATAATTCCGCATACTTTTCCATGGAATATGTTTTATTGATTGGCAGGAAATGGGCAGATTTTGTCAATCTATCGACAATTATCCAAATTGCATCGTGGCCTTTCACAGTCTTTGGCAGTCCAACGACGTAATCCATTGTTATATGGTCCCACTTCCATTCAGGAATTGTTAACGGTTGTAACATTCATGCCGGCCTTTGGTGTTCCGCCTTAATCTGTTGGCAAGTCAGGCATTGATTTACATAGGCGGCAACATCTTTCTTTATCCCTGGCCACCAATAGTTAACTCGTAAATCCTGATACATTTTCGTCGTACCAGGATGTACAGAGTATGGTGTAGTATGTGCCTCTGTCAATATTTTAAATCGGAGTTCTTCCTTATTTGGCACATACAGACGGCCGTTGTATCGTAAGCTCTCGTCTCCTCGGATTTCAAAATCCGCCGTAGTGCTTTTGTTTTGTTCCCCTTTAATCTTCACATAAAGATCATCTTCCTTTTGGGCCTTAGTGATTTGTTCCAACAATGTTGGTTTGAGCGTTAGTGCTTCCATTCTTGCTTCGATTTCACCGAAGTTGATCACCTCTACTCCTATCTGGCACAGCTCCGCATTCACGGCTTTACGACTCAAAGCATCTGCGACTACGTTGGCTTTACCCGGATGATAATTGATCACGCATTCGTAATCATTCACCAACTCAAGCCATCGTCGTTGCCTCATATTTAACTCCTTTTGGGTGAAGAAGTACTCCAAGCTCTTGTGATCCGTAAAAATCTCGCATCTTTCTCCGTAGAGGTAATGTCGCCAGATCTTCAGGGCGAATACCACGGCTGCGAGTTCCAGATCGTGCGTGGGGTAGTTTTTCTCGTACTCCTTTAGTTGTCGGGAGGCATAGGCAATTACCTTCCCGTTCTGCATTAGCACGCATCCCAAGCCACTCTTCGAGGCATCCGTATACACCGAAAATCCCTCTGTTCCTGACGGTATTGCTAAAACCGGAGCGGTCGTTAGTGTCTTTTTCAGTTCTTGGAAACTTTGCTCACACGATTCCGTCCATTTAAACGGAACATTCTTCTTCGTCAAATTGGTGAGTGTTGAGGCAATGCTGGAAAAATCTTTGATAAACTTCCGATAATATCCAGCAAGCCCGAGAAAACTTCTAATTTCCGTGGGAGTGGTTGGTTGTGGCCAATTTTTAATTGCTTCAATTTTACTAGGATCCACCGAAATCCCGTTTCCAGAAATAATGTGTCCCAGAAAGGCCACTTCCGTCAACCAAAATTCGCATTTCTTGAATTTTGCGAATAACTGCTTCTCCCGTAAAATTCCTAGAATTGTTTTTAGGTGTTCTTCATGTTCATCTTTCGTCTTTGAATAAATAAGGATATCATCTATAAAGATGATCACGAAGCAGTCTAGGAAATTCTTGAATACTCGATTCATCAGATCCATGAAAGCAGCTGGTGCATTTGTTAACCCGAAAGGCATGACCAGAAACTCGTAATGGCCGTACCTTGTGCTGAATGCGGTTTTAGGAACGTCTGCCTCACGGATCTTTAACTGATGATACCCAGAGCGCAGGTCGATCTTAGAGAATACCGTTGCTCCTTGCAATTGGTCAAACAAATCATCAATCCTCGGCAACGGATACTTATTCTTTATCGTGATCTTATTTAGCTCACGATAATCGATGCACAATCTCATCGACCCGTCTTTCTTTCGAACGAAAAGAACCGGTGCTCCCCATGGAGAGAAGCTCGGTTGGATGAATCCCTTCTGCAACAACTCTTCTAACTGTTCTTTCAGTTCCCGTAGCTCGTTCGGCGCTAATCGATATGGGGCTTTCGATATCGGGGCAGCCCCAGGTACAAGATTGATTTTGAATTCGATCTCTCTATCAGGAGGTAAACCTGGAAGGTCGTCGGGAAACACGTCGGGGTATTCATTCACAATCGGAACCTCCTCGAGTCTCAAAAGAGGAGATTCCTCGGCCTTCATGGCAGAACAAAGATAGTATTCGCAACCCGAGTTAACAAGTCGTCGGGCCTTCAGGGCAGATATTTGAGGAATTCCATCCTTGCTCGCATTTCCCCAAAAGACGAACTCTCCTCCCTCGGGTGATTGGAACCTCACGATTTTCTTAGAACAATCAATCATGGCTCCGTATTTCGAAAGCCAGTCCATCCCGAATATGATGTCGTAATCATTCATTGGGATTACAATTAGATCGACTAACAATTCCCTACCCTCCATATTTACTGGGTACTTTTCTATCACTAAATTGGTTCGGGTCGGATTCCCATGTGGCAGACTAACTAAATAATCATTTCTAGAATGGGTAGGATATATTCCGACCCTTGTCACGAAATCAGCCGACATAAAAGAATGTGTGGCTCCCGAGTCAATTAAAATAGAAGTCGGGACATGGTAAATATTCAACGTACCCGTCACCACATCAGGGTTTGTCTCCGCCTCCTCTTTTGTTAATGTAAAGACCCGTGCTGGTACAGGTGGAGGTCGGATCAACGGCTGGGGCTGATGCTGTACCAGGGGTTGTTTCTCCGTGCATGCCCTGGCGTAATGCCCCACCTTTCCACATTGGTAGCACTGCGGAGGATGCCTTACTCCATAGCAGACCCCAAAGTGATAGCGTCCGCATTGCTGGCATTGGGGCGTAACATTCTGAGGTCGATTAGAGATATTTGTCGGCCCTTGATTTGGCCTCGGGTGCCAGTTTTGTTGGCCCGGTCGGTTTCCTTGGCTAGACCGCCCTTTGCCAAAGAATTGGCGCTTTTTGTTTCCCCCTCCGCCTTGTTGATTCTCTCTCCTTTTCCTCGCTTCCTGGGCTTCCACAACTACCCGCTCTGCTTGCTCGGCAATTAAGGCGCGTTCGGTAACTTGCATGAATTCCAGCTGTCGCGCGCCGGCTATGCTCAAATCCCGATAGATTTCGGGCTTGAGTCCCTGAATGAACCGAGTTACCTTCAGGGTGTTGGTTGCCACGAGAAACGGGGCAAAACGGGACAATTCTTCAAAACAACGGATGTATTCCGCCACCGGCATACTTCCTTGTCGTAAATTCATGAATTGGAGCATACGCTGCTCCTGTTCATGAGCGGTGAAATATTTGGTGAAGAACAGCTCCTTGAACTTGTCCCACATCATGGTGATTGGGTCTTCCAATACTTTTACTGTGTTCCACCAATAGCGCGCATTCTCCCGTAGGAGGGAAACGGCACAAAGTACCTTCTCATTATCAGGCACTCTGCTATAGATGAACATATCCTCTATAGTGCCTATCCAGTCCTCAGCTACCGCAGGGTTGGCGGCCTCAGTAAAGATGGGAGGATTCAATTTTCGGAAGCGCTCCCCGATTATTTGTACATGATCGGGCTGTGGGGAAGGACGATGCTCCGACGAGCTCTGATGGTGTATAAGGTCACTAATTTGCTCCGACTGATGCTGAATTAGTTCGGTCAGTCTATCTATGGTATTATGTTCGTGCGTTGGAGATTCGGGCTCGCCTCTTCGGCTCGACTCCCCAACGTGTTTACGTCCCCCTCTCTGCATTTTGTAACTCTTCTTCATTCACAAACACATACAAGCACATAGTCATATACCACATACTATCATTACAAATTAAAACTTACAGGCACGGCTGGTTCTCCCGGCTTTTGGGCAGCAGTACATGGACAGTCTTCAGAATCTAAAGCCTATGCTCTGATACCACCTTGTGGCGACCCCACTTTTTCACATAAATACTTAACGGGCTTTCGCAACGAAAGCCGCGGAAAGCCCATTTTACAAAAACAAAATAGTATATTATACACTAAATAAAAGAGTCGTTTTACAAAAGCCGTGCTAGTCTTTACAGCGGGCCGAAGCCCCAAAATATCAAACTAATCCTACGCCTCCACAGGTCGCGTCCCATGTACTGCATCCGCCCCCAAAAGCCCGTGGAGTCACCGCCACCAGCCGCTACTCACCCGTACCTATAAAACATGTAACCCTGAGCAAAATTGCCCAGTAGGTGAACACCAAAATAATGCGATGCATGCGTGCACATGTTCCCAAATCCCCATATCTCACATGACAAATGCACGCTCATTTTTCTCATATCTCAATACTCGGGGCCCTAGGTTAGACTCGGCACCTCGCGCGCAACATCACATCAATCATCCGGTCACACAGACTCGGAAATCACATTTCATGGCGGTGGGCACCCCGAGTCGCGTTTTCACGCTGTACCCGGGTAGATAGATCGATCACGTCTATCTCCCGCCTAATCTCATCTCATGACGGTAGGCACCCCGAGTCGCGCTCCCACGCTGTACCCGGGTAGATAGAACGATCACGTCTATCTCCCGTCAAGTCGAGCAATCCTACGACGGTGGGCACCTCAGGTTGCTCAAGCCTGAGTAGACAGAGCGATCACGTCTGTCTCCCATCAGGTGCACCTACGAGTCTTAACCCCACAAATCTCTGCCAAAGAAAGGCATACACTCTCCCATCGCACAAATGCGATCAATACTCTCGTTATGACATGCCGTGGATGCATGAACAAAAACTCCTAAGTCATATTTCGTATATATGAACAACACCAAAATTATTAAATTATATATTTAAATCGTACCCCAAAATCCCGAAAATACTTTATATTAAAAGATTTGGGTTGAAATCTGAACTAAGACTCAAAGTATTCCCACCAGGCCCGTGAAAAGCCCATTAAAAGTTGACCTGGCGAAAAGTTTTCTAAGTGGCGAAAAGCTTTTTCATTTTGAACAGTAACTAGCGAAAACTTATATTAAGTAGCGAAAAGTTTTAGTTCGCGAAAACTCTCAAAAAGTGATGAAAAGTTTGGTTCGCGAAACTTAATGAAAAGTGGCGAAAAACTTTGGTTCGCGAAAACTAATGAAAAGTTGGCGAAAAGCTTGGTTCGCGAAACTTCACAAAAAGTTGACGAAAAGCTTGGTTCGCGAAACCTCACAAAAAGTTGGCGAAAAGCTTTGGTTCGAAAACCTTATTATTGGCCCGCGAAAAACTTTTTCCTCTCACATACCGAAAACCTTAGGCCCGCGAAAAACTGATTTTCGGCCCGCGAAAACTTTTTCTTCTTCACAGTTCGCAAAGTAACCGGCCCGCGAAAACTTAAAACGGCCCGCGAAAAACTTTTTCTTCCTCATAGTTCGCGAAGTAACTGGCCCGCGAAAACTTAAAATGGCCCGCGAAAATGGTTTTCGGCCCGAAAACAAGAATCCTACGAAAACACATGTAAACACCGAAAATGAAGAACAGCATGCGAAAAACACTAAGTTATTCAAATCTTCATATCTTCAACAAATTCCAGAAACTCATAACATAATTAAAACCCATATTTTGGGTTGTTAAACATCAATCATCACACATAGCATTTAATCACACCAAAAACGATGGTGATCCTTTCACCATAGATATACAGCTTAAAATTTCAGTTTTGGGTTTGTAGGTTTCACCTACCTCACGTCCTAAGCAGTGTTTTAAGCAGATTGTTGATGAAGCTTGGAAGGAGCTTTTGCCAAATTTCCTTTGTCTCCTTCTTCTTTCTCTCTCGCCTTTCTCTTCTTCCTCTGTTCCTGTTCTTATTTATCTCTAATGATGGCTTTTACTGCTTTTGTTCAGCAGGTGATGAAGCATAGACGTGTTTTTCCTCTTAAGCTAAGAAAGGGTCTTTTTTGTAATTTTTCTCTTTTTTTGTAATTTTCCTCCCTTTTGAAGAAATCTCGTGTTAGCAACGTATCTTCCTTCTTTATTGGGCTTGGGCCCAATTATTATTTGGGCTCAATTTCAAACCCGCCCAAACTTATCTTTACCAATTTCGAAGTTTTGCGAAATCCCCGTATTAAATTTTTACGGGTATTACAAAAAGACACACATTCACCGATGCTGAAAAGTTAAATTTCAAAAAGGTACAACAAATTTGGAAACCTAAGCTACAAATGGAAATAAGTAGTCCTCGACAAATGTGGATTCCTATGACTGCTTTATGTGATAATTTTGCTTCCAAATTTGAACCTTATATGCATAATTGTTTCACTGCTAACCAGGGAGGACCCGTCCAAAAATGGGTACCAAAGTCCCGATAATTTGTTTTGCAGTTTCCCGATCATACATGGTAAATAGACGACGATTGCTCCACATGTATGGTCGGTATGCGATGATGAGCAGTCGTACAAGACCCCGACACGTGTGGTATTCGGTTTGCTCTACACACGTGATCGGTATGCGACGTGAGCAAACACACCAAATCAAGACTATTCCAAAACTCTTGATTTGACATTGTTTTTATTTTTATTTTTTCGTTATAAAAAAAAAAAAAAAAAAAAAATAGAAAGAAAAGGCTATAAAAAAAAAAAAAAACCCTTTGAGCATCAATGTTTAAAGAAGGCCGAGCCGATTTCAAAGTCAAAAGCGCTTGAATTTCAGGGGAGTCAAACTCTATATTTTCAGTTTTTGATTTTCATAGGGAGTTCGACTTATTATAAATAGCGCTTAATTTTATAGAGTAGTCGGTCTTCATATTCTATATTCTTTTTGGGGGAGTGGATAGATAGATAGACAAGGCCCATGAACTTCAAAAGAGCGTATTACCATAGTTCTAATGTAAAAAGCGCATATGTTTTAGGGGGAGTGAGACTTATAAGTGCAAAAGGCACATTTATTGGGGAGTGTCACTTCAAATACAAAAGGCGCTTGATTTTTTTGTAATATGCAATCTCTCAAAAGGCGCATCTATTTAGGGGGAGCACGGGCATCACATTAGAATTAGCGCAAGTATTTAGGGGGAGTGTTACCTAAATACAGCGCTAGAGCTTAAAAGGGAATGCCCTGAAGACAACCTTCATGCTTTGAAGAGGGAGAGCTACCTAAATGCCAACAAGCGCATGGACACAAAAGAGTTGTTCACATACCTGTTCCAAAGGTTCAGTAGACCTAACTGATCCTAACCCAGGAACAAACCCCGAGTGTATGTGAGGGTATTGAGCGTATCACGATGACATCCTTACAACTCAACCACAAACTATCCGGGCCATAACCATATAGGTACAGGACTAATTTATCAGATCCTGGGTAGAAGACGCTTCATCTGGTCCTTAGGCGCATGCACGACCCTTCCTAGCTACTCATTTGTCTCCCTAAAGACAGATGTTTCAATATCTCACGGGGAACCGCATATGCTATCACCGTTTCATTTGGAAGCGGGAGATATTGAACAAAGTGGTCCACAGCCCCACACCACGACTTTCTTGAACACGTAAATGTCTAGTGTGTCCTCATAGCCTAAATGTTTTTTAAAAAAAAAAAATTCTAGGACACATACATTCTTTTACACACATATTGCAGGTCTACGTGACCATGCCAGAACTTCTGTAGACGCATCATTCAATATTGTGCTTCTATGATCAGAAGGAAGTCCTGCCGTTGCAACATCAAAACAACAACGGTAGCAGGCCATCTTCTGGAGCACGACTCTAGAACGATGACAACGGGATGCCTATGTGGCCCCGTAGTCCCTTCAAATGCAAGTCTGTGTGACTTCGCATCAACGACCAAGAGTGACATCAAGGGATGTCTCACGATGATCGGTCGTCTGTCCCATTTTCAGGTACTTCATCCGAAATTCAATGCCAACACGTTCAGCGTACACAGGATCACCTTGATCACACATCATGACGATACAAATGAATCTCCATGAGGGGGAGAAGTATATCAAGGAGGCCAAGCACGTGAACTCATTAAAGAAGCCAAGATTTCAACGCACGTGCTGAACCACATCAAACAAGACCTCTCTCCATGGTTCGAGCATACATGACAAGTCAATGCTGACGATCTGCGCGACTCTGATATATGCAAGAAGGTGACGAAGATTCAAGTTGCAAAGAAGAAAAAGAGGGTGCATGTAAATAGGGGGAGACTGAAGATTCTCCAGATGCTCTCAGCTATTTTCTTCAAACAGCAACAGAAGACCGTGTCAAATTCAAAGTTGAACACAAAGGCAAAAATTATCAAAGGGGGAGATTGTTAGGAATCTTTCTGCTGTGTTCAAATGATGATGAAGACTGAAGATTATCAAAGACAAAGACAACCGGCACTTCAATGACAATTGAACACGAAGGGGGAGATTGTTAGGAATATTTTCTAGTGTTCAATAATCATGTTATCTTTGTCTAGGGACTTAATTGTATTTTATGTAAATATAGGGACTAAAGTGTAAATATACCAAAGTATGCTTTGGTATATATATAGGGCAAGTGTGTGTAAAATACACAGAACTTGAGTTTTAGTTTCTCTCACTAGATTAGATTTCTCTCTCATCATTAGCATAATTAGGGTTTAATTGTAGAGGGAGAAAGTGAGGTATATTGTAGAGACAAACTTGGATTGCAATGAAGATTGATTGACGATTTAATCCATAAGCTTCCGCGCAAATCATAAAAGGTAATCTCGATTGATCTTAATTCTCAAGTTTAATCATATGTTGGATGAAATCTGGAATTTCACACTGAACGAAAACTACTTGCGAATCATTTGATATATGTTAATTGCGATTATCTTCGATTAATTGAGCTTAATTTTCAAATTGCGATCGAAACTATTTTTTTCATCTTCAAAGTGTTCTTCGCTGAAATTGCTAAATTGGAGTATATTTTAGATTCGATCGTGTTAATCGAGTGTTTTATATGATTACCCAGTCAATTTCGATCGATTAACTGTGCTTAAAGTGATAATTTGAGTGTTATTTGAGGATTTCACATATAAAATCACGTTTTCGCACCAGACAAAAGTTTTCGCACCAAAAATATTTTCGCACCATTCATAAGACAGTTTTCGTATCAAGTTATTTTCGCATTGACCAAAGTTTTCGTATCTCTCACATACACAGAAATTTTTGCTATTACTTTGCATTTTCGTATACTGTAGCATACGAAAATATTTGGATACGAAAACTTTGAATCCGAAAAAACATTTTTTTTCGCATACTATAGAACCGAAATTTTTTTTTTTCACAAGCTATAGTTCACCCGAAAAGCTACTGTTCAGCCGAAAAATATTTTTTTCGCAACCTACTGTTCATTCGAAAAAGTTTTCGCACACAATATTCATTCAAAAAACAAATCTTTGATACGAAAAACAATTTGTTCGTACGAAAAAGATATCGATACGAAAACTTTTGATTTTCATACGAAAAATATTTTTTTCTCATACGAAAAAGTTTGAATACGAAAAATATTATTCTCGTACGAAAACGTTCCATACGAAAAAAAAAAATTATTCTCGTACGAAAAATATTTACATACGAAAATTTTATACCCGAAAACTTTTGATTTCCATACGAAAAGGTTTGTGTATACGAAAAATAATTTTTTTTCGTACGACAAAGATTTGTGATACGAAAACACTGTTCCATACGAAAACCTTTGCAAAAAAATTTTCGTATGAATATTCTATTATTTCTTTAAAGATTTCGTATCCTATCTCATACGAAAAACTTTTCTCATACGACAAACTATTCTATACAAATACGAAAACTTATGATGGGTAAAAAAATTTCGATGCCGCAAAGTGTGGTATTTGGTTTGCTCCACACTCGTGATCGGTATGTGACGTGAGCAAACACACCAAATCAAGTCCTAAATTTTCAAATTGTTTTGCTACGAGATTTTTTTTGTACCTGCTTTAAAAAGGTTCCCGGATCATACGAAAAAGTTTTGGGTAACAAAATTTTTTGACTGGTAAAATTTTTCGGTACAAAAATTATTCTCGGTACAATTTTTTTCTTTTCTAATCATTTCAAAAGTCTTTTTGATACATAAACTTCTGAAAACTTAATCATTGGAAAATCTATTCGAACACATTGATCCAAAATTTAATATCAATTCAAACACACGATAACGATCAATAAGCATCCAACATAATTGAAATTAAAATCCAACATTCTATACACCACGACAATATTTACCAATTAAAATTTTCAAACTTAAATTGGTCTGAATTGAAACGTAAAAAATGGATTCTTATATGAACGCTCAAAGAACTATTAAAGAGTTAGAAGATTGGTTAGCTAATAATGAGCGTGTTCTTAGACAATATCTTGATAAAGCATCTAGTCTTCAATGTATTTTAGCTACTGCACAAGCCAAAATCACAGACCTTGAATTAAAATTAGGAAGTTCTGAAATAAAAGTCTGTGAACTTACAAAAGAACTGACTGATTGTAAAAATGACAATAAAACTTCTTTAGCTACATATAATTGTCTCTTTGAAGAACGCAAGACACTATATTCAAAAATTAAAGAACTAGAAGATACTCTTGTGACGAAAAGACAAGCCCAAAAGCCTATGTTTAGCAATATGTCAACTCAGACAGATGAGCAAGTGCCCAACACAACTAAAAAAGGAACATTCTATACTATCGATAAAACTCGAACCTAAGGATTGCTACACTCTAGAAAGTACTCGCACAATTGCTGAATTAAATTCTCTTCTAGATTCCGAAAGAAACGAGTTTCGAGCTAAAATAGACGAACTTCAAAAGGAGAATTCAATTCTCAAATATTCCTTGGAAAAAGGCGCAACCTCAGCTTCCTATTCTGTTAAAAACGAACCATTAAAAGACATATCTTCAAAACAGAATAAGAACAAACCACGAATGACTAAATCTATCAAGAAAGAAAGAATAGAGGAAGAGAAATCATTCTATATTCAGATGAACGAAAATGTCTCTAAGTCTATTCCTGAGAAGAAAAATTCTAAAGTCATTCCGAATTCAAAATTAAAGAAAGAAATTACTAAAGCTAAAAAGGCTAAAATAGAAAATTCTTATAAACTCTCAAGTAAAGCTGAAACATCTAAATATAACAATTGTCTGAATAATAATAAACTTTCAAACAATCATTGTGCTGTGAATGATGTGATTCTTCAATATAGGAAATACGATTCTTTTATCCATGATTCTATTAATGCTATTAGCTCGAATTCTTACTTACAATACCCAGTCAAAGTCAAATCCGAAAAACATCTTATGCGACTGGCGCAAGAAAAAATATTCTCAAATAGACACACATTCACCAAATCTACATTCTCTCAACCATATAGGGATAATCAAGTATGAACTCCAAAATTGCAAATGACAATAAGTAGACCAAAACGGATTTGGATTCCTAAGTTAAAGAACACTTTACATGATGATTTCATACTTGTTATGCCTAAATGTTTATCTGCTAATAAGGGAGGACCCGTTCAAAGGTGGGTACCAAAGTCCCGATAATTTATTTTGCAGGATCCCGATCATACATGGTAAATAGACGACGATTGCTCCACATGTATGGTCGGTATGCGATGATGAGCAGTCGCACAAGACCCCGTCACGTGTGGTATTTGGTTTGCTCCACACTCGTGATCGGTATGTGACGTGAGCAAACACACAAGACTATTCCAAAGCTCTTGATTTGACATTTTTTTCTTTTTATTTTTCTATTATAAAAAAAAAAGGAAAAAGCCATAAAAAAAAAAAAAGAGAGGCCAATAAATAAAAAAAAGAAAAGGCCATAAAAAAAAGAGAGAAAGAAAAGGCCATAAAAAAATATAAAATAAAAAAAAATTGAGCTACAATGTTCAAAGAAGGCCGAGCCGATTTCAAATTCGAAGTGCGCTTGAATTTCAGGGGAGTCAAACTCTATATCTTAAGTTCTTGATTTTCATAGGGAGTTCGACTTATTATAAAGAGCGCTTACCTTTACAGAATATTCGGTCTTCATATTCTATATTCTTTTTGGGGGAGTGGATAGATAGATAGATTAGGCGCGTGAATTTCAAAAGAGCGTATTACCATAGTTTATTGTAAAAAGCGCATATCTTTTAGGGGAAGTAATACTCATAAGCGCAATATCAAAAAGGCGCGCAATGTTCAAAAGGGGAGTGTGCTTCAATCACAAAAGGCGCATAACTTGAAGGAAAGTAATAGGCAAAAATCTACAAGAGCGCACAACTTTAGGGGGAGCAAGGGCATCATATTAGAAATAGCGCAACTATTTAGGGGGAGTGTTACAATGAAAAGGCGCTAGAGCTTAAGGGAAGAATGCCCTGAATACAAACTTCATGCTTTTAAGAGGGAGTGCTACCTAAATGTCAATAAAACGCATGGACACAAAAGAGTTGTTCACATACCTGTTCCAAAGGATTAGTAGACCCAACTGATCCTAACACAGGAACAAACCCCGAGTGTATGTGAGGGTATTGAGCGTATCACGATGACATCCTTACAACTCAACCACAAACTATCCAGGCCATAACCATATAGGTACAGGACTGATTTATCAGATCCCGGGTAGAAGACGCTTCATCTGGTCCAAAGGCGCATGCACGACCCTTCCTAGCTACTCATTTGTCTCCCAAAAGACATATGTTTCAATATCTCACGGGGAACCGCATATGCTATCACCGTTTCATTTGGAAACGGGAGATATTGAACTAAGTGGTCCACAGCCCCACACCACGACTTTCTTGAACACGTAAATGTCTAGTGTGTCCTCATAGCCAAAATATCTTTTAAAATTTTCTAGGACACATACATTCTTTTACACACATATTGCAGGTCAACGTGACCATGCCAGAACTTCTGTAGACGCATCATTAAATGATGTGCTTCCATGATCAGAAGGAAGTCCTGCCGTTGCAACATAAAAACAACAACGATAGCAGGCCATCTTCTGGAGCACGACTCTAGAACGATGTCAACGGGTTGCCTATGTGGCCCCGTAGTCCCTTCAAATGCAAGTCTGTGTGACTTTGCATCAACGACCAAGAGTGACATTGAGGGATGTCTCACGATGATCGGTCGTCCGTCCCGTTTTCAGGTACTTCATCCGAAATTCAATGCAAACACGTTCAGCGTACACTCAGGTTCACCTTGATCACACAGCATGACGATACAAATGAATCGCCATGAGGGGGAGAAGTATATCAAGGAGGCCAAGCACATGAACTCAAGAAGCCAAGCTTTCAACGCACGTGCTGAGCCACAACAAACAAGACCTCTCTCCATGGTTCGAGCAAACACGACAAGTCAATGCTGATGATCCGCACGACTCTGATATATGCAAGAAGGTGACGAATATTCAAGTTGCAAAGAAGAAAAAGAGGGTGCATGTAAATAGGGGGAGACTGAAGATTCTCCAGATGCTCTCAGCTATTTTCGTCAAACAGCAACAAAGACCGTGTCAAATTAAAAGTTGAACACAAAGGGGGAGATTGTTAGGAATCTTTCTGTTGTGTTCAAATAAAGATGAAGACTGAAGATTATCAAAGACAAAGACAATCGGCGCTTCAATGACAATTGAACACTAAGGGAGAGATTGTTGGAAATATTTTATAGTGTTCAATATCATGTTATCGTTGTCTATGGACTTAATTGTAATATATGTAAATATAGGGACTAAAGTGTAAATATACCAAAGTATACTTTGGTATATATAGGGCAAGTGTGTGTGATTAGCACACAACTTGAGTTTTGACTTTCTCTCACTAGAAAAACTCTCTCATCATTATCTTAATTATGGTTTAATTATAGAGAGAGAAAGGTTAATTGTAGAGAGAAAGTTTGTGATTAATGAAGATTTGATTGATTTAATCCTAAAGCTTCCGCTCGCATTATCATCGAGGTAAATCTATCGAATCTATGCTCGAGTTCTTCGTTGGATGATAAAAACGGACCTAACAATTGGTCCTCTAGTGCTACGATTTTCATCTATTTTCTTAGTTATCAATCCAAATTTCATGTAATTGATTCTGTGAGTAGTTTGCTTTTTGTTTTTTTTTTCATTCTTACCAGATCTGATATGTTATTACAATTTAAAGTTGATCTCATGCCATCTAAGGTTGTTCATGAAAACAAGCCTAGCATGTTTCCTCGAAAATCAAGATGCGTAGAAGGTTTCCTATAAAATCACATCCCTTCTCCAGTAATGGCGCTTTTGTGTCGATCTAGCCCACCGACCACGTCTCTTCCATAAAATGTTGGACGGATGATAAATTTTAATTTTTATGTTCTCTCATTGAAATGCACAAAGTGCTGCAGAAAACGAATTTGTTAAAGGAAAATGACAAATCCAACCAATCATGTAAATGCTTCAAGATTTGGAAAAATTATATTACATAATAAATTATTTTCCAGCTAATATTACAATTAATAAATGACTATAAATACATTTTTGGCTGGCATTTAAATCAGTTGTCAAGAATGCTATCACGTACATAATTATTTTTCCTTAAAATAGATGTCCTAATCAATCACCATTTTAGTGGAAAATAATTAGTAGCTCAAGTATAAATCAAACTTCAACATTTTCTCGTTGATGTTTATATTAATTATAAATCTTACAAATTTTAATATTCTAGTCATTACTCTTTATAATCACGTATACCAATCATATTTATATGGGTTATGTATTTAAAAAAATATTTAATGTGCATTTGATTTAGTAAAGCTTGTATTAAGGATAGTTAAAATATTCACAAATGCATTCATTCGTAAGTATGAATTACTCCTTTATTAATATTGTCAATGGAGTCAGAATGTTCACTATGTATTACCCCAACTAAGATCTACGAGAATATTGGATCTCATTTTCAATGATTTATTTTCCGGTGAGGTCCGATAAATGCAACACTCAATAAATTTGATACTTGAAAATATTTGTTATATATCAGTGTAGAGGGGCTGAATATTACATCGAACCCAATAATAAAGGTCAATAACTTTGTCAGAACTTGTTACGCACACGATAAAAAGAAATTGACGCTAGATCATAACACGAAATCTTATTTCAAATTTATCGCACAAAAGTATTAACTACTCTTCGTTAAAGTTAGTGGACATGACTTGTATTATTTCACTTTTAAATCGCATTCCACATTTATTAAAATACCTAAGATTTTCTTCGTATCTTTCAGTATTTAATTGCATTCCACATTTATCGAAATGTCTAAGATTTTCAGGGTATCTCTTTTGTTAATTTAATTTTAATATGGAGCACAAGAGTACAATCCGAACAATCTGTGAAATAAAAAGCTTTTGATTAAAGGAAACACAATCTTGTTACATATTTTAGATTAAAAACCATAACTAGGAAATAATTATTATGTTTATATATTATTATGTATATTTATGTTAAAAGTAACGATTATTTTTCGTACTAAGGATTACGCCTAACGTTGTTTATATATATGTTAGGAATCCATTTCTAGTGCTCAAATGTCATGTTATCTTTGTCTATGGACCAAATTGTAGTTTATGATAATATAGGGACTGATGTGTAATATACCAAAGTATGCTTTGGTATATATAGGGCAAGTGTGTGTATTTTACACACAACTTGAGATACCAAGCGAGGCTCTCTCTCCTTAGAAAATCTCTCTCATCATCATAGTAGAATAGGTTTAATTGTAGAGAGGGAATTGGATTGCTTGTAGAGAAAGCCATTGGATTAAATGAAGATTGATTGATGATTATTCGCCTATTGCTTCCGCGCGCGTATCAACAAGGTGAGTCAATCGATCTAATTCTCAAGTTCAAGTTCATCTTAATTCGTTGGATGTGTTGAATCTGGAACCTACATTTGGTATCAGAGCAAACTTGTTTGTTGATTCTGTGTTAAATTTGCTGATTTGAGTTGAATTGCTGATTTTGAATGACTTTGGGTTTGTCACTGTTGCATTCTGATTTTCGCCTGATTTCTGTGTTAATCCAGTGTTAATTGTGTTAATCGAGTGATAGGTAAGCTGCGTCGATGCCTATTGTTCGATAATTATGTTCTGATTAAGCAGAAATTAGGATTTGAGTGAAAAATCAGAACAGTTCAGTGGTTTTCGCCACAAGAACAGTGGTTTTCGCCACAAGAACAGCGGTTTTCGCTATATGAACAGCGGTTTTCGCTGCATAAACTAGTTTTTTTTAGTTGAATCGGTGTTTACTTGTTTAATTACGTGTTTTTTAGCTGATTTGACTTATTAGCGAAAACCAAACCTTTTCAGCGAAAACCAGTTTTCGCTAGATTTATTGGCGAAAACCTCAAAGCTTTTCGCCATATACTGTTTCAGCGAAAACCTAAACTTTTCGCTACATTTCTTAGCGAAAAGTTCATTCCTAGAGAAACCAGTGGCCAGCGAAAAACTTAAAACTTTTCGCCAAACACTGTTCACACGAGAAGTTTTAGAGTTCACAACTTAGCGAAAACCTAATATTTTCGCCACTTAGCGAAAACCTCAAAGCTTTTCGCTACATATTGTTTCAGCGAAAACCTAAGCTTTTCGCCAGAATTAATAGCGAAAACCTAAAGCTTCTCGCTAATACTGTTCACGCGAGAAGTTTAACTTTTTAACACTCAGCGAAAATCTAAACTTTTCGCTAGAATTTTTAGCGAAAACCTCCTAAGCTTTTCTCCACATACTGATTATCGTGATTAGCGAAAAGAGCTTTTCGCCACTTCTGTTAGCGAAAACCTTGAAACTTTTCGCAATTTACTGTTTGAGCGAAAACCTGAAACTTTTCGCCACTTCCTTTAGCGAAAACCTCAAAAATTTTCGCTAAGAATACTGTTTCAGCGAAGAGTAAAGAACTTTTCGCCACTTCACATAGCGAAAACCTAAACGTTTTCGCCACATAGCGAAAACCTAATACTTTTCGCCACTGTGTTCAGCGAAAACTTAATATTTTTCGCCAGACACCTAGCGAAAACCTAAACTTTTCGCTACATATCTTAGCGAAAAGTTCAAACCTAGATCTAACAGTGGGCAGCGAAGACTTTAAGTCAATATTTTTTTTAATCAACAAAACAAGACGATCAATATAACATCCAACATATTTTTAGTCAAAATTAAAATTTCCAACATTCTATAAAACCAATACAATATCTGTGAACTTAATATTGGTTTTTGAGCTGAAACGCTAATATTGGATAACTATTCGAAATTAGTCAAAATTAAAATTTCCAACATTATATACCAATTACAATTTTCGAACTTTAAATTGGTTTGAACTGAAAAGATAAAAAAAAAATGGAAACATATATGAGCTCTCATGAACTAACAATTAAAAGACTCGAAGATAGACTAGTTAACAACGAACGTGTTCTTAGAAAACATTTACTTAACGAGTCTAGTCTTCAATGTCTGTAGGTCCCTTGATCAAGCAAGAGCTCTCAAACTCAATGGAATAGTGCACACCTTCGAGTGTGTGTTTGTGCGTGTTTTATGTGAAGGTGGCGGCTGTTAAGGGTAGAGAGAGAGTTCACACTTTTCTAGGTTTAGCTCAATATTGATTGTTTAATCAAATGGGAAGTGTTACATTAAAATAAGCCCTAGCCCACTATTTATACCAAACATACTTTGGTATAATTACAAGAGTGCCCCCCAACTAGCAAACTCATTGATATACTAACCCAATAAGAAATACATCAATACAAGTTATATGATGAACACTAGAAAATGATCCTAACATTCTCCCCCTTAGTGTTCATCGTCGTCGACACGGCACGATCATCTTTTTCGTCTGAAGAAGGACTTCCTCAACCCCAAGTTGACTTCAAAGTGTCTGAGATCGTTGCGAAGCTGGATCCTCTCATCAATGGCTTCTTTGATGTTGTCTAGGAGGTTCCTATACTCTATCTCCTTCTCTGTTGGTGATCTTGGTTTGTGGTATTCGTTGATCCAGAAATCTACTCTTTCTCTGATCAGCTTCAACGTACCATCACTGAACTTTGGAATTTCTGACACCAACAGGACCTTTTTTTCTTCCTTGGGGTTTAGATAGACGACGGCTAATTCTGGATTCTGAAATACTTCAGCTTCAATGCATTTATCCAGATTGTAGTCACCGCTCGTTGGTCGTGTGAGGTTGACCTTCTTCATTCCGTTTTCCAACGCCATTTGGAGATCTTGGGCAACATGGAATTTGACATCTCTGAGCATGAACCCTTTGATCGCGTAGTACCCTTGCCTATATTCGTGCTTTGTAGCTCCAAAATTCCGACAGAGGTAGTACATTTGGTTGACGTCGGATCTTTTAAGGAATTGTAGATCGGCCTCGGTGATGGTTGAGATAGAGCCATCATTCCACATCACCTTGAATTCTGGGTAGTGCGTTCTTCCCACGTTCTTGTCGTTCATCTGTATGATGTTGATCAAAGGCGACTTTGACTGGAAATGGGTACGCTGTTCTTTGGCCGTCCTTGTCGGCCTGCTTCCTCGGTCACCGAGGATCCATAGATAGCCCGTAGCGTCCCTGCCTTTGAGATATGATAGCCCCCTCAGGTTGAGTTCATCCAGCTTCTTGATTTTATCTGATGTCCTCCAGATGCGCTTGGAAGATTCTTCGAGAAATGGTGCTGTTAGTCTCACATTGTTCCATTCAGTCTCCATTCTTGTTATGCTTCTTGGGACTTGGACTTCGGGTGCTCTGTAGATCCCGTAGTCCATGTTGTTGTTTAACAGCTTCTCGAGATGTTCGCCTTCTTCAAGCTCGATCGGGTCGAAGGAGTAGATGTTGGCCATGGCTCTCTTGAACACTTCTCTGTATTTTATAATTCTTGCCACGGCTTCTGCTTCAAATTCGTCCTTCTTTGACCACGGTTCTGTCATGATGTATTCGTCGAGCACTTGATGGGGATCTGTCGTTGGATCATCCTTGTGCGCATCTTCGAAGCTGGGGATGTTTTCGTCTGAGGCTTGTTTTTTATTTTGGGTTTTGGATTGATATTGTTTGCTGGTAGGGGCTCGGGTTGCGTGGGCTTGGCTTCCTCTACCTCTTCCCCTTGTAGTTGTTGTTGAGGTTCGCTGTCGTTTCTCCCCCTCATGACGATCTCTGTCAGGATCGTCATGACGCCTCTTTGAATAGGGTTCAGCGTCTCGGCATGTTTCGGTCGGTGGGGGTCCTTGTGGAGCAGAAAGACGGCAGATAAAGTCTAGGATAGACTATTGATCAGGCGTGAGGTGATCTGCCGTCATGAGCCGCTTGAGGTAGTGGGTTTGTAGCTCGTCAATGGATATGGTGTCGGGGTCGATCATTCGAGCGAGAGTTTTGGGAGAGGGGAGAGGGATGTTATAGGAGGGGCCTTGTGGGGGTGTAGGTTGAGAAGAGGACGGGCCAGCTGTGGCGGGGGCCTTCCCTTTGTCACGTTCGTTGAGCCCGTAGGTGTCACGAACGGTCGCCAAGATGTCTTCTTTGAGTGTTTTGGCGAACGACTCCAGGAGTGAGTTCAGCTTGGCCTTGGTTACGAAGGCGAAATCACCACCGGGGCCACTAAGGCGCTCCGTTGACACAATGACTGAGTCACTGTGGCCCGCACTTGCCGAAGTAGGGGGTACTTCGACTCGTTTGGGACTTCCGACCGTTGCAAGCAACTCGGCGAGAAACGATGCAGTTGCGGTCGTTACGGGTACATCACTTAGACGTACCGAAGGACCAGGGCCACTGAGGCTTCCTGTTGTCATCAGGCCTGAGGTGGAAGTGGCCTGATGGCCCGACGAGGAAGGAGGGGAAGAGGTTCCTTCATCGGGTCTTCCGGCCAGTGTTCGAAGAGCCTCAGTAATTGAGGTATCGACAGCCGTTGTGGACAGCTTCAGAGAGCTGGTAGAAAGATGTGTATGTGTCCTAGTAAAAGGTGGAAAAAAATAGGCATTCGAGGACCTAGACTCGATGTGCTTTGAATGAAGGTCGTGGTCTGGGGCGGTGGACCACTAATTTCAACATCCCCAGCCTCCGAGCGAGGGGGGGATGGTGGACGAGGATCCCCGTGAGTGTGTGAAACATCTGTCTGTTGAGAGACAGATGAGTGGCTGGGTGGGGTAGGTGCATGCGCCGTTGGACCGGATGCGGCGGCTTCTACTCGGGGACTGAGTGTATCAGTCCCTGTTCCTATAGTGGCGATGGTCCGGTCTTGTTCTGGTTGTTGGGAGACGGCTGCTACAGACGTGGGAGCCGAGACTTGAGAATCTTGTTGGCTTTTTGCGCGTATTTCTCGGCGGTGCCCAAATCTGTCCAGTGTGGCAGTGTCGTCGTCCGAGTCCCCGTCATCACTGTCTTGTGGGTGAGTTGACGGGGGCGGAGACGGTGGTGGTGCGGCCGGCTCACTCTCAGGACCCTCACTTCCACTCGGCTGAGCCCCTTGGCTAGGTTCGGGGGGGTCTTCCCGAACCATGGGGTTAGTGTGGCGATACTGGTCGCAGCATTCTTGAACAGCATCGGGATCGGCGTTTTGTAGAAGATGGAATGGGATCATCATAGGGCGTTTCTCCCATTTTGGCTCCGTCTTCTTTTTCACGAGATACTTTAATTTTGGCGGCGTAAAGTTCTCGACTTCGTCTCGAGGTGGGATCTCTGAATTTGTTGTCATTGATCTTTGAATAATGAGAGAGAACCACCGTAAGTAGGGAACGACTCGATTCTTGATGGTGCGGCTGTCCCGGTGACGTAGTTGGTCATCCAGGTCCGCCATGATTATAGTTGCGTAGTCGTAGGGTTTGTTGTAGATGATGCTGTGTTGCAAGCGGAGGATGTTGATGTTTCCTTTGTCAAATCCTGCATGCTTTGGGGAGAGACACTTGTTGATGATGCTGAACATTGTTCTCCATGGATAGGGCAGCATCCCTTGAACGAATCCAGAAAGAAGGTTCAGTGGTGGACGGTATCCCAGCTTGAGAAGTCCTTTCTTAATTTCGTCGTCGTCAGCGAGGTCCTCGTAGACTGGAAGGATGGGAAGATGTAGCACTTGTTGTAGAAGCTCCTTTGTTATTGCTATTGTTGTGTTTTGTACTTGAGCTTCATAGAAGACGGATTCATCATCGGCTATCTTCCTCGTCATCGTGCCCCAGAATTGTTGAAGATAGACTTCGGGCACTTTGGTAGTGGCTGTGATGGCGTTCCATAAAGGATGTGTTTGAAGCACAGTCACTATGATTGGGTCGGGACATTTGAATTTGTCGGGATCAAGTTGGAAGTTATTTTTGTCGTCCCGATCCATTTGGTTGTGGGATACACCTCGTCAATGGTCAAGTTCGCCATTCTTTAATGATCTGAAAAAAATGTTCGTTAGAATGACCGAACGGATAATAGATTGTATTTTAAAATAAACTTAGAGACAAGATATGAGGCTTAATGTTTTGTTTTAGGAAAAGGTTCTAAGTTTCTTGCGAAAAGTTGAGGCATATCAAAAGCATTCAAAGACTTGCTTAAGTATAGTTTTCGGTATCATGTTAAGAAGTTTTGAGAGCCGAAAACAGTATTTTTCGCGAAAACTTTCTCCTGCGAAAACCTAATTTATGTCAAAAATTTCTCAAGTATAGTTTTCGGTATGTGTCGAAAAGTTTTGAAAGCAGAAAACAGTGATCCCCGAAAACTTTTCAGTCCGAAAACTTTCTTTCGCGAAAAGCTAATTTTTGTCAAAAATTTCTTAAGTATAGTTTTCGATATGTGTCGAAAAGTTTTGAAAGCCGAAAACAGTGATCCCCGAAAACTTTTCAGTCCGAAAACTTTCTTTCGCGAAAGGCTAATTTTTGTCAAAAATTTTCATAAGTATAGTTTTCGATATGTGTCGAAAAGTTTTGAAAGCCGAAAACAGTGATCCCCGAAAACTTTTCAGCCCGAAAACTTTCTTTCGCGAAAAGCTAATTTTTGTCAAAAATTTCTAAAGTATAGTTTTCGATATGTGTCGAAAAGTTTTGAAAGCCGAAAACAGTGATCCCCGAAAACTTTTCAGTCCGAAAAATTTCTTTCGCGAAAAGCTAATTTTTGTCAAAAATTTTCTTAAGTATAGTTTTCGATATGTGTCGAAAAGTTTTGAAAGCCGAAAACAGTGATCCCCGAAAACTTTTCAGTCCGAAAACTTTCTTTCGCGAAAAGCTAATTTTTGTCAAAAATTTTCTTAGGTATGGTTTTCGATATGTGCCGAAAACTTTTGAAAGCCGAAAACAGTGATTCCCGAAAAGTTTATTTTTGCCGAAAACTTAAGTTTTAGGGTTTTAACTCAGGTTCTAGCCCCGAAAACTTTCTATGAGCTGTGATTATGTCGATTTCAACCCTAAATCTCGATTCATTTAAATGTAATCGAGATTTTTGGGTTTAAACTCGATAAACCCATCCCTAAACGACATCAATCGTGTCGTTAAGCACATTGAATCCTCAGTTCTTCTACCGAAAACCTGCGATTAGATCAAAAAAACTGGGAGAAAACTCAGTTCATGAGATTCCTTACCAGTTTGTGATGTTTTAAGAGAGTTCGAAGAAGGCAGAACACGAAATGAGCGCAAAATGGAAAAAAAGAGATTCGAGTTGGAGAGTAAAGAGAAGGGTTGCGAAAACTTTGAAAAGGAGCGAAAAGTTTTGATGGTGCGAAAACTTCTCGTGGAAGCTAAAAACGTTTTCGGTAAACTTTGGGCTTGGGCCGGAAATATTTTGAGAAAAGTTAGCGAAAGGGCCCAATAGAGATGACTTGCGAAAACTTTTCTGACTTAAACATTGCGAAAACTTTTCTGACTTAAACGTTGCGAAAACCCCTTTCTCTCCTTCTTTCTTCTTTTTTTTGTGAAAAACTTTTTGACTTAATAAATTTCAACAATGCTAATTCTCCCCCTTAACACCATAGCATGGAATTCATCAAATTCTTACTCCCCCTCATGATGTCTGAAATACTCCCCCTTGACCGATGCGTTCGCAAGTTTTGAAAAGAATTAGTACTTTTCCTCCCCCCTTCTTTTGAAATGTTTGCGAAGCACGATCAAGGCTTCTCCCCCTAAATTTGAGCATATCTTATTAAAATAATCATACCCATTTTCGACCTTTATTATTTTCGAGCTTTTATTCATGAAGTAGAGATGTAACTAAAGTAACAAAATAAAGAAAAAAAATGCACATATAGGAAATAGTTATGCCACATAGATAAGAGTTAATTTTCTAAGGGTCAATTGACTTAATAATTGAGATTCAACATGCCCAATTTAGAGACTAAGAATTGGAATCGTTTTTCATCCAAAGCTTTTGTAAATAAATCAGCAAGTTGTAGCTCTGTGCTAATGAAGTATAGTTCAATTGTACCTTTTTCCACGTGATCTTTTATGAAGTGATATCTTAAATCTATGTGTTTTGTGCGCGAGTGATGAACAGGGTTGCATGTAATTGCAATGGCACTTTTGGAGTCACTATAAATAGGTATTCGATTTAGATCGAATCCGTAGTCCCTTAGTTGGGTGCGCATCCACAGAATTTGCGAACAACAACTGGCAGCAGCGACATATTCTGCCTCTGCCGTCGATGTTGAAACGCAGTTCTGCTTCTTGGAAGACCAGCACACGAGCTTATCTCCCAAGAACTGAGCGCTTCCCGAAGTGCTTTTTCTGTCCATTCTACAGCCAGCGAAGTCAGCGTCAGAGTAACCTATTAATTTCATACCTGAGCCCTTAGGATACCAGAGGCCGAGATTTGGAGTTCCTTTTAAATATTTAAGGATACGTTTTACTGCATGTAGATGCGACTCCTTTGGATTTGCTTGGAACCTTGCGCAGAGACATGTTGAGAAGACAATATCCGGGCGACTAGCAGTAAGGTAGAGAAGAGACCCGATGATTCCACGATAGTAGGTGACGTCAATTGGTTTGCCAGACGGATCAGAGTCCAACTTGCATGTGGTTGACATCGGAGTGCTTATCGGTGTGCTCGACTCCATGCCGTATTTCTTGAGAATGTCGTGGATGTATTTGGACTGATTTATGAATATTCCATCTTGGAGTTGTCTGATTTGCAGTCCTAGGAAGAAGGACATCTCTCCCATCATACTCATTTCGAATTTGGTCTTCATGAGTTTACTAAACTCCATGCAAAGGTCTGAGTTAGATGATCCGAAGATGATGTCGTCCACGTATATTTGTACGAGCATTATATCAGAACCATGGTGTTTGATGAACAGCGTGGTATCGATCTTTCCCTTTGTGAAGCCAGCATTCGTGAGAAAATCCGACAAGACTTCGTACCACGCTCTCGGGGCTTGTTTGAGTCCATACAGTGCTTTGTCTAGTCGGTACACAAAGTCTGGGTGTTCTTCACTGGTGAATCCCTCTGGCTGAGAGACGTAGACCTCCTCCTTGAGAATACCATTTAAGAAGGCTGTCTTGACGTCCATTTGATAGACGATGAAGTCTTTGTGTGCTGCAAAAGCCAGGAATAGGCGAATTGCCTCGATCCTTGCTACAGGGGCAAATGTCTCGTCATAATCAATCCCTTCTTGTTGGTTATACCCCTTAGCTACGAGTCTTGCCTTATTTCGTATTACGATACCATCCTCATCCTTTTTGTTCTTAAAGATCCACTTGGTTCCAATGACAGTCTTTTCCAATGGTCGAGGAACAAGATTCCAAACTTTGAGACGCTCGAACTGATTGATCTCTTCTTGCATGGCAATTATCCAATCAGGGTCGTTAAGTGCCTCTGAGATCTTTGTGGGTTCGGTTTGACTTAAGAAACATGCATACTGACACTCATTTGATGTAAAGCCCCTGGTTCGAACACCTGCTGAGGGATCACCAATTATTTGCGATGATGGGTGACTTCGAGTCCATTTTCTTTCGTGAGGGAGAATTGAATCTTCTGCGTCGGATGGCTCGACAAATTCTTGTGGAATGGGCTCGGACTCAGTGGGTTGATTACTCGGACCTAGGTCAGTTGTTTCGATGTCTGGTTCCAAGTCAGTTGCTGGTTCTGTATCGTTTGGGATTGGGTCGTATGGCTGTTGGGTCGAAGGAGGATGAAAGTACAAATTTTCGAACAACATGTCCAGTTCCAGCTCCTCTGGAGTTTCTTGATTTGTTCTAGGCATCTGTGCATGATTAGTATGAGTAGCTGCTTCTGGCTGGTTGTGAGCCAATACTCCAACTACCATTTCGGGTTCTGAACTGTTGTGCTCAGACGCTACTGTGGTTGACTGTTCGGGTCCTCCACTGTGATGTGGGGAAGCTGTTTCGACTCTTTCATCGAAAGTAACATTGATGCTTTCTATGACCGTTCTCTTTTCCTTCAGGTAGACTCGGTATGCCTTTGATGGGTGGAGTATCCCACAAATATTCCTTCAATGGCCTTGGGGTCCAGTTTTGATCTTTCTTCGCGGTCATTGGCTATGAAGCATTTGCAACCAAAAATCTTGAAGTGGGCGATGCTTGGTGTTCTTTTGTAGAGAAGGTCATATGGTGTTTTTCCGAATCTTTGATGAATGGTTGTCCGGTTCTGAGTGTAGCAAGCAGTGTTCATTGCTTCTGCCCAAAGGAAGTGGGGTAACAACGACTGCAGCAGCATGGTTCTTGCAGCTTCAACTAGGGTTCGGTTTCGTCGTTCGACCACTCCATTTTGTTGAGGGGTGCGGACAGCAGCAAATTGTTGAGTGATGCCAAGAGTCTCATAGAATTTACTGAGTGTCTGATTCTTGAACTCAGTGCCATTATCTGATCGGATCACTTGGACTGTGCATTCGAGTAGGTTCTGCGTTGCTTTTACAAAGATCGGAATTTGAATTGACGTCTCATCCTTTGATTTTAGGAAGTGGACCCATGTGAATCTTGAAAAGTCGTCTACGATGACCATCATGTACTTCCGTCCGCTTAGGCTTTCTGTCCTCATGGGGCCGCATAAGTCAATGTGGAGCAGCTCCAGTGGTCGTGAGACGAAGGTATTGGTTTGGTGGAGTGAGACGCTTTCTTCATTTTTCCTCTTTCACAGGCTGAGCATAAATGTTCTTTTTGATATTTTAGTGCTGGAAGTCCGAGAACCAGCTTGTTGGTTGCCAGCTTGTTGATGGTTTTGAAGTTTAGATGAGACAGTCGATGATGCCAGAGCTCATTTTGAGAGGATGACGCTTTGCTAATGAGGCATATCGTTGTAGACGGCTTGATTGATCGCACATCAATTGTATAGAGATTTGTCCTTCGAGTGCCCACCAGGAGTTCTTCACCCATCTCATTCACGATTGTGCACCTCTTTTGACGAAACAGTACTTGTAGACCTCGATCGCAGAATTGCCCGATCGAAAAGAGGTTGTGCGTTAATCCTTCTACGTGGGAGACTCCTTTGATGGTTAGTCGGTTGCAAATTAGATCTCCATAACCTCTGATCGTGGCACCATCACTGTTCCCGAAACGGACTATTCCTCCGTATTTTTCGGTGTAGTTGCTCAGCAGCTCTTTGTTTCCCGTCATGTGTGTGGAGCAACCGGAATCTAAATACCACACATGAGAGACCTGCAAAACAGGAACTAGAGGGTTTTAGGTACCCATTTGAAAATGGGTCCGCCTCCTCTATCATTGTTAGTTTTAAAAGACGCTTTTCCTAGCCTAGTTTTCATTTGAGCCACAGCGGAAGGATTTTGTTTAGGCTTGGGTACCCATTTTCTTGTCGTGTTTTGGCTCATGGTTCCCTTAGGTTCTACCTTGGGCATCCAATGTTGGGTTGTCTTAGTTTTTGCAGGTTTGTTGTTATTTTTAATGGCTGATCGTATCCTTTTCTTAGATAGAGTAGACTTAGAAAACATTTTAAAGGAATATTGTAAAGGACGATCGAGTTTGGAATTGCAAAGATGAACATAGTCTAGAGAGTTAAGTACAGACTGATCAAAATAAAGCGACTTGTTCCTAGAAGGAAAAGCTTTCGAATACAAAACATCATTGAAATCTTGTTTTTCCTTCTTTTTGTCTCCTTTCTTAATCCACGTTTTCTTTAGAGAGCCTGTGGAATTGAAAGGCATTGGGTTAGTAAGGGAAGATTTAGGAGGAAGCTTAGGAAATTTAGGTGCTTTGTTTTCAATAGTGGCAAGAGTGTACTTTAAATGAGCGATTTCTTTCAAGAGCGTTTGTTTTTCGCTCTCAAAAGTTTTCTTTTCGCTATCTAAAGCAGAGTGAAGTCCTGCTATTTTCTTTATACATTCGGGCATGTACCAGGATGAGTCTGGTTGCTCTGATGTAGTAGATTCACTCGAGGATTGCCGTAAGGTTTCACCTTCGGGGGGTCGAGGGATGTCGAACTCGAACTCAGTTATTGCTGACACAACCTAGTTTTATAACTGTTGTTCAAGTCCGTATAGTCATACTCGATTTCAGCACGTGCATTTTTCCGTTTTTCCTCTTCTAATCTTAAGATTTCAGAGTGATTTATGAAGGGCATTAGATGAGTTATGCTTAATTCCATATACCTAATGTCATAAAATTGTAGCACATTACATTTCTTTAGGTTTTGGGGATTGTTGAACCCGATGCCAGAAAGAGGATGGTAGAATTCAGTATCGTCGGGTTGATTTAGGAAGATAGTTTGATCCGTATGTCCCCTCTTGGTTATAATATCTTCTAATTTTTTAATTTTGGAGTATAATCGTAACCTTTCCTTATGTATCATCTCATATCTCCCTATGCTATCCTTGACATTATTTTCCGACGACTTGATCTCATGAGTCAGAGTGCTGATCTTGGATTCAAATTGTACAATTTGTTTTTCCAGACCAGTGATCTTCTCATTCGCGATTACTACACGAGTCATCTCATTTCCTTTTTCTATTAAGGTTTGTTCTAGGACTCGTTGATTATTAGCTAGCCTGTCCTCTAGATCTTTAATTATTCTTTTGTCTGCTTTTCTAGACGAATTTAAGGAAGTTAACTCATTTTGCAATTTTATAAAAGATTCAAGTTCGTCTTTGGTTACCTCAACGGTCTCCGTTGCGGTTAGGCATTCTGTGTTTGAATCTCTTCCTGAGGCCTCTGCTCCCGAGCTTTCTTCAATGCGTGCCATCAGTGCTACGTTCTCCTCCTCACTGTCCGAAGTATTTTCGAGCCAGTGATCTTGCTCAGCCATCAGCACCACCCCAGCTTCCTTTTGTTCTGCCAACTTGGCTTTTCTCAGGTAATAGTTGGCATCCTTCTTCTTTGGGGCTCGGCATTCTCTGGCATAGTGACCGGGCTTGCCGCAGTTGTAGCACTTAGGAGCCGTTTGTGCATTTTTCTGCTCAGAGGTGTCCATGGTTTGGTCTCTTAGCTTAGAGCCTGAAGTGGTCCTTTGGCGGTTTGATGAGGACCCTCCCTTTTTGAAGAACCTCTTGGCCATCGAGCTAGTGATCAATGCCATGTGCTTCATAAATTCCTGTGTATCCTCGTCAGAGTCAGATTCCGACTCTGCTTCCTTCTCAGCGGTCGGTTGCACAACTACCTTGTCTTTCGACATTTTCTTGGATGGCCCATCGGAAATAAATGCTGCAGACTCCATCCCCATATCTCTAGTCACCTCTCTTTCCCCTGGAATGCATCTTGCGTACTGGTTGAGGTTGTCGAAGAGTGTGTGGATGTTGATCTGGGTCAAGTCCTTCATCTGCCTCATAAGTATGGCAGTTTGGTCCCATCCTGGGAGAAGTGAGTTCAGGAACTTGACATTTATTTCCAATTGTCCCTTGGTAACCCCAGCAATCTTCAGCTCGTTGAGTATGATGACAAATCTTTGATAAGTCTCCAGCAGGGACTCTCCTTTTCTTGCTTTGAATAGATCATAAGCAGTGTAGGTGTTTGTGATTCTGGTCATCACACTGACGTCAGTTCCTTGCATGAGTACGTCAAGAGCATCCCACATTTCCTTTGCAGTTTTGGCACTGTTAATTTGAATGTAGATTTCATTTGGGATGGCCTGCATAAGGTAAGACTTGGCAAGTTGATCGGCCTTTTGGCGGATTCTCTCCTCTTCCGTGAGCTGATCCGATGTCTTAAGAGTACGCAACTCTTCTATCGGTGGATTGTTGTTTGGGGCAGCTGGGACAATTAACCAGAATTGAGCTGGACCTTGATTGATGGATTCGAGCAGATTCTCAGCTTGGTCTTTCGTCTCTATGAACGTGATGAATCTGTCTCTCCATATAGAGTATTCGCCCTGTCTAAGAACAGGTGGCCTCATGTCGCTTCCCATGCTATATGCGTCCATTTTCTGTTGTACTAATGTGTGAGTGAGATTTGCTTGAAGTGGAACGCGTGATGTATTGGGTGGGTTTTTTTTTTTTTTTTTTTTTTTTTTTTTTTTTTTTTTTTTAAATTGTCTTTGGATCGAGAGTGCTTGAATTTAAGAAAAAAGTTGAAGATTGTTGCCGAAAAGTTTCTGAGTCCGAAGAGTTTTATGTTTTCGTAAGGGAGTTTTCGTTTTAAAAGGAGTTTTCGGGAAAAGACGGGGTACCAAAACGTTTGCTGGTCCGAGAAGTTAGAAATGCCGAAAACTTTTGGATGCCGAAAACTTTAAGATACCGAAAACTTTGTGGCACCGAAAACTTAGAGACACCGAAAAGTTTTTTTTGAATTGCGAAAACTTTTGGATTGCGAAAACTTTTTGAGACACTGTAGCGGCGAAGACTTCAGTGCCGAAAACTTTGGGATTGCGAAAACTTTGGAGACACTGTAGCGGCGAAGACTTCAGTGCCGAAAACTTTGGGATTGCGAAAACTTTGGAGACACTGTAGCTGCGAAAACCTCAGTGCCGAAAACTTTGGGATTGCGAAAACTTTGGAGACACTGTAGCGGCGAAGACTTCAGTGCCGAAAACTTTGGGATTGCGAAAACTTTGGAGACACTGTAGCTGCGAAAACCTCAGTGCCGAAAACTTTTGGCTTCCGAAAACCTCAGTGCCGAAAACTTTTCCTGCAGAATTAAGCGTGTTCTTGTACCGAAAAGCACAGTTCTGGTACCGAAAACATAGATTTTAAGAGTCGAAAAGCTTAGAGAATGCAGAAAAGTGCTGGAAACAACTGGGCGATGAGCTGGAATGATAGAATCGACACAGAACAACAACAAAACAGCAGTCAAAACCCAAAACGAAGCCAAAACGCGAAGTTCATGTTGCGAAAAGCTTGAAAATGGGTTTTTGAATCTTCAACACCAAAAACATGTAAAAATCGATCCAATGACGTTAGAACACTTCCACCCAAACCTCACGGAGGCTCTGATACCACTTGTAGGTCCCTTGATCAAGCAAGAGCTCTCAAACTCAATGGAATAGTGCACACCTTCGAGTGTGTGTTTGTGCGTGTTTTATGTGAAGGTGGCGGCTGTTAAGGGTAGAGAGAGAGTTCACACTTTTCTAGGTTTAGCTCAATATTGATTGTTTAATCAAATGGGAAGTGTTACATTAAAATAAGCCCTAGCCCACTATTTATACCAAACATACTTTGGTATAATTACAAGAGTGCCCCCCAACTAGCAAACTCATTGATATACTAACCCAATAAGAAATACATCAATACAAGTTATATGATGAACACTAGAAAATGATCCTAACAATGTCTTTTAACAAATGCACAAGATAAAATCACAGACCTTGAACTAAAATTAGGACATTATGAAATAAAAGTCTGTGAACTTAAAAAGAGCCTTAATACATATGAGGAAGAAAAGCAAACAGTTCAACAAAAATTCTCATCCACAAATAACGAAATGGTCAGAAAATTAGAAGCTAGGCTAGCTAATAACGAGCGTGAGTTAAGAAAACATTTAGAAATCGAAGCTAGTCTTGAATGTCAATTGACCAATGCTAAAGATGAGATTACTAGTTTGCTATCTAAGGCAGAAAATTATGGACCGAATATTTCTGAATTAAGAACAAACATAGCTGCCTATAAAGAAGAAATTAAAAATCATCAAGCTCAGAATAAATGTCTTTCAGAAGAATGCAATAAATTACGCATTAAAAATAAAGAACTCGAAATACTTATTGCAAAGAAAGAAACTGAGCTAAAATTGTCTCAAAATAAATTTACTCAAACAAATGAGACAATGCCTATCAAAAAGGAACATTCTATACAAACTATAAAACCCGAATTTAATTGTGAAAATCCAGAAATCGAACGCAAAATTGCCGAGTTAAATTCTCTTCTGGAATCGCAGCAAAAAGGGTTACAAGCTAAAATTGATGAACTTCAAAAGGAGAATACATTTCTCAAAAATTCCTACAAAATAGGCGCAACCTCAACTTCTTACTCTGTTAAAAGCGAACCATTAAAAAACATATCTCCAAAACAGAATAAGAAAACACCACGAATGACTAAAGCTATCAAGAAAGAAAGAATTGAGGAAGATAAATCATTTTTTATCAAAACAAGCGAAAATGTTTCCTCCTCTATTTCTAAAAAGGTAATTTCTAAAGTCATTCAAAAGATAAAGAAAGAAAGAATAAAGAAAGAAGCTACAAATATTAAAACAGACAATTCTACATTTTTTACTAAAACTGAAATATCCAAAAATAATAATTGTCTGACAAATAAAAGTAACTCATTTTATGAAAACACCTATGTGAATGATGTGATTCTTCCTAATAGGAAATACGACAATTCTATATTGAATGCTATTGATTCTATTAGTTCGTATTCCTATCTCAAGTACCCAGCAAAGTCAAATCTGAAAAATATCTTCAAAGACTGGCGAAAGAGAAAATTTTCTCAACTAACAATAGACACACATTCACCCGTGCTAAAAATGATAATTTCAGAACGGTACAAATTTGGAAACCTAAGCTAGAAATGGAAATAAGTAGTCCTAAACAAACGTGGCTTCCTATGACTACTTTATCTGCTAATTTTAATTCCAAATTTGAACCTTATGAGCTTTATAAGATTACTGCTAATCAGGGAGGACGCGTCCAAAAATGGGTACCAAAGTCCCGCTAATTTGTTTTGCAGGATCCCGATTATGCGTAGGTCCTCGGGTTGCTTCACACGCATAATCGATATGAGCTGCAGGCAACCACCAATTCCCGACACGTGTGGTATTCGAGATTGCTCCACACCCGTGATCGGTATGAAATGTGAGCAATCATACTATATAAATAAATATTTTTTTTAGATTTTACATTAAAAAAAAAAAAAAAAAAAAAAAAAAAAAAACTTTTCGCTAACTTTTCGCTCACTATTTCAGCGAAAACAGTTTTCAGCGAAAACCTTCTCTTTTCGCTAACTGTTTTCGCCATTTTATATATATATATATATATATAGGTATAATAAAAAATAATAATAAAAAAAAAAAAAAAAAAAAAACTTTTCGCTGAAAAGTCTAGCGAAAACCTCAAACTTTTCGCTAACTATTTCAGCGAAAACATTTTTAGCGAAAACTTTTACTTTTCGCCAACACTCAGCGAATTTTTTTTTAGCGAGAACCTTTTCTTTTCGCTAATTGTTTTCGCCACATTATAAGTTTTTTTTTAGTTTTCGCCAATTCCTTTAAAAAGAAAATATATACATATATAAATATATATATATAAATATATATAGGCCTGAAAAAGAGATAAAAAAAAAAAAAAAAGAAAAAGGCCCATCAGAATAAAAAAAAAAAGAAAAAGAAAAAGAAGGCAAAAAAAAAAAAAAAAAAAACTCTGAGCT
Organism: Lindernia subracemosa; assembly: GCA_028392965.1. NCBI lineage: Eukaryota > Viridiplantae > Streptophyta > Magnoliopsida > Lamiales > Linderniaceae > Vandellia > Vandellia subracemosa. The sequence continues at coordinate 427,902 of JAQPCC010000031.1, forward strand.
TCATTGCTAAAAGAAGATGACTTGAATTTCATTGTCAAAATAGGTACATTACTGTCCTAGATATTAGACTTCATCTTTAGTATTGAGTTTCAAAGGAAGTCTAATGTATCATTCTTAGTACCTAAAAATTTGTCTATGTCGTCTTTACATTCTTTATATATTTAGATGGGGAGTGGATAGACAGATAGACAAGGCGCATGAACTTCAAAAGAGCACATTACTATAGTTCTCATATAACAAGCATATATGGTTTAGGGGGAGTGATACTTATGAGTGCAGAAGGCACACTTAAGGGGGAGTGTTACTCCATGTATAAAGGGCGCTTGATCTTTGTAATATGCAATCCTCAAAAAGCGCATCTATTTAGGGGGAGCAGGGGCATCATATTATTACAAGCGCACCATTTTAGGGGGAGAGTTACCTAAAACGGCGCAAGAGCTTAAAAAAAAAAGGGGGGGATGCCCTGAAGACAACTTTCGTACTTTGACGGGGAGTGCTACCTCAACCCAAAAAGCACAAAGACACAAAAAGAGGTGTTCACATACCTGTTCCCATGGTTCAGTTAATCCCAAACTGTACCTATCCCAGGAACAACCCCGAGTGTATGTGAGGGTTTTGAGCGAATCACGATATAATCATTACACCTCAACCACAAACTATCCGGGCCATAACCATTATAGGTACAGGACTAATTTTTCTGATCCCGGGTAGAAGACGCCTCATCGGGTCCAAAGGCGCATGCACAACCCTTCCTAGCTACTCATTTGTCTCCCTAAAGACAAGTGTTTCAATATCTCACGGGGAACCGCATATGCTATCACCGTTTCACTTTGAAGCGGGAGATATTGAATCTAGTGGTTCACAGCCCCACACCACGACTTTATTCTATGCACTTAAACGTCTAGTGTGTCCCATAGCCTAAAAAGTTTTCTATTTTTTTTAGGACACATACATTATTTTTACACATACTATGCAGGTCTATGTGACCTAGCCCGAACTTCTGTAGACACATTTCTGACAAATGTCCTTCTATGATCAGAAGGAAGTCCTGTCGTTGCAACATCAAAACAACAACGCTAGCAGGCCATCTTCTGGAGCACGACTCTAGAACGATGTCAACGGGTTGCCTATGTGGCCCCGTAGTCCCTTCAAATGCAAGTCTTTGTGACTTTGCATCAACGACCAAGAGTGACATCTAGGGATGTCTCACGATGATTGGTCGTCGGTCCCGTTTTCAGGTTACTTCATCCGGACTTCAACATCAACACGCTCCGTGCTTACACGAGGAATCACCTTGATCCGTAGGCATGACGATACAATTGAATCGTCATGAGGGGGAGAAGTATATCAAGGAGGCAAAGCACGTGATATCATTAAAGAAGCCGAGCTTACACCGCACGTGTTGAACCACAACAAACACGACCTCTCTCCATGGCACGAGAATAAACGAAGAGTCAATGTCCTTAGATCTACACAACTCTGATCTATGCAAGAAGGTGATAAAAAAAAAATTCAAGGTTGCAAAGAAGAAAAAGGGGGAGCATGTACATAGGGGGAGAAAGAAGATTCTCCAGAAGCCCTCAACCTTTTCTTCAAGCAGCAACGAAGAACGTGTCTAATCCACAATTGAACACAAAGGGGGAGATTGTTAGGAATCCATTCTTGTGTTCAATCGATGATGAAGACTGAAGATCATTAGAGACAAAGACTATTGGCGCTCCAATGACATTTGAACACTAAGGGGGAGATTGTTAGGAATCCATTTCTAGTGCTCAAATGTCATGTTATCTTTGTCTAGGGACCAAGTTGTAGTTTATGATAATATAGGGACTGATGTGTAATATACCAAAGTATGCTTTGGTATATATAGGGCAAGTGTGTGTATTTTACACACAACTTGAGATACCAAGCGAGGCTCTCTCTCCTTAGAAAATCTCTCTCATCATCATAGTAGAATAGGTTTAATTGTAGAGAGGGAATTGGATTGCTTGTAGAGAAAGCCATGGGATTAAATGACGATTGATTGATGATTATTCGCCTATTGCTTCCGCGCGCGTATCAACAAGGTGAGTCAATCGATCTAATTCTCAAGTTCAAGTTCATCTTAATTCCTTGGATGTGTTGAATCTGGAACCTACAATATACATAAATCAATGTGTTGTTTAATATTAATTGTAATGATGGTTGCAATGATTATATATTGTGATAATCATTACAATGATTATTTATTGTCATAATATTTTGGATATTTATTTGAAATAAAGGCCCCAACAACTTCATATCTTTTCTATTATTTGCAAATTAATCCATGACCTTATCTTTATTTCTATTCTAGCCTTCAAGTCTCCTAGGGTTCAACTTGTCTATAAATAGGAGAATTTTTAGTAGAATAAATGGAACAGAGGCGGCTACCTAGGGCTAAGCTTGAATATCAATATTACCATTTCGGAGTCATTATAAAATGAATAGAGGTGAAGGTAGTTTGAATCACTATTGATATCGGGATCAATCTTTTGCGTCATCAGCAGCAATTCATGTTTTGTTCCTTGTGAAAGATTGATCCAAATATCAATGTCGTTCAAAGTATCTTAAGATTATTTTCTTCGACAATAGTATTCACACGGATGTCCTTGTCGCCTTCAACTGATTTGGGCTCTACTGCTACGATTTTAATCTATTTTCTTAGCTATCAATCCAAATTTCATGTAATTGATTCCGTGTGTTTTTTTTTTCATTCTTGCCAGATCTGATATGTTATTACAATTTAAAGTTGATCTCATGCCATCTAAGGTTGTTCATGAAAATAAGCCTAGCATGTTTCCTCTAAAATCAAGATGCATAGAACGTTTCCTATAAAACCAAATCCATTCTCCAGTAATGGCGCTTTTGTGTCGATCGAGCCCACCGACCACGTCTCTTCCATAAAATGTTGGACGGATGATAAATTTTAATTTTTATGTTCTCTCATTGAAATGCACAAAGTGCTGCAGAAAACGAATTTGTTAAAGGAAAATGACAAATCCAACCAATCATGTAAATGCTTCAAGATTTGGAACACTTATATAACATAATAAATTATTTTCCAGGTAATATTACAATTAATAAATGACTATAAATACATTTTTGGCTGGCATTCAATTTAGTGGTCAAGAATGCTATCACGTACATAATTATTTTTCCTTAAAATAGATGTCCTAATCAATCACCATTTTAGTGGAAAATAACTAGTAGCTGAAGTATAAATCAAACTTCAACCTTTTCTCGTTGATGTTTCACTTTATTATAAATCTTACAAATTTTATATATTCTAGTCATTACTCTTTATAATCCCATACACAAATCATATTTAAATGCGTTATGTTTTTAAAAAAAATATTTAATGTGCATTTGATTCAGTAAAGCTTGTAATAGGGATATTTAAAATATTCACAAATGCATTCGTAAGTATGAATTACTCCTGATTAATATTGTCAATGGAGTCAGAATGTTCACTATGTGTTATCCCAACTAAGATCTCCGAGAATATTGGATCTCATTTTCAATGATTTATTTTCCGGTGAGGTCCGATAAATGCCACGCTCAATAAATTTGATACTTTAGAATATTTGTTATATATCAGAGTAGAGGGGCTGAATATTACATCGAACCCAATAATAAAGGTCAATAACTTTGTCACAACTTTTTACGCACACGATAAAAAGAAATTGACGATATATCATAACACGAAATCTTATTTCAAATTTATCGCATACAAGTATTAACTACTCGTCGTTAAAGTTAGTGGACATGACTTGTATTATTTCACTATTTAATCGCATTCCACATTTATTAAAATGTCTAAGATTTTCTTCGTATCTTTCAGTATTTAATTGCCTTCCACATTTATTAAAATGTCTAAGATTTTCGGGGTATCTCTTTTTGTTAATTAAATTTTAATATGGAGCAGAAGAATACAATCCGAACAATCTGCGAAATAAAAAGCTTTTGATTAAAGGAAACACCATCTTGTTACGTATTTAAGATTAAAAACCATAACTAGGAAATAATTATTATGTTTATATATTATTATTTATATTTATGTTAAAAGTAATGATTATTTTTCGTAACTAAGGATTATACTTAACGTTGTTTATATATACATAAATCAATGTGTTGTTTAATATTAATTGTAATGATGGTTGCGATGATTATATATTGTGATAATCATTACAATGATTATATATTGTCATAATATTTTGGATATTTATTTGAAATAAAGGCCCCAACAACTTCATATATTTTCTATTATTTGCAAATTAATCCATGACCTTATCTTTATTTCTATTCTAGCCTTCAAGTCTCGTAGGGTTCAACTTGTCTATAAATAGGAGAATTTTTAGTAGAATAAATGGAACAGAGGCGGCTACCTAGGGCTAAGCTTGAATATCAATATTACCATTCGGAGTCATTATAAAATGAATAGAGGTGAAGGTAGTTTGAATCACTATTGATATCGGGATCAATCTTTTGCGTCATCAGCAGCAATTCATGTTTTGTTCCTTGTGAAAGATTGATCCAAATATCAATGTCGTTCAAAGTATCTTAAGATTATTTTCTTCGACAATAGTATTCACACGGATGTCCTTGTCGCCTTCAACTGATTTGGGCTCTACTGCTACGATTTTAATCTATTTTCTTAGGTATCAATCCAAATTTCATGTAATTGATTCCGTATGTTTTTTTTTTTTTTTTTTCATTCTTACCAGATCTGATATATTATTACAATTTAAAGTTGATCTCATGCCATGTAAGGTTGTTCATGAAAATAAGCCTAGCATGTTTCCTCTAAAATCAAGATGCATAGAACGTTTCCTATAAAATCACATCCATTCTCCAGTAATGGCGCTTTTGTGTCGATCGAGCCCACCGACCACGTCTCTTCCATAAAATGTTGGACGGATGATAAATTTTAATTTTTATGTTCTCTCATTGAAATGCACAAAGTGCTGCAGAAAACGAATTTGTTAAAGGAAAATGAAAAATCCAACCAATCCATGTAAATGCTTCAAGATTTGGAACACTTATATAACATAATAAATTATTTTCCAGGTAATATTACAATTAATAAATGACTATAAATACATTTTTGGCGGGCATTCAATTTAGTGGTCAAGAATGCTATCACGTACATAATTATTTTTCCTTAAAATAGATGTCCTAATCAATCACCATTTTAGTGGAAAATAACTAGTAGCTGAAGTATAAATCAAACTTCAACCTTTTCTCGTTGATGTTTAACTTAATTATAAATCTTACAAATTTTAATATTCTAGTCATTACTCTTTATAATCACGTATACCAATCATATTTAAATGCGTTATATTCTAGTCATTACTCTTTATAAGCATATACGAGTCCAATATCACTTCGTTAATGAGAAAGTGGATCATGACATGATAGATGTCAGGAACCGAAACCAAAACCTTACTTCATAAGATCATGCATCTATATGATTTTGTGTCATGCATGTTCATCCTAAGATTTGCTTGAGGTGATAGATTTTTAAGTATAAAGTCAAAGTTAGTATAAGTATGCCGAAAATCCCTTGGGTGCGAAAATTGTAATTTTCGCAGTCTAAAGCATGTTGAAAATAATTTTCGGTAGAAGTTGAATATCAAAAACTTTGTTTTGCTTGGCATCAAAGACTTAGGTGTGCTGAAAACCTTATATCGAAAACTTTATGAGTGAGTATCGAAGATATTTTTTGTTTGTAGCCGAAAACTTATGTAAAGATTGAAAACTTTTCCCATATAAAAGAGTATCGAAAACTTACATAAGGATATTGAAAACATTTTATACATATTAAAAACCATGTGAGATAAATAATAAAGGATCAAAAGCTTAATGTGGAAGAAAACTCTAAAATATTGACACCTCCTACTTAAAAATTGCTTAGTAAGCACATCATAGCTAAACTTCTCACTCTATACCCCTTAGAATTCAAAAACCATATCATTTTCAGACAAAAAGGTTCCAAACCAGTGCCTTAGAGTTCCTTGAAGCTCCATAAGAAATCGAAAACAAAGCTTGCAAGTAAAGAAGAAACTAGCCGATATAGCACACGTGAGGTAAACATGAGGTCCTTTGATTCGAAAACTTATTATGACCCATTTGCGAAATAGATATACTTTGAATTAGAAAATATGCAAAAGATAAAAGTTGTAGATAATCAAGTTAACTGTTAATAGAAGTTTGAATCAGGGTAATTGATGCCCTGAATCGAAAGTTATTGTTGAAAAAGTGTTGACTGTCATCAGCATTCGAAAACCCATTCGAAAACCAGTTTGCGAACCACTTCGAAAAGTTTTGTCTCATTTTCGAAGTAGATACACTTCGAACTAGATAAAGTGCGTAAACGTTGTAGATAATCAATTTAGCTGTTCATAAAAGTTCGAATCAGTGTAATTGATGCCCTGAATCGAAAGTTATGGTTGAGAAGGTTTTGACTGTCATCAGCATTCAAAAACCCATTCGAAAACCAGTTCGCGAACCACTTCGAAAAGTTTTGTGTCTCATTTTCGAAGTAGATACACTTCGAACTAGATAAAGTGCCAAACATAAACGTTGTAGATAATCAAGTTATCTGTTCATAAAAGTTCAAATCAGGGTAATTGATGCCTTGAATCGAAAGTTATGGTTGAAAAGGTGTTGACTGTCATTTCTGGACATCAGCATTCGAAAACCCATTCGAAAACCAATTCGCGAACCACTTCGAAAAGTTTTGTGTCCCATTTTCGAAGTAGATACACTTCGAATTAGAGAACGTGTAAAACATGAAAGTTGTAGATAATCAAGTTGGTATCTAATGAAATTTGAATCAGGGTAATTGATGGTCTGAATCAAAAGTTATGTTCGAAACAGTACCCACTGCCAGTTTTGGGCAGAAACACTTGACTAATTTTATCAAAAGTATTCAAATGGATAAACCGAACGCTAGGAGTTTGAGATAGAAACATGCTTATACGTACAGCATGCATATCACGCATATGAATTATTCATGTAAGTCTCATGTTGATTATCGAAAGTGACGTGTTATAGGTCAAAATCCCGAAAAAGGCGACGACAAGACTAAATAAAGAAAATTCGAAGTTTACGCCAAACTTGTGAGTATGATCTGCAACGTGTACCTTATGTGCTATATGTGAATTGATTGATTGATGATTTCGTGATATATGTGAAACATGAATCGACTTGATAAATTATTCAGTATGAAAGATTATTTGTATATGTCACATGCATACATATGAAAGGAAAAGAGAAACTGTTATGACTGATACGGCTTCGGATGATGCGATACAAATGCTACGGTTACGTCCCTACAAATCGGGGGATGACAGAGTCCTGTACAGGCAACTTATACAAAAATGCTTACAGAGTCCCATGCATGGGCACATATACGATCGATAGTTCGAGTCTAGCTGGTTCATAACGGAAGTATCAGCATATAGAATTGCATATGTTATAAGGATCATATGAATGATGGTTACGTGACTGAATTTATGACTGGAATGGCTATGTGAACTTGACGGAATTTGAATGTTATCTGTTTACAGCTTAATAGTTACGAATATTGATTTTACATGTTGCGATCATACTCTGAATATTTGCCTTCACAGTTGTTGTAGATAGCTAGCAAACGTCTTAAAGCACAGCTTCCGCATAAAAGCATGGATTCAAGGTCGGCTGGCTACGCTCTCATCCTGCTCCCCTCTGTTCATCTTTTGCATATAGTCTAAGAAACATTATCGACTTTTGTATGACGTATAAATAATCATGATATGTGAATATATGTATATTATGTGTGGAAGTGATTCGTCTGGATGTGCGCACCCGTTTTTATTTAACAGGAATGATTATGAAAAGCGAAAAATTTTACGTGAATATTTTTTTATAGATGCATAGAATATGTGCATAGAATGTGATTGATAAACGGGGCGCTACAATAGATATGCAGAAGATTCATACGAAAAATAACCTAACAGATTATTTGACGAAACCGGTCAACACTGACAAATTATTAAGGCAAGCCTCGAGAAGCATGCGAGTGGATAATATTTGAAAAAAAAAAAGAAAGAAAGAAAGAACACCACCTCGCGTGAAGCGAGGTGGATTATTCTAATCAAGAAATCTACCTATAAAAGGGCAGTAAGCGAGAGCCCCAAGCAAAAGAAGAAATAGAGAGATAGAGAGAAAAGTGAGGTATAGAGAGATTGTGAGTATTTTCTCCAACTATAAAGAGAGGTATTGAGAGTTTTCTTCTTTATAGATTGAGATATTGTAATTCCTATATTTTCCTCTATAGTGAAATTCTTCTTCATTGCGCGTGGTTTTTACCCCAATTTATTTAGGGGTTTTCCACGTAAAAATCTCGGTGTCTATTTTATCTTTAATTGCTCAAATTTTAGTTGCAGTATTACTCGACCGGGTCCTCTGCCCCACCAACATATAGTGGAGGGTGGTTATAATGAAGAATCAGATTAACCATAACATGGAGCATGAGAATGATGAACAAACAAATAACTCTAATCCCTGAGTTACTCGCAACAAACTTATTTACGGGATATATATAAAAATTTATTTATAAAAATGTTTCGGGGAAAAAGGAAAATAACAATACATACAATGACCTATTACTAATTTTTGAAGAAGGAAAAAGAAAATAAAAAAAAATGAAAATTGAATATGAAGAAACTCAAGCACCGACAAAGATTATAAATAGATGCTTTTCAACATTTTGTTCAGATATTGGAGGATCGATGTGACATTACTTCGAATGTATTTTTCAGCTTAAATAGCAGAACATCGTAGTTTAATTAAAAATTGTTAAACAAAACGTGTTGGTGTCGTTTTTTCTTTATATCGGATCACATTTTACTAATACATCCTGTGTCCGGACTATTGTTGCATCAATGCCGCACAATGCGCGGCCGCACTTCCTAGTTTAAACTAAATCCAATTAAACTAATATATTCAGAAAATATCATATATCAGAAATATAAATTTTGACTCTTTAATTATTTCTACATTAAAAATATCACATAACAACAGGAGAAATATCTTCATATTTTTTTTTTTTAATCTTTTCTCTTAAACAATCTCGTGATAATTGCAAGAATTTTGAAAATATTATGAAATAATTAAATGTGGATGTTTTAAATAATAATATTAGTTAAATTATTGATGATTTGGAAGTATTATATTAAATGATGATAATGTGATAAGATGATAAGATGAGGTGTTTAATTGAAGAGTTTGTATTTTAGTGTGAGGTGTATAATTGTAATTAATGTGATTAGTTGTAATAGTGAATTATTAGTAGTATAAATAGGTGATTAGAGTTCATTGTAAAACACACCAAGTATTGAAATACTTAATCTCTCTCTAATCTCTCTCTCTTTATATTATAAGCTATATTATCATTATAATCTTAATATAAGTATAATAAAATAATCTTAATATAATATTAATCACAATTAATATTTTTATAACACGTTATCAGCACGACCGCTCTCCGTCGTCAAGATCAACCTCCGTCGAAGATCTCGTACGAGTTTAGTCAAGGATATTATTTGATGGATGCGGGCATGTGCAATGAAGAATTGTGTCTTGCAGACTGTGCAACGACGAATACGATTCTAAAAAATAAGAAATATTTCGATCATCTTGATATGAAAGAAGCCAGTGTTATTACTATATCGGGTAGCACGAATATAATTAAGGGCTCCGGAAGAGCTAATGTTTTACTGCCCAGAGGAACAAGGCTGATAATTGAAAATGCTTTATATTCTCCTAAGTCTCAAAGAAATTTATTAAGCTTTAAAGCTATTCGACATAACGGATATCATATTGAGACTGCAGAAAAAGGAGATATTGAATATTTGCATATTACAAAAGTGATATCGAATGACAAAAGAATTGTGGAAATATTACCATCTTTTGACTCTGGGCTATATTACACATATCTTAAAACAATTGAATCACATGCAATCGTAAACCAGAAGTTTACTAATGATAATACATTTGTTGTTTGGCATGACCGGTTGGGCCATCCCGGTTCAATTATGATGCGGAGAATAATTCAAAATTCACGTGGACATTTAATGAAGAACCAGAAGATTCTTCAATCGAATGAATTATCATGTGTTGCTTGCTCTAAAGGGAAGTTGATAATTCGTCCATCACCAATAAAAATAAAGAATGAATCTATAAGATTTTTGGAACGTATACAAGGTGATATTTGTGGACCGATACATCCATCGTGTGGACCATTTAGATATTTCATGGTATTGATTGATGCATCAACTAGATGGTCTCATGTATGTTTGTTATCAACGCGGAATGTAGCTTTTGCGAGATTGCTTGCTCAGTTGATTCGATTAAGAGCACATTTTCCGGATTATCCAATAAAGAAAATACGCCTTGATAATGCTGGTGAATTTACTTCCAAGGCATTTAATGAATATTGCATGTCTATTGGAATTGATGTTGAGCACCCCGTGCCACATGTCCATACGCAAAACGGTCTTGCAGAATCGTTGATTAAAAGGTTGCAATTAATTGCAAGACCATTATTAATGAAGTCGAAACTTCCCTCTTCTTGTTGGGGACATGCTATATTACATGCAGCGGCACTAATCCGCATCAGGCCAACAAGTTATAATGATATCTCCCCGATACAAATGGTTTATGGTCAGGAACCAAATATTTCCCATCTGAGAATTTTTGGATGTGCGGTATATGTTCCAATTGCTCCACCACAACGCACGAAGATGGGACCTCAAAGGAAGTTGGGAATATATGTCGGATTTGAATCTCCATCGATAATAAAATATTTAGAACCTCTAACTGGAGATTTATTTACGGCTAGATTTGCCGATTGTCATTTCGATGAATCGAATTTTCCGACATTAGGGGGAGAAAAGAAACAGCTGGAAATGAGTATTAGTTGGAATGAATTATCGCTAAATCATTATGATCCTCGAACGAAAGAATGTGAACTAGAAGTTCAAAAGATAATTCATTTACAAGGATTAGCTAATCAACTGCCAGATAGCTTTACTGACCTTAAAAGAGTGACTAAGTCACATATACCAGCTGTTAATGCTCCTGCAAAAGTTAATGTTCCTGGAGAACATATAATGATCGAGCCTAAACCACAACTAAAACGTGGTAGGCCCTCGGGTTCCAAAGATAAAAATCCTCGAAAAAGAAAAGGAGCAAATAATAAGAATGGTCCAGTCGAGGATTTATCGACTCTAGAAGAGTCAATGGGCATTAATGATTATGATAATGGAAATCAGGTACCTGAAATTTTTTCGAATAATGATAATGAAGAGATCTCGATAAATTATGCTCAAAATGGAATTAGATGGAACCGAGAAAAAGTCAACGTTGACAATAAATTCTCATTTAACGTAGCGCTACATGAAATGAATGAGATAAATGATAATGAGGATCATGAACCAGGGTCTGTAAAAGAATGCAGACAAAGAAATGATTGGCCAAAATGGAAAGATGCAATCGAGGCAGAATTAAAATCACTTGAGAAACGAAAAGTTTTCGGACCTGTAGTCCGCATACCAGAAAATGTAAAGCCGGTTGGATATAAATGGGTTTTCATCAGAAAGAGAAATGAAAACGGTGAAATTGTGAGATACAAAGCACGGCTTGTTGCACAAGGCTTTTCACAACGACCTGGTATTGATTATGAGGAGACATATTCTCCTGTGGTGGATGCAACGACTTTTCGTTATTTAATTAGTCTGGCAGTACGTGAAGGACTCGATATGCGTCTAATGGATGTTGTCACCGCTTATTTATATGGATCACTTGATAGTGATATATATATGAAACTTCCCGAGGGATTTCAGTTACCTGAAAATTCAGGGCCCCGAAATGAGTACTCAATCAAGCTAAATAAATCGCTTTATGGATTAAAGCAATCTGGGCGTATGTGGTATAATCGCCTAAGTGAATATTTATCGAAAGAGGGGTATAAAAATGATCAAACTTGCCCGTGCATATTTATGAAAAGATCTGGAAATGAATTTGTCATCATTTCAGTTTATGTTGATGATATTAACATAATTGGAACTCCTGAAGAGTTATCAAAAGCCGTTAATTGTTTGAAAAAAGAGTTTGAAATGAAAGATCTCGGTAAAACGAAATTTTGTCTTGGACTGCAAATTGAATATTTAAAGAATGGGATATTCGTACATCAAGAGACTTATACGAAAAAGGTATTGAAAAGATTTTATATGGATAAAGCTCATCCATTGGATACTCCAATGATTGTTCGATCTTTAGATGTGAATAAAGATCCGTTTAGACCTTGCGAAAACGATGAAGAATTACTTGGTCCTGAAGTACCATATCTCAGTGCTATTGGAGCCCTAATGTATTTAACGAGTCATACGCGACCTGATATAGCGTTCGCTGTGAATCTATTGGCGAGATATAGTTCGTCACCGACTCGTAGACATTGGAATGGAATTAAGCGAATTTTTCGATACCTTCAAGGAACAACTGATATGGGATTGTTCTATTCTAATGAATCAAAAACAGATTTGATTGGGTATGCAGATGCTGGTTTTCTATCTGACCCACATAATGCTCGATCGCAAACGGGCTATTTATTTACACATGGCGGAACCGCTATTTCATGGCGGTCAGTTAAACAAAGTTTAACGGCTACTTCTTCTAATCATGCGGAAATTTTAGCTATTCATGAAGCTAGCCGAGAATGTGTTTGGTTGCGATCGATAATTGAGCATATACAACAAACCAGTGGGCTAGTATCGAAAAAGTTACTTCCTACGATTTTATATGAAGATAATGCTGCATGCATTGCCCAATTAAAGGAAGGATATATTAAGGGAGATAGAACAAAGCATATTTCACCAAAATTTTTCTTTACACACGATTTAGAGAAAAATGGTGATATTGATGTACAACAAGTGCGATCAAGTGAAAATCTTGCAGATTTATTCACGAAAGCACTTCCCCCAATAATTTTCAAAAGATTGGTATATTCAATTGGAGTTCGAAAACTTCGAGATCTTAAATGATGTCATCATCAGGGGGAGTAAATGCGCGTTGCACTCTTTTTCCCTTCACTGAGGTTTTTCCCATGTGGTTTTCCCAGTAAGGTTTTTAATGAGGCAACAATCGAAAGCGTATCTAAAAGAATCATGTACTCTTTTTCCTTCATTAGGTTTTTATCCCATTGGGTTTTTCCTAATAAGGTTTTAACGAGGCATATTCTTTGAAAACATCCAAGGGGGAGTATTATGAAATAATTAAATGTGGATGTTTTAAATAATAATATTAGTTAAATTATTGATGATTTGGAAGTATTATATTAAATGATGATAATGTGATAAGATGATAAGATGAGGTGTTTAATTGAAGAGTTTGTATTTTAGTGTGAGGTGTATAATTGTAATTAATGTGATTAGTTGTAATAGTGAATTATTAGTAGTATAAATAGGTGATTAGAGTTCATTGTAAAACACACCAAGTATTGAAATACTTAATCTCTCTCTAATCTCTCTCTAATCTCTCTCTCTTTATATTATAAGCTATATTATCATTATAATCTTAATATAAGTATAATAAAATAATCTTAATATAATATTAATCACAATTAATATTTTTATAACAGAAAATCAAAATATTTTGATTGACAAAACTAGCAAAACGGTGAGAACCCATTCAAGAAACTATGGATAAGATCATGTAGAAAAGCAAAACCGCAAATAAAATAGTCAGTGAAGCGAAGTTAACAATGCAACAATGTTTGGCGTCCGCCATTGTTCAAAGCACTTCAAATTAAAACTTCAAACAACACCAAAGGCAGAGAAGTAGTTGAAAGGTAGTAAAACTTGACTTTTTCCTTTTTAAAGAACGTCTGATTTCTCTTTAACAAATGAAAAACACCACCACCAAGCAAAGAGCTGCTGCATGTGTACTGAAACTCAACGACGGTCCCTTGAATTCCAAGAGGACCTCGAACCACCACCGTAAGCTGATGGTCTCCCATCATCCCTCCATCGATCGTTTGAATCCATCTTATTACCAGAAGACCACTTTTCAGTTTCTGGTGGGGTCTCGGCAGGTGCCCCCTCTCTCTTGAATCTTGGAACGTATTTTCCAGGGGCCGGAGCAGCGGCAGCAGCTGCCGGAGCCGTGGCGGCAGGAGGCTCGGCTCTAGGCGGCGCAGTCACAGAAGGAGCAGCAGAAGATCTGCCCAAGACCTCCTCTCTCCATCGCTTTTCTTTCTCCTCGAGTTCTCTCTCTCTCTGCCTCTGCTTCTCTGCAATTTCATCCAGCTTAGCCTTTCTCTCGGCTTCCTCTTTCTTCTTTCGCTCCATCTCTGAAAAAAAAAATGTTAAACACTGTAAGAGATTAGAAGAGGATAGAAAAACATAAAACAAAAATATATATTATGGAAAACATCATTTGAGAGAGGCTATATTCTATTATCATGAACAGGGGATTGAATGGAGCGAAAGAACACCTTCGAGCTTTCTTGCTTCCTCCTCTTCATAAAGCCTTTTCTGACGTTCCTCTTCGGTTCTCAGAAAATAAAGCATTTTCCTTGTTACTGTCCTTCTCTGCTGGCGTGACTCCAATTCTTGCCTGATTCTCTCTCTTCTCTCCTCCAGGATTTTCTCATTCTCAGCTCTTCTACGGTTTAGTGTTTTTTCTTGGAAGATATTCTATGGTAAGTTAAAATAAGGGCAACCAGCTGATTAGAATGAGGAGAACTACAAAAGTGTCAGGCCAACGTAATAGCTAGATATATAACAAGGGCCACAAGTATAAACGCTACCGAAGGGCTGATGCAAAATAGTCTTTTAAATATGCTCCAATAGAACTCAATAACATATCTCCACCTTTAAGGCACTATATTATGTGGATGGAATTGGTAATCCTTAAGAACAAACAAGGGAACAGATGAGTACCTTGTTCTCCAGCATCCTTCCCATCCTCTTTTTCTCCTCCAGATCTCCAGCATGTCGTTGCCTACTCATATCGATCTCTCGCTACATCATAAAAAAACAACCAGATTAATAGAATAAATAATCTTTCCAGAAAAAATTTTTACACCAATTACAAATATTAATATATATATATATATATGCATATATTCTCGACCTGCTGCTCAAGTTTGTGCAGAGCCTCCTCTTGCGCTAAACGTTGATGGTAAGAAGCCTCAACAAGAGGCGATGCTTCTTCTCTTTTAGCCCTCTCCAAATAATCCATAGTCTTGGTTAGCTTCTGCAGCTTTTTTTCCATTTCTTGCTTCTCTCTCAGTTGCTCACTAAGGGCAAGCTCCATTAGTACCTTCTTACTTATTTTCTCCTAATATCCAAGAAGAAATAACAGTATAATTAAATAATGAAGGCCTGAAAGAGAGAATATCTAAGTCAAAATGTGGAATATCAACTCACCCCTTCTAAAACTGGTTTCTTTCCCTTCTTTTTGCCACGTTTCTCAGCTTCTTGTAGCAACGCTTGTGCCTCCTCAAGTTCACGCTCTTCTATTTCCCTGAGGATTCGTTGGTTTTTCATTTGCTCGAATTCGGTGGCAAGTCTTCTTTGTTCTGCCTCCTCAGAAATTTTTTGTAGTTTTAACCGTTTAGCCTCCTCCTCTCGTTCCTTAATAATTCATGTAAAAATTTCAAAATCCACGTTAAAGTAGCTTAACGTTAATTGAAGCCAGCGGTAATTAATGAACCGTGGACAACATGTTAAAGCAGAGAAGGAGTATACCATCTCAAAAAGGTGGCGCTCTTGTTCTTCTTTGCGTTTCTCAATGATAGACTTGCGCGCAAGAAGCCTCTTGTGTTCCTTTTCGACAACTTCGATTAGATTTGAAGCTGTTTCCTCTAAACTCTTCTTCACGGGAGGGTATATCATTGTACGAGCTTTGCTGAGGGATTCTGCAAGTGCAGACAGGGGTCCAAGGCCGTCATCTGATTCAAGGCTCTGCATAGAAGATATTTCACAGTGAATATAGAGTAAGAAAAACACAATAACGAAGTTAAATAGCATAGGAAGCAGTGAATCATAAGCCTTGCTTTATCAGAAATCAAGTAGTAATTTGAACTGGTACCTTTTTACCAAAGAATATTGCACCCTTCATGTAATCAACTTTTACAGCTAAGAAACTATTCTTCCCCGCATCCACAGATATCTTCTCAACGGCAGAGAAATCAAAGAAGGGGATCATAGTTGATAGGCTACCAATCTTCATCGTCTGGTACACCCTTGAAACCTGATGAATCATTACAAAAGAAAAGAAACATTCAGCAATATAAACAAAATCATTAACTCTTGCCGATATACATATCAGAAAAAAAAATGTTACCTTCTGCAATAGCCTGAGTGTAGCAAGCTTCTCCAAAGCAGGAACATATTGCACCAGCTGTACTTCTGGCACTGAAGCAGCAGAAGCAAGTTTCCCACCAAGCTTAGAAATTTTTGTCAACAAGGGTTGAACTTTCAGCGCCAAATCTAAAGAGGAATATTCGTCTTCTAGAATATGATAAAGATCCTTCACTTCCTGTGTAGCACAGCTCATTACACCCTTGCTCACCTAAACAATGGCCACAAGAAGTTAAGAATCATGTGCGTAGAGATGTAGGTCAGAGGAGTTCCTTAAAGTAAACAAAATGGCTTGCAAGTTCAGTTTATTTTAATAAATATGTTAAGAGGAGTAGAGAATAGAGATTGCTGCTTACTAGATCCAGAAGAAGGTGTTGCCTGGAGAGCTGAAAGCAAATATAAAAAGAGGCAAAAATAGAATTAGACAAACAAGAAACTGAACAATATAACACCAAGCTGAAGAGAAAAGAAAAAACGAGACGTAATATACCACTTCTCTGCCATCAGATTTGGATTCAATATTAAATGCAATTAGGTTTGACACTCTCAAACTCCGTTCCTTTTCATTCTCAAGCTCCAAATGAGACGCACTGCGGGAATGGTCATAAGGAGGAACAGCAAGGGCAGCTAAAACAACAGAAGACGCAATCAACTGCAGGTCTTTCTGGTTCAGGTTCTTGTTGAAGCTTTTTTGCAATGAGAAAAGCTTGAGCCATGCATAGGCATGATACAAATGGCTTGATGACCTCCAGAAAATTTCCAAAAGCTTGGAGTAATAGACAACCATCAATGAGGGTTTAGGACTCTTTTTAACTAAGCACATCAGCCCATGTATATCTTCAATGGACCGAAAAGCTTCCTGCAGGAAAATAATAGCCACCAGCATTCAAAAGAAGCAGAAGGTATCTCATGTAATTTGTAAGAAAATATTATCTGCAAGTAATTAGAATCTATGAAACCAACCTGCCAAAGCTCAAGTTCAGTGGCAACTTTCAGTTGCTCGAATCGAGTGTCAAGATACAATTGTAAGCTTTCAGGAGCGGCAAGATCGGGCCTATCTCTCTGGTCCCTGTACTTGTTAAGGTTTGCAAGGTGATTACGAATGATTTCACACAGTCGACGGAATTCTGTGGTTCGTTTGTATTGGTTACAGAACTGAAAGGCACGGTGGGCAGTCATCTGAAATATTTAATTTTCAAATATCAATAAGACCCAATATCATACGATAAAATCACACAGATTCTATATAGAGTTTAACTAAATTGAGATCAAACAACGATAACGAAACAATTGAAGTCCCACAAATAATGAATAATTCACTCCCGAATCAAGAAAGAAACTTACAGCATAAAGGCCTTCGAGTCTAGAGTTGTTCCTTAATATCTCCAACACGGATCTGTACGTTTCCCACAAAAACTTGAACCATGGAGTCACCAGCTCACGATCCGAGCGATCTTTCCCTTTCTCGCCGCTAACATAGCTTAGCATCAGATCCTCGGGTCTCTTGTCTGCTTCCAAGTCATCTACATCCAAAGCCTCTTCTAAAGCTTGTGCTTGAGTACGTGCATGCTCCGCTTTCTCGGTCGCCAATTGCATGAAGTGTTTAATCACTTCTTCCAATGAAGTGATGTTGACCTGTTGGCATATGCCACGGTACTGTATTAGACCATCCTTGGCATGCCTTCCCTTTCGCATCTCAACACACAGCTCGACGTATTTGAACATAATTCTCTCATGCGTCCTAGTCCACGCCCTGTACCTTCTTGAGGTTATAAAGCTATGAAGAGCCTCGAGGGCTTCTTGTTTTTGCCCCACATTGATCAACTCTGCAATGACCATCAAATTGAAAACAAAATACGAACAAACAGTATAAGCAACATATATATAGCAGAGCTTATAATAGGCCAAGGAAGTTAATAGATACTTAGATTTTTATAGACAAGGAAATTAACCAGGCATGAAACTGACTAATAGAGAAGTAACTTACTCAACAATAACAACAATAGTGTTCACTCACCTTCAGCTCGTTTCAAGGCATTCTCCGGCCTGGCGAAGGTCGCCATCACAAAACACGAGTTGGAATCAACTGCAGTCGTACCAAAACAATCAAATTTCAGTCAGAAGCTGTGCAATGTGAGCAGTTCACTCGTACGATTTCTATTATGAATTGCATTTGTAAGCGAATACAGCTCAGTAATCATAAAGAATAATTCTATCAAGAACAGATCCAACATATGTCCAGTTTACAATATTCTCAATCTTGATACACATTTATCAAGAATAATTCTAAAATCATTCCCACTCACGAATTATCCAGATCTCCCATCCCTCTTATGATAACGATTCAAAATTCCACACAAGAGACGTGATATGATAAAGCAAAGCTAGACCCGTCAGAAATCTCGTCATTGCATCACGCTTTATAAAAAACGCAAAGCAGAAAGAAAAACTAAAATTTCCTCACACGAAAACAGATTGGATCCAATTCATATGGACGAAGAACAAAACAAACAAAACAAATAATTCGCTACACAATTGAATCGAGTATAGGTAGTTTACCGGAAGATAAAAATCTATGAAGTGGCCGCCGCTGATTTCACTTTTAGGGTTTTCTTTCAGGCAATATGAAAAGCGCGACGAAGTTATAAACGGGTTCTAAAGTAGTGTAAGGAAATTACAATTTGGTCCTTTCAAACTGAAACTGATTATGTGCTTATTGTTATAAAATATTTATTTTATATTATATAAATCTGTTGTTAGTATAATATTTATGAATTTATATAATGGTATAATAATGATGATAATAATAATAGAGATAATGAGAGACAGAGTGTGAGAATAATCAAATCACGTAGATAATTTCTTTTTTGTGTGTATCTTTATAATGAAGACTACAAGCATATTTATAGGCTAGATTTTGGCCCAACATTAAATTTATTGGATACTGCAATGGACATTCAATTAATAATATATTTATTACACTCCCCCTTAGATGTCCATTTTAAGAGTAATCTTTCTGATCCGATGATATTAGCAGCTCATCTTATCTCCCCTAATGTATACATCACTCGAGATACCTAAGCCTTTGAAGTCCAATTAAATAAGTTTCTCGAATATCCTTGGAGAAAGTACTTTAGTGAGTAGAATGTTATATTATATGTCTACCTTTAACCACTGGATACGTAAATATTATTTCTCATATCTTAAATTCAATTATACATATATGGTTATTTTTAACGTATTATGTTGGAAAAATGATATGAGACACAAATTTATTCGAAGTTATTAAGTTAGTGTCCAATTTTTTAGAGTTATGAAGTATTATGACTTAAAATCTTGATAAGGGATACATATGACTCATAATGTCACAACATTTCATGAAAAGCCATACATATTAGTAAAAGGTCACCTCTATGTATTAAATAGTCTTTACAATTAATATTTTCCCCTAGTCAACTTCAAACTTAATTTTTCATTCACTCTCATTTGATAAAATATTTGTTAGAATCGTAGATCGGTGTTTAAAAATAAGTTTTGAGAATTTTCTTTCGTTTTAAAATACTTTAAAAATATTTGAGTTGTAATAACTCGGGTTCTTGAAAATAAATGAGCACCGAGAGATTAAGCGAGCTTGGGTTTTAAACCAAGCAGAAAATACTCAACATAATCCTCTTATAATCGGTTTTGTGAATCTTTTAAAAACGTTTGAAAACTATGCAAGTTAAAACCGATTTTGGTTGAAATATTTTATCAAATAGTTAAAATGCTCCAACTATGCATGCTAGAAATATGAATGCAAAGAGGTAAACACTCAATTTGTTTATGAAAGGTCGAAGTCTAACTACTCATACGTCTCCCCTTCTTCCCCGCAAGGAAGGCACTTACTAGAAGACTCGGTTTACACTCTACGATGTTCAACCTCCTTAGATAGACTCCCACTAACTAAACTTCTAGCATAACCACGGTTACCTCACAAGGCTAATCGATATATGATTGTAGGCCGCAACGTCACAATCCGCTCACATCTTTAAAGTCTTTATGCTAAGACTACAAGCATTTGTTTTACGTCTTTGTGCGAAGACTACAAACACATAGTTTTACTTCTTTGTGCTAAGACTCGCACTCAATTATTCTATGACGTTCATCTCTCTATTGTGTGAGTGAGATGTGTGGAATTGAACTGAGTAGCTCTCTCTATCTTTTGTATCCCACACGTGAATGAACTCCATTGATTATGCTATTTGATCGTATTCTTCTTTCTTGGATCTATCTTTGAATATCTTTATTGTTGTCTCTAGGATCCTTGGTGTGTATTATGTAGCCGTTAGACACCTTAAAAGAACCGTTGGAAGCTTTTGGATTGTTCTGATCAACTCTGGTCAAAGTTGCCTGCTTAACTGGTTTATCCCTGGTGCAGTAAGGGTTTGTACATCAGTCTAGGATGTGGTTGATTAGTCCAGATCGAGTTGACCAATCCAGTACTAGTTCAGACCGATCAGACCGACCAGTCCAGTCCAGACCGACCAGTCTTGGACTGAGTTGACAGGCGTTGACCAGACAGTTGATCGACCCGGTTTTTCGCACTGAGCTCATATTTGATATCTATTTTCCGAACCGGCCTAATCTACACACTTGATTAAATATGTTAATAATACAATAATAAGCTTTGTGTTCATTAAAACCGAATTGCTAGATCTTTAAATCCAACGTGTCTCCAACTCATTTTTTTCAATAATCTTGTATCATATAATATTATGTAACATGGTGTAGTATAAATATCACTGCATACTCAACTATTGTTTTACACACAAAAATTAGGATGAAAGAGAGACGAGAATTAATATATTCGAAAATTAAAAATATATAATCTAATTAACACTTCCAATTCGCATGCGCAAGCACAATAATTTGAGAAGCAAAACTTGTACCATGCAATGCTTATGGATATCAAACAAGAGAATCTTTGGATTCTTTATCTCGATAATTCGCAAGCCTTGGTGTCGAATCGCCCTCCTTCATCTAAGAACATCATTACAAAAATCAAACGAGTTTGATCAGCTACACCAATATACGACTAAATTAATTTGAAGTATATAAATGTCTAAAAAGTTACTATATTTCATATTAAAACCAGCAAAAAATCATAGAAGATTCATTTTATATGTGTGAGGAAGCTTCAAACACAAGTATAATATGTACCTGCGATGAGACATCAACACTAACGTTTTTCTTTTTCGTCTCGCTGGTGCAGATGTAAGAGTACAATCCCATCCCGACAATGGCGATGAGTATCCCTATTATGTTTCTCGAGGTGAAGGGATCGTGAAGGAGAGTGTATCCGAATCCAAGTACAAGACAAGTCTTGAGGTGGCCAAGAACTTGGTATGTCACCGGCGACGTCTTCCCGATCACCAAGAACGTACTAATGTTCACAAAAACCGCTATCAGGCATGAAAGCGCTATGAAACCCTGCAAAGTCGATCAATTAATGTATATTTTTTACGATTTTGTCGTTGTTTGGAAGTAAAATCCCCTTAGCCCAACTCAGAGGCCCAACATATAAGTCCTTAATTAGAAATAGATGGAGTAGTTCACTAAGTGCATATACCAATGCTATAAAATTCGTTAGGCGCTAGTCGGGCGCCCGATGTGAGCCTAGCACCTAGACGGCCTATGCAGTTTCTAGGTAGAAATTAGACAATATATCCATTTTTTATTTACTTTTTTTTTTACATATATTAAATATGTTAATATTCTACCAAATAAAAGTGCATCAAATTAATTAAATCATTCTAAATAAATAATGTCAATACAACCAAAATAATATTAATACAAATATTCCTGTTTTTTTTATTTATTAAAAGTTTATTCACAAAAAACATTGGACTGATTAATTCAATTGTGCGATTAATCGGTTCAGTCGATTTTCACCGCGGTGTGGGCTGACTAGCGCCTAGCCCGATTTTTACAACATACGTATATACATGTCACAACTTATTTACTTACTTAAACCGATGTGGGATTGGGTTTTGCGTCCTAAGAGTTGTTATTTAAGCTAAAGTCTTACCAAAACGATGGTCGAGTATGTGTAGGCGAAGACATTCTTCTTGGTGAGCAACTGATCCACGAAAGGCCCCGTCGCAAACAATATTGCCGCTTGGAATGGAGCTGATTGGTACAACAATTGGGTCGACGACACGTTAAGCCTCTTCTGAATCGTGTTCGTTAGCTGCCACAAGAAAGAAAATTACGACATCGATAAATGAAAAATTAATTAGACGACTATGTGCGCGTGCGTGGACGAGCTTCGTACGATTTGGCCGATGCATGTTGTTATGATTGCTAGAAGAGATAGCATTGTCCCAACAAAGTTGAGCTGAAGGTCTGTAACTGACGCAATTCCAACCCCGAGCAGTAGCACCGCCAGTGACAACTTTATATTCCGGCTGCAAAAAAAAAATGCGTAAAATCATGGGAGAAGAAAATAAAAATATCGAAAAAAGGAATGCTAATGTATATCTTCTTTGTATGGTAGATGCTTTTAATTACCTGAACTGTTTCTTTAGGAAGACTGTCTCGAGCAAGACGGTGAAAGGTATGATGGCGAGCTTCGTCATCTGATAGAAACCGATGGAATTGAATCCGAGGCTGAGGTTGAGCAGCCCAATCGAAATACCGTTCAAGATGCCAAAGAGAATAACTGTTTTCGTATCGATCGGTTTGTTTTCGAAAAAATTTAACCGCAATGCCAAGTGAAGGCTGCAGTATGTTACCATCAGATGCCAACTTGTAAGAGTTGTAGCTGCTCCAAAACAAACAAATTATATTTATTTTGTGCATTGAAATTTAATCACATTCATATATGTATATATATGTCGTACCGAATTGAAAGCCGAGGTTGCTCATCAAGGCCTTATTGCAGAGGACTATGGACACCGACGATGCCACGGAAAGGAACAAAGCGCCCACGACGCCTAGCTGAAACCCGGAAATCTCACCCATCTTCTGCGACATTTTGAACGAAATTAATCGAAGTGAGACGTAAAAATTTGTTATCCTCATATCGCCGAAACTTTGATCGATTGAGGTCACAACTGTTTTTGTCTGTGTAAATTGTGACTATGAGAACAGTTTGGTCCTAAACGAAGAAGATGATGATGATGATGCAATATATTAAAATCTCGTAAAGAATGTGATGCAGGTGGTTCAAATAATGATGGTAATAAAAATCATTGAAATAAATAGTTTCTGTTTTCCGAATGATTAGCAAATGAGATATGATATCAATGGAATTCTTGTAACTTTTGGCATTGCATATAAACAAATAAATGGGACTATATGTAAATGTGAGCAGTGTTGTTGTACTATACTCACTTGGTTACAAAAATCTGGGAAATGGCGAAAGATATTCGAGAAATCGAGAATGAGAAACTTTGTTGCTGATAATAATAATAATAATTGGGAGAGAGAGAGAGAGAGAGAGAGGGGAAGTTGAGGTCGATGTGAAATTATTGGACTCTTTTATTGGTTAGCACCATATGGTTGGTGCTATCTCACTTCCAGAAAAAGTTGTTAACGGCTAACATAAGCAATGGAGAATATATAAAATTATATAGTTAATCATTCAGCTTTTGGATTGAAATAATAATTAATATTGATTGTTCAGAATGTTAGTGTTGGACAAAGCATGTATGAAATATTCCTTTTGTATTCCCAATATGTGGAAAAAAATGTATGTGGTTTAATAAATTTGTTGGATTTGTAGCTTTCTAATTCATATTATATGCAGT
Source organism: Lindernia subracemosa (assembly GCA_028392965.1). Taxonomy (NCBI): domain Eukaryota; kingdom Viridiplantae; phylum Streptophyta; class Magnoliopsida; order Lamiales; family Linderniaceae; genus Vandellia; species Vandellia subracemosa. The sequence continues at coordinate 452,122 of JAQPCC010000031.1, forward strand.
TAGAATTTAATAGTTACTATTTTAATATAATTTGTGGCATCGATGTTCGGAACTAATGTTCATAATATATAATCAGATCTATAACGATTTAAGCATTTTAAAAAATGAAGTCTTAGGACACAAGACAAGAAGTTAGAAGAAATGCGTCTTTCAGCGTAAGCAAAAATGTTGACAACCTAATAATTTTCCATTAGTTTGGTGAAGGAAAAGAAAGCTTCAGTCACAGTACTCATTTCTTTATCATGCAAATATATATAATAATATGAAAATAATTTATCAACAGTTAACACAAGATGTAAATACGTAAAATAGATTATTGAAGAACTAGGAATAAGATGAGAGAACTTATTCATTAGACTATCTATCAGGCAAAATTATTTCATTGAACAATTAGCCAACAACTACCATTGACACAACCAAGAAGCAAATTAAGACAAATCAAGATCTATGCAACTATTTTATAAAATTTGTTGTCCGTTTAGTTATAGAGCTTTGCGTTCTTGGAAGATCAAGCCATAATCCATATAAATACTTATATATACATGCCATGCTATTTATATTTATGGTTGATGTTGTAGAGAATTAAAGTCTCTTCTAGCCCAAACCTATAAGCTAGTCACCTACATATAAACACCTTATATCTGATGTGAGATTGATTTTGATACCCTAGCAATCCTCCCCTCAAATGCAAGACCATCAACCATGTCTTTCCTTAAACGATAATCATCATGTTCCGTCGTTTTCGCCCAACGAGACATGTCGTCTGAACGCCATCAATGTTAGGAAGACTTTTTTAAACAACTCACCAATCGTTCCAACAACCGGGTACACATTATCCACATCGTGTGTTCGATCCACACTCACCGAGCCAGGGACTCAATGTCTCCTCTAGCCCAGACCTATGAGCAAGCCATGTGAGGTTCCATTCTAAAACCAATTGATAAAAGAAGGAGTAGCTCACATACTTATAAACATCTCGTATTTAATTAATTAATCTATTCGATGTGGGATCGGACTTGATACCCCAACAGATATAGAAGAAGATCTAGGCGGCCGGTGAGACTATAATTTAAGTTGGGCTAGGAATTGTGAGCTCTAAAAAAGGCTGACTACAAGTGAATCCAAAAATGCGTTCGGGTTTGGGGATTTGAAGCCCATTTATCGCGTAATTTTAATGTTTTGATGGTTGAAAAAATAAGCATACGATTAAAATTACCTTTCATAAAGTGATCAATCAATAAACCGGTACATAAATCATCAATGAGACGATTTGTTTATTGGAGATGGATGGAGAGGAGGGGCAATTCTCGATATGATCTAGGAGTTTCTGGACCAAGGGTGGCGTCACATAACACAAAGCAATAGAAAGGAACCCATATATATGAGTAGAGGCTATGATTGTATTAGAGGGAGTTTATGTTTGGTTTGTGTTGGGCTTATTGATGGATGGTGGGATGCTTTCGATGTTTCTAACGAAACCCTCATTTCTTTCTCTAACGTTTATATTGACGTCGATTTAGTTGATCCAAATGAGACCACTGCTCGGAGATTCATGGGCTTTCACGGAGATCCTAATACCCAAGCACGGAGAAATAGATGGGGTCTAATGTGCCGTCTTCGTAATTCGGGTCGTCGTGAGTGGCTATGTCAAGCCCCGACCCGCGTCGAAGGCGCGACAGCCGCCGCGCTTTTTCAATAAACGCAAGGCTCGATATCAACTCATAGTCATGAAAGAAACGGTACTCAATAAAGGAAAATATATATAAATATCAAAGGGGATTTTACAATACAAAGTGTCTCGATACATCGGTCAATGAAGGAATAATGTACAACAAAACCTCCTTCCAAAATATCCCCGCCAATGGATCCAATATAAAAAGATGATACTGTACCCAAAATGGTAGAAACAGCAGCGAAAATGACAATCGAGAATGGCAAACCTCCGAACAAGAGAGATCTCAACTACCTGGATAGAAGAAGTATATATATATATGGGGTGAGCAAACCACTAGCTCAGTGAGTAAATAATACAGACACACCTTCTATTCACAGAAGGCGTACCCTCAACGATGAACACCAACACAACCATCCAAATCACAACAATGTCACAAAGATATCAAATGAATCAAATAGTACATATAGACGCGTGGGTAGCCATATCCTCCCTCGAACTGAGCTCCCCGTCGAGAGTCAGACGAGTCCGTCACCGTACTCTAGACAGTGTACCGTGAACTACCATATCTATCATGTATGATATGCATGTCCCACACCGGTGACGTTGGCTGAGTCTCGTACTGGACTTTGTTACCTTCCCAACTATCACCCTCCAGTAATAATCAATACGTGGCAAACGGATAGGTGACTCGTTGGGCCTCACTCACCCGGGTTTGCCAAGCCACGGGCTACTACTCGATATGCCACTCTCACTCACCCGAACGTGGCCATTCGGGCTACTACATCTCGGAACCGAGTATATGCAACATCAACAAATCATCGGCATCACAGCCATAACTCCACAAATCAAATCAACAGCGTCGAATAGTGACATGCCGTCACGTCACATATCCCTGAAATTATGAACGTAATTCACCAAAGTACATAGACGTTTCAAATACTTATTAGCACCATTCAAGAAGCAACATAAATGCCCAAGTTCGCATCAACATAAGAATATAAACACCCTATAGCCGACAAGGCTCACTAGTGCATAATCCAACAATAACATATAATCTAGTGAAAACGACATAAAATAACCCATCGCGAGGTTCACACGTCCCGCGAAGGGAAGGTGTCCCCGTACTATCAACTCACAGTAAAGTCCTAGCTTTCTCCGACGTCTGAAGCTGCCCTCAAGTCCCTTGCCGAGGTTCCTTTGCCTAAATAAGAAGATAACCATGAGTGATTTCAAAATAATCCAACTATTTGCTGAAAATTTCCTGTTTTGCGGCAAAAGCTTCAAAATTCAATGAAAAATCATAGAATGCTCGGATTGAGCTGTTTCCAGTGCCTATAGAAAGACAAGGATCTAAGCTTTGAAGAATGATTAATTTCAAAACCATTGGAACAGCATAGGCAGGGTAAAACTGAACAACACAGAAGTAGCAGAAACAGGATTTTTCGGTCTAGACGCCAAACATTCAAAAATTCGTAACAGATCGTAGAAGTTTCGGAACGGGCTGATTTGAGTGGCTATGAAAAGCCTGAGAAGTTAGCTTTCTAACGAAATCGGGTTTAAAGAATTCGGAGCAGTATAACTATGTCAAAATCATAGAAAACAGAGATGGCGCAAAGATTCGGTTAAAATCACAGCTGAACATTCAAAAATTCACTAAAAATCGTACAAGTGTGGGATTTAGATGCTTCAAGTGGCTCTGGAAACCTGAGAAACTTAGCTTTCAACCGAAGTAAAGTTCATAGGATTCGGAGAACTGTAGCTAAGTCAAATTAGAAGAAAACAGAAGCTGCGCAGAGACATATTTCTAACGAGAAAGCAAAACTATCATGAATTTGATGAAGATGATACTGAGATTTAAGACCTTTACCGTAATACACATCAGATCAAGAAAGAACAGTAGATGAGCTTGGAACGTTTGTGGCTAGCTCAATGCTTGATGCTTCTATATAATTATCATGTTTGCTTAAGAGTGAAGAAACCAAGGGCTAAAGATGCTATAAAAGACAAATCCAAATAGGTTGGGCTGAAAATTTATTTTTAGTGGGGTAAAAATTAAAGTTTTGGGCCAAGTTGAATATATAGATGTTATAGGCTATGTGCGGGGATTTCAATGAGATTCCGGTTAATGTGGAAAATATAGGGGCGACCAACATCGACGTGGCAAATGGAGGACTTTCGTAGTGGCTAGCTTGTTGGATAGTGGATCTGTGTATTTAGGTTATGAATGCTATATAGCTTTACATAGACAAACAAAGGAATCTCACTCCAAACACACTTTGGGAAACTACTTGACCGTGTGTGATGCGGGAAAAGGTAGTGAGTTGTGTTCGATTTCGTTCGAACGTGAGGAAAAGGTTTCGATTCCACTCGAATGTGCAGAACTGAATAAAATATTAGAGATTAAACTAAAAATAAATAATTCATATAATGTAGATGTTCTTCACGGTAGAATAATGACCCATATGCACAGTAGTACTAAACAAATCCTAACAATTAACCTTATATTAGGAAATTTAAATTTAAATGGAAAATATCTCAACAATATCAAAGATCGATTCAAAATAATTTGGATATGTATCATTCCCTTCCACTTGCGTAGAAATTGCCTCAGAGTTGTCATCGGGATGATATAGTGTAAGATCTGCAATGTTGACGGTCTTCGAAATTTTCATAGAATCCAAAAACTCGAGAACAATAAGCATTCATATTGATCTTGAAAGTTATACAAAATGGAGTAATCATGCGCGGGTTAAACTTGCTTTGGGAGCCTCTGCGTTCCTTCCGCAAATGAAACATCACCGAATCATCAACGTGAAACTCAATTGGATGTCTATGACGATCGATCTTGATCTTGTAGGCAGTAGTCTTATCAATCAAACACAGACGAACCTCCACGATGGTATCTTAATGATCCTAGGCTAATGAATCACATGGCTCATCTGAATTCTCATCGGTAACTGGATAAGATTAACTGAAGTCGCTGGCTCACAACGATAGACAACAGAAAATGGTGTCTTTCCCCTAGCACTATGTTGGGTACTATTATACGCAAATTCATCAACCTTCTCATGCAAGATCCATGTCTGCTTGGGATTTAGCCGATAATGAGCTAACAAAGGTAGCTTAGCTCCTGGAACATGATCGATATGATGTTGGACATCCCTCGCAATATCAGGCTGAGCAATAATATTGGGATACCGAGTCAACGTATAGGGGCGACCAAGATCGACATGGAAAATGGTCGGGAACTTTCGTAGAGGCTTGTTGGATAGTGGATTAGTATATTTAGGTTATGAAGGCTATAGCTTTACATAGACCAAAAAAAAAGGGGCTCTCACTCCAAACACACTTTGGAAAACAAGTAGATCTTGCATGACGCGGGACAAGGTAGTGAGTTGTGTTCCATTTCGCTCGAACGTGCGGAAAAAGTTTGCCCGACTCTGACTGCTCGGCCCGCTAGAATATGAGAATTTCCGAGCTTGAGTCTAAATAGTAAACTAAATATATGGGTCGATCGAGTTGTATCGTGCCTAGATCAATTAATCCGATTAAACATAACATTTTTTTAAAAAAAAATCATATTTAATTAAAAATTCTTCATCATGATATTATTATTTTGTCAATGACTGTCATAAAATAATATTGAATGACCGCCAAAAATCTGAATCACATATCCTCGTTGACAAGTAGGCTTGACAATAAGGCGGGTGAGCGCGGGGAGCTAATCCCCATCCCCGCTCCGTCCCCCTAAGCAAACGGGGAAAAGTTTATCCCCGTCCTCATCCCCGCGGGATTTGTCGGTATTTTTTCCTGCGGAAAATCCCCACATAACGCCATTTTTTAGATTATTATATTTTTTATTTTAATGCAATGATGAAGTCGACGGGAAACAATGGGGTAGTTTTGTTGTGGGATTCACGTGAGAGTTGATGTGAGCGAACAAAAGTTAGAAATATGATCGTAAAAATTGTAATGAACTTGAGAAAAATCGAAAGAAAGATGGAAATTATAAGAAACATTACAATTTTGAATTTTAATAAATATAATTTAGTAATTCTATCTAACAGATCCCTGCAGGGGACGGGGCGGTGATCCCCACGGGCGGGGAGTATGATCCCCGTCGCTGCCCATCCCCGCCAACGGGGATAAAATTTTCGTCGTCCCCGCCCCACGGGGAGTGAAACACAGATAATCCCCGCTTCGTTCGGGGATAAAATTCAAAATGACGGAAGGACCAAATTGATATGATTTAGTGTGGGGCACGTGAGAGATTCCTGCTAAAATTGACGTTAATTATGACGGAAGGTCCAAATTAATCCAAAATCGATAACAACGGGGACTAAATTAGTTCAAGCGAAACATTGAGGAATAAATTAATCCACGTGATAAACATTGATGACCATTTTGAGTTTTCTCCCTATATTTTTTCGTTTTGTTTCAATTTGGATAATGGGCAGGGCTAGAAAACACACACAAATATATATATATATATATATATATATATATATATATGCGCGCACAAAAACAACAAATTTTGCCGGCTAACTGATTGGAGAAACCATGGCCATTGACAAAATGGGACTTACTACAATGTCCAGCCTTTCAGTAGCCCATGTGCCGTTTAGGGGTCTATTCTTTCTTGTAGTCCCTCTTGCTTCGTAATTTTCACCTTTGTCATTGTTAGTGCTCAGCCCCTCCTAGAAAACACCGATTCAAAAGCTTCCTGTCCAACTGGCTCCTACTTCAATCAGTGCTGGATCGATCGATGTAAGAAAAGCTTAAGTTCAATAATTTGATTCGTGTAATTTTTCATGCCTTAGCTTCATCTTATCTCGGGGTTTATGTTTGTCGTTATGTACAAAGTATAAATTTAGGACAAATTGCCTTTTCCTTTTCGCTGTTGCAGCTATTTTCTTGGGACCAAGATGGTTACTGTTTTTAAGTTGGCCTGCGTTATATTAGTTCTTCTCTTTCGTGAGTAATCTTCTATGGTGGCTGATTGTATTTCATGATTCCTCAGGAATAATGCTTTATGTTAGCCTCCATTGCATACTTAAAATTGAACTTCTATAGTTATAATATGAGTTTAGGCTGAGATAAGATACTGCTGTAGAAAATGCAAGAAAGTTTTGTGTACAACGAGGATTAATTCTTCTCTGTGGTTATCAATATATATGCCAAAGATGTGTCTTTTGACTTGATGGCGCAGCAACATACTTGTGTTTTCTCTATATTTTTCAGAAGCTTTCGCAACTGAGGCATCTTTTGACGATGATGATTATAACCAGTGCGAAGACAAAGTCCGCATCTGGGCATCAACTGCCATAAATTCAGAAACTGATGATACTGACCGTGAATTGCGTGATTTTCTGTTTTTCCTTCACGTGCCTCGAACAGGAGGGCGCACATATCACCTCTGGTAAGTTTAGTCGAATTAATTTTCCGTTCTGTCCTAATAGTACAAGAGAATATAGGTGGCAGCTTCATGGCTTGTGATGTTTTTGTGTCTGATGTACATTGCAGTCTCCTACAAAAGTTGAAGTTAAACCCCGGCAACTGCCTATCATCTTATGCTCAGTTCAGATTTGATCCAAGGTACTTCTGTTATCCTTGTTGATTAGTGTAACAATACAACGAATGAAAGAAGAGTACAAACATCCACAGTTACTGTCTTGTGTTCTTCAATACTCCGTAAACTACTGGATTAATCAGTTATCAAGGGCCGAATTTCTTAAGCTTGAGTATCATAACTCATACATGATATGTTTCACTTTCATGTTATATTCTAATTGTGACAATGAAATTTTGCTTCTCTCTGCTGCAGCATATGCCGATTATTAAGCAGCCATGATGACTATAGTGTGATGTCTAAGCTTCCCAAGGAGAGAACATCTGTGATGACGATCATAAGAAACCCTATCGACCGCGTTTTTAGCACTTTCGAATACTCAGTTGGAATTGCATCTAGGCATTCGAAGCATGCCAACCTTCCATCTGCAATAAGAAAGAGCAAGAGTACGGTCTATGGAGCAAAAAGATTGGGTATATGGCCCTGGAATTACTTGGTCCCTCATATGCAAGAAGACATACGTACTCGAGTAAGTTGATACTGACTTCTTTGCTCTTTTTTTCTCCCTAAATATATCTTTACCCATCAGTTGCTGAAATTGAATATAATGAATGACAAATGATGTGTTGAATGAGCTTTGCCTCTAAATGAATCCGGGATTAAATCTCCCAGCATTAATGATCAAGACATGGTGGTAGTTGCCTCAAAAAACATTCATCTTGTGGTATGCAGAGAGCTGCTAGAGAACTGAGAGGACAAGTTAATGTAACAAGTAACAATCCATATGACATGGAAGATTTTTTAATGCCAATGGAAGATTACATCTATGACCCCATCGTTCGAGACCTTATCCATAATGGTGCTACCTTCCAGGTATAGTATGGTCCGCTGATATATTAGGCCATGGTTGCTTCATGAACCGACGTAGAAACCACGTTAACTATTCAACATTATACTAATGATAACTTTCAGTGTCTTTGCAGCTCTTTTGTTAACATTATACTAGTTTATCAGTGCCCATTAAAAGAGGCTCCGCCTGGACATAACCTTCATCTTCTATGGTAGTTCGTGTCGTGGATGAAATGAACTTTATTCGGCAAAATGAAAAACATATGCATGAATACTAATGTTTCATGTTTGCTTCTTTTATACATGGTGACTTCAAAGTTCTTACTTACAGAGACATAGTTCAAAGTACTTTATTGCACAGCTCTGCTTTAAAATGTTGTAACAAATGCCCCTACATAGGTTTATTCCCTGTTCAAGTTCATTGTGCGCAAGCATATATACATATGTCTCTAATGCTATATATTACACTCTATAAGGTTTCTAAAAATGTCAGTTTTTTATCGTTCTTTCCTGAATTTTCAGGTTGCAGGTCTCACTAACAACTCAATCTTTGAGGGGGCGCATGGAGTGCGTCACTGTGTCATAAAGTATCAAGATCTTGGTCAATATGTTATGGATGTTGCAAAGGTACTGAGAGAATGTTAATCTATATGTGCCCCTTCATTTCTATTTTCCATATGAAGTTCTAATCATGGTCATGTGAAGAAATGCATCAAGGGATGCTTAATAATGGTTTTATTCACGGTCGATCTTGCAGAAGAGGTTAGATGATATGCTTTTTGTCGGGTTGACAGATAAACATAAAGAATCAGCTTCCATGTTTGCAAACATTGTGGGCCCACAAGTGCTATCTCGAAGTGAAGCATCGCTCTCTCAACCACAAGTTGCTGGTAAGAATTGGTTCACTGTAATGTAATAGTTAAATTGGAACATGGCTAAGTCACCAGGTTAAATGATTGAATGGAAAGCTCCTTACTGTTTTTTATTGTAACTCTTATATTGACTTCTGATCAATATTACATAAATTCTTAGATACTTTGTTACCCTCTTCTGCAGAGCAGAGTTCGTTGCTTCGTCGTCCCAATACAGAAATATCTGCCGATAATGATGTAAGCACTTACGTTTTTTTGTTTGTTTGAAAAAACACGGAAAACCCCTTTTTCCAAGAAACTTCAGCACATATGGAAGTATAATCTCGGTTGCTAGCTACTTTTATGCTACGATTCGTCTCATTCTATTATTGGTTTCTTTGTAGAAGCTAATTGTTGAGGGATTGCTCGAATTATATGAATCATGCGCTGCACATTCGAAAAGATCCCAAGGGTGGTTGAGTTCTCTAAAGCGAGTTTCTCCTGCAAAATTTACCAAAGAGGCGAGATAGCTCAGTTTTATTATCATTGATAATATCACATGCACCCTCAGTTACTTTATATGAAGATCTCTCAGATGTAATCAATGTACTGTAACTATTTTCTTACAGGCTCGTCGACTGATTCCCGAGGAGATAAAAAAGGAGATAGCGTCTCTAAACAGCCTCGACCTTGAACTCTATCATTATGCCCAGCAAATATTCATGAAGCAACGACAACGTGGTTCAAAAGCTGATACCCTAACTACACCTGTGAGTTTTGTTATATTGTATTTTATTTATAAAAAAATGTTGATTGATGAGTTTACTAAACAGCAGCTCAACTCTGACAGTAATGCAATGACAATTGATTTCTTAACATGCTCTATTACAGGGAAGTTTAGCTATGGCGGCATTTGTCTTTTCTTCGTATATGATAATATTTCTGTCACTGTCAATTATAGTCGTCTTCTTCATAGCTGGCTTTCTCTTCCGTTTGAATGTCAAATCAAAAGTTAAATTATGAAGAGAGAGCATTGGATGTATGATGGAACTTAGGTTTGTTTGTTTTTTTTTTTTTTTTTTATTGGACTAGAATAAAGTTGATTTGAGGTCAAGTTAGATAATAAGTAAGCTCTGTTTTATTGAATTTGTGTAGAAGTGCTTCAAATTTCAGTAAAAAAAAATATATATAAATTTGGATTATCAATGTACCATTTTATTTATTTTGGTTTATTATATTTGATAATTTTTTCCGAGTATTGGTTTATTATACGATACGGTGAATGGGGACTTCTTGCTTGAATTATTACACAAGCCGCGGTTCCCCGTCAAATATATCCAGTGGCTAATGGCGTGCATCAATACAGTCCATTACTCCGTCGTACTAAATGGGATTAGTGTTGGTTACTTCCAAAGGGCAAGAGGACTGCGACAAGGAGATCCTATCTCTCCACTGCTGTTCATCCTCATTATGGAATACCTAACCAGACGACCACTGCTGGCTTCGACTCGATCCACATTTAGCTTTCACCCGATGTGTAAAAGGCTTAAGCTTGTCAGCTTAAGTTTTGCAAGGCTACAGAAAGCTTTTCAAGCGGCTACTGGGCAGTCTGCCAACGCTGCTAAATCCAACATCTATCTAGGCAGGAGTCTCAGCGCCTAGAGCTACAACAATCGCTAGTATAACGGGCTTCTCGATAGGCACATATCCATTTGAATACTGGGGGTCCCTTTAGGTACAACTATATAGATCGAGCAGTGCGTCGGGACCTCATCGCTAGGTTTACGAGGAGGCTTGCTTGCTGGACATGCAGGAACCTATCCTATGCTGGACGATGCTGCTTGATAAATTCGGTCATGAGCTCTGTACATGGGTACTAGGGGCTCGATCTTTATCCTACCCAAGAGTGTGTTGAGCACCATTGACGTCAAATGTCGTGATTTCCCGTGGGGGAATCATGAGGGGCGAGCTCGGGCCTTAATCAAATGGTCTATTGTGTGCCTGGCTAAGAAATTCGAGGGGCTCAACATTCGAATGACCATAACTTGGAACTTGGCGGTCATTGGCAAACAAGTCTGGGATATAGCAAACAAAACCGATGTTATCGTCTCCCATATTAGTATGGACTTCGAGAGTTTTAGATTTAACAGAGGAGTTGTTTGAGGGTATTTCGATCTCGGATTGCAAGCTCAACTTTGTGTTGTTATTATTATTATTATTATTATTATATTTATATATCCGAAAAAAAAGGCACAAAAAACTCGATTAAAAAATATGAAAGGTCTTGGAAGTGGATCTCGTTTTCGCCGAGGCAACTACGGAAAGAGTCTGATGATAGCCGATTCCGAGTCACCCCAATTCCATGTTCGAGGTCTCGTTGATGACAATGAGGTGTTTGATATTCTGATCGATTGGAGTCAAGACGATCGAACGTTTGTTAGTGTTAACGATGCTGAACGGCCCGAATCCGCCAAGAAACCGATAGGTCCAATACGATGCCCGAAAGCAAAGTCAAACTCGAACTCGAGGTCGAGGACGACGCAAGCTACAACCAGGTCCGATGCTAAGATCTGATATATTCAAGGTCCATTTCGAAAAACTAGAGAAGCCGCTAGAGGGATGCCAAATTTACGAGGCCATTTGCAACTATTGCCGAAATAGTTATGCGTTTCTGAAAGGAGTACGAAACGTTAAAAACCCACATGGAGAAGAAACATCCGGACAAAGTTGGAAGTGAACGGTCTCGAACGCAAATCCAGTTCACGGCATCCCGACAAAGTTGGAAGTTGAATCCGATAAATATGTACGACAACAGAGGTCACTTTGTAGGAAACGACTACCTCGAAAATGGGCTCTTTTAGATGAATTAAATACATGTACAACGCAAGATTGAGCTCGCCAATAATAAAGAAAGTTCATCTTATCTGGTTGAATGTTTTAATTTGTGACATGATAGATTAGGGCATGTGAGTTTAAATAAACTTCAAAAGTTAATAAGTTTAAACTTACTTCCGTAAATGAAAATCAACTCACAACATAAATGTGAGACCCGTGTTGAGGCAAAGATGGCCAAAGCACCTTTTTTCCACAGACAGATGTAATTCGCCTCTAGAACTGATCCATACTGATATATGCGATTTTAAGTTCGTACATACTAGGGGTGGAAAAAAGTAATTCATTACTTTGATCTACGATTGCACGAGATAATGTCACGTATATCTTTTAAGTGGCAAAGACGAAGCTTTTAATGCCTTCAAAGGATATAAGAGTAAAGTTGAGAATCAACTTAACTCAAATATCAAAGTAATTCGAAGTGACATAAGGGAAGAATACGTGGCAAGAAATTCTGTCAAGAACATAACATTATTCATCAAACAACTACATCTTATTCACTTCAATCAAACTGCATTGTTGAACGCAAAAATAGAACTCTAAATGACACGATGAATGCTATGCTGATCAGCTTGGGGCTACCTCAGAACTTATGGTGGAAATTCATCCTATCAGCAAATCGCATTCTAAACTTGTTGCCCACAAGAAAAGGGATCAAACTCTATATAAACTATGGAAAGGTAGGAAGCTATGCAACAATTACCTTAAAGTGCGGGGGTGCATAACAAATGTCGAAGTACCTAAAGTTAAGCAGGTTAAGATAGGACTCAAGACTATTGATTGTATCTTCATCAGATATGCAAATAACAATAGTGCATACAGATTTTTGGGGCACAAGTAAAAAATCTCTGAATGAATACATAAATGATAATTGAATCAAGAAATGCTTTATTTTTCGAATTATCTTTCTAAATAAGGAAATAAAAGAGATAAGTTCTGAAAAACAAACTCATGATGCCAATGAGAGTTCTCATCAACAAAATGAGGAACTACGGTAAAGTGAAAAACAGAAAGTAGCAAAATCACTTGAGTCCGATTTCCTAACATATATATTAAATTATGAATCCTGCACATTGCAATAAGCTTTCTCCAGTTCAGAAGCACCTTCTAGAAAGACGCTATCAATAGCAAAATTGAGTTCATCATGCAGAATCACACTTGAGAGCTAGTAGATTTCCCAAAGGGGTGCAACCATTTAGGATGCAAGTGATCCTTAAAAGAAAATTGAAGACTAATGGAAAAATCGAGAAATATAAGGCTCGATTAGTCGCGAAGGGGTTTAACCAAAAGGAAATATGCTATTTCTTCGATACTTATTCGTCCGTAACAAGTATTACGTCCATTCGAGTTCTCGTTGCCATTGCAGCATTGTATAACCTCGAGATACACCAACTGGATGTGAAAACATCATTCCTGAACGAGGAACTAGAGGAAGAAATTTATATAAAATAGCCCGAAGAGTTTGTTGCATCCGGACAAGCAAACAAAGTATGCCAATACATGAAATCACTTTTCGAGCTTAAACAAGCGCCGAAGCAATGGCTTAAACATGCATCTAAACCATCTACCCATAACAAATTTCAATAGCCTCTGGAGTTTGTTTTCAGGCATCTTTCACAAATCCTTTGATATAATCTATCACCCCGTTCCTTAATCTTTCAACTAAAGTTTGTAGTGTCCTAACAACGTTTATCAGAACGCATATTTCCGTCTCTCATTTTCCATTCATGGGGAGCAAATTTATTTGTGTGGTGTGATATTTGTAGCAAAACAAAGACTTCCAAAACTCGTAAATTGCACGTTAATAAAAGCTCAGTCTACATTTTGCTCAAACCATTATCTCCTCAAGTTCACAATAGGGCGGGGAAACAACATTGCCTGAAGTTCACAATAGGGCGGGGAAACATCTCCCTTCCATTCAGATGATTATCAATCTCAGCTTGCGTGTGACCCCTAAGGTTCCACATGAAGGCCTTATTATCCATGGGAAATAGATTCAAAACCCTCTACTAGGAAGGGCTTGAGGCACATCCTTGTTCAATTCCTTGCTTAATCAACGCTTGAGGGTTACCAACCTCACCTCACTGTATATCTTTTTTTTTTTCATTCTTCTTTAGCGTCATTGTTACTAAGCACAATATCGTCAGTCAGCGTAGTTGCTTCTAATTCCTCGATCTGTGGAGGTATTGGGACATGACCTTCCCTCTCCATGCTTACAAAGTTCTGTCTCATTTATATATTCCTTCATGTTCTGTTGGCTGTCCACGTTCATTATGGAATGAGACTTTCTTTTTCAGGTCCTTTTTTAGATCAATCTCAATCAGTTCACGGGCATAATGGATACGATCTCTGTTTATAGTGACCTCATCCACCATAATTGGTGACCTCAATCAGCTCAAATAATATTTTTTATTGCTCACAACCTCGCTTACACGCTCATGCACGTTCGGTGCTTTCTTTTTGTTACAAACTATTTTTTTTTTAATTCACGCTCAAAGTGGGGTTCTCTCAATTCTATTACTCACCCATACTCTCTTGGAGCACCTCTCTAGCTCTCTCTTTCTTTCTACAATATTAATGGTGCTCACTCTTTCTATTATCTAATACACATACATAGTTATAGTAAAAAACATCCCTGCTCTATGATTGGTTGTAGATAACTTCAAAATTAAATACTATAAAATCTTTTCAATCATGCGTGTTGTTTTTTTCTTGACTTCATGTCACTTTTGGTTGCTCCAATTCTCCTTATGTTTTATTTATTTTTTCTTTGTGAGATCCACTTTGAGATTATCCAACAATTTTTGCTCAACCCTTTAGTTCCTCAATGTATACTTGAGTTCTAGGTTTTGATATTGCACCAAATAGGCACCTTCTCAATCTCACCCTTGTTGAGTTGTGTGTTTGTCATCCAATCATTCATAGCCCCAGCCAGGGTTTCAATCTCTCCAAACTCACCATTCACAGACGTTGTATTCTCAATGAACTGTCCGATTAATTTTTTTTATATCACTCAGTGTTGGTGCAACCTGTTGGGTTTCTTGTGTGGTGTGGATGTTAAGGACACTCTCATCTGTAGGTTCATCGTCTTCTTTTTGTTCGCCATAGCGGCGGCTTATTATGGCCGGAAAATGAGAAAGCGGCTTGTTATGGGAAGATTATTGTCATTTGATATTGGCGTTGGCGTTGCTGTCATCGAATATAAATTGATATTCGTTTGCCCTTTTCCTTTGACAATTTATCGACCGTAATATGTTTTTCCATTGAAATATGTGAAATCTGCAATCATAAAAAAATAATAATAGTAATAATCAGTACAATCAAACAGTAAACTTCCAATAATAATCATATATATAAAAGTAGGATGGGGACTCTCCTGTGCTGACACGTCAGCAATGTTAGCACCCCCCAACCAATAGGAGTGAGCAAATGTGGTGCATTAAATATTTTATGGACTAAATGAGGTGTATTTGTCTCTTTGTTCGTTGCTAAAGCTGATGTGGCGAGCTGTTGTGTCTTTCATTCTTTTTTCGCTGCTTTGATTGAGAGAATGGCTGTGTAAATGAATGGTATTAAATTCGTTCGATGGTCATTAATGTAATTGTTGTGTAACTACACGAAATTTAATGGATCAGTGTCTAGATACGTTTTATATATGTATTTATGGCCTCGAAATTCAACGGTCTTACACAAGTTTGTGCGTTGTTGATGGCATCCGAGCAGTCATGCTTTTCTTTTTGCATTGATGGTTTCGGAATCCAACAGTCATACACATCTTTACGTATGATATAAGTTCCAGCAGTCGTGCGTCTGTTTGTTTCAGAATTCAACAGTCATACACATCTTGAGAATCATGGGGCATATGATAAACCATTCTGCTCTTGATGAACTCGGGCCTAGATGCAAGACATTATTGTTCGTCTACTGCGTTCCTGGACGGCTAAAAATCTGAAGAAAAATGGCGAGCCGATGAGTATCGACCTTGTGTTGTTGGACGAGAAGGTGATTTGTCACTTTTATTTGCTGGTTGTCTGTTTTCGATGTGTATTCGACATTATTACGTTTTTCTCTTCCGTTTGCAGAATACGTTAATGCAAGCCTCTATTCATATTCAGAGGGCTGATCGTTTTGCTGACCTTCTCAACGATGGCCATGTTTTTTCAATCTCCAATTTCGAGGTCGTCAATGGTTATATTCGATGTGGCCGGTCGGAGGTGCACAAACACCACTGCTGAGGAAATAGTCAACTCATCGGTATGCTTTGATGTATTTTGTGTATCTATTAATGAAATGCTGTTTATTATTCCTTTTCCGTTTGAGACCTTCTCGCGTGTGTTTTTCCAGGATAATGTTGAATGGTGTCATTGATGGCGGGTCAATACCAAAATGCATTCTAGACTTGGTTGGAAAGACCTTTACATTCAACGTAAGGGTCAAGCCTTTTGACTTCCGAAGTATGTATCGTAGCTTTGATGTGTCCCGTATGATAGAACATATTGTCGACAACGTTTCAACTTCTATAGTTCAGGTAAGTCTATTCGTCTGTCTTCATGTATTTCACCTCTTCGGTATTAGTCATTGTGTTATGTATTTCAGGGTGACGCTGATGTTGATCATTCGAAGGGTTTTGAGATTGTGCCAGAGGTGGTTTCCAATATTGTCAAACTTGATACCGATGATGTGTGTGACGACGATTCTCGCATTAATGTACGCGGTGTTACTAAAGGAAGTGACGCACCCATCCTCCCTGTTGGTGCTTGCGAAGATCATTCTCTGATTGATGTGCATGAGGTTCACAATGTGGGTGGTGCGTGTACTGTACTTCACGCTGAAAAAGTTAGTTTCTTGCAGGATGGTGTCGACTGTGTTTTAGACGTTATCTCGGAGCGTGTGCATCCCGAATTGATTGAGGGAGATGGTTCAACAAAGTCAGTCCTCGGGAAGAATAAGGGAAATCCGGTCGGGGATATTACCTACAAAAGACTAAAATCTAAGTTGGGTTGAGCTATTTATTAGTTAGTCTGTGTGTGAACTTTTGAGTAGTCGGACGCAAATTCTATCTAATTGTTTTGTCTTTTTGAGTAGTGACTGCCACATCTGAAATGGGAACGTGAACATTGATTTGCAAGGACGTGATTTGTGGCTTTGATTGTGATTTCATTGCTGGTCGCGTTGACTCAGACACTGCACAAGCTTGCTACAGCAAGGAAGACTGTACGACTGCTAGGTTGTGCAACGCTGCAAAGCTAATTTGTAAGACTGCATGACTCTTGGAAGGTCCTGGTGAGAGTTTGCACGACTGTGCAACTGGACGTCTAGCTGGATTATGCAAGGCTGCAGTTGGTCTTCTTAGAGTCTGCACGACTGCGCGACTGTCTGATTGAGAAAAGCCTTCGAACGTCTCCGAGAGAGACGTACTGAAATTGATGAAGTGCTGATGGTGCAACTGATAAAGCTGGATGGAATTGATGCTCATGGAGATCTCAAACTGCAGAGAAGGTTGGAGGTAACTAAAGCCATCCATGTAGTTTCACTACAACAAAATAAAATAAAATAAATTAATAAAAAAAACTGAGTTATGATCATCTTATTATCACTTGAAGGTGAAGAGGGTGCAGAAAGTACATTGAGACACTCGACGTTTTGAAGGTAAGAGTTTCGCAGTCGCGTTGACTCAGACACTGCACAAGCTCGCTACAACAAGGAAGACTGCGCGATTGCTAGGTTGTGCAAGGCTGCAAAACTAATTTCTAAGACTGCATGACTGCTGGAAGGTCCAATGTTGTGGTGAGAGTTTGTACGACTGTGCAACTGGGCGACTAGCTGGATTGTGCAAAGGGTTTGCTGAGGTGATCAGGAGAGCTTTGATTCACTTTCATTTATTGGTAAGCTTTTGTTAGGGTATGTTTTTGTTCATAATCTCGGCAGTTGACGTTACACGAATTGTATTTGACATTTATTGTCATTAATATATTATTAATGTGATTAATTATACGTCTTAGTTGAGTTTTAATTATTAAGAGTTGTCACTAAATATATTTACACGAATTGTATTTGACATTTACACGTTCATTATTAAGAGTTGTCATTAATTAAATTAGAATTCAAATGTGTCTTAGTTGAGTTGTACTGTGATCTGATGGACTGCTGAAATTTGTCAATTTTTCGTTTGAGTTGTTTGTGCACAGTCTTACATATTTACCTGGGCCTATTCTATTGGGCTTAGATGTCTATCTGGGCCTTCTATTTACTTTTCCTTTAGTATACGTAAGGTTGCACGACTGCTGGAAGTTGCAAGGTTGTGCTGAGAGCATGCACGACTGTGCGACTGCGCGAGTGGGAGGATTGTGTAAGCTGCAGTAGGTCTTCTTAGAATCTAAACGACTGCGCGACTGTCGGGGCGATCTTCTAACATGGAAAATATTTTGCAAAATGTCATTTTTAAAAGTAAAGATCCATTGCACAATAAATAAATTCCATTTTATTAACCTTATCTCCTAAATATAGAATTTTTTTTTTACTTTGAGTTTTTTCGTAGGCCAGAAACATGCATGAATACCACATAACATGAGTAGTTCAACAGCAGTCGACTGGGTCGGATCGTTCTCTTTGAAATTTGTGAATTTCCCGTTTGAGTTGATTCTGCACAATCTTACATATTTATCTGGGCCTATTCTTTTAGGCTTACATATCCATCTGGACCTTCTATTTACTTTTTCTTCTGTATTTATAAGGTTGCACGACTGCTGGAAGTTGCAAGGCTGTGCTGAAAGCTTGCACGACTGTGCGACTGCACGAGTGGCAGGATTGTGCAAGACTGTTGTTGGTCTTCTTAGATTCTGAACGACTGCGCGACTGTATGGACAATCTTCTAACTTATAAAATATTTTGCAAAATGTCGATTTTTAAAAGTAAAAAACCATCGCAAAATAAACAAACTCCATCGTATTTACCTTATTTCCAAAATATAGAATTTGTTTTTCTACTTTGAGTTTTTTCGTACGCCAGGAACATGAAACCATGAATACCACATAACCCTTTTTTTTTCGAAACGATAGTTGAATTTCATAATAACAAACGTACAAGGACTAAATAGTCCGACGGGGTCTCTATGGTAACATCGAAATCCGGTAGAGAATAAAGGCTCACAAACGAGCAAAAACAAGTCAAAGCAAAACACAAACAAAGAAGAAAAAACCGACAGAAAGCAAGACACATGGTCTTAAATCGAGAACTAAAGAGCCTATCACGAAAATGGCTATTTAGCCAAATTTGCTACACTCTTCACTTTCTTCGATCTTTGATTTCAATGTCTCAAATTCATCGGACTAGAGCTCCACATGGGATAGCAAGCTCTAACAAGGGAGAGAAAACTCCCGGCCCTGAGGCCGAAAGACTCAAGGTCGAACGGGGCAGAACGGGGTGACGGCAACCGGGATGGCGGCGAACGAACGACGGCAGCGACGAGGTGAAATAGTCGAGCGGCGGCGGTGGTCGACGGCGGGCGAAGGCGGCGGCGGCGGCAGCGGGCGGCGACTGCAGGTGGTGGGTTTGGGCATTGTTCTTATATTCTAAGCTATAAAACAAAAAATATATAGAAGAAAAAAGGAAAAAAGCTCCCCCAACCTCCATTAATGGAGGCGGGGGAGGGGGAAGAGGGATCGGCGGCTGTTTGGAGAGGGAGGGGAAGAGGGAGGTGGAGGGGGAGGGGTGTGGTGGCTAGGGTTTAAATGAAAAGTTATCTGATTGCGACTCTAATGAAGAAAGAGGCACACTCGCACATAATACTACATAACCCTTCAAGCAAATTCGTTGAATTTCCATTTCCGTTTGTGGTTTATTTCTCCTCTTTTGCTGGGAATAGATTTCACAAACCGTGTCTTCACTTAGCTCAAGTGTGATACATCATGTTGATAGGGTCGGCCCGCGAAAGTAAGATCGAAGGTTTGGACTTTTGAGGATAAGTTCGGCTCCCAAAGGTGATGACACAAGTATCACCAAAACTAATGAGAACGCTGGTAGTATATGTCTCATTGATTTGATGAAAACCCTCATGACCCAATCCAAGTCAATGCTCGACACATATTGTAAAGATCAAAGAGAGTTCTGGTCCGGCATCAAGAAAGAGACGGCTGAAATTATGAAAACGATTGACATGGTTAAGACTATTAAAGCATGTGTATAATTGCAGGATTGCGCGACCAAACAACTGCATGACAACAGAAACTCCAGACATTGCACGACCGCAAAGTTGCACGACCGCGAGAAGTACACAACACACGACGGCGAGACTGCTAGAAATCCAAAGATGCCCGACTGCAATAACTATACAACTGCACTTCTCCACAACTACTGTGAGAATGAAAGACTGTATAACTATAAGAAAAAACAAAACTACTTTAGATTTGACAATAAATCAGTCAGATACTTTTATTATTTATTGTAATATGTATGAATTGCTATACTACTGCTTGATATCATCGAATTATTATATGTTGCATAAAAATGTGCAAATATTGTGTAAGACCGGTTCATGATCTATGTTTATGTTGATGCATGACTGATTACTGTAAGACTCTCCTTAACCAGGTATCTTATTAAACCATGTTTGGCGAATATCGATTTCGTTGTACTTAAATTTCATACTTTTGAATATAATTTTGCTTATAATTACAAAGTAAATGAGTAATGCATATGCCGAAATTCGTCCCCAAAACTCTGTAAATTCCGTTCAAATGTAACATCGAAGAATCTCTGTGATCATTTCGAGCCAATATGTTTGATGCAGACAATTATATGATTTTCTTCGTAGACCCTTCACCTTCATTACATCTTTGTGGAATGCACATAAAATACAAGTAGAATTGTCCCCGTCAATTGAAATCCATGATCTAATTAGACAACTTCTTACTTCAAACTAGCAGTTGCACAGTATAAAATTCGAAAAAAAGAACCACCTATATTGAAAATATTTCAAACAAATCAGCTTCTCAATGGGCATCTTCAACGTGAAAGAAAGCTTCATTATTGGATGCTACATATCATGCCTTAAAATATTTGGACGAAGACTTGAAACAAGCCTCCTATTTCGTAAAAAATAATAAGATCAATATGCGTTTATTTATTCATTAGCAATATAAAATGAAAGTTCAATAAATATCTCACGTAAGTCGACAATACGAATATTCAATAAATATATTTATCATGAGTTCTATCAAAAGCCTACGTTGCGCAAATATGAAGGTTCAACTAACAGACCCCGTGCATCGCACGGGGGCTACACCTAGTAATAATAAAAGGCAATGAAAATGAGAACATAGATTAAATTCAATATGATAATACCGTGAATATCAAAGCAAAACTGTTCCGATATGTATGATATACGGGTAGGTAAAGTAGGGGATTTGAGTAACCAAATAATATTTTATCAGAGTAAAGAAGCATAGGGGATCGTGAAATTGTGTTAGAGATTGAAGGCGATGAAGAACCCAAAAACTCAAAATCGGAAAGCTTTTATTAATAACGATGAACGAAGAATAAAGCCAAAGACTAATAGCCTTCCTAATAGTTTTCCTAATAGCCAACCGTGAGTATTAACTCCGGCCCTTAATATTCCTAAACTCCAAAAACGTAATAATATACTACTAATGATCCTCCTTTTATAGGAGAAAGCAAATCCCTAGAATATCGCAACTAACAAGATACGATATTTGAAATATCTCTATCCTAAAATATCTCAACTAAATAATAATAATAATAATAATAATAATAATAATAATAATAACTCTCCTAACATTATCCACCCCTTGAAAACCAGCATTGTCCTCAAGGCGGAAATCCGGAGATTGCTGGCATAGATGATCCATCGATCTCCATCTCCCACCAGTCATCTTCTTCGCCGCCGATCAACCTACGAAGTTCTTTATTTAAGTAGACATGTCCCTGATGATAAGGTTGGTGGCAGCGGAAGCAAAGACCTTTTGATCGGAGTTCTTGAAATTCACAGTCTGAGATACGACGAAAAGGTTTCGATCTTAGATCAAGATTACGAGCATGGGGAGGCGTATATCGTCCTTGAGAAGGGGCCTCATTGTCAGTAGTAGCTGGAACAAGTTCGTTTGTTTTTGTTTCTCGACGAGAAGCCACTCCCCCTTGATCGGTAGTCACTACATGGTTCACCTGCGGAATAGTCATATGATGTACCGGCTTATTTTGTCCAAATGATCTCGTTATTGCAACCGTATACTCTCCTTCCTTGGCAACCAATAATTTATTCTCAATTCCCTTTGCCAACTGGTATGCATCCTCGAGACTCGTGGGTTTAAGGACTTGTACCTCCGTTCGCAAGACTGGCTGCATTCCGAGCAAGAAAATAACCCTAGTGCTGGTGGTTTGGGATTTCATGTAGGTTACTGATCAAACCGACAAACTCGTGAAAATATTCCCGAACATACCCTGTTTGTTTGACGCTCATAATTTTCTCCAGTTGATTCCCGTGATATTTGTCATCAAATGTCTCTATGAGTTTTTGTTTCAGATTGTCTCACGTGATTATCGAGTAAGTTGTTGTAATCCATCGTATCCACGATTGTGCAATGCCCTCCATGCACACGATGGCGCATGGTACCTTCTGATGTTCTGGTTTTTTTGAATTACAAAGTATTGGTTGGTTCTAGAGACCCATCCCAAAGATTTGCTTCCGTCAAACGTAGGTTCCAAACGCTTCTGCAGCGGACTGAAAATGTTGTCCCGGTTGTTCTCGTTTGATTGCGGTGCTGGCACGGCCTCCTCTGATATGGCGCTGATGAAGTCATACACTAGCTTATGTAGTCCAGTTATCGTCTCATTCATGGCATTGAGACGTTCGTTCATTGTCTTCTCCAACACTTCCACTCGTTTTGCTCGATTTGGTGATCTCGTCACAGGCATAAACGGATCTGGCCGCGATGAACAGTACCCACGGGGTGCAGCGATGAACAGTGAACAGTGATTTCTGGGGCAGCGTGGACAGTGGGCAGCGTTGAGCAGTGGTTCTGGGCCGTGAACAGTGATTCCGGGCTGCGATGAACAGTGAATCTGGCGGTGAACAAAAACTCGACAACAATGAACAGTGAATCCGGGCAGGGAATAGTGTTTAGATTGTGGTTCTTGACAGGTTGGACCAATTTGTTAGAGATTAAAGGCGATGAAGAACCTGAAAACTCGAAATGGAAAACCTTTTATTAATAACGATGAACGAAGAACAAAGCCAAAGACTAATAGCCTTCCTAATAGCTTTTCTAATAGCCAACCGAGAGTATTAACTCCGGCCAGGCCCGGATTTGGGCCTATGCATCCAGGCCCACTACACAGGGCCACCTATTATTTGAGGCCACAATATTTTCAACCCAATAGTACATTGCTTAATATGGTCTTGGTCTTGCACGTATTTGGGCCCGTGCAGAGTTTTTTATGGTGGCATGTGGGCTTGTGATAGTGTATGTATCTTCTTTGGAGCAAACAATATTTATATTGTTAGGTGTACAATGTGGTCCCATCATTAAGATATATTGGGCCTTAGCTATATTGGTTTATTATTGATTAATTTATATTGATTGGCTCGACTAAATTTAGTGCACAATTTAGATTTTTTTTCTTATCTTTATTTCCTTCACATTTTATTAATACATGCAATTACAAATGAGATCTCGTGCTCATGTACATTGTTGTTACATTCACCAAGGGGCCACGGATCTAATATGCCGATATCGAGAGGGCCTCACATTGTTATTAGAACGGGGCCACAAAAATTAAAAAAACGGCCCTGACTCCGGCCCTCAATGTTCCTAAACTCCCAAAACATAATAATATACTACTAATGATCCTCCTTTTATAGGAGAAAGCAATTCCCTAAAATATCGCAACTAACAAGATACGATATTTGAAATATCTCTACCATAAAATATATCAACTAAATAATAATAATAATAATAATAATTATTATTATTATTACTCTCCTAGCAAACTGTGACTGACGTTCTCCAAGAACCCTGTTATGTATGATAAATATGTTTTTTACTTTAATTAAAGAAATGAATTTTGAGTGGTTGATTGGTGACATATATCACAATAATATGCTTCCTACATTTACATAGTATATAATATATATTATATATATATATATATATATCAAAGTTTATATATTTATATACATAGTACTAAAAATTTAGACAAAATTTCGTGGGACCAATCCTATGCTAGATCCGCCTCTGCTAAGAAAAAGTTGACTTCATTATTTTTTTTTCTTCTTGTTCTTTTAATTACCAAAGGCATCTTATTGAAGAATCTCGTTCTCTTCTTTGTTTTAAGGTAACCAAGAAAATATAAAGAGAAAAGTATGAGTAATTCTTCTATGATAAATAAACTAATGCAGATATGTCCTGAGAATGCAATTACAATTCGTAGTTTTTTTTTTTTTCCTTCCAAACGATCTTAAGCTGTAAGGAACTGAGCTAGTACGGTTAAGTGCCGCTCCACTGCCGCTGGTTATGGCTCTAAATCAATCTTCGAGGCTAGGTGCATCTTTAAGAAAGGAGGAAATCCCATTAAGAAGGATAGTCATACTCATAAACCAAATGCTGCCTTCTTCATCAGCATCTGATTGCAAGTTCTGTGCAATGAGACGAAAGGTAAGAGTCACAAGAAATCATTGCACCCTGTTGGAGATTTCTGGCACCACAAGGTTCGACACTTGATGTTCTTTCACGTGAGTCTGTTGATCGAATCAAGAACAACGATCTTGATGACGAACGAATGCAAAAACAGCAAAAGAACTCAAAACAGAAAACAGAGATTTTAACGTGGTTCGGCCTCAACTTTCGGCCTACGTCCACGGACCAACAGAGCTTTTTTTATTAATCCGAAAGAAGGGTTTACAAGATTGCCACACCCTCTACGACTTTTGTCTTTGCAACTTTCGCTAACTCTCACTCTAACGAAATCTACAAGCTCTCAAAGGTGCTCCTCAAACTCTAAAGTCTGTTATTTATAACAATAGAAACAGACATGTGCATCAACGACTTATACCACGTGCTTCGTCTCTTGTACATAATAAACAAATTTATGTGTTGTACCAAGTCCACAAAGAATTGTACCAATTCTTTAAGAAATTATACCAACTAATCGGTTTATTATACTGCATGCTATACTCTACTTATAAAAGCGCATTCTTGATTCTTCCGCTTTTAATCTGAGTCGTTCATATCTCGCGCCAGATCCGACGGTTGTCTTTTAAAACTCCGAGCTTTAAACGTTGGCCATCAGATTTTGCGCGCAAAGGATCGAACGACCCACATTTCATCTGGCGATTTATACATGATCGAGCTAAGCATGTTCTTCTCTTGAGTTGTGATCGATCATGGCTCTTTCCGACCATCTCCCGACCTCATTCCGGCGAGTTTGGGCTCACAAATTCCAACAATCTCCACCTTGAGCCTAGAACTCTCATTTCCTTCACAAAGCTCCACTTTAACAGTTCAAACACGCAAGCTACACTCGACCAAATACCTTACCAGGATCAGCTTTTCATTTCCAGTTTTCAGCTCTGAAAATCTGCAAATCACCTTTGATCCCTCTGTAATCTTCAACCAAGGCTCCACCTTGATTCATTCACCTTGCTCTGTTGGTCTTCCAGCCCTTTAGCAGCTTCGAGCCTCGAAAGTAACCTTATCAACTCCAAGTAGGCTTGAAATTTCCCACGTGAAGTCGACTTGGTCCTTCGAGTTCTCCATCTTCAATCCACCTGAAGAACCTCCTTTCCTAGCCCCATGAGTCCCTTTCCCGACCCATCTCCGGCTAGCCAACTCATGCTTATTGGCCTCCCTTACGCTTGAGACCTCAGCAACTCCCTCTGGACCATTTCTGTCCACAACAACAATCACAGTTTTACCAGCACAAAACAGTTATTCCGTCGAACTTTCTTCAGCTGTTTCGACCCCAGCTTCAGCATTTTCTTCCACCTCCGAGCTCAAACTCTCGTGTGTCCTGAAAATACTCTCCATCCATGGTCGAAACGCCTCCACCTCAAGCTCGAAACCATCCCAGATCGAGCTCAAAATCTGCAAGTTCACAACAGTTTCTGTCAAAACTGCTCCAACCAAGGTACTTGCACCACCTTGCTCCACCTCAAGATGAGGTCCCCATGGCTTCCCTTGACCACCATCCATGCCACGACATTCCCTAATATCCGTAGGTCTCATTGTTTCCACCAAAAAACCCTCCAAAGCATACAAATCATGCCTTCGAAACCCAGCCGGAAGCAAGCTTGCTCTGTCTCATGGTTTTGATTCTTCCACATGCGCTTTGGGTGTTGCAGCAGCTTCTATCCAGCTCTCTGATCCAATCAACGTTCCTCTTCATCTCTGGGATCAATCTCACGTCCCTTAGGATCCCAACAACACCACCTTCGAGCCTCAACCGCATCGAATCATCACCAAACACCCGACAGTCACCCGCAAGCCTCATCGCTTCAGCCGTGGTTTCTTTCGATGCACTTAAAATAACAGGCTGCATCTCCACCTCGGGCTGAAATCTCCTTGGTCTTTCATGCTCCTTGTACGTACCTTGGCATATCCTTGAAATCCCAGATTCACACTTGGACGCAACCAATGCCTCGACCACTTCAACTTCACTACAAACCGCAGCCCCCACACGTTCTTTACCTCCGGGCTTCAACGTTTGTCTTCGATGTGTGCACAACCTCCAAATGTGGCCTTCCTCGTGGCAATGGTAGCACCTTAACGACTTCTTGGACTTCTTGTCTACAGCCCTCGTCGAATCCTTGCCGTTCCTCTTCACCCATTTCATCCTCACGCACGGCAACTTGCCCGATGAATCGATTCTTGACTCGATTCTTGCATTGAGCCGCTTCGAGGACATCTTCAGCAGCACGTTCTTCGACTTCCGAGACTTATCCATGCAGTCTTGTTTGTTTTCACTTTAGAACAAGGAAGTGTTGGTTCGAGAGGCATACCGTGGTAGCAAGAAAATCATGGAGCGAGAACCTTGTTGACACGAGCTGGTCGTAAAGGTACAGGGGTTGTTATTTCCAATTCCATCAAAAAAAACTTTTTTTCTTTTTAAATCACAATAATTCATTTAATTCATGTTCTTGACGAAAATAAAAAAAAAAACATAAAAATGTTTATAAAGGATGGACGACGAATAGTGCCCCGCAAAATATAGAGGATAGCACTTGCTATATATGACATGGCATTTGGTTGTTTGGAGTTCCATGTTGGGGCTTGGGCTCATTTGTCGTGCATTTGCGGTTTATCCCACATCGGATAGAGTAAGATGCCATGAGGTTTTCTATCCTATATCAGGAGAATTATACAATTTACTTTCTACACAAGAACGATAAAAAGTTAAGCTATATTAACAGATAACTCTAGAAAAAATTCATTTGTGTGAGACTTTATGTTAGCGGGTATAATTACTTTCTGTTTGTCGTTTTAGGTATATGAGAGAGTAGAAAAATTGTGTGCTTGTACTTATCACATAGTAGATTTCTAGTGACTTGTTGCCCGAGTAGTTTTTTCCTCTTTGTCAACAAAAGATTTTTCACATTAAATCTTTGTATTATTATTTTCTCCTATTTATATTTTCGAACATATTCAGGCAATTTTTGGAGTGGCTAAATTTTTCAACAAGTGTTATTGGAGCTAGAAAAGCCTAGTTGATATTCAGCATATGCTCCGTGGATGCAACTTCGTCTGATTTTCCCATCAGAAAGGATATCTAAGAGGTTTGTTCGTACGGTGGAGTTAGTGTCACGTGGAGCTCGTAGGCGAAGGAGTTTTAGAGAATCTTGTTGTTGTTTTGATTTCTGCGAAGTTCGTGTTCTCTAATCAATGAAGATAGATTTTTAAATCTAGTGATATTTGATGTTGGAAGTATTTTTTTTCTGAAGACACCGGTAAATTCCTTGCAGAGGAGAGAAGGCTAGATGGTGGACAGAATAATTCACATGAGGATCAAGCATTTTTCGTTGGTGACGGAAAGAGGAGAAACCCTATGAGGAAGCAAGCTTTGAATTGCTGGACCTATGGACAATCTGACACGTTCAAATTGTCGGTAAGGTAGAGCAGGTTTAACAAATATCTTTAGGTTGGTAAACTGAAACACCGAAAAAGACAGTAATATTGTCAGCAAGGTTATTTCGGTATGGGTCGAAGAAATGCTTTTTAAGTGGATATGCTTTTATGGTGGAGCGTGATAGCGAAAGCTATGAAGATCTTCGTTGAGCGAATGTATCAAGGTAGACAATTCACAATGTGTAGATTGTTGGACTTGGATCGATTTGTTGTGCATTTGTTATTTATCCCATCGGATAGAATAAGAAGGTATGTGAGTTATCTTTCCTATTAAGACCCGTTAGTTTATACAAATAATAGTAGAATGTTTTGGGTTATAGAGTATAGGTTAGTTTGTAGAATTATTTTCTTATTATCATTTTCGATGTAGAGTAGGAAAATTGTGTGATTGTACTTTTCAGTGAATTTCTATGGTTGTCCGGATGGGTTTCCTATTCGTTAATGAATCGCACGTTAAATCTTTGTGTTATTATTTTCTTTACACCTTTTTTCTCTAAAAAATTTTGGAGTGAACAAAAGTATCAGTTCTATTCTCGCCAAATCTTCTGGATTTGTTATGAGATGCTCTTAAATTCTAAAACAATTACGCAGGACTTTAAGTAAATAAATTTTAGCGTCTCTTACAAAGTTTTCTTGATCATGTGTCATCAATACCTTATACCGTAAGTGGATAAGGACAGAAATCGAATCGTCTTGTACGAGATTGTAAAGATCCAAAGGAATCTTTGTTATTAATTATATCGCTGACAATTTAGCAATTAACAACGAATTTGAAACGTCTCCATTCACTTAATCCGTACTTAGAGATAATTAAGAAGGTTAAACCTTGGATTAAACGAATCTAGTAACGTTGCCTATTTTTTTTTTTCTTAAAATGTTGTCGTCACTTAGGGGATGAGTCTTTTAGTAATTAAAAAATTACTGCATTGGGACACGCATACATTCCTATGTTGTGAGTGACTTCATTTATTAGCAAAGTCTGTAGGAAGTAACGGAAAAAGCAAAAAAGAAAAAAAGAAGTTTATTAGAAGTATACTCTATAACTTTGTT
This sequence comes from Lindernia subracemosa, assembly GCA_028392965.1. Lineage (NCBI taxonomy): Eukaryota > Viridiplantae > Streptophyta > Magnoliopsida > Lamiales > Linderniaceae > Vandellia > Vandellia subracemosa. The sequence continues at coordinate 481,141 of JAQPCC010000031.1, forward strand.
ATTAATTTAAATCGGAACAGAAGATAAATAATTGTACTTTACAATTAACGATATTAAACAAAAAAATTGTGGTAAACGTATTATATTTGAGATAGTTGACATTCCAACCCATTGATTGGCAATTGGCGGCAACTACTTATGTTACTAGTCTTCTTGTATTTTATCGTAACGTTAATAACTTAGTTTTCACAACGTTACGTACAACTACTGCAAATTATATATATATATATATATATATATATAGTCGCGGCGCCATAGGTATATAATCTGCTAAAATTATGAGTTAAATTTACGTATTTGACTTAGTTTTAATATTTCTTAAATATAGAAATTTTCTTAATATCGACAGCATCACCTAACAAGGCTATAATTAACAATAACATCATTCTGTAACTCTTTCAAGCGGTCCATAGAAGACAGTTTGTTCTATCTAGATATGCCTTATCAAGAACGGTTGAGACACCATCCATTTGTTTTTATGTATTTTATTTTCTTCTACGTATATATATGTTGTTTTCATGTCGTTTCATGAATTTTTGGGGATAGCAAATCATAAACTACGGATTCTTGATGCTCAATTCATAGATTTAAATCGCATTTATTAGATACATCATCAGTACATGTTTTTGAGTAACAAAAAATTAGAAATATTGTTGAAGTCTAAATAATTCCCATCTCTTCTCATTACATTAAATAATAAAACATGATTACATGGGAGAGAAGGACGTGTATGTATATTGTAGGTTAATTTTGTCGTAAACACACACGTAGAGTAACAGAATGTCAAAAATTATTCACATCTCTCCTCATTACATTAAATAATAAAACATGATTGCATGGGAGAGCATAACGTGTATATATATATTGTAGGTTAATTTTTAGTATACACACACGTAGAGTACAAAAAAATTTGAAATATTGTTGAAGTCAAAATTATTCACCTCTCTCCTTATTACATTAAATGATAAAACATGATTGCATGTGAGAGAGGGACGTGTATATATATTGTAGGTTAATTTTTCCTAGACACACACGTATATATATGTGTAACATAATCTTTATATTACTATTTAAATGTAGCTTTCATGTAGTTTTCGCACGTGTTCATTTTGATTTTTTTTTTAAATGTTTAATAAATGAAATTTTCCACTATTAAGAGATCACGCACACGTTTAAATGACAAAACCACTATTTCTACATTGCGGTTAATTTATTTTTTCTAATTAATACCCTCGTGTCCATTTTGCTTATTTTTCTTAAGAAAAAATGTTTAAATAATTTAAATTTCCGACTATTAATAAACCACTCACGTAAACCACCATTTCTATATAGTGGTTAATTTATCCTTTGTAATTAAACGGAAAAAAAAAAAAGAGAGTATATAATATATCAAAGTATAAGCGAGATGCAAAATGGTTTTATTGTCAAGGATGCGTTGGATGCTGCGTTATTAGATCAATTCACAAATATTTGATAATATGAGCGCTACAAATCTTGATACCGACTAACATTCATTGTTTTTTGAACTCTTACATGATTATTCAGTATGAAAATATGAAAAAAAATATCTATATGTCGCAAACCGAGGACTTAGACAATTTTTTTCGAAATAATCTAATCCTGCGCCTTTACGACCAGCTTGTGTCAACAAGATCCCCGCTCCCTCGAGTTCCTTGCTGCCACGATAAGCCTCTCGCACTGCTGCCCTGTTTTGAAAGCGGAAACAAACAAGATAACGATGTTACACGATAGAAGAACACTCAAACCCGCTGAACCAAACACCCCTCGGCCTAGCTTTCACTCACACAAAAACTAGAAGAAAGAATAGGGACTCGAACTACCTATCCACTACGCGGTTATCTCCTATCGTCCCTTCCTGGGATCTTAATCACTCGGCTAACTCGCTCGTGAACCCTACTCGTGATCCCGCCGAATTCTTGCCCCGTGCAGAACTCGATTTGTGACTTGTGTGTGGGTTTTCGATGATGAAGAAGTGCTGGACTTTCTCTCTTTTTACAGGCTCAAAATTCTGCTCCAAGAAAGCTCTAGGATCCCTTGAAAATCTCAACTTCCTTGCTTGAAAAGATCTTTCCTAGATTTGGTCTATTTTGGGTAAGTATCCCCAAAATATCTCAACCACCTTCCTTGCTTTGAACTTGACTTATTCCAGGTCTAGATTCTTCCAAAATCTTGCCCTAGATTCGTCCCGGACCCGTACATGGGCTTGGGCTGCACGAACCATCGAGCCCACCGCGCCACCTCGCGCGCACGCGCGTGCGCCGCTGTGCGCGCGTTTCATGGCTGTGCGCGCTGCCTTGGCCTATTTTTGGCCAAGTCTTGGCCTTGCCTCCTTGGCTCGGCCTCAGCCACCGTGCCGCCGCCGCCGTCGCCGCCAACCGCTGCCTTGTGCCGCCGTGCTCGGCCTGACCCGTGCCTCGCCTCGCCGAACTGAACCTCAGCGTCCGTTCGCCCCGCATGTTGCCAACTAAACCTCAAGATGGTTTCTGCATCGTGCCAAGTAAACCTCAACGTCTGCTTGGTCCGCCCCACATCGCCGCATGCTCCGCGCGCTTGGCTGTTGCGACGCGCACTACCCCACCCTGCCGCGCTTCCATGCCGATGGTGCTGCTGGGCTTGATGCTGTTGGGCTGGCCTGCCCAGCTGCGTGCTGCCTCTGTTGCGTGCGCATGCCGGCCGCGCCGGCCGGCCATCTCGCCATTGACTCATCGGCTCCGGCGAAGCCCCTCGTTACCTTGCCGGACTCCGATCATGCGTTTGGGTAAGAAATCTTCCAAGTGTTGAACCGCTCCAACTATGGCACCTTGGACGTGCCTCATTGCTATCCCGCTTGGCAGTGGTCAAGCTTTGTGACGTGGCACTCACAAAGGTGTAACAATCCTATTTATTAAGTGTGAGAGGTGGATAAAAAGTGTGTAAACTTAATTGTTATTTGATCCTTCTTTTATAATTTATTTTAATATGAGTAATTCAATTATACTCCTCACGTTTTATTTATTTTACTTACTTCCTCACAAATTATTTTTCAAATAATAGTTTATTTATTAAATATTATAAATTACAAATATTTAATATTATATATTTATATTTTAAGGACACATGGAGTGTGTGGAAAATACTAGCATATATTACCCGTAAAGAAGAATTCTTGCATGATTTCTAGATTTTTCTGAGATTTCAAAGATTTTAGAGATTTTAGTTGTTGAGAATGAAAAATGGGCACTCCTATGTATATATGGAGGCGGGAATGTGGTGAAAAGTTATTAAGCTATTAAAAGAAAAAAAAAGTTAATGAACTTTAATTATGTTAGTTGACTCTAAACAATTATTGTTCCTAGATCTGGTCAAAATGTGTTAAAAATTGTGACTAATAATGACTATTACAAATTTTCCCCTTGAATGACCAAAACATACATCTTTTGGTCAAGATTCATCTGTATTAGGTTATGTATCTTTTCACAAAGGTATAACCAATAATTAATTTTCTATTTAATTTCTCCAACATATATTACCCAGAAAAATTATATATAAACACACACACATCTATATATATATTTTGTTCAAGTTCTCTAATAAATTATGGAGTTGTTTTTTACCATTCTCATGGGCAAGTCGGTTATTTGTCTTACTAGAATAATTTGATGTATTACGGTTCTACAAGGAAAAAGAAAACTCATAATGAACTGTAGTTAAATTGTATCGATGAAGTTGAACACAAACTAATCAGTTGACCAGCAACAACTGGGCATTATTTAACGAGCGGAGTCCCTTTCAATTATAAATAAACTAGCAATTTCATTTTAATTTATTACCAAATTGATTCTAATCATCTATTCTATTATATTATATAATATATATATATATATATAGTAAGGGTGGGGTTTATAGTAATCGCATTCTAATTAATTGGTACAATAGATGTAATTACTATTGTGCCGTTTACTTTTTGTTAGTTTAGTATAAACATTAACTTGACAATCAATATTTTAATGTACATACAAATAATATAGAACTAAAATTAGATTAATGATTTGATCTATTATATATTTTGAATCATAAATAAAAATTAAAATATAAAATAGTACTATATATGATAGCACACGCATCGAGTATGCGTAAATTAACTAGTATAATATCAAATTTGGCATGTCATTTATAACTTGTCTTCCAACCAATTTGGCATGTTATATCAAATTATAATTTTATCCTTCCTTTTATTATATATTCCAATAATATCCTCGTCAATCAAATTTTTCTTTTTAAATAAAACTAAGTTAAAATTAAATTATAACTTCATATATTAATATTCTAAATTGCAAATAAATCTTTGTAAAATAATAAGGGTCTTTCATCATTTGAGCCTCCCACGGAATCTTTATAAAATAATATGATACATTTAATATATTAGTTCACACGTATCGAGTGTGCTTAAAATACTAATATTATATTATGATAGAGAATTAGGTAAGTACCACTGCATTTCATATGTCAATTCCATTTAAAAAACTTCCCCTTCAATTTTTAGTTTATTTTAATTGAGTAATTAACAATTTACATTTCAATTTTTTTATTTATTATAAATTATATCTTCACAAGTATAAAATAAAATTTTAAATTATAATTTCCTCCATTAAACATTTTAAATTAATAATTCGAAATACAATAATACTATATATCGTAGCACACACGTCGAGCGTGCATAAAGTACTAATATTATAGTATACAAACCTATCGAATCAATTACACATGACAAGAAATATTCCAGAAAAAGCTAAATTACCATTTAGTAAACGTTAGTTTGCCCTATAAATAGGCCATCAAGAATTACTTGCATGAAGTGCATATTATTACACGGATTGATACATAGACGAGGAGCACAAAGTAGTCACGATGCCGCTTATGCACAGGTGTTTCATACCCCTATCAGCTTCTTTTCAACGGAACCCTTCGTCGCAAAGGCGTTATTGCCCGACAAAAGTTCATTTCTGTCCTAGCGGTAAGACTGTTACAAATAAATCCTCCTCGAAGAAAAGGTGTGGAAAGTTAATGTCTGTTCTCAACGATGAAGAGATGGAGAAATATAATATTAACTTCCGCCATCTCCCACACCCTCTTGAATCTCAATTGCATCTCATGGAGGATGACGATAACTGCAATAATGATAATGAGGGCATAGGGATTCTTGACTTCTTCAGAGGGAAGAATGTCTTCATCACTGGTGCAACTGGTCTTGTAGGCAAAGGTCTCTCTCTCTCTCTCTCTCTCGAAATATTTAAACAACAACAAATTTGATATATATAAACAACAAATTCGACATATATACAACGAAATCAACCGAATTCGAGCAAGATGGAACGAAATATTAGTCAAAAATCGAAAAACCCAAATCAATTTCGAAAAAAAAAACGAAATTATACCCAAATTAATTGATTTCGACGCCGTCTAGCCGAGTTTCCGTGGAGCTTGTTCACCTTTGCCTTCACCGTTGAGCCGCCGTCGATTGCAATGTCATCGTGGTGCCGCCGTTGGGTAGAAGATGTCGCCGTTAGGTAGAAGAAAACGCGCAGGTGAAAAAAAATGAAAAGGAAGAGAAGGGTTTTGGGTTTAAAAAGAGAATGGACGACGGTTCCAGCCCGTAACCGTCGCCTATTCCTATTTTATTTTTTTTTAATTTTTTTATTTTAAAGTATGGGCGACGGTTTCGCCGTAAGAACCGTCGCCTATAAATGTTGTAAACTATAGGCGACGGTTATTCTTTAAGAACCGTCGCCTATAGTCGACTAAATTAAAAAAAAAACAAAAAAAATTAAAAAATCCCGCGCGCCGATTATAGGCGACGGTTTTCTGGAAACCGTCGCCGATAGTGCCGTAGCCTATAATTATATTTGTACTAGTGAATGAATTTGCGTGGTAGTAAATTCACTAGATTAATGGAGTCGTTGCATTCGTGGAGATGTGCAAATCTTCAAGGATGCAGACGATTTCAGACGGAGCTCGAAGAACTATTCGATCGCCATTCACGGAACCTTCATTTATAGGAAGAACGATAAGAGAAAAATTATTACCGTTTGCAATGATGCGTCGTGTAACCGGCTGTTACATGCATCATTGCATAAAAAGTGATGTATCATGTTAGGAATCCATTTCTAGTGCTCAAATGTCATGTTATCTTTGTCTAGGGACCAAATTGTAGTTTATGATAAATAGGGACTGATGTGATATATACCAAAGTATGCTTTGGTATATATAAGGCAAGTGTGTGTATTTTACAGACAACTTGAGCACACCTTGAGCGAGGCTCCCTCTCATTTTAATATCTCTCTCTTCATCACAGTAGATTAAGCTTAATTGTGGAGATGTATATGGATTGCTTGTAGAGAAAGCTATTGGATTAAATGAAGATTGATTGATGATTATCTATTGCTTCCGCGCGCTAATTACAAAGGTGAGTCAATCGATCTTAATTCTCAAGTTCAAGTTCATCTTAATTCGTTGGATGTTAAATCTGAAACCTACAATTGGTATCAGAGCAAACTTGTTTGTTGATTCTGTGTTAAATCTGCTTTGATTGAGCTTAATTTGCTGATTTGAGTTGAATCGCTGATGTTTGAAGTGACTTTGGTTCGACACTGTTCTATCTGATTTTCGCCTGATTTCTGTGTTAATCCAGTGTTAATTGTGTTAATCGAGTGATAGGTAAGCTGCGTCGATGCATATTGTTCGATAATTGTGTTCTGATTAAGCAGAAATTAGGATTTGAGTGAAAAATAGGACAGTTTGCTGGTTTTCGCCAGATGAATGGCAGTTTTCGCCAGTTGAACAGCTGTTTTCGCCAGTTGAACAGCTGTTTTCGCTACATGAACAGCGGTTTTCGCTACATAAACTAGTATTTTATAAGCTAAATCGGTGTTTACTTGTTTAATTACGTGTTTTTTAGCTGATTTGACTTATTAGCGAAAACCAAACCTTTTCAGCGAAAACCAGTTTTCGCTAGATTTATTGGCGAAAACCTTAAAGCTTTTCGCCATATACTGTTTCAGCGAAAACCTCAAAAGTTTTCGCCAGACACTCAGCGAAAACCTATAACTTTTCGCTATATATACTGTTTCAGCGAAAACCTAAACTTTTCGCTACATTTCTTAGCGAAAAGTTCATTCCTAGGGAAACCAGTGGCCAGCGAAAACTTAAAACTTTTCGCCAAACACTGTTCACACGAGAAGTTTTAGAGTTCACAACTTAGCAAAAACCTAATCTTTTCGCCACTTAGCGAAAACCTCAAAGCTTTTTGCTACATACTGTTTCAGCGAAAACCTAAGCTTTTCGCTAGACTTCTTAGCGAAAACCTAGAACTTTTCACCACTTCGCGAAAACCTCAAAGCTTTTCGCTATATACTGTTCTAGCGAAAACTTCATTTTAGCGAAAACCTAAACTTTTCGCTACATTCTTAGCGAAAAGTTCATACCTAGCGAAAACAGTGGGCAGCGAAAACTTAAATCTTTTCACTATACTGTTTCAGCGAAAACCTCGAAAGTTTTCGCCACATACTGTTCACAAAGTTTTCGACGGTTTTAGGTAGCAAAAAAAAAAAAAAACAAAAAAAAAAAACAAAAAAAAAGTCCTAAAATTTTTATTTTTCACTTTGAGATTTTTTTTGTACGTACTTTATATAGGTTCCTGGTTCATACGAAAAAGTTTCGTGTAAACGAAATTTTTTTTGGACTTGTAAAATTTTTCGGTACAAAAAAAACAATTATTCTCAGTACAAGTTTTTTTTAAAATTATTTAAAAAAAAAAAAAAAATATTTGATACCTAAAACTTCCGAAAATTATTTCAATACGAAAACATAGCATAAGTTGACTAAAAGTCAAAATAAATTGAAAATCAAAATAAATCAGCTAAGACTTTAAGTCAATATTTTTTTTAATCAACAAAACAAGACGATCAATATAACATCCAACATATTTTGAGTCAAAATTAAAATCTCCAACATTCTATAAAACCAATACAATATCTGTGAACTTAATATTGGTTTTTGAGCTGAAACGCTAATATTGGAGAACTATTCGAAATTAGTCAAAATTAAAATTTCCAACATTCTATACCAATTATAATTTGCAAAATTAATTGGTCTGAACTGAAAAGATAAAATGGATAATTACTTAAGCGAAAATGATCTAGAACTTAAAGAAATCAAACACAACCTAGATCTAATTGAAAAATTATTAAATGAAAAACATCATAAGAAAAAGTCTTTATCTTCTTCATCTTCCTCAACAAGCTCAAAAACTTCAAGCTCAAAACATAAGAGAATACAATCTGAAATTATAGAACCTAACAATTCTCATGAACAAAAGATTATAAAAGAGCTAGAAGATAAACTCGCAAATAATGAGCGTATCCTAAGAAATCATTTATTAGAAGAAGATAATCTTAGGAGATGCTTAGATAGTGCAAATGAAAAAATAATAAGTTTAACAACTAAGGCAGACTCACAAGAAACAAAAATATGTGAATTAAAAACTACTTTGTCTGCGTGCGAGGAAGAAAAACAAGGACTTTTACAAAAATTCTCATCCACAAACAATGAAAAGGAAATGGTCAATAAATCAGAAGCAAGGCTAGCTAATAACGAGAGTGTTCTAAGAAAACATTTAGAAGTTGAAGTTAGTCTTGAATGTCAATTGACCAATGCTAAAGATGAGCTTGTGAAATTAAAATTTAAGGCAGAAAATAATGAACCGAACATATCTGAATTAATAACAAACATAACTGCCTATAAAGAAGAAATTAAAAATCATCAAGCTCAGAATAAATGTCTTTCAGAAGAATGCAATAAATTACGCATTAAAAATAAAGAACTCGAAATACTTATTGCAAAGAAAGAAACTGAGCTAAAATTGTCTCAAAATAAATCCACTCAAACAAATGAGACAATGCCTATAAAAAAGGAACATTCTATACAAACTATAAAACCCGAATATAATTGTGAAAATCCAGAAACCGAACGCAAAATTGCCGAGTTAAATTCTCTTCTGGAATCGCAGCAAAAAGGGTTTCAAGCTAAAATTGATGAACTTCAAAAGGAGAATACATTTCTCAAAAATTCCTACAAAATAGGCGCAATATCAACTTCTTACTCTGTTAAAAGCGAACCATTAAAAAACATATCTCCAAAACAGAATAAGAAAACACCACGAATGACTAAAGCTATCAAGAAAGAAAGAATTGAGGAAGATAAATCATTTTTTATCAAAACAAGCGAAAATGTTTCCTCCTCTATTTCTAAAAAGGTAATTTCTAAAGTCATTCAAAAGATAAAGAAAGAAAGAATAAAGAAAGAAGCTACAAATATTAAAACAGACAATTCTACATTTTTTACTAAAACTGAAATATCCAAAAATAATAATTGTCTGACAAATAAAAGTAACTCATTTTATGAAAACACCTATGTGAATGATGTGATTCTTCCTAATAGGAAATACGACAATTCTATATTGAATGCTATTGATTCTATTAGTTCGTATTCCTATCTCAAGTACCCAGTCAAAGTCAAATCTGAAAAACATCTTCAACGACTGGCGAAAGAGAAAATTTTCTCAACTAACAATAGACACACATTCACCCGTGCTAAAAATGATAATTTCAGAACGGTACAAATTTGGAAACCTAAGCTAGAAATGGAAATAAGTAGTCCTAAACAAACGTGGCTTCCTATGACTACTTTATCTGCTAATTTTAATTCCGAATTTGAACCTTATGAGCTTTATAAGATTACTGCTAATCAGGGAGGACCCGTCCAAAAATGGGTACCAAAGTCCCGCTAATTTGTTTTGCAGGATCCCGATTATGCGTAGGTCCTCGGGTTGCTTCACACGCATAATCGATATGAGCTGCAGGCAACCACCAATTCCCGACACGTGTGGTATTCGAGATTGCTCCACACCCGTGATCGGTATGAAATGTGAGCAATCATACTATATAAATAAATATGTTTTTAGATTTTACATTAAAAAAAAAAAAAAAAAAAAAAAAACTTTTCGCTAACTTTTCGCTCACTATTTCACCGAAAACAGTTTTCAGCGAAAACCTTCTCTTTTCGCTAACTGTTTTCGCCATTTTTTTTATATATATAAATATATATATATATAGGTATAATAAAAAATAATAATAAAAAAAAAAAAAAAAACTTTGTACCATTACTGTCCTAGATATTAGATATAAAAAAAAAACTTTGGCTGAAAAAGAGATAAAAAAAAAAAAAAAAAAAAAAAAAAATCTGAGCTTCATTGCTAAAAGAAGATGGCTTGAATTTCATTGTCAAAATAGGTACATTACTGTCCTAGATATTAGACTTCATCTTTAGTACTGAGTTTCAAAGGAAGTCTAATGTATCATTCTTAGTACCTAAAAATTTGTCTATGTCGTCTTTACATTCTTTATATATTTAGATGGGGAGTGGATAGACAGATAGACAAGGCGCATGAACTTCAAAAGAGCACATTACTATAGTTCTCATATAACAAGCGTATATGGTTTAGGGGGAGTGATACTTATGAGTGCAGAAGGCACATTTAAGGGGGAGTGTTACTCCATGTATAAAGGGCGATTGATCTTTGTAATATGCAATCCTCAAAAAGCGCATCTATTTAGGGGGAGCAGGGGCATCATATTGTTACAAGCGCACCATTTTAGGGGGAGAGTTACCTAAAACGGCGCAAGAGCTTAAAAAAAGGGGGATGCCCTGAAGACAACTTTCGTACTTTGACGGGGAGTGCTACCTCAACCCAAAAAGCACAAAGACACAAAAAGAGGTGTTCACATACCTGTTCCCATGGTTCAGTTAATCCCAAACTGTACCTATCCCAGGAACAACCCCGAGTGTATGTGAGGGTTTTGAGCGAATCACGATATAATCATTACACCTCAACCACAAACTATCCGGGCCATAACCATTATAGGTACAGGACTGATTTTTCAGATCCCGGGTAGAAGACGCCTCATCGGGTCCAAAGGCGCATGCACAACCCTTCCTAGCTACTCATTTGTCTCCCTAAAGACAAGTGTTTCAATATCTCACGGGGAACCGCATATGCTATCACCGTTTCAGTTTGAAGCGGGAGATATTGAATCTAGTGGTCCACAGCCCCACACCACGACTTTATTCTATGCACTTAAACGTCTAGTGTGTCCCATAGCCTAAAAAGTTTTCTATTTTTTTTAGGACACATACATTATTTTTACACATACTATGCAGGTCTATGTGACCTAGCCCGAACTTCTGTAGACACATTTCTGACAAATGTGCTTCTATGATCAGAAGGAAATCCTGCTGTTGCAACATCAAAACAACAACGGTAGCAGGCCATCTTCTGGAGCACGACTCTAGAACGATGTCAACGGGTTGCCTATGTGGCCCCGTAGTCCCTTCAAATGCAAGTCTTTGTGACTTTGCATCAACGACCAAGAGTGACATCTAGGGATGTCTCACGATGATTGGTCGTCGGTCCCGTTTTCAGGTTACTTCATCCGGACTTCAACATCAACACGCTCCGCGCTTACACGAGGAATCGCCTTGATCCGTAGGCATGACGATACAATTGAATTGCCATGAGGGGGAGAAGTATATCAAGGAGGCCAAGCACGTGATATCATTAAAGAAGCCGAGCTTACACCGCACGTGCCGAACCACAACAAACACGACCTCTCTCCATGGCATAAGCATAAACGAAGAGTCAATGTCCTTAGATCTGCACAACTCTGATCTATGCAAGAAGGTGATAAAAATTCAAAGTTGCAAAGAAGAAAGGGGGAGCATGTACATAAGGGGAGAAAGAAGATTCTCCAGAAGCCCTCAACCTTTTCTTCAAGAAGCAACGAAGAACGTGTCTAATCCACAATTGAACACAAAGGGGGAGATTATTAGGAATCCTTTCTTGTATTCAATCGATGATGAAGACTGAAGATCATTAAAGACAAAGACTATTGGCGCTTCAATGACATTTGAACACTAAGGGGGAGATTGTTAGGAATCCATTTCTAGTGCTCAAATGTCATGTTATCTTTGTCTAGGGACCAAATTGTAGTTTATGATAAATAGGACTGATGTGATATATACCAAAGTATGCTTTGGTATATATATGGCAAGTGTGTGTATTTTACACATAACTTGAGCACACCTTGAGCGAGGCTCTCTCTCATTTTAATATCTCTCTCTTCATCACAGTAGATTAGGCTTAATTGTGGAGAGGTATATGGATTGCTTGTAGAGAAAGCTATTGGATTAAATGAAGATTGATTGATGATTATCTATTGCTTCCGCGCGCTAATTACAAAGGTGAGTCAATCGATCTTAATTCTCAAGTTCAAGTTCATCTTAATTCGTTGGATGTTAAATCTGGAACCTACATATCATCTGGCATTCGAAACTTCAATCTTCAACACATATAATATTAGAAGTCGTGATCATCTTCGAACGGATTTATCATTGCTTACGGCGTCATAAGTGTGGAAAACGACGAAACCAAATGCAATCTTTCAACAGAATGCATTTACCATAATTAGTCTCTCTAATGGAGGGCAGAAATTTTAAAGAGAGTTTATAGACTGAACAAAATCTATTTATGTTATTTACTACTTTTCGACCATACCATACCATTGATTGAGGGTCAGCGTAAACGTATTAATTAAATAGTCAACCTTGTTATAATCAAAACATGGATGATTCGATCGTTGAACAAATCAACTTTATAAAACGCTTCTACCAAATACTAAACTTTTTCAACTCAGTATAGGCGAAGACTTTTGCTCTCCATAAGTAGTCCAAACATCTAAATTTAATAGAAGTCAAAACTTCATATGAACACTTTTAGGGTTTGTTTGGCTCATAGAAATTACTAAGGAAAGGAAAATGAAATGGAAAAAAAAACTACTTATATTTGTTTGATTGAAGAAATAGATAGAAAAAGAAAAGAAAGGAAAATTTGGGTTTTGTTTATACTTAAAACTAGGAAAAACATTTCTTTACCAAATACTGAGGAAAATGAAAGAAATTATTTTCCCACCAATTTTCTTTTCCACACCACTTCTTCAAACCAAACACAGTGTTAACGATTTACTTTAGGAAATAATATGTGATAGAATATCCAAGAAGCAAACAAAAGAAATGGTTGTTAACTAAGAAAAAAAAAGAAGAGAAGAAACCCTTAGCTGGCAAAGGGGGAAAAAAGAGTGTTCTAACTAACTTGTTCTAACCTTGACAAGTAATTTCTAACATTAATAAAACATCAAAGTCCAACTCGATTGCTCAGATTTGTGTGTATATGTTATGTATATATATAGATTTTAAGCCTCTTGCAAGAACCATATCTCCCAGCCATGGCTTACAACTTGGAGATCTTGACGAAAAACCTCGACGAAATCTTGCAGCAAAAAATTAGGGTTCTTACGCATCACAACGAACTAAAGTTCTCCGTCCTCCTTCGAAAGATTACCTCTCTGAGACGTCTCCTCGAAAAAGCCTCAGACATACGAGATAAAGAAATAGAAGCTTTCGAGGGCGAAATCAGAGACGTATCTCACGAAGCGGATGACATCATCGAGGCTGTTCGACTGCGCAATATTGCGGCAAGCGCCTCCCTCGCATTCCCGATAGAGCTGAACGACGTAATGGACAGATTCGAAGCCGTCCGTGTGAAGTTGATGAAGATCGAGGATAAAAAAAGCTGGCCTTCGGACGCATTAGCCGACTCGATCATCGTCTCGTCAGATACGACGAATAAGACGCAGCAAGACGTTGTGGTGGGATTCGACGCAGACGCACTTCAGTTGAAGGGACGTCTGATTGGCTCGACGAGGAAGCTCGAGATCATACCCATCGTAGGGATGGGTGGAATAGGCAAGTCGACGCTGGCCCGAGAAATCTACCACGACGCGCTGATTAGCTCCCATTTTCAAGCCCGCGCTTGGGTTACCGTGTCCCAAGACTACACGGCGCAGGCGATTCTACGGCAGCTTCTTGGCTGCATAGTCGGGAAACTTTCCGAAGAGATGATGCAGGCGACAAACGACGAGCTGTCTCACATGTTATACCAGAGCTTGTTCGGCAAACGGTATCTAATCGTCGTAGACGATATATGGAGCACCGAGGCTTGGGATGAGATGAAACGGTACTTTCCGACGGAAGAACAGCTAAGGAGCCGCATACTGCTGACCACCAGGGTGCTGGACGTGGCTCGGAAAGTGGACGCCTCGTGCGAGCCCCATGAGATGCGTCTTCTTAGCGACAGCCATAGCTGGGAACTTCTTCGGCGCAAGGCCTTTGGAGGAGAGAGCTGCTGCCCTCCTTCGCTGGAGGGAATCGGGCGGAAGATCGCCAGAAACTGCGGAGGCTTGCCCCTCGCGCTTTCAGTGATCCGAGGCGTGCTGTCGGCGGCGAACAGAATGAGAGCTGATGAGAGTTTATGGCGCCAGCTCGAAAGAGACGTCGCTTCCGTCGTGGAAGAGAAGGACGGCAACTTCTCCAAGATTCTGACGCTGAGCTATAACCACCTGCCGTACCACCTGCGGCCGTGTTTTCTTTACATGGCAGCTTACCCAGAAGATGTCTACGCCGACGCCTCGACGCTCGTAAGCATGTGGGTCGCCGAGGGCTTCTTGAAGCCAATCGAAGGCAAAACCCTCGAAGAAGCTGCCGAGGAATACCTACAGGCCCTCGTCGGCCGAAATCTCCTATCGGTTCGACAGCATAAGTCGAATGGAAAGGCAAGGAGCTACGGCGTCCACGATCTACTGAGGGATTTATGCGTGAGAAAAGCCCGGGAAGAGAAGTTTATCTGGGTCATGAATAGTAAGAAGGGGGCGGCGGATGATCATCATGGGTGCTTTCGCCGTCGGGTGAGCGTTCATTCTTCGTATAAGATTAGCGACGTTTACGACTCGGTAAACTACATGTCAGCGGCCCGTTCTTTCACGTGCAACGGCCATGCCCGTTTTGCGTCGAGCGAGATACTCTCCCCCATGTTCGTCGACTCGAAATTTCTGAGGGTGCTCGACATATTTCGCATGACGGCGTTTCCTAGGTTTCCCCACCAAGTATTGCAGCTTGCCAACCTACGGTTCTTGGCCATCACCACCTTGTCGGACATACCTTCCGACATATCCAGGCTGAGGAACCTTCAAACACTAATCGGCAAGTTTAAGATCACTCACAGCCGCTGCGACACGCCTTCGGAGCTGTGGGACCTGCCGGAGCTCAGGCACGTCAAGCTGAGGAATTATTACATTCAGCTCGATTCGAACTACTACCCATGCGCCGCGACGAAAGAGAAGCTGCAAACGCTGCACTACGTGGATTTGGCCGCGCTGGTCATGTTAGTGGACAGAATCCCAAACGTAAAAAAGCTTGGGATCAGCTCTAAGTTTGGCGGTTACAGAAACGCCGATCTCAGGCGCCTCGGCGGGCTCGAAGCTCTCAAGTGTTGGGGGGACAGATCAAAATCGAACGACTTGGCCGTCGTACCGAAGTTCGACCTCCCAGACTCCATCAAGAAGCTGACGTTTTCCCGCTATACGATAAGCCAGTCGTTCATGAGCGCCATCGGGTCGTTGCCGAACCTTCAAGTCCTCAACCTTAGAGAATGCAAATTCCAAGGGCAAGAAACGACCGAGGCGGCATGGGAGCTAAACGAAGGAGAATTCTCATCGTTGCAGTACCTTCGGCTACACAAGGTGGAGCTGGCTCATTGGAGATCGGCTGACGATGGCGCCTGCCTACCGAGCCTCAAGCGCTTGGTGGTTCAAAAGTGTAAGAAGTTAGAGGGGATTCCAAGCAGCTTCAGAGACATTTCGACGCTCGAAAGAATCGTGTTGGATGATAGAAACCCTAAGCTTGCGGCTTCGGCGGCGCAGATTGAGATTGAGCAGCGCGAGTATGGTTACGAAAGCCTTCAAATTCTGATCCAACGAAGTAGCCGGAGATTGGTGAAAAGATGATTTTCAGGCAAGGCAAGCTGGTAAGAAAGAACCATCCAAAATAGTTAATATATACTGCTGTTGTTATATAAATTAATTATATGCTGTGAAATAATATACTGGGGGTGTCTTAATGGTAGGCCTTGACGTACATTATTAATTATTTGGTTTTCCTAATTTCTCAATTTTGATGAAAATAAAAGTGTGCTCAACTTATTAGTTTTGGATCATCGCCTATATTATATCCATACATTCTTCTTCTCACACCCTTCAACGATCACACACACACACACACACACTCACATTATATTAAGGTTTTTCGTTTATTTGAGATTAGGGCTTTCTTTGAAGCAATAAGGAAGGCAATAATAATATTATTAACCTCAGCCCGCCCAACGATTGACTTGATATATTAGTCATGAAACTCTATTCGACGGAATTTCATATAATGCAAGCAGAGCCACATTTATTATTATTATTATTATTATTATTATTATTATTATTATTATTATTATTATTATTATTATTATTATTATTATTATTATTATTATATATTAAGAGTGAGGGACTTAGAGTAACTACCTTCCAATTAATTGGTATGGCATGTGTAGTTACCATTTTGCCCTTTACTCCTTAAGTTTATTATTATATTAATCTATCTATTTTATTAAGGGTAATATTGTAATTTTTCAATTAATTAATATGACAAGTATAATTATAATTTTGCCATTTACTTCTTAAGTTTATTATAATATTAATTTATAGTAATTACTTTTTATATACACACAAATATTTAGTTAAAATTAAATTTATGATTTCGTTTATTAAATATTATTAATACTAAATAACAAAGTAAAATATAAAGTAATATTATATATATATATATATATATCATAGCACACGCATTGGATGTGCGTAAAGTACTAGTTATTATTAAGGCTGATTTATTCTTTGGAGTAAAGTCTACTTTAATCAATTCATAAATTTAAGACGATGAATATGCCTGTGATGGATTAAGGACTAATGATGACACGCTAAGAGCATCTTGAACGGCCATGTATTCTTGGCGTTTGACGCCATGAATGGCGTTGAGATATCTCCAAAGGAACTGTAAACGCTACGCCATTGATGGCGAAAGTTACAGTGCCACGCTATGTTGAGTGGGACACTGTTCACACGCCAAACTCTTTTTCTCTCTGTTTTTTTTTCTGTTAATTTAGATTATAGACTAAACGATTTCTTTGGTGGAGATAGTAAAGTGTGAGATTGAATTGGAGAATCAATTTTGTATCACAGTCAAGAGGAGGGAGAACGATGAAAAATTGGGGGAATTGATTTTATAATTACAATTATACCCACTGAATCACAATTGCAAAACTGTCCCAATACAAATAAGTTATTATTATTATTTAATTCATATGGATTTTTTTTAATAAAAGAACATCGAATTATAATAAAATATAGTGCACATTTAAATGTTGGTTATTTTATTATTTATTTAAAATTATTTTACAATACATATTTTGTTTAATTATGTGATAAACTGATATTAATTATTATTATTATTTTGTAGAATTTAAAAGTTTCACTATTTTTTTAAAAAAAATATGATTATAATTAAATTTTTTAACTTGAAGGAATAGACTGAAAATATTTTTCTATAGAGGTAAATATAGAGGGAATAGTTGGAGTATGATGACACTGTTCAAACGGTAAATTTGGAGGAATTGCACTGTAGCAACTCTATATATGGACCAATGGTTGGAGATGGCCTAAGAATGAGAACGAGGTGTTCAAAGGTTTTGTATTTATAATTAATTATTATGTAATCAACGGGGGTGAGAGTGACGAGAATTATCTATCTAATCCAAATTCAATCGTTCATATTAAATAATAAAATGAATATAAATTAAATATTGACTCATTTAGGTGGCTTGATCTCGATTTTACGTTATTTAAAAAAAAATTATACTTTTTTTTATCGTAATTGACGAGCATTATATGTGAAAACAGACATGATTAGAAAGAAACAAAATAAATGACGTAAAAAATAATTAAATAAAAAAAAGAGAAGAATATTCCCCAATGAATCGTTAGCACGAGTGCCATTAACATGTAAGGCTCGTTTGGTTCGTGGATTTATATTTAGGAGGATTTAAATTAATAAGGTTTATATAAAACTAATTAGTGGATATAAAATAAAATGTGTGTTTGGTTAACGCGTTTAAATATTTCCATCTGAGAAGTGTGTTTATTTAAACCATTGGGTTTAAACTTAATATATGTAAACTCATCATTTATATAAACCTATGAATCAAACACCTAGTTTTAAATAGAGAGTAATTAGTGATTAGGATGTATTACATCAATGACGTTTAAGAGGGTTCCTAGTCCTAATCAAATTTATAATGACGTTTAAGGTTGTAATTGATTAACCTATGTGTCCTTTCTTTCTTTCTTTCTTTTTTTTCTTTTTTGTATTCTATTGATTTTGACAACTTTGGTCCGACGTATATCATTTCCTTCGAAATCAACACGTGGCATACGAGGAATGGCACCTTCGAAATGATAGGAAAGAAGATTGATATGAGGGGTAAATATGGTAAAATGGACGTCAATCTTTTTTGCATGAACATTGAGGCTGACATTGAGAGACGCTTGGCGAGTTCACAAGACGGTGGTGCAACCATCTCTTACCATTTGTAACGTCTTCTCTTACCTTCTTAGCTCATACTACATACATACTATGTAACACCCGGGGCCGATGAAGGCGGGGAGTGATCGCCGGTGCCAAAGAGGAGCACGGACAAGGAGCGGCTCCCGACGAGGCTTCTAGGCGGAGGGATACATGAATGAACCGATTCCACATCCGAATGAGAGGGATTCTGAGACTGGCAATGTATGGGCGTGTCAAGTCAAAAAGAATGATATAAGAGAATTGATTGTGCTACTCATATCACCAAGATGCACCTTCCTTTTCGGGAGCTCATCCATAAGAACTTCAAAATTAAGCGTGCTTGACTTGAAGTAACACTGGGATGGGTGACCCCCTGGGAAGTAGCTCAGGGTGTGTGCGAGTGAGGACAAAGCACGCTGGAAGGCTAGTGGTGATACAGTGGGGCCAGACAATCAATGAAGTGCAGTGGGCCCAACCCCACAGGTCCTGTGAGCGGGCTGTTACATACTACTTTCCATTTATTTATTAATAAAAATTGCAAATATACTCGAGAAAAACTCACTTTTTGTCAATTCTTCATAGACATGAATAGCCAGATAATTAACTGTGTGTAATATGTATATGGGCTTCGCATATACAAGATTTGAACTAAAGGAGGTCGTTAAGGGGTGACGAAAAACGTGGTTTTTTTAATTCAAGAATCAGAAAAAATTGCCAGAAATAAAGGGGTGGGTTTATTTATTGTGTTTTGAGTGATTTTTTCTTAGCTTTTTAAGGCATAAAGTCTTGCAAGAAAATGTTGTGTTCGTGGTGGAGAGCTTCATCGTCGTCAAAGAAGCTTCTGGGATTCATATTTCCTCTTGCGTTACTTTCGGGGCTTGTGGTTTTATCGGTCTTAAGGCCATCGTTGAATTGGACTTTTGTTCCAAGTTATTCGACTGGTTTAGCTCCGGCGGTTGAGAACGGCGGCTTGGAGTCGGAGCTACGGAGGGGGGTGGTCGTCGTAGGCGGAGATAGGGAGGCGGCTGTTGCGGTGGACTACGGAGTGGCTGCGCCGCCGCTTGTGGTTGAGTTCGGAGAGGCTGAGGCTGGGCCAGAAGCCCCTCTAGCTCCTGCCATATTAAGGGTTTGTTTGTTCTCTATATATCTTTAATTAGAAGTTGATTTGAGCTCTTTTGTTTTATTGCTTGCCCTTTTTATATTTTTGGGTTTTTGCTAATTATAATTGTTTCTTGACTATATAGGAAGAAGAGAATAAGCAAAATACCATAATCAACGACACTCATGTAGGACCATCAAGCCCGAAAATAATCAAGAAATTCACCAAATTACAAGTTTTAGAGGCTAAATTACAACAAGCTCGATCGGCGATTCGAAACTCGTCGGGTCGAACCGAAGAGCACGACCCGGATTATGTCCCGACGGGCCCGATGTATTGGAATCCATCTTCGTTTCATAGGTAATAGAGTCGAATCATCATATGCATGCCTTAATCGTAATAAGAATCGAAAAAATACGATTTTTTTTTTCAGGAGCTATTTGGAGATGGAAAAACAGTTTAAAGTATACGTATACGAAGAAGGCGAACACCCTATATTTCACAACGGGCCTTGCGGGAGCATATATTCGATGGAGGGAAACTTCATATATAAGCTAGAAGTGTCGCATTTTCGGACCAAAGACACCGAAAATGCCCACGTCTACTTCCTTCCCTTTAGCGTGACGTCGATAGTTCACTTCATATTCGATAGAAAAGCCGCCCGCGACCATTGGCTGCCGATGAAAGAAACAGTCAAAGATTACGTCAACCTCGTCGCCGGGAAGTATCCTTATTGGAATCGAAGCCTTGGCTCGGACCATTTCATGCTTTCTTGCCATGATTGGGTGTGAACTTTTAGGGTTTTTAACTATTGATATATACATTTTTTTTTCTATTAGTAGGAGAGCTCATCATTTGCTTTATTTTGTCGATTTAAATAGGGCCCCGAAATATCGAAAGCCGTCCCCGAGCTATACGAAAACTCGTTCCGAGCCCTATGCAATGCCAACACGTCGGAAGGATTCAAACCCTACAAAGACGTCTCCATCCCCGAAATCAACCTCCCCGGCGGCAAAACCAAAGGGATGATCGGCGGGCCGTCCATTTCGAAACGGCCCGTCCTAGTGTTCTTTGCGGGCGGGCTCCACGGGCCCATAAGGGCCGTTCTCCTAGAGCACTGGGAGAACTCAGCCGACGAGGAGGTTCAGATCCACAGGTACCTTCCGAAAGGAGTTTCTTACGCCGCGATGATGAGGAAGTCGAGGTACTGCGTCTGCCCTAACGGGTACGAAGTGGCGAGCCCGAGGATGGTCTAGTCTTTGTACACGGGCTGCATCCCCGTGCTCATTAAAGACCACTACGTCGCCCCCTTTAGCGACGTCTTGAATTGGAAGTCCTTTGCCGTGGAGATATCGGCGGACGAAATCCCGAGGTTGAAGGAGATTCTTGCGGGGATATCGTCGAGGCAGTACATAAGGATGCAGAGGAGGGGCGTGAGAGTTAGGAGGCACTTTGAGGTCAACTCGCCGCCGAAGAGGTACGATGTGTTTCACATGACCCTTCATTCGATTTGGCTTAGGACGCTTAATATGAGACTTCATGGAGCTGAGGATTCATAACAGAGCAGAGAGGCAACAATAGTCATTGATATGTTTGTCTTATTAGCTTCGGCTTGTCTTTACAAATATGTTGGTGTGTAATTCTTTCCAGGCTCATAAAGATTGTAATTTAAAAAATTGGGCTTTGGTTTGAATTTTATAAATTTTCTAAGATAATATTATTCATTGTTTTCGCCTCGATTAAATTGGGTTTTAAATTATTTTAAATTAATAATTTATTAAAATTATAAGATAATATTTTTTTAATATAATTTTATAGATTCAAATAAAATATTAATTAATAATTTTTAATGTAATAAATATTACGGGAATGATTTATAAATTGTTTTTTGTATATATCATTTATTTGTGTTGATACATTTTGATTTTATATTTATATAAAAAAAGTTAGTTTTTAATATCGATAAAATGATAATTGACATACTTTGATCTTGTATTTATATAAGATAATATTTTTTTAATATTGATAAAGTTATATATTGAACCTGAGAATGGAAAATGTGTGAAATTAGAAATTTCTTTTAAATTGAAACTTTTGTTTAATAGATGCATGTAAAACAAAAATTAAGTAGAAGTTTGAGGTGTATTTATAAATTAAATATTTTATTAATTATTTTATTAATCAATATATAAATTAATTATTCTTAATTTATTGAATCTTTAAATTAATAAATTTTGAGGGACATTAATTTATCTATATGTCGCAAACCGAGGACTTAGACAACTTTTTTCGAAATAATCTAATCCTGCGCCTTTACGACCAGCTCGTGTCAACAAGATCCCCGCTCCCTTGAGTTCCTTGCTGCCACGATAAGCCTCTCGCACTGCTGCCCTGGTTTGAAAGCGGAAACAAACAAGATAACGATGTTACACGATAGAAGAACACTCAAACCCGCTGAACCAAACACCCCTCGGCCTAGCTTTCACTCACACAAAAACTAGAAGAAAGAATAGGACTCGAACTACCTATCCACTACGCGGTTATCTCCTATCGTCCCTTCCTGGGATCTTAATCACTCGGCTAACTCGTTCGTGAACCCTACTCGTGATCCCGCCGAATTCTTGCCCCGTGCAGAACTCGATTTGTGACTTGTGTGTGGGTTTTCGATGATGAAGAAGTGCTGGACTTTCTCTCTTTTTACAGGCTCAAAATTCTGCTCCAAGAAAGCTCTAGGATCCCTTGAAAATCTCAACTTCCTTGCTTGAAAAGATATTTCCTAGATTTGGTCTATTTTGGGTAAGTATCCCCAAAATATCTCAACCGCCTTCCTTGCTTTGAACTTGACTTATTCCAGGTCTAGATTCTTCCAAAATCTTGCCCTAGATTCGTCCCGGACCCGTACATGGGCTTGGGCTGCACGAACCATCGAGCCCACCGCGCCACCTCGCGCGCACGCGCGTGCGCCGCTGTGCGCGCGTTTCATGGCTGTGCGCGCTGCCTTGGCCTATTTTTGGCCAAGTTTTGGCCTTGCCTCCTTGGCTCGGCCTCAGCCACCGTGCCGCCGCCGCCGTCGCCGCCAACCGCTGCCTTGTGCCGCCGTGCTCGGCCTGACCCGTGCCTCGCCTCGCCGAACTGAACCTCAGCGTCCGTTCGCCCCGCATGTTGCCAACTAAACCTCAAGATGGTTTCTGCATCGTGCCAAGTAAACCTCAACGTCTGCTTGGTCCGCCCCACATCGCCGCATGCTCCGCGCGCTTGGCTGTTGCGACGCGCACTACCCCACCCTGCCGCGCTTCCATGCCGATGGTGCTGCTGGGCTTGATGCTGTTGGGCTGGCCTGCCCAGCTGCGTGCTGCCTCTGTTGCGTGCGCATGCCGGCCGCGCCGGCCGGCCATCTCGCCATTGACTCATCGGCTCCGGCGAAGCCCCTCGTTACCTTGCCGGACTCCGATCATGCGTTTGGGTAAGAAATCTTCCAAGTGTTGAACCGCTCCAACTATGGCACCTTGGACGTGCCTCATTTCTATCCCGCTTGGCAGTGGTCAAGCTTTGTGACGTGGCACTCACAAAGGTGTAACAATCCTATTTATTAAGTGTGAGAGGTGGATAAAAACTGTGTAAACTTAATTGTTATTTGATCCTTCTTTTATAATTTATTTTAATATGAGTAATTACAATTATACTCCTCACGTTTTATTTATTTTACTTACTTCCTCACAAATTATTTTTCAAATAATAGTTTATTTATTAAATATTATAAATTACAAATATTTAATATTATATATTTATATTTTAAGGACACATGGAGTGTGTGGAAAATACTAGCATATATTACCCGTAAAGAAGAATTCTTGCATGATTTCTAGATTTTTCTGAGATTTCAAAGATTTTAGAGATTTTAGTTGTTGAGAATGAAAAATGGGCACTCCTATGTATATATGGAGGCGGGAATGTGGTGAAAAGTTATTAAGCTATTAAAAGAAAAAAAAAGTTAATGAACTTTAATTATGTTAGTTGACTCTAAACAATTATTGTTCCTAGATCTGGTCAAAATGTGTTAAAAATTGTGACTAATAATGACTATTACAAATTTTCCCCTTGAATGACCAAAACATACATCTTTTGGTCAAGATTCATCTGTATTAGGTTATGTATCTTTTCACAAAGGTATAACCAATAATTAATTTTCTATTTAATTTCTCCAACATATATTACCCAGAAAAATTATATATAAACACACACACACATCTATATATATATTTTGTTCAAGTTCTCTAATAAATTATGGAGTTGTTTTTTACCATTCTCATGGGCAAGTCGGTTATTTGTCTTACTAGAATAATTTGATGTATTACGGTTCTACAAGGAAAAAGAAAACTCATAATGAACTGTAGTTAAATTGTATCGATGAAGTTGAACACAAACTAATCAGTTGACCAGCAACAACTGGGCATTATTTAACGAGCGGAGTCCCTTTCAATTATAAATAAACTAGCAATTTCATTTTAATTTATTACCAAATTGATTCTAATCATCTATTCTATTATATTATATAATATATATATATTATATATATATATATATAGTAAGGGTGGGGTTTATAGTAATCGCATTCTAATTAATTGGTACAATAGATGTAATTACTATTGTGCCGTTTACTTTTTGTTAGTTTAGTATAAACATTAACTTGACAATCAATATTTTAATGTACATACAAATAATATAGAACTAAAATTAGATTAATGATTTGATCTATTATATATTTTGAATCATAAATAAAAATTAAAATATAAAATAGTACTATATATGATAGCACACGCATCGAGTATGCGTAAATTAACTAGTATAATATCAAATTTGGCATGTCATTTATAACTTGTCTTCCAACCAATTTGGCATGTTATATCAAATTATAATTTTTTCCTTCCTTTTATTATATATTCCAATAATATCCTCGTCAATCAAATTTTTCTTTTTAAATAAAACTAAGTTAAAATTAAATTATAACTTCATATATTAATATTCTAAATTGCAAATAAATCTTTGTAAAATAATAAGGGTCTTTCATCATTTGAGCCTCCCACGGAATCTTTATAAAATAATATGATACATTTAATATATTAGTTCACACGTATCGAGTGTGCTTAAAATACTAATATTATATTATGATAGAGAATTAGGTAAGTACCACTGCATTTCATATTTCAATTCCATTTAAAAAATTTCCCCTTCAATTTTTAGTTTATTTTAATTGAGTAATTAACAATTTACATTTCAATTTTTTTATTTATTATAAATTATATCTTCACAAGTATAAAATAAAATTTTAAATTATAATTTCCTCCATTAAACATTTTAAATTAATAATTCGAAATACAATAATACTATATATCGTAGCACACACATCGAGCGTGCATAAAGTACTAATATTATAGTATACAAACCTATCGAATCAATTACACATGACAAGAAATATTCCAGAAAAAGCTAAATTACCATTTAGTAAACGTTAGTTTGCCCTATAAATAGGCCATCAAGAATTACTTGCATGAAGTGCATATTATTACACGGATTGATACATAGACGAGGAGCACAAAGTAGTCACGATGCCGCTTATGCACAGGTGTTTCATACCCCTATCAGCTTCTTTTCAACGGAACCCTTCGTCGCAAAGGCGTTATTGCCCGACAAAAGTTCATTTCTGTCCTAGCGGTAAGACTGTTACAAATAAATCCTCCTCGAAGAAAAGGTGTGGAAAGTTAATGTCTGTTCTCAACGATGAAGAGATGGAGAAATATAATATTAACTTCCGCCATCTCCCACACCCTCTTGAATCTCAATTGCATCTCATGGAGGATGACGATAACTGCAATAATGATAATGAGGGCATAGGGATTCTTGACTTCTTCAGAGGGAAGAATGTCTTCATCACTGGTGCAACTGGTCTTGTAGGCAAAGGTCTCTCTCTCTCTCTCTCTCTCTCTCTCTCTCTCTCTCTCTCTCTCTCTCTCTCTCTCCATCGAAGACATTTTTATTTCTTGCAGCGCTTGTGGAGAAGTTGTTGAGAGCGACGTCGATTGGTAAAGTATATTTGCTAATAAAGGCGGAAGATAATGAGGCTGCACTTGATAGGTTGATCGAAGAAGTACGTTTCTTCTCTTTATGAATATACATCAATGCATCTCTGATCCTATTAATATTTGCTGGCCAAAGAAATGTAATAATATGTTTCTGCTTATATATTATATATTGTTTCAGATCGTCGGTTCGGAGTTGTTCAGGTGTCTTCAAGACAAGCATGGAAATGATTATCAAGCATTTATAAGGGAGAAGTTGATAGCAATTGCAGGAAATATTTGCGAGCCAAACCTCGGAATGGACTCTAAATCTGTACAAGAAATTATGAACGATGTGCATGTCGTTGTTGATTCTGCCGCGAGCACAGTCTTGAACGACAGGTTAACTATATATTCGTACAATGAATATCATAGATCTGAAATTTGATCGTCGTATTAGCGCAGATGTAACGTAATTCATATATCAAAATACATTGTCTCAGGTATGACTCGTCCATTGATATAAACGTGAATGGCTCTTTAAGGCTCTTGAGATTTGCCAAGACATGCAAGAATCTAAAGTTATTTGTGCATCTTTCAACAGGCAAGTAAACGATGAAGTAATGCCATTTACTGTATTGTAGGAAATATATGTGTCGAATGAAAAGGTTGTAATATTTGCAGCATATGTTTGTGGAAGAAAAGAGGGACTCATACCTGAGAAACCATTGATAATGGGTCAAAATGGGAGGAACATAAAAGATGACAACGACATATCTTTATCTCCTCGACTCGACTTAGCCGATGAGATAAGTCATGCTATGATATCATACAAAGCATCACAAGACTACGATGTAGCCAAACATCTCATACAACTTGGCAAGGAGAGGTAAGTACGTAATTTATAATCATAATGATTTGAATTTGACTTTCGTCCAAATCACAGGCCATGACTTGAAAGTGCTAGTTTTGTTTTTTTTTTCTGAAACTTGAAAGTGCTAGTTACTTATCGAATCTCAGAATACTTTTACAAGTAATGTGATTACTTGCAGAATCATCATGCGTTTTACGCCAATTTCATTTGGTAATATTGCTATTTTCTAACCGTTTTTTGGTCCAAAAACTACATTCAGGACGAATATATTCGGATATTACAACACATATCATCTGACGAAAGCTCTAAGCGAAATGGCAATCGAAGAAATAAGGGGAGACACTCCTATTCTTGTACTAAGGCCAACTTGTATCGAAAGCACTTATGCGGATCCTTTTCCAGGATGGATACAAGGAATCAAGTAACATAAATATCCAACTTTCAAATTTGACTTTTTTTTTAATTATTATTTTTTTATTTTTGAAATATAAATTATGTATAGATGATGCATTCTACCGTCGCAGATGTTACGATCCAGTTATATCCTCCTACGGGAAAGGTGAACTTCCTGCATATTTGGCTGATCCCCGACAACACATGGATGTCGTAAGCTACGACCTAACACGCATATAATTTCCTTACAAATTCACAATATTGTTAGCAATCGGTACATCTCCTACATCATTACATGCTAATCAATTATTTGTTATCGAATTTTAGATCCCTCTAGACTTCGTCGTACACACGACGATTGCAAGTATTGCGAAGCATGGAAGCATATCCAAACCACACTCAAGTGTATACCACGTGGCACCTGGCGTGGCCAACCCTCTCCGATTCGAAGAATTCTTTGAAATCCTTGAGGAGTATTTCAACTCGAAAAATAGCGCAAGCGTACCAAAAATCAGGTTTTTCGACAACTACAGCGATTTCTCAAAGTACATCCGGGACGCACTACTGAGCCGGCATGCGGGTGATAAAAAGCTCCACAGGCGAATCGAAGCGAGGATAGCCTATGCTGAACAACTCTGCAAGTTGTATGAGTTCCTTGGATTCGTAAAAGGAAGGTACAAACTTCATTTAATTAAAAAAAAAAAAAGTTTTATTTGGCTTTCTACACTTTTAATTCTAAGCTATGATTGTTTTGCAATTGAAGATTCCGTACGGACAATACGAAGAAGTTATTAGAAGAGATGTCTGAAGAAGAGAAATTGAATTTTGAAATTGATGCAACGAAAATTGACTGGAGAGAGTATCTCATGGAAACCCACATTCCAGGCTTGGAGAAATATGTCTTAAACCGCAATAGAGTATCCTTCTAAATATTTATGTATGTATAAAGCATAATGTGTTCATGACTGTTTTCAATATCTCATCTGCAAATTAATTATACGAAATATGTTATGTTGTGTGCTCAGCTGTAGTAGGAAAAATTACCTTCGGCACATATATCATTATATTTTCTAATAAAAATAATTTCGATGATTGAATTAAAAAAAAAAAAATTAGGGGGTGTTTGTTTTGGGGGTGGTCCTACAAAACATCATGATGATCCTCTCTTTCGCCCCACATTACCGTGTTTGTTTAGCCAACGTGATGAGTTATCACCGAAATTAAGGATTACCTAGGTAATGAAAATGAGATGA
The DNA here is from genome assembly GCA_028392965.1 of Lindernia subracemosa. Taxonomy (NCBI): domain Eukaryota; kingdom Viridiplantae; phylum Streptophyta; class Magnoliopsida; order Lamiales; family Linderniaceae; genus Vandellia; species Vandellia subracemosa. The sequence goes on from JAQPCC010000031.1 coordinate 509,482, forward strand.
TACTTAAAGTTTATGATCACTTCAAAATATATAGGTGATCATCCATCACTTTGATGTGTGATGTTTCTAATTTATTTGGACAAAAATTTCCCATATATTTAAACATTCGTCCCTTGTATATCCTTATCTTCATTTTCAAACTTTATTATTATGACTTTTCTCTAGCATGAGTGATTTTCCTGAGAGTTCTTTTATCTCTCGTATAAGACCCTCATCCTTCTCACCGAAAGTTTCCTCCCCTCACTATGATAAGCAAAAGAGTCAAATGGCTTAAGTTGGAACCGTCAAGACGTAGGTGAATCTTGTTTAAATAGTTCATCAGATCGGATACCTCGATGGAAATCTTGTTTCTGATCGAATTTCATCAAGGACTCGCTCAACATGCATAACTTTTTTGTGGAGGCAAATGGCAAGACGAGCGGAGTTTTACTGCTCAGGAAAAAATCCATTGATGTGTCTCTGATTTCGTACTCTAAATTTCACATCGAGGCAAATGCGGACCAATGGCTATGCGTTGGTGATTTTAATGAGGTTTTATCTAACGACGAGAAGATATGTGGTAGAATTTGACCAGCTCGGCGTGCGGTCCGCATGATCTTGATGACACGCTCGAAATACTAGCAAGTGTATTATATCGTGCAAATAGTAAAATAGACGTAAGTTCGAGTATCGATCCACGAGGATAGCTCGATTAATTCGAAGATATTATTCCTACTTCGAATTTAGACTAAGGTAATTTTTATGATTTTTTAAATATTGATTTGCAACGAAACAAATAAAAACGCAAATAAGAATTAAAAGCAAATAAAATAAAGATATCGATTAATCAATAAACGACAAACGTGATTAAAGCACATACTCGGCACAGATTAATCCTACGTGTTCATGCAATCAATCTTATCTAACCAATATGAATCTAGTTAAGGTAGAAATTCCTAACATACAAGCTAACTAGCAACCCTATGCGATAGTGAATCAATCCCTACATTTCTATATGACTGTAGTTACTCCGCACGCATTCGACTTTATGAATTTCCCCGAGTTTAGACGCTTTCGCCGCCTAAGGTCTCGGAAACCACACATACGAAATCGAATTCCATCTCTGGTTGGTTTTACGTAGTGGTATTCGATGTTTTGTTATAACCGGTCTAATCACCTTTTCGGTCTCATGTACTAGGTCAGGAATCATGTATGTGGTGCCGATCACATACACGCACATTAAGCACAAATAAAGAATGCGTAACTCAACTCATACGATTAAATAAAATACGAATAACATTATTACGTAGTAATAATCCGGCCTAACATGGCCTTAATCACAAAAAAAATAATTTAAGCTATCATAGGAATAAACGAAATCAACAATGAATCAAAGGAAAACATTGTCAAAAATGAAATATTAGAGATAAAGAATCCGCCCCTTCACGATGCTCGAGTATTCACGCGTCGCTTTGGTATCCCCCGTCGTGTGAACGAGGAAGAATCGCCTCAGAGACCCCGAGATCGGCTCCTTGTTCTCAGATTTTATTCTCGGCCGTCAAGATATTGTCTTTCTCGTCTCAGCCGTCAATGTTATTCTGCCCTCAATCCTTTCTTTTTTTCTCGTTTGTCATCTCTTGGGGCTTTTTATAGAGTTATAATCCATAATGGGGCGATTTTTTCTCCTTTGTTTGAAGATAAAGCTCAACTTCAAATTCCAGCTTTGGACCTCGTGCATGCCTCTCAGTCATAACTTACGTGATTACTTTTGTGTCTTTGTCCCATAGAATGATTATGTTAGCTTTCCCAGCCTTAATAAAGTGGTTAGTGAAACCAATGAGCAGCAATTTTGGTGGGCTACAAAGCGTGTGAGCTGCTTCTGTGGTTTGTGTTTGTGCGATCTTCACGGCCAGGTGGTTTCTTTTACTTACATCTAAATATTCTCGTTTTTGTCCATTTTCCTCCTATATCTGCAAAATATAAAATATCCGTTCAAACTTAAGATATCCGGGAATATTTAGATAGATAACAAGTGAAACACACTTTTATGAGGTATAAAAGTAAGGTAAAATCCTAACTTATCAACAACCTCTGAACTAGCTTCAATCGTCCTCGATCATAAAAGCGGAATTAAACTAAATCAATTTAGGATTTCACAACATCACCAAATGCCTTATTCCTATTTTACCTCAGAAAACGTTAAAGCATAGTAGGTCGAGCATCATCAACTAATGAATGATTCAGCCAAACACGAAACATGAAGTGATAGTTCGCAATCGTGCATAAAAGACATTTCCAGAATTATAATACGTATCACTCAACAACTTTCACATCGGTCGCTCAAGTCACTCAAAGTGTTTAACGTGATCTGTATAAAAACGATCAATTCACAACATAGAAAGATATTACTCTAGGCTTGAAATATATCGCATCGCAATCACCTAGTAGAAATCATGCACGAATCGAATGGTCTTTTATCAACGGTTGCAATGTGGCTCGGGTCAAAGAGGTATGTCATACAGGATAAGTGAGTTAAAAATAATCAAACGTGTTAATTATTGAATCAATCTTCTCATATTCTACTCACTTTGCTCACGTCGTCGTCAGTGCTTATTCATTTCTCGTCTCTTCTCTTTCTTTTTTTTTTGAGATTTTTTTTACTAAGCCCTTCTTTTCTTGTTTTTCCGTTTCTGGAATAGATTATCGAAGGAAGGGATGTAGTTGTTTTTTTTACTATGCTATGATCCTCTTCTTTCAATCCAAGTGTGCACGTCAGTGCTTATTCATGGTTTTTTTTTAGCCAAGTATGCACCGACGTAGCATTTTCTCGCTCATCTCCCACCAAGCAATCAGTAAAATAACACGTTGATAATATGTTGTATAGGCTAAACATGAGGCTAACATGGCTTAATATCTAGGCTTTACATCAACAAATAAGTCAAATAAGGCTCAAAGAGGCTCACTAAGTGATAAACATATAAGGCATGGAGATATTTAGGCCAGTGACACAATCCTAGATGCCCTTATCATTTTCGTGCACAAAAATCAACATAGTAACGTTGACATGCATAACAGAGGATGTTCGAAAATATTTAATCCATGTGTGACACTGATGAAAATAAATTGAGCAAGTAAGGCCAGGTTACGATGAACTAAAGCAGAGACGATGAGGTAAATATGGCTTCTACTTCCTTAAACTGGATATGAGCAAAGCTTACGACGGGGTTGAATGACCTTTCCTTTATGAGGTAATGCTTAAATTTGGTTTTCACCCATGTTAATTTCTCTTATTGTGTTGTATCTCCTCTATTTCTCATGATTTTATACTGAACAGTAGCGGTTTTGGTAACCTCTTACCATCACGTGGACTATGGCAAAGGGACCCCTTATCGCCTTACCTCTTGCTATTTTGTACGAAGTCTCTTTGTAGTTTCTTACAGGATGCCGAACGCCGGGACTATGGCAAAGGGACCCCTTATCGCCTTACCCCTTACCATGCGTCGAGGAGCACCGGGATCTCGCACCTTCTCTTTGTCGACAACACGATCGTCATCTGTCGAGCAAACCAGACAGTAATGTTAACGCTTCTGACGATTCTTGAGGACTATAGGAAAGGATCAGGGCAGCAGACAATTCTGGAAAGGTCATCGGCCACCTTTTTGCCGAACATAGGCAGCCATGAATGTGAGGAGAACTTCCAAATCCTTGGGCTATCAAGAACAACCCCATCATAATATGTCTTGGGGTTACCGTCCATCGTCGGTCGTAAGAAGAAAGAAGTCTTCTCGTACATCACCGATATGGTCTGGGATAGAGTCAAAGGGAGGTTTGAAAAATTGCTATCTTAAGAGGGACGGGAAACACTCATAAAATCGGCAATCCAGGCAATCCTTACCTATGCTATGAGTTGCTTTTTACTACCATCATAGGTTATAGATGAGATTCAAAGGCGATTGACAAGATTTTGGTGGAGTTCGTTCAATAAGTAAAAGATGCACTAGTTGACAAGGCGAAAACTAGGGGTGGTAAAAACTAACCCGACCCGCCAACCCGACACGAACCGCACCCGAAAATAGCATGTTTGGGTTGACGTTTTCGACCTGTTTAAGTAAATGGGTTAACCCGAACCCAACCCAATTATTAATTGGGTCAGGTTAGGGTTTGGATTTTGAACCCGAAATCAACCCGAAATCAACCCGTTTATGAACCCATTAACCCATTTACATATTTAATTTTTAATTAATTCCCAGCATTAATTTAATTCTTAGTAATTAAACCCTAATTCCGCTTCACAAATCACACATTCGCCAGAGTTGGTTAACCTTTGGGCTGGCCCACTATTAGTATTTAGTATATCTTAAATATTAAATGGGACTAAATGCTAATGAGCCCACTTATACTTATGTTAATAAAATAGCGTACGATGTTCATTGCATATGGAAAGTAAACCTAATTTCTACCTTCATCATCATCTCAAATCTTCTTCTCCAAGTCTTCTTCTTCTTCATTAATCCAAATCTTTCTCCTTCGCATCTTCAATATTCTGTTAATATATTAGTCAAAAGGCCAAAACAAAATATTAGAATATTATTACACAGACAATCACCCAAACTATCTACTCAGCAGTCAGCGCACCATTAATCAGCCAAGGTCGTTACAGTACTCTCCAACCCCCTGCCCAGTGCCCTCTCTCTTCTCCTTAATCTCGTGCGTAATCTCCCCCTGCCCTCTCTCTTCTCCTTTAAGCTATTTGATATTTTCTGTTTTTATATTCTTATGATTTTCAATTATTGCTAGGTGTTATTTGTTATGGACGATTCTAATCGAGTTGATATATTGGATGATGAGGAGTTGCAATCCCAATCAGCGAAGCCTAAAGAGTGCGAGAAGAATTCATCAAATAAGCGAGTGAAGCCGGTGACAATAGGTACGAGTACGAATACTAAAAGAACTAGAAAGCTCACTTCTGATGTGTGGCAGCATTTTGAGTTTCTTGATCCTAGTAAAAATGATGGGAATGGGGATTTGATGTGCAAGTGCAAGAAATGTGGCCAGCCTTATAATGCTGAAAGTAAAATGGGTACGGGGAACCTTAAACGCCATCTTAAAACATGTAAACGGAAGAATTATGCGGATGTTGGGCAACTTATTCTGCAATCTTCTGGTTCGCTGTCTACTAAAGATTCTCGATTTGATAATGATGTGTTTCGTGAGCTGCTGACTGTTGCCATCGTGAAACACGATCTTCCGTTTCAATTTGCTGAATACGATGGAATTAGGAATGTTTTCTCGTACTTATGTGCTGATGTGAAATTCTTATCAAGACATACATTGAGAAATGACATTCTTAAGATGTATAGTAAAGAGAAAGAAAGGATGATGGAGTTGTTAAAATCAACTCCCGGGAAAATCGCTTTTACGTCGGATTGTTGGTCTTCGATAACCACTGATGGATATATTTCTTTGACTGCTCACTTCATTGATAAAGATTGGTGCCTGCAGAAAAAGATCATTAGTTTTTCATTTATGCCCCCTCCTCATTCCGGTGTCAATATGGGTATGAAAATACTTAACTTCCTGAAAGACTGGGGAATTCACAAGAAGGTGTTTACTTTGACATTGGACAATGCTAGCTCGAATGATAGTATGGCTACTTATCTCAAGGGAGAACTTAGTTTGGTTTCTCGCGGCGATTATTTTCACATGAGGTGTTGTGCACATATCTTGAATTTGATTGTTCAAGATGGCATTAAAATGATTGAGCCTGCTGTTTATAAGGTTAGAGAGAGCGTGAAGTATTGTAAGGGATCCCAAAGTAGGAAACAAAGTTTTTTAACTTGCGTGGAAAAAGTTGAGCTTGATTGCAAAAGGGGTTTAAGACAAGACGTTCCCACTCGATGGAATTCAACATACATTATGCTGGAGAGTGTTTTGTATTACAAGAAGGCTTTGATGTATTTTCAAATGATGGATGCTAATTATATACATTGTCCATCTTCTGAAGAGTGGGAACAACTTGAGAAATTGTTCAAGTTTTTGAAAGTTTTTTATGAGGCCACTTGTGATTTTTCTGGAGCTCAATATCCAACTGCAAATCTGTATGTCCCTACTGTTTTGAAAGTGAGAGGTGTGTTGGTAGAGGAAAAAGCAAGGGCAGAAAGTTTCATGAAAGATATGGCGATTAAAATGTATGCAAAGTTTGTGAAGTATTGGGGTGATTTTAGTACAATTATGACTATTGCTGTGATATTGGATCCCCGATTCAAGTTTGGACTTGTGGAATGGGGTTGTGGGCAAGTGTACCAGGATGATTTAAAAGCTAAATTAGATGCTTTGAATGAAAAGTTGTTTGACTTATTCAATTCGTACAAGAACCAATCTTCTTCACAACCTTCATTTGTTAATCAAGAAAGTTCAAGTATGGGTGGGTCTTCTTCAGATGAGTTTATCATGGTAATTTTTTTTATTTTATCATTATTTTATTAGTTCGTCTTCGTCGTTCGGTTATGTTATTTAGGATTTTATTAACATTTATTATGTTATTGTAGGCGTTTTGTAACTTTTCTAGCACTAGATATTCTGTATCAGCAAAATCTGATCTTGAAGCTTATTTGGAAGAGCCTCTCATTCCCTTTGTGAAGGAGTTTAACGTTTTAGATTATTGGAAAACAAACCAGCTTCGATACCCTATTCTTTCTAAGATGGCTATGGATATTTTAGCTATTCCTGTCTCTACGGTGGCCTCGGAGTCCGCTTTCAGCAATGGTGGGCGAGTTCTTGATGCTTATAGGAGCTCCTTGAAGCCTAGAACTGTTGAAGCATTAATATGCTTAAGAGATTGGTCTTATGGAGGTATATAAGTTTTTATTTCTATATGAGGGTATGTGTTAGTTTTTGTTTTCATTTTTTTCCTATTTAATCATTTGATTTTGTAGCTAAAATGGATCCAATGCTCGATGAATTATGCGGGGACATCATGAATATGAGGGTGGAAGATCAAATAGAAGAGAGCATGGTTGAGAGTTCGAGTAAAGTATCATCGACTTCGGTCGATATTTGATGCCGATATGATGTAACTTTATATTTAATTATTTTTTTTTGAGACTTTTGTCAGGAACTGTAATTGTTTCTTAATTATTATATTGATGTTTTTTTTTAAAAGAACTACTTCTTGATTGTTTAGTACGGGAGTTCTCTGCTGCTAGGGAGGATTTGGCTGCGAGAAGGATTTTGAGGAGGTTGGTGCTGAGGGTGAAGACGAAGACAATGATTAGTACTAAGTTGTTTTTTTTTTTGTCTTGAAAACTTAATGAATCAATTATTCATCTATATATGGGTCTTTGGTCCTGTGACGTTCCTCTATGTTTTGCCGGGTTTGTGTTTTTTGAACATGTGTTTTTTGCTTTTAACAAAGTTGTCTCTGGATATTATTAACTTGACGGTGTAATTTTTTCTTGCTGTTTTTTTTTTTTTTTAACTTTAATGGGTTGACGGGTTAATGGGTTGAATTTGGGTTAAAGTAGGTCGGGTTTGGGTTCGGTATTTCAACCTGTTTAACTAAACAGGTCGGGTTAGGGTTGAAGTTTTCAACCCGTATATTAAACGGGTTGAACCCGAAACTTACCCAACCCGACCTGTTTACCACCCCTAGCGAAAACTGACAGCAACATAAAACAAGGAAGGAATTGGATTCAGGGACATAAGCTCTTCAACCTAGCCTTACTCGATAAAACATGCGTGGCGTTTGGTGACTAGGCCGGATTCTCTACTTGGAAGAGTCCTGAAGGCGAAATACTTCCCCAACGTATCCTTTGACAAAGCTTTGCTTGGGTGGAACCTGTCCAAGCTAATATATATTTGGGGAATATATATATATATATATTATATATATATATACCGAAAAAATATATATGTACCGGAAAAATATAGATGCACAGAACAAATGTTCAACTTTACTACGTATTTTAGGATTGAGTTAGGCTGAATTTAATTGGAGTGTGGGAATTACGGTGTGATTATGTTGGGATACCTCTTGAAACAAAAAAGAAATTCACAAATCTCGTGGTGATCGAAGCTTAATTTTATATCTAGTTTACACAATAGCGTTTATGTAGAAAAAGACATTTTAACTATTGGTGCCCAAACTATTAAATGCTCCGATTTAATTCATGAACTTTTCAAAATCGTTCATTTTTTTTTATTTTACAGGTTATTTAGGTCAAAAGAACAAAAACAAAACGGTTTTGCAAAGTTCAGGAACTAAAAACCGCTCATTTAAAAGTTTAAACACCAATAATGAGATCAGGGAAAGACTTCGATGAGGGACCTAATTCCCAGCAATGGAGTGATCTTATAGCTTGTGAAACCAGCCTCAGAAAACAATTTAGCCCAATCTTTCTCAGTTCTCTCCTTTGCACCAAAATAATACAGCTCCAACATATCGAAGACGAGTTGAGTTTCCGTCGCCTTTTCATCTGCTTTATTATCCCCAACAACCATATCAATGACTATCACTTTACCTTTCTTATCCTTGATAGCTTCTTTGCATTTTCCCAATATCTTGAGGCAATCCTCATCGTTCCAATTATGCAGTGTGAACTGTTAGTCACCATACAATATTTACCTCATATGTATTAGATAGATATGTGTTTTCTTTTGTTGGAAATAAAATATATAAAATTAAAATATGATACTTTTAGCTGAGGTGGTCATTTAACATGCTAACAGAGCTCGGGCCAAGAGGCCATGCAAGTGAATCCTCACGACTACCCGTAAATGGAAAAATATATGTCTAGGGTTAGGAAAGAAATTAATCAGTCTAGACATGAGGGGTATGTTGGAACTAAAATATACAGAGTTAAAATATAATACACTATCTTCAAGCTTAATCTTTTAGGTGATGTAACTCATTTCATACCTTAATGAACACTGCACCGCAAGGAGGAATGTATTCAAACATGCTTCCGCCTACGAAGGTCACTCTATCGTCTCCTTTTAAGCCATCGACAACATGTGGAAGATCAAGAACGATGAATTTTAAATTCGGAAATTCGTTAGTAATAGCCTTTGCCATATACCCATATCCGCCTCCAACGTCCACCATTACTTCCAATCCTTGGAACACTGTTCTGCATTCTTTAGGCACTATTCTGCTGACCAAATGATCATCGCTTTACATGCCTTGGCGGAACAATGAACCCATCCTTCGGTTATTTTGGGCGAAAAATTCCCATAATGTCTTTCCATGGAAACTCGAGAAAGGGTTGTTGGAATCGTTTGTTCGAAACCATCTGCTCATACTGATCCATGGATTGATTGAGTCGGAGCACAAAACAGCTTCAATGTAAGAAACCATGCTCAAATCCTTGTCCCTGATCAAGAAGGGACGATAAGTGGGCGTAAGAGTGAAGCCCACATTGTTGTCTTCTTCGTCTTCCTCCTCTTTGGAAATCTTGACCTTCGTAAAGAACTTTGCATGAACAAGAAAACGCATCAATTGATAGATGCCAATGGACTTAGATTCGTCTATGTTTAGGGCTTTGATCAGTTTGGAAAGTGTCATCGGGGCGTTATGTTCGTGGAGAATGTCGGGTATGCCTAACTCTACTGCACACTTGAGACACATTGAGCTTACAAAGACAAAGATTTGGCTCCACATGTGGTCGTGAGCATTAAGAAGCTCTTCCGCGGGTTGTTGCTTTACATTCTTCATTCTTTTTCTTTCTTTCTGAACTCTTATGTTGATGTTAGAAGATGGTTTTATGGTTCGTTATATATAGGCGATGGATGAGTATATTAGTTTCCTATTGTACATTTTATCCGATTAACTTAGATAGTAACCCAACTTCCTTTAGATTTTAATACATCATAAAATGTCAAAATCTTAAAGGACTTTGGATTGATTTATCACTTGATTTTCAGTATTTTGGATTTCAGTTGATTAAAAAAAACTGTATTATTATGAATTCAGTGATGAGTTTTATATTCTTGGCTGTAGATTAGTTACGTGATTATTATAAATTGGTTGTGAGCTTTATATATTAAATCTGTGTAATTAGGAGTTTTATACATTGTATCCGTGACATTATTCTATAATTCCGACAGTAACACCATTTAATTGGATTATTTAATATTATCTTGCATATTTAACCATAAGTTGTATGTTCCAGCTGAAACATCTATACTATATATGATTGGAGAGCGCCTTAAAATAATCGTCAAATTAATTTAATATGACAATGACAATGACCCTTGATTTCAAATTTATTCCAATTTATCCTCTAATTTACTTGAAAATAATATAAAATTAAAATAAATATTATAATTTCATCTATTAAAAATAACTTAAAATATTAAGTAATAACATATATTTATATATTAAATACACGCATACTAATAATATTAATCGATGACAGTTCTAGCAGCTTTTTTAATTTCTATATATATCACAGGTGTAAGTTTTATAAAAACGTTAAATCTGCCTTAAATTCAAAATTTAAAAAGAATGATGCCAAAATTTCTGCGATTCTTCTTAAATAGAATAAAAATAGAAATAAAACAGGCCACTGTACAGCCAAAACTTGTCTGGCAGAAAAGGAATGGGGGCACCGCCTTATCCGAAATTGATCAAATAAATCAATATTTTTGTTGTTAATCATTGATTTTGCCTGTAGATAGGCATCCATCGCAACAGCAGACAAATTATCTCAAAAGTAGGCCAGAAGTTGATAATATAAATTAATATTTCAGTCTTATGAAATATTGATTTTGCCTTACAAACAAAATTATCTGAGTACAAGGCGAAATGAGGAGAAAAAAAATATCGTGAAATTAAGAGTTTATAATTCCCCTACTAATTTCTTTGTACTAAATTTCATCATCTTCTTTGCCGTTGAGACTTGGTCTATTAGTCGGATTGAGATTTCGAGATATTTGGAAGAGAGATGTCAGGATTGAATCTCTCTGGGTATCAAATATTTTGATTAAAATCATATCACAAATGGACTTATTGTAGTGTGGTTATATCTGGTTAGTGCAGTTTGTAGGCTACTGCGCCAGTGCCTAGGTTTATAATACATGAGGAAAATATTCACTATACGGACTAGGACACAAGATATTTGATTGCATTTTAAGAATGGTTGGTGCCTAGGTTTATAATACATGAGGAAAATATTCACTCTACGAACTAGGACACAAGATAGTTGATTGTATTTTAAGGATGGTTGGTGCAAAGACGACAATGATGGGACTATGGCTGCAAAACAAATGTTGAGGTTAGCTTGTTTGATTCTCAAGGGTTTAACAATAATGGGAGAGGGGGGCGGGTAAATGTTCTAATCGTGGATCGCAAATCAACCACATAAATTTGCAACCATAAACCATAATTCCTAATTTTCAATCCAACAATTAGAAATTAATGGCGACAGTTAACTTAGTTAGCAAGCCCACTACATCCCAACTCAAATACAGCCAAGAAACAATGCTTAAAATCAACGGATTTGAAGCAATCACAAGAAATCTCCCAATTTTTTGAAAATTAGATTTCGCGAGAAATCCGTACCATTTGAATTTAATAGACGTTAATGATGTGTTTAAGGGGTATATTCATCGCTTCTGGGGTGTCGTCAGCAATGGGAGATGGTCGGACAACGTCGGATGGGTGGAATCGCTATTTGTGGAAATGAAGAGACGGAAATTGTAAAGTGAGGAAAGAGGAGACTCGTGACATGTTAAATAAAATAATATGCGACGGTTGTTATCATGTAACTGTCGCCTATACCTTTCGCGCACTATAGGCGACGGTTGAGGTATAACAACCTACGTGTTAGGTCCTATTTTACTAAATCTAGGAAGATCTAACATTCAACATGATTGAATTACCTTTGATGAAGATGAATTTAGGGTTGAAGGATAATTCTTCTCTTTCACTTAGAGTGTTCTTCAAGCGTTTTTTTTTTCATGTAACAAGTGTGCGTACAATATGCTTGGAATCTTAGACCTATACATGTTAAACTCTCTATTTATACCATAACTATTGTATATTTATAAATAGGTCCCTAGACTATATAAAATCACACACCTAGCCCAAATACAAAGATAGCTTACAAATAGAACACAACTAAATATCTTCTACAATCTCCCCCTTTGTGTTCTTTGAGCTTTTTTGTCATATAACAAGTGTGTGTACAATATGCTTGGAATCTTAGACCTATACATGTTAAGCTCTCTAATTATACCATAACTATTGTAATTTATAAATAAGTCCCTAGACTATATAAAATCACACACCTAGCCCAAATACAAAGATATCTTACAAATAGAACACAACTAAATATCTTCTACAATCTCTACATCAAAGAACATCAAAAAACTCGACGAACTCGATCTACGCGGATTGAGTCATCTGACTGGGACAGCTGCAATTGGACACCTCTACATGATTGCAAAGACAAAGAGAGGTCCCCCCCCCCCCCCCCCCCCACCCCCCCAAGAGATAACTACAACATGAAGGTCATGCGCTTCAAAGAAAGAATAGAAGACATTGTGCAAGTCGAGCATCACAATGTTGGAAGAACAAACTTTCCTATATACACTGTAGTTCGTCGAGATAATACAACGGAACGGCTCTCAGAAGCTGAGCTAGCCGACATTGAACACAGCGATGTACTGTAGATGTTCGGGGCGAATAGAAAGTTACCCTGAAAGAATACAGATACCGCTGGGATTCGAGACGATTAAAAGATATATGCTAAGGCAGATCAAATTCTACGTTGCCCAAGATCTTCATATTGCCTTGGAAAGCAACATGAAGAAGGTCAATCATGTCAAACCAAACATTCAAGGCACAGATCTGGATCTTCAATCTTATCCGGAGAGCTACATTTTCGAAGAACCAGAACTAAGCCTTGTGTACCTAAACTTCGAAGGCTCAAAGAGGGTAATGTTCTTTTCAGAGATTGAAAAATTCTCCGACTGGACTCTCAAGATCATCCTGGGAAAGCTGAAGGCAATTTGTGATGAGATAGACGAAGCAGGACAAGCCGCTGATTCCGATGTTGCAGATCTGATTAATGAGACGTGGATCCTGACCGAGATATTAATGGACATCATAAAAGCAAGGCTCGACTTGCGAAATACTATCATAGGCTATGAAGTAGCTCTCGGCTTCAGGAAATCCTTCTATGCCAACGAAGATAGCAAAGCCTTTCCACGAAAAACACAAAGGGGGAGATTGTAGAAGATATTTAGTTGTGTTCTATTTGTAAGCTACCTTTGTATTTGGGCTAGGTGTGTGATTTTATATAGTCTAGGGACCTATTTATAAATATACAATAGTTATGGTATAAATAGAGAGCTTAACATGTATAGCTCTAAGATTCCAAGCATATTGTACACACACTTGTTATATGGAAAAAAAAAAAAAGCTGAAGAACCCTCCAAGTGAAAGAGAAGAATTATCCTTCAACCCTAAATTCATCATCATCAAAGGTAATTCAATCATGTTGAGTGTTAGATCTTCCTAAAGTTGGTAAAATAGGACCTAACACTTCGCCTATAGGATTTAAAATGTAAAACCTTTCTTCCAAATTTCATTTTATCCACGCGAAACACACAATACATCAAAAGGCAATTCAACAGCGAAATCGATACGACAGACGACGACAACCGACGACGGTGACCAACCGAATACCTTTTCGGTAAGAGACACATTCTATTTCGAGATTAAATACCTGAAAGGAGTTATGATTTCAATTTATTTTGCTAATTTATTAAATTTTTCGATGTTTTAGTTGAATTGATGGCTATATTTAGCAATTTGCAGTTTTTATGAGGGTGATATTCTCGATTTAGGGTGTGTTTGAGGGTGTTATTCGCAGGTTTGGTTTTTGGTCGCAAAGTCGGAGTGAAAAACTGGAATTGCGTGGGCATTCGGGTGTTTGTCAACTTGATTTCAGGAGATTTAGGTAAAAACTGCAAGTTTTTTCGAAAATCGAATTCGGGTTTTTCAATTTTGATTATTACTTTATCATATTTTACGTTCATTCGGTTGATTTCGTGTTATGTATGTCGTTTTTGTTGTTAATATGTATCAATCCGAGGTATTGTGGTTGAATTTGGGTGATTTTTAGTCCTAATATTAATTATTGTATATTTCAGGTACATATCTTCTAACGAGATGTCTTCAGAGTCTGCATCTACCCAGAGAAACCGTCGTCTATGGCCCATAACAACCGTTGCTCATTACCTCTTTTGTACTAATGTGCTGTGGCATATACCGTTTTTTGTACTAGTGGACCACAATGGGCTTAACTCTGCATTCCGCTCGGGCATAGCTGTACTTTCGAATATATTAGAAAGTATTAACAACGTCTAAGCAACCATCTATGAGTACATTGATTCTAATTAAATTTCCAGTGGTTCTCTGCAATCTTCTCTTTCTGTGTATCGAGGTAATTACTGGAAGAAACTATAGCGAGAAAAATATGAGTAAACAAAATGAAGAAATGCACTGAGAATTTAACACCACTTGGTAGATCTTTCCTTCAAAACGATATTAAGCTGTAAGAAACTGAACTACTAGCACGGTTGAGTGCTGCTCAATTGGTGCAGGTGATGGCTCTAAATTAACCTTCGAGGTTGTGTGCATCTTTACGAACGGAGAAAAACCCCTTAAAGAAGGCTAATCATAAAACAAATGCTACCTTCTTCATCAGCATCTGATTGCAAAGTTATGCTCTTTAACTATCTGGTGCCATGTTGAATTGGTTTGTGGTTTCGGGTACTTAAAAATTTCAAAAACCTCTCTACAGAAACCTTTTCCCCACTATTTCGGGTGTCAACGGATCGGGTTAGAGTACTCACCATCTATTTCATTATCTTTCTCAATTTTCTTATTTTCCATTTCATATTTTGTTCGTTATCTCATGTGCGACTTTTCTTTATCTCTATGAGAGTATTTCTCTCTTGAATAAGAGTTTGCAATGGTCTTATAAAGTAGATTTGAGAAATGGACATCGGGCTGGCATTGGTTATTCAAACAATTGAGTTATTGATCTTGATTGGATATGTCAAAAGTGCTTGAAGAAAGGGATTGCAATTGATAATACTACTTGAAGAAGATATTGCAATTGGTAATACTAGTGTATCTATCTTTTTTTTTGTTCCTTCATATTCTCTATCAATTTATGTTTATAGATTCTATTGTAAAATTTTGTCCAATTGATATTACGGAATAAAATTAACATTTACCGAAAAAATAAAATTTTCAAGTGCTTCAATCTTTGTAATGTTTAATCATCCATCAATTGGTTGCTATCATCAGCAAATCCAATGATTTGGGCTCATGGTTAATCGGAATTAGAATGAGGTAAGGTGGGTTATCTAATCACGCATGAAACATTTTTGGTATATAAAATAACATATCGTGTAAGGGGGATGCAAAACTGATTTTATTGTCGAGGCTAACATGAAAAGCTATTTTGCTAAAAATGATATTGCCCCACTCATGCTGCTTACGGAATACAGCCATGGACGGATCTACATAGGGGCTTAGAGGGTCCATTGACCCCCGGCCGAACTGGTTATATAATGTATTTATGTTTTCAAATATATATGAGCCCCAGCCTAGGGGAATTTATAGATATCTTAAGTTGGTTTTATTATGGGTTAAATATATTTTTAGTCCTCTATGTTTGAAGGGGTATCGTTTTGTTAGGTATGAGACTAATGTTCCCTCGAGCCGGTCAAATTCGCGACTCTTAAACCCACCTCTTCAGTAACAATGCTGAGGAATCTCACACCGGTGAGGCATGAAAAATCATTCCTGAATCCACTCACAGTACGGTGTGGTTCGAGGACGAACCAGGCGGAAGCTGGTGGGCATGTGACACCCGGGACCGATGAGGGCGGGGAGTGATCGCCGGTGCAAAGGTGCACGGACAATGAGCGGCTCCTGGCAGGCTTCTAGGTCGGGGCCGATGAGGGCGGGGAGTGATCGCCGGTGCCAAGGTGCACGGACAATGAGCGGCTCCTGGCAGGCTTCTAGGTCAGGGCCGATGAGGGCGGGGAGTGATCGCCGGTGCCAAGATGCACGGACAATGAACGGCTCCTGACAGGCTCCTAGGTGGAGGGGTACATGAATGAATCGATTCCATACCCGAATGAGAGTGGTTAAGGAATGGTATAAGAGACTTGATAAGTGCTACTCATACCACCAAGGTGCACCTTCCTTTTCGGGAGCGCATCCATAAGAACTTCAAAGTTAAGCGTGCTTGACTTGAAGTAGCACTGGGATGGGTGACCCCCTGGAAAGTTTGCTCAGGTGTGTGCGAGTGAGGACAAAGCACACTGGGAAGGCTAGTGGTGGTACAGTGAGGATAGGCTATCAGTCTGTATGCGGTGGGACCAATCCCACAGGTCCCGGTACACGATCCAACAATTGGTATCAGAGCCAAACGCGTTCGGATTTGAGCGATTTTTCTGAAATTTTTGGGCTTTTTCATAGCTTTGAGTTCGAAACTTTTTTTGCTCTTGATCTTGAGTTTTTGAGCTTATTTTACTGATTTTGCAAGCTCAAGAGCTTAATAAGTTGTTTTCGAGTGATTTTAAGTGTTTACCCAACAAATTTCAGTAGATTTGAGTGAGAGTTAGGTAGAAATCGCATAGGAAACTCGTCAGTTTTTGTACAGAGATGATTTTCGGGTAGATGATACAACAGTCCTTGAAAATCGGACAGTTTTCACCCGAATTTTACTCGAATTTCTTGAAACTCGGCGAATTTTAATTCTACCTGAATTTTATCCGAAATTCCTGTTTTCGGCGAAAATCACTGTCTGAGAACACCCGAATTTTAAGATTTTTGGACAAAACTATATTTACCCGAAATCTCCTACCCGAATTTTCTTCTCGGCGAATATTAGGACTTGCCCGATTTTGGGACATATCCAAATTTGGGACTTACCCGAATTTGGGACTTACCCGAATTTGGGACTTGCCCGATTTTGGAACTTACCCGAATTTCTACCTACCCGAAAATTCGGAGTACCCGAATTTCCAATCATACCTTTAAAATTTTCGGTCAAAGTCTTCACCCGAGATTTCACTGTTCTCAATCGAAAACAGTCTCACAATTCTCGATCACTCACTCTTCAAAAAATTACACTTAAACGTTTTCGATCACCAAAAAATTTTCGCCCCCCCCTCCCCCCGGAATAAAAAGGCTATAAGTAGCAAAAAAAAAAGTCTTTTGGAGGAAAATTTTTTATATACATCATTTGATAAAGAAAAAATTTCTGAGTCCAATAGGCATAGTCTATTTTACACTTTTTTCGAAATTTTTCAAAATAAATTTTTCGGGCCCAAAATTTTCGGTATAGAAAACTTTTTTCGTCAATTTTTTAAGGCAAATCCACTATACGCGTCAACGATCACGTATCCAATAATCAACTTGGGTCGTAATTGGCATATTATAGAAAACGTTTTGGTAATTTTCCCGAAGTTTTCGAAATCATTCCAAAATTTTTAGGTCTACACATAAAATTTTCGACACTTACTATCTTCGATACTTCACTATACTTTTTGATAAAACCAAACTTGATAAAAAATAATTATTATGGATGTACAAGCTAAAAAAATTGAGGAATTAGAAGCAAGATTTGCTAATAAATACTCTGTGTTGCTTAAGCAACAGGAATGTCTAGCTTTCGCTAATGAAGATTTGGCTAACGCAAAGTCAAAGGTCATTAGCTTAGAAACTAAATTAGAGATTAGTGAAAAGAATGTCTGCGATATAACGAAAAGATTACGTTCTTGCGAAGATGAGCGAAATAGTGTCTCATCAAAATATCAGATAATCTTAGAGGAACGGCGTATGCTTTACTCTCAAATTGAAATTTTAGAGAACGCCAGTGCAAAAAGAAGTCAAGCAGATAAAAATCACTCATCTAACTTAGTGTCTTTAGGGGAAAATAATTTACATTCTAATAAACCTATCTCTAGTTGGGAAATTCCTGAGGTTGCTAGTAAAATTGCAGAATTGAACGCAACCTTAGAATCAGAAAGAGTAGGTTTCCGAGCAGAAAAGAAAAAGCTTTTAGAGGAGATTTTATATCTCAAAAATCCCCGTCTTTACCTGTTTCCAATGATCTTTCAAAAGATACATCTTCCTCGAAACAGGTGAAGGAAAGAAAGAAAAGCATCCATGTTCCTAAAACTGAAAAGACTTTTGCTAGTAATTCTAAGTCAATTTTGGCTGGCGCAGAAATGATAAGTAAAAGTCTTAAGCTTAATACTTCCAAGGAACAGAAGATTAGGAAGGAAAAAGAAAACTCGCCATTATCTTTCAAAATTAAGTTCGAACATGTTCAAGATTTTCCCTCTCATATTCCTCTTAAAATGAAAGCGTGCAAAGAAGAAGTTCGAAGCTTAAGCAAGCGAACTTCCACGCTTATTCCTCATCATTATAGAGTGAATGATGTGAATTCTTGTAGGCAATACGACTCATCATCTGATGAAGCATATAGTGCGATAAGCTCGTATTCATACTTGAAATACCCGGTCCAGATTAAGTCTGAAAGACACCTTCTGCGACTGGCTAGGGAGAAAATCTTCAGATCTTCTAAACCTAGACACACGTTCACCGGCGCTGAATTGTCATTTCCCTCTAAGGTTCACCAAACTTGGATTCCTAAATCAGAAATCAAATTAAATAGAACTTTAAAGGATGATTTAGGATGTATATCTGAACCAAATGTGCATAAATTGTTTTCTGCTAATATGGGAGGACCCATCCAAAAATGGGTACCAAAGTCCCGATAATGTTTTGCAGGAGCCCAATCACGTGTGGTAATTCGACGATGGTTGCTCCACACGCGTGATTGGTATGAGACGAGAGCAACCACAAAGCCCCGGTCATGAGTAGTAATTAGAAGATGGTTGCTCCATACTCATGATCGGTACGAGACGAGGGCAACCACACATCCTAGCATGCACGGTACTCGGATTGCTCCACATGCATGACTGGTAAGAGACGTGAGCAACCGCATCCCTCATGTATGGCAATTTGACGTAGTGGCTCCACATACTTGATAAAGGGAAACGACGTGAGCAACTACGACTATATGTGGTACATTCTATCGTTTGAATTGAATTGCATAATACCACATTCATACATATTTTTTAAGATAGGTAAATTCTATATATGCATTCCATAGTAAATTTTGGCATGCATATCGAGCTGAAAAAACAATATACCTGCTTTGAAAATAATAGGGTATAATATAGCTATGCATCCTTCAAAAGGGCTTTTACTTTCAAATTTTTGCATGCATGCATACATGAGCCGAAATACGAAATACCCTAGTTTATAGGTACATTATCATCATGCATACAATTTTAAGATTTTCGAGCTTAAACTTTCAAGCATGCATATACGCTGAATTGATAAAATTACCTATTTTTCAAAATGGTACATTTTAAATATGCATTTTTCAAAACTTTAAATTCTAAATGCATATTACGCACGTAAATGAAAAATACCATTTTTGTAAAATGAGCTTAATTTGAGGGGGAGCTACTCTTTTTTTTAAAAGAGAAGCGACCCTTATTTCTTTAGAAGGGGGCTATAATTATATTTTTGAGGGGGAGCGAACTTCAACTATGTGAATTTAGGGAAAGAGATTCACAGATTTTTCAAACTTACCACGCATCTTTTGAGGGGGAGCAATTTTATTTTGGAAGTATGTTTTGAGGGGGAGGAATAAAATATATATATATATATATAATATACATATACTATATTATAAATATACTAATATATATTATTAATACAATATATATATATATTATATCCATATAATATATAGTATAGAAATATATACTATTAATAACGATTAATATATATATATATATATCCAAAAAAAAAAAATTCTCTCCTCGTTAGCAAGCTTCATGAAGATTACCTCCAACTTCCGAAGATGGACTTCAAAAGAAGAATCTCGTGCCTACAACGGTCAACTCTTCTCAAAAGGCGACGGTGGCTACAAATGCAAATCTCGGTGCTCGCTTCAATCGACCTGCTCCGGATTGCTGACAACCAAAGCAGCACTCACCACTTCCTACCGGATGCAAGGACTTCTTCCCATGATTCAGTCAAACCCAACTGAATCTAACCCCGGAACATCACCGAGAGACAGTCAAAATTATAGCCATGTCTATTAAAACCTTTTGAAAAGACCGATGCTACATGATTCCCTCATCTCACAAATTATTCGGACCAACCCCCATAGGTACAGGTGCTAATTTTATTAGCTCCCGGGTAGAAGTCGCCGCAATAGGTCCAACGGCGCGTGCACAACCGAGCCTTACCCACTCGTCTGTCTCACAAAAGACAGGTGTTTCAGAAATCACGGGGAACCACGTCTTCTATCACCGCTTCACTCGGAAGCGGGAGATATTGAATTATGTGGTACTCAGCCCCACCACCACACTTCCTTGCGCACTCGAGTCTAGTGTGTCCTCACTTTCCATATATTTTTATATTTTCTAGGACACATACACTTTTAAACACCTGATCTTTGTGATCAAGTTAGAACTTCCGTAGACATGTCTTGCTTCGACATGATTCGAGGATCGGAAGGAAGTCATGTCGTTGCAACATCAAAGCAACAACTTCAGGCCATCGTCTACGAGCATAGCTCCTAGATCGATGTTAATGGGAAGTCTTCGTGACCCCGGTTTCTTACACACGGATTGCCTTTGTGGCTCCGTCTGGTTATTACCATCACCGACCTGTCGTTTGTGTCCTCCTAATCTTCCTACACAAGCATGCCGATCTCGTTAACACGAATCGCCATGAGGGGGAGAAGGGACACGCATAAACAAACAGATCGGACCACCCACCAATCTCCGCCGCGCTCACCACTCTGAAGTCGGGCTCCCCTGCACTTGAATGGAACATTCCAAAGGAGCCTAACACCCCACGCGTACCTTCTTCCGGAGCCAGACAAGCTTCCTCGAGGCTGAACCAGACAACTTCCTTCGAAGAAGACGAATCCGGCGCCGAGAAGAAGAAGATTGGAGAAGACTTGACGACTGCCTTAGTGGCTACGTCAGGTTATTACCTAACCTGAGTTCCTACCAACGCCATCCTCATGTCCCGACGACGTGATCTTCTTGCCAAAGATAATGCCTCATTTTGACCCATCGCATGGCGATCTCCCCAACTCGATCATCATGAGGGGGAGTAGTACTAAAGCAAAATGGGAGCAATACCACGACGAAAGTGCAAGATAGATCAGAAACGCTAAATCCTCAAGCGTCGTCAAAGAATCAAGCGAACACCATGGACTACAAAGATCGAAGTTGCTGCCTCGTGTGCGTCTCTCCAAATTTCAAAGAGAACTTCCCAATCCCAACATAAGGTTGACCAAAAGTAGGGGGAGTTGTGATATTATCGAAAGGAGAGATCGAACACAAAAAGAAGAAAATTCTTCAAGATCCGGCAAGCAACTTCAAACACCTTCCGGCATTTACGAATCGAGCTTCAAAAGAAGATTAAGAAGATCTAGTGTCGAGAAGCGAAGATCAAGACACGGTGAGCTTGAAGATCTCCAAAAGAAGAGGTCAAAAGACAAGACAAGGAGGAAATTCCTTTAGGGCTCAGGCAAATGCACTAAGCCCCATAAAGATAATCCATGCCGAATTGAAGATTGAACACAAAGGGGGAGATTGTTAGGAATATTTTATTGTGTTCAATTAATTATAATTATCTTTGTTGTGTATTTATAAAGATTCTCTTTATGAGAGGCTTAGTGTAATTGGGCTTTGTTAGGGGCCCAAGTATTATATATCAACTTGTGATATAAATACTAAAACCCTAACACTTAATAAAATGTGTTTTTGTGTGAAACTCTAACTAGAGAGAGAGATTTTAGAGAGAAGTTCCCAACCTTCTTCAAGAACACACACACCCCACGTTCGATCCAATTCTTCCCATTCAAACGTGGTTTAATCGTCCCTAAGTTAGGTTGTTAAGATAGAAAGGCTACCAACACGTTTTAAGAACACTTAAGTTAAGGGTGACAATTTTAGTCTTGTAAGTATCAAAATTGAAGTAATTTAGGGACACTTAAGTTAAGGGTGACAATTTCAGTCCCATAAGTATTATAAATGAAGCAATTTTAGGACAGTTAAACCTAGAAATTTAATTTCAGTCAGAATTTATACACGTGGCACCCAAAATGCTGAGTTGGACTAAATTTATTTTCTCTTTCCTCCAAGTAAGTGTCACATCATTAGAATGGAGCATTATGTGGGTTTACTTTCTGCGGCTTATAACTCTAAACTCCATACAATGACATAATTCAACTTCTCTAAAATACGATCATGTAAAACAATAAGTTCCTCCGGCATACCCCAAACTACATTTTCTAACGACTAATTTTTATAGTTTTATCTAAACTATCAACGTCTAATAATAAAACATTTTCTAACGACTATTTTTTATAGTTTTATCTAAACTATCCACGTCTAACAATAAATCACGAGAACGATGATTCGATTGCATCGTCAACACCGAATAATCTACTGTATCGTACAAATTAATGCCCTTCGTTATGAACGAGTAACAACGATAAAACACAAATGATAACCTCAAATTGCCTCGTAGTCGGTAATTACCGCTTTTACCTCTCACTGCCTTGTCGGCGTGTATCTCTGGTGGTTAGCGGTGGTCTAAGCTGTCGTCGGTGGTCGGAGCAATGAAATAACGAACTTGCAAAAAGGATCTTGTGATGAAAATGGCCAGCCCTCGATTCCTAGATTGCTGTTCTTTCAAGGGCGTGTGATAAACGAATAAAAAAAATTCATCTTGAAGGCGATCGAATCCAAAAACAGCAGAAAAAATATTCAACAGAACAAAGCGATATATCGTGGTTCGGCCTGACTTTCTGGCCTACATTTACGGACCAACAAAGCTTTTCTTTCTATTCCACGAATTGGGATTAAAAGTATGCTAGTTATTCTCTAGTTTACATATCACTCTAATTCTCACTCTACAGAAAGATATGATCGCTCGAAGAAGGCTACATGAACATTGTATTCTGCTATTTGTAAGAGAAACTAACAGGTTTTTCAACCGTTGCTGAGTCTGATCTTTGATAGCTTGTACCATGCATTTCATGTGTTGTACAACGAGCCTTTTCCACTTATAAAATTTGCTACACGCTTTTATAAGTGGAACTACAACTTCTTATGCCAGCCGTAAGATCTTCCCAGCTTCAATCGAACGGTTCTGTTTATTTCAACAATATTTGAAAGTTAGTTCCTTTCAGCTCTACAACAGATTGATCATCAACATAGCAGCTTAAGTTCATCATCATTGTAAGTCTGCTCGTTCACCAATTGTAACGAAAACGGCACCCCTCGATTTCCAACTTGATGTTCTTTAACGTGTGTGTGAAGATCAATCCAAGAAACACAATCTTGGAATCGATCGAATGCAAAAACAGCAAGCAAAATGAAAACCGGAACACAATATTTAACTTGGTTCGGCTGCGACTTTCGGCCTACTTTACGGACTAACAGAACCTTTTTTTACTCAAACTATGAGAAGGGATTACAACTTTGCTATGCGCTCTATAAATTTCTAGTTTACACATCTCTCTAATTTTCAGTCTACAGAAAGATACACACTCTCAAAGATGATTGCTTCAACACTGATAAAGAACATAGCTTCTTAGAGTTCAGCTCGATCATCTACGGTTATAACTGTTTTTCAAACTTCACTTATAAAAAATCCCCACCATCAACAACTTTCACAAGACCTTCACTTAAAGAATCGTTTGTGGCAGAGACGCTTTTCTTTTGCTTTGTTTCATCGAGCAAAGTCGCTTCAGCACTTTTATAAATGAAAGAACGAAGTCAATCACATCCATCAGATCTTTCCAGCTGCTAATTGAACGGCTCACCGTTTAACTAACTTTCAAATAATTAGCCGATAGTATCAGACTTGAAGTCTTCACAGCAAAACGAGCTTCAAGCTGTTTGGTCTGATCCTTCGATCTTCAACCGAGTTTGACTCACTTGTTTCCCAACAATCTCCACATTGAGTCAATAACTCTCTCAAACATTCACCAATTTTCAACTTTACATTCCAAACCAGCAAGCTAAACTTATTCAAACTTTAGCCCAAAAATAGCATTTTACCAGGTTTGAGCTCATGTCTGAAACATGCATGATCCTTCGTTTTTCTGCACTTTTCAATCAAGTCTCCTCCTTGATTCATACCCGCTTTGTTGGTCTTCCAGCCCTTTAACAGCTTCAAGCCTTGAAAGAAACCTTGTCAACTTCAAATGAGATTGAAATCTCCCATTTAGAGCCGACTTGGTATTTCGAGCTCTTTTCCTTCATTTCGCATGAAGTTCTTCTCTTCCTGGCTTCATGAATCTTCTTGCATACCCGTCCACAACCATTTCTACTGAGCTTCTTGGTCTCCCTTGTAGGCACGACCTCAGCTGTATGCAATGAATCATCACTCATAGTTTTATCCTAAGTTTCTATCCCATATTGCATCAGATGTTTATCATAAAGAGATTCGTCGTTCATGACCCTACTTCACCTTAATTGTTATTTAACAAGTCAAAGTTCTGTCTTGGTCCAAGTGGGCATAGCATTTTCCTTATGCATGTCTATGAAGTTTTGAAAAATTCAAGCATCTCATAGATAAATTGAGAGGTAGGAATTTCTCGAACAAACCACACTCCTTCGTATACATCAGGAGTCCATTAATCACCTTCTAGTTCACTCCATCCTATGCCTCGCCGTCCGTGATCGAAGCCGCGTCAATTAGCCTCAGTCGCCGCTCTATGTCGCCGTTGCCTGTCGTCACTTCATCAGTGAGATTTTTCAATCGATCAGCCGTTTGTTATTTTGCTGCGTGAATTTGTTTTTAGATATGACTAAAGGATACGAATTATGTAGTTAAAGTCAGCAACTTGCCTGTTCGGAAGTGAGTGCCAACTTATCAAATTAATTCATAGTTATTCAATACGAATTAGGAATTCGTATATTTTTTTCCGACTTATTTTATAAATAATTAAAAAAAAAAACTTAATTAAAAAAAGCCTTGTCTCAACGGTTCTAGAACTAACGCTTAATACGAACCTTCTAGATAAACCCCATCTCCCCTATAAGCCCTAGCTCGAGTTATCATCGCCGCTCTGCTCGCCAAACCTTACACGCAGGTTTCCCTTATCCTCCTAACAAGAAATCCGAAATTCCTTCTCTAACAACTAATCACCAGTTCTTCACGTAATGGCTTCAGCTAATGTTGTCTCTACTGCCACCATTCTGTCTTCCCCTTCTTCTAAACAAGTAATTTAAGCACGATCAAACCCTTGTGGTCTTTGCACTTTCTTCCTTAATTGTTCCATTTTTGCGCGCTTTTACTTGATGGGTTCGTCGTTTCTTTGGCAGGGTGGGTTGAGTAGCAGAAGAGGTGTGAACCAATTTCAACAGGGTCAGAGATTTGGCAAGCAGGCGAAGAACAGGTTTGTGGTCAGGGCAAATGCTAAGGAGATTGCCTTTGATCAGAAATCGAGGGCTGCGATGCAATCTGGCATTGATAAGCTGGCTGATGCTGTTGGACTAACTCTCGGTCCCAGAGGTGAAAATCGCTCTCCTTTCTCTTTTGGCTTAGTAGTTAATTGGTTATTGAGGAGTTTTGCTATTGCATCTCAGTGTATTGGAGGCTTGAAAGCCGATGTCTTTAAGACATAAAGTTCTTTGGTTTCTTGGAATTTGTTAATATATTGTACTCTACTTGTCAATCCTATTTGAATGATATGGGAAGTGTGTGTAGAGTTTTTTTCTTTGTGATGCGAAGCACTATGTATGGTCTGCTATCATATTGAGGTCAAATGAACTGTAATGAAACCTCTAGCTTGTCTCGTGGATGCGTTGATTCCGTTTTAACTAGAGCATTAGGATTGTACAAGCTATCATACCTAAAATCTTGTCGTTCCATAATCAAATAAATCGCGACGATTTATCCTTGATGGTTTCTCTTTTAATTTGTTGTGCTTAATTATTGGTTGGATTCGTGTAATACAGGAAGAAACGTTGTCCTGGATGAGTTTGGTTCTCCAAAGGTAGTAAACGATGGCGTGACTATTGCTCGAGCAATCGAGTTGCCTGATGCAATGGAGAATGCCGGCGCTGCTTTGATCCGAGAGGTATAAATTGCTAATACTTAATATCTTCAGTTGCATTCTTGTAATTACGTCAGTTACTTCGAAATCTAAAATTCATGGAACGAAGGTTGCTAGCAAAACAAATGATTCTGCTGGTGATGGGACCACTACAGCATCTGTTCTTGCACGCGAGATCATCAGACTCGGTCTCCTCAGTGTGACGTCGGGCGCAAACGCAGTTGCTGTGAAGAAGGGAATTGAGAAAACAGTGCAAGGTTTGGTCGAGGAGCTAGAAAAGAAATCGAGGCCGATTAAGGGAAGAGAAGATATTAAAGGTATGTTGATAACTGTATATGTAATATTCTATGAGTAACTATACATTAAGTTTCTTCCGCCAAAACTTCCCACCTTAAATTGATAAGAATTACTTCTATTCCATCCATTATCACAAACAGCTGTTGCTTCGATCTCTGCTGGAAATGATGAGACAATCGGTACTATGATCGCTGATGCTGTCGACAAGGTTGGCCCGGATGGAGTCTTGTCTATCGAGTCATCTTCTTCCTTCGAGACTACCATTGAAGTTGAAGAGGGCATGGAGGTTTTGTACTGTACTAACGAGCCATACTTTCTTTACGTATGCTTCAATCTGTGTGCCATGCTAATGCTTTAAAAATAACAGATCGATCGAGGATATATTTCCCCTCAATTCGTCACCAACCCAGAGAAGCTCATTGTTGAATTCGAGAATGCAAGAGTATTAGTCACCGACCAGAAGATCTCAGCTATCAAGGACATCATCCCCGTGCTAGAGAAGACCACTCAGCTTAGGGCACCTCTGCTCATTGTCGCTGAAGATATCACCGGCGAAGCTTTGGCTACTCTCGTCGTTAACAAGCTCCGTGGTGTTCTTAACGTAGCCGCCATCAAGGCGCCGGGTTTCGGAGAGAGGAGAAAGGCCCTCCTTCAAGATATCGCCATTATGACAGGTGAGTCGCAGTCTCTCTCTCTCTCTCTCTCTCTCTCTCTCTCATGCTTATGTTTGTATCTCAGGAGCCGAATATCAGGCCACTGACTTGGGCCTGATGGTGGAGAACACGGACATAGACCAGCTGGGCATAGCCCGGAAGATAACCATCACCAAGGACTCAACCACCATCATAGCCGATGCAGCATCGAAGGACGAGCTACAGGCGCGAATTGCCCAGCTCAAGAGGGAGCTGGCCGAAACTGACTCGGTCTACGACTCGGAGAAGCTAGCCGAGAGGATAGCCAAGCTCTCCGGCGGCGTGGCGGTGATCAAAGTTGGTGCAGCCACTGAGACGGAGCTCGAAGACAGGAAGCTGCGCATTGAAGATGCTAAGAATGCGACCTTTGCTGCCATCGAGGAGGGCATCGTGCCCGGCGGAGGGGCAGCCCTGGTCCACCTCTCGGCCTGCGTTCCGGCCATTAAGGACAGGCTCGATGACCCCGACGAGAGGCTCGGTGCTGATATTATTCAAAAGGTAGGTACTGTGAGTGAATCAATCATGCGCTTTATTTGTTGGGTGGACGGAGTGGCGATTAATCGTCGCCTCGGTGGTTCATTTGCTGCAGGCTTTGGTGGCGCCGGCGGCTTTGATTGCTCAGAACGCGGGGGTCGAGGGGGAAGTGGTGGTGGAGAAAGTGATGGCCAGCGAATGGGAATATGGTTACAACGCTATGACGGACAAGTACGAGAACTTGGTCGAGGCTGGAGTGATCGACCCGGCGAAAGTGACGAGGTGTGCGCTCCAGAATGCGGCTTCGGTGGCCGGGATGGTGCTAACGACGCAGGCCATTGTGGTGGAGAAGCCCAAGCCCAAGGCGGCTGTTGCTGCCGCCGCTGGTGGTCAGCCGCCCATGGGTAGCTACTCGGTCTAGTGATTAAGATGACAAAAGTTGTAGTAAAAGGTAAGTGGTGAGTTGAGATTTGTTTCGGGTTTTTATTTTCGGGTAGCTGAGCTGGGTCTTTGCCATTCTAACTTGTTGGTTGGGATCAAATAAACTGAAACAAATCGTTTTAGCGTTTATTACTAGTATTTTAAATTGGGAAAACTTACAATCACTTTAAGCACAAAAAAAAAATTTAAATAAGTACTACGTAGATTGTTGAATTTTTTTTATTTTATTTTATTATATTTCCGTTTGATTTAATAGCAATGTGAATCTTGTTTATTAGATTTTACCCAACTTTCTAATTTAAATAAAAATATAAACAAAACATGATTCCCCAAATCGAATGAGACGTAGATCTCCCATTCTCCAATTTGAAGAAACAAAGCTCAAGTTTTCTCTCGTTCATCAGCAAAGTAAAGCAAACCAGAACAAAGCAAAGGAAATTAAAGCATTTACATTTTCGATTACATCTTATAATTATCATTTTATGTTCTTCGAACGATATATGCTTGATAAGTTATTACCCTATATGCGTTATAATGGTACTCTATTTCGATAGTTTAGTATTCCATGTTTGAAGAAAATGGTACTGTATTTTGATTTTGTTGTGATTTCTCGTTGTCGGTTTATACATTAATGACACCAAACACATTCAACCCAAAGTCATATTTCATTATTTCGATCAAAGATGACCAATATAAAGAATAAAATGACTAGTGAGCAACGTGAAGTTATAAAGAATACTCTTTATTTTTTTAGCACGCTTGAAGTCTTTCATTCATTTGCTAGAAGCTAATTTCTTTCAATTTGGGTCGAATATGGATGTTGTTTTCTTAGAACAATAATTAAGTATTATAAAGCCTAAAGTCTGTTCTAGGATTGTAATGTTGCAACGCTTACATGAAAATAGGCAGTTGTCTGATCGAATCTTTCCATGTGCCATAAACATTTTTCATGGCTCTTTTCATTCCATGCCAAGCATGACTGTATGATATGTCGTACCGAAATCAATATTTTATGAGCTGCTGCACATTTTTTTGTAGGTATTGAGGAGCAGTCTTCACGGTTCCAACCATCAAATTGGTAATAATATTTCGTGAAATATTACGATGCGAGCTCGACAATGAAGTGTGTGGTACGGAGAATTTGGTCACCACATGACATTTTTTAGGCTTCAAGCATGCTCTCTATCTCTTCGGACAATTTTTACTTATGATTGCATTGGACACTCCTCAGGGCACTCTTACTTTCCTTAACATTGAACTCGCGTCAA
Source organism: Lindernia subracemosa (assembly GCA_028392965.1). Lineage (NCBI taxonomy): Eukaryota > Viridiplantae > Streptophyta > Magnoliopsida > Lamiales > Linderniaceae > Vandellia > Vandellia subracemosa. The sequence continues at coordinate 538,840 of JAQPCC010000031.1, forward strand.
GCTACCCTGATCGAATAATCATAGACATGATGTTGTAATTGTTCTTTACTTTCAAAAATCATACCTTGAAAAAACATAGTGTTTTCACTATCATAAAAAGTGCCATATCCGCCATAGTCATCGACTTCCGGTGGTGTCATCTGATAAGTATGATTAAGAGGCACTGACTGGTATAATGTAGGTGCAACAACATGGCCTTCAGTTGTAGCATCACCGTTGTTGTCCTCGTTAGGATTATTCGGATCAGGTAACTCTGAAAGAATATTTTCACCGTCGGCTTCAGAGTCACTAACATCATCGTTGTGCTTCGGTTCTCCCTCGACATCTAGCTCATGTTCTGCCTCGACTTCTGACATGCATAGACTACTCGAAAGAACATCTAACATAGGAATGTTGATAGAAAATTATTCAACCATGTAGTAGTTGATACTACATTGGGCATGTCTGCACAAATATTACTCAACGAACTAATAAAAACCTCAAAATAGTTGAGTTTAAAATCGGGATGTAGAAAAATCGATAAATCATTGTCATTCGATTTGTAGAGGATGATGAAATATGCGAGATTGATGAAAGTATTTAGTCTTTGTTGGAACGATCAATGAACAAGACCTCCTATCAACACCTACGATTTCAAACAACCACGAGAGAAATTCAGAAAATTTGTATTACGACAAAGTCGTCTAAACCAACCGGATCGATACTATATTTCATTGAATCAGATGTCATAATGATTTCACCACCGAAAAAACAACTTGTATTAGTTTGGACACCGTTTTCGAAAAGTAAAAGAACGATGAATGTTGAATTGCAAATGGGGGTATATATACACTCGTTAGTCGTATCTACTATCACGATTTATCAGTCACAACAGTAGAGTAGAGCAGCTCATGTCCAACAGATACGAGTTTCAAAACTTATCTTTTTTTTTTTTTAACAGAAACGATAGTTTTTTTCATTAGTGACAAAAGAAATTTACAGGACTAAATAGCCCAAAACCCTTCTGTTTATAAATTCATAGATAGGCAGGCAATGCTCACAGGGAGCTAAGCAAAGGAAATCATCAAAAAAACTTCTAACGAACAACCTGCAAATGGTAAGCTCGAAGAATGACAAAACAACTGCAGAAGGTTAAACCAATTGAAGCAATTCCCTGTATTGGTGTGAAACACCCTACAGCAACAACAAAAAAAACCCATCATCCCAAGATGCAGAAGCTCAGTAGGTGTCGAGGAATTCAGCCCATTCAAAACCTGCGAGCTCAACCACTGTTTTGTCGTCTCGCCATTCACCTTTGAACAACCAAAGATTACGCGTCTTCCACAACATCCATAAAATATAAACTGAAAGTTGAATTCGGTGTTGGAACTTCCTTCTTGGGACCACAACAGACAGATCCCCTACCAATCTTGATGAAATTCCAGGACACAGCTGCCTGTCTCCAAATGTTGCTTGCTCTTGGACAACGAAAGAAGATGTGCTCCATAGACTCGAACAGATAGTATCAAGATCCATCCCTCTTCGTTTCAGATTAAGCTTTGTAGGTAGGACATTATGTACACATCTCCACGGAAGTGTTGTTTCAATTTATTCTTGATGCGTAGTTTCCACACAAACAACCATAGTTTTTTCATTTTGGCTCCTCGGTCGCTGCCTTCCGACTCCTCTGTTTTTTGCACAGAACATGCAGATTACATTTTATAAGTGGATTGAACTGAGAACTGACCCCGTTTGTCACAGGTCCAGGACAGTTTCAATCCAAGCCTTTGAGTTGGAGACAGATTTTCCAGCAACTTGAAGGATGCGCAATCATCAGCTTTATAAATGGCTCAAGTGGTCAGAACATACATGCCTTGCTTTAAGCCAACATTTCCAAAGCCATGATAATGTAGCATGAGCAGAGACAGTGAAGAGATTCGTCTTGGGAAAGTATTTAGCTTTGAGTAATTTGACCACCGATAGATTAGGAATTGTTAAGATCCTCCACAGTTGTTTAGCAAGCAAAGCCTCATTGAATGTTTGGATCTCATGGAAGCCAAGACCACCCGATTCTTTGTCTTTTGAGAGTTTATTCCAAGCCTTCCAATGGATTTTTTGCCCTCCTTGTTCATTCAGCCCCCACCAAAAATTAGCTGCAGTCTTAGTTAGTTCCTTGCACAGTTGCAAAGGGAGCTCAAAACAAGAAGACATGACATAAATTGGGAGAGCATTAATCACTGCTTTGATGAGGACTTCCTTTCCAGCACAGTTCAGAAACTGTGATTTCCAGTTGGTCACCTTCATCTTGACAGCTTCGGCCATAAACCGAAAGGTCTCACGTTTGGATCTTCCAATGAAAAGCGGGAGCCCTAAGTATCTTGTCTTCTGCTCCTCCTGGATTCCATAAAAAAATCCTGACAATAGCTTCCTTCACCTCAGGTTTAGTGTTCTTGCTGAAGAAGATAGGTGATTTCTCCAAATTCACCTTCTGTCCCGAAGCCATGCTGAAGAGGTCGAGTATATTTCTGGTCAGTTGTCCTTGTTCAACACTTGCCTCTCCAAAAAGAAGTGAATCTTCTGCAAAAAAGAGGTGTGTAACAATCGGCCCATCCCTACAGAGTTTAAGCCCCTTATATCTCCCATCATTGGTAGCTTGACTGATTTGATTAGACAGCCTTTCAGACATAATAAGAAACAAAAACGGGGATAATGGATCTCCTTGTCTAATTCCTCTAGATGGAAGATGTATCCCCTACTCGTACCTTCAATATTGAAAACGAAAGAGGTAGTAGTACTAATAATGCAGACCCTAACCCATTCAATAAACTTAGAATCAAATCCCATTTTCTGCATAATGCGAATGAGAAATGACCACTCAACTCTATCATAGGCCTTAGCAAGATCAAGTTTCAATGCCATAAACCCTCACTTCCCTTTCCTCATGGAGTTAAGGTGGTGAAAACATTCGTGGGCCATAGTAACATTATCAAGAATGTTTCTCCCTTGAATGAAGGCTGATTGACTAGGGTGAATAATATTTTCAATGCATGAGTTGAGTCTTTCAGTAAGAAGTTTGGAAATGATTTTATATGTCACATTACAGAGACTGATGGGTCGAAAATCAGTAATGCAAGCAGGATCTCTAACCTTAGGAATAAGTGTGATGAGTGTTTGGTTCATGCATTTCAAAAGTTTACTGTGGCTCAAGAAATTGTTAAGTCATTTAATTAGGCAAGATATCGAGTCGATGTGTTAGTACTATTAATTATATATATATATATATATTCATCGTGTGTCATACTCGGATATTCACTAGATCTATTCTACAAACGATAGGCACACTGTCTATCACACGCGGTATTAGTAATAACGTATTCATTTTATTTACAACTTATCGAATATGCTAAATCATTCTACATTTATACGTACGCCGCGTCGCGATCATGCTCTATGTTCTGTTATTTAATCGCGTGTAAATCTTTTATATTTATTGGAAGCTATTATTTGAAAAAAAAAAAAGAAGAGTATATAGATTTTCCATTTTGTTTGATTATATTCGATATTTGCAAAAATATATTGCTAATTTTATATTTGGGAATGAATTTAAGTATTTTTTTCATTTTTCAATAAAACAATTGAGAAATCACTATTAAAAATCCTATCCACTTAAATTGTTGTGCCAATATTAAATATAGTATAGAAATATAAAATAAAAAATCTGTTAGGTCCGTTTTTATCATCCAACGAAGAACTCGAGCATAGATTCGATAGATTTACCTCGATGATAATGCGAGCGGAAGCTTTAGGATTAAATCAGTCAAATCTTCATTAATCACAAACTTTCTCTCCAAATACCTCTTTCTCTCTCTACAATTCAACCCTAATTAAGATAATGGTGAGAGAGATTTTCTAGTGAGAGAAAGCTAAACTCAAGTTATGTGCTAATCACACACACTTGCCCTATATATACCAAAGCATACTTTGGTATATTTATACTTTAGTCCCTATATTTACATATATTACAATTAAGTCCCTAAACAAAGATAACATGATATTGAACACTATAAACTATTTCCAACAATCTCCCCCTTAGTGTTCAATTGTCATTGAAGCGCCGGTTGTCTTTGTCTTTGACAATCTTCAGTCTTCATCTTTATTTGAACACAACAGAAAGATTCATAACAATCTCCCCCTTTGTGTTCAACTTTTAATTTGACATGGTCTTTGTTGCTGTTTGAAGAAAATAGCTGAGAGCATCTGGAGAATCTTCAGTCTCCCCCTATTTACATGCACCCTCTTTTTCTTCTTTGCAACTTGAATATTCGTCACCTTCTTGCATATATCAGAGTCGTGCGGATCATCAGCATTGACTTTGTAAAGCCTAGAATATCCAACTAAACAAATATTTAATGAGTTTACCACGATTTGGATGGGAAGAATCGAAGCTCATGGGGTGATTGTGTGCGTGTTCTTGAGCTCGGTTGGGAGGCGGCTCTCTCTCACTCTCTTTAGAGAATTTTCACACAATACACTATATTATGTGTTAGGGTTTTGGTATTTATACCACAAGTTGGTATATAATACTTGGGCCCCTAACAAAGCCCAATTACACTAAGCCTCTTATAAAGAGAATCTTTATAAATACACAACAAAGATAATTATAATTAATTGAACACAATAAAATATTTCTAACAATCTCCCCCTTTGTGTTCAATCGTCAATTCGGCATGGATTATCTTTGTGGGGCTTAGTGCATTTGCCTGAGTCCTAAAGGAATTTCCTCCTTGTCTTGTCTTTTGACCTCTTCTTTTTGGAGATCTTCAAGCTCACCGTGTCTTGATCTTCGCTTCTCGGCACCGCGTCTTCTTAATCTTCTTTGTAAGCTCGACTCGTAAATGCCGGAAGGGATTTGAAGTCGCTTGCCGGATTTCTTCTTTTTGTGTTCGATCTCTCCTTTCGATAATAGCGCAACTTGCCCCTACTTTTGGTCAACCTTATGTTGGGATTGGGAAGTTCTCTTTGAAATTTTGAGAGATGCACACGAGGCAGCAACTTCGATCTTTGTAGTCCATGGTGTTCGCTTGATTATTTGACGACGCTTGAGGATTTAGCGTTTCTGATCTATCTTGCACTTTCGTCGTGGTGTTGCTCCCATTTTGCTTTAGTACTACTCCCCCTCATGAAGATCGAGTTGGGGAGATCGCCATGTGATGGGTCAAAATGAGGCATTATCTTTGGCAAGAAGATCACATCGTCGGGACATGAGGATGGCGTTGGTAGGAACTCAGGTTAGGTAATAACCTGACGTAGCCACTAAGGCAGTCGTTAAGTCTTCTCCAATCTTCTTCTTCTCGGCGCCGGATTCGTCTTCTTCGAAGGAAGTTGTCTGGTTCGGCCTCGAGGAAGCTTGTCTGGCTCCGGAAGAAGGTACGCGTGGGGTGTTAGGCTCCTTTGGAATGTTCCATTCAAGTGCAGGGGAGCCCGACTTCAGAGTGGTGAGCGCGGCGGAGATTGGTGGGTGGTCCGACCTGTTTGTTTATGCGTGTCCCCTTCTCCCCCTCATGGCGATTCGTGTTAACGAGATCGGCATGCTTGTGTAGGAAGATTAGGAGGACACAAACGACAGGTCGGTGATGGTAATAACTAGACGGAGCCACAAAGGCAATCCGTCGTGTAAGAAACCGGGGTCACGAAGACTTCCCGTTAACATCGATCTATGAGCTATGCTCGTAGACGATGGCCTGAAACCGTTGTTGCTTTGATGTTGCAACGGCAGGACTTCCTTCCGATCCTCGAATCATGCAGCAAGACATGTCTACGGAAGTTCTAACTTGATCACAAAGATCAGGTGTTTAAAAGTGTATGTGTCCTAGAAAATATAAAAATATATGGAAAGTGAGGACACACTAGACTCGAGTGCGCAAGGAAGTGTGGTGGTGGGGCTGAGTACCACATAATTCAATATCTCCCACTTCCGAGTGAAGCGGTGATAGTAGACGTGGTTCCCCGTGATTTCTGAAACACCTGTCTTTTGTGAGACAGACGAGTGGGTAAGGCTCGGTTGTGCACGCGCCGTTGGACCTATTGCGGCGATTTCTACCCGGGAGCTAATAAAATTAGCACCTGTACCTATGGGGGTTGGTCCGAATAATTTGTAAGGAGAGGGAATCATGTAGCGTCGGTCTTTTCAAAAGGTTTTAGTAGACGTGACTGTTTCTTCGTGATTCGACTGAATCTCGGTGATGTTCCGGGGTTAGATTCAGTTGGGTTTGACTGAATCGTAGGAACGAAGTATCCATGCATCCGGTAGGAAGTGGTGAGTGCTGCTTTATTTGTCAGCAAGCCAGAGCATGTCGGTTGAAGCGAGCACCGAGATTTGCATTTTTAACCATCGTCGCCTTTTGGAAAGAGTTGACCGTTGTAGGGTCGAGATTCTTCTTTTGAGGTTCATCTTCGGAGGTCGGAGGTAATCTCCATGAAGCTTGATGAAGAGGAGAGAACATTGTTTTTTTTTTTATTATGGCCTTTTTTTTTTTTTTAAATATTGATGGCCTTTTTTTTGTATATATATATATATTAATCGTTATTAGTAAAATATATTTTTATACTATATATTATATGGATATAATATATATATTAATCGTTATTAGTAAAATATATTTTTATACTATATATTATATTGATATAATATATATTGTATTAATAATATATTAGTATATATAATATAGTATATGCATATTATATATATTATTCCTCCCCCTCAAAACATGCTTCCAAAAATAAAATTGCTCCACCTCAAAAGATGCGTGGAAAGTTCGATGTGAATCTCTTTCCCTAAATTCACATATTTGAAGTTTGCTCCCCCTCAAAAATATAATTATAGCTCCCTTCTAAAGAAATAAGGGTCACTCTTCTTTTTAAAAAAAGAGTAGCTCCCCCTCAAATTAAGCTCATTTTACAAAAATGGTATTTTTCATTTCCGTGTAATATGCATTTAGAATTTAAAGTTTTGAAAAATGCATATTTAAAATGTACCATTTTGAAAAATAGGTAATTTTTGCAATTCAGCGTATATGCATTCTTGAAAGTTTAAGCTCGAAAATCTTAAAATTGTATGCATGATGATAATGTACCTATAAAATAGAGTATTTTGCATTTCGGCTCATGTATGCACGCATGCAAAAATTTGGAAGTTAAAGTCCTTTTGAAGCATGCATAGCTATATTGTACCCTATTATTTTCAAAGTAAGTATATTGTCTTTTCAGCTCGATATGCATGCCAAAATTTACTATGGAATGCATATATAGAATTTACCTACGGTGTAGTTGCTCACCGTGCTTCCCTTTATAACGTATGTGGAGCAACTTCAAAGTACCATACGTGAGGGATGCGGTTGCTCGCGTCTCTTACCAGTCATGCATGTGGAGCAACCCGAGTACTGTGCATGCTGGAATTTTTGAAGTCGCTCACGCTGCATACCAGTCATGGTTGTGGAGCAACTTCCAGAATACCAACCATGCTGGAAGTGGTGGTTGCCCTCGTCTCGTACCGATCATGAGTATGGAGCAACCATCTTCTAATTACTACTCATTATCGGGGGTTTTGTGGTTGCTCTCGTCTCATACCAATCACGCGTGTGGAGCAACCATCGTCGAATTACCACACGTGATTGGGCTCCTGCAAAACTTTATCGGGACTTTGGTACCCATTGTTGTATGGGTCCTCCCAAATTAGCAGAAAACAATTTATGCACATTTGGTTCAGATATACATCCTAAATCATCCTTTAAAGTCCTATTTAATTTGATTTCTGATTTAGGAATCCAAGTTTGGTGAACCTTAGAGGGAAATGACAATTCAGCGCCGGTGAACGTGTGTCTAGGTTTAGAAGATCTGAAGATTTTCTCCCTAGCCAGTCGCAGAAGGTGTCTTTCAGACTTAATCTGGACCGGGTATTTCAAGTATGAATACGAGCTTATCGCACTATATGCGTCATCAGATGATGAGTCGTATTGCCTACAAGAATTCACATCATTCACTCTATAATTATGGTTTTTGATGGACTTTTGCTTACTAGAATAATAAACATTTTTGTGCGTGTAAGCAATTCCATCTCTATCATTCTTTAAAGAATGAGAGATTTTGGAAGTTTGAGAAGTTCGCCTGCTTGAGCTTGGAACTTCTTCTTTAGGAACTTCCTTTTTGGTAGGAGCGGGAGAAGAAGAATCTTTAGCAATGTCGTCCTTGGTTTTGGAAAATAATGTCGATTTTCCTTTCTCCTTCATAATATTCTTTTGTTCCTTAGCATTTTTACATGTATTGCTTTTACTTTTCGTTTCTGCGCCAGTCAAAGTTGACTTAGAATTATTAACAAAAGCCTTTTTAGCTTTGGGAACAAAGGCGTCGGTTTGTGTGCCCATATCCTGCTTAAAAGAAGATTTTTCTATAGAGAGTTCATTTAAGACGGATAGGGACGGGGAATTTTTGAGATTAGAAATCTCCTCTAGAAGTTTTTGCTTTTCTGCTCGGAAACCTACTCTTTCCGATTCCAAGGTTGCGTTCAATTCTGCAATTTTACTAGCAACCTCCGGAATTTCCCAACAAGAAGTAGGTTTATTAGAATGTAAACTATTTTCCCCGTTGGACGCTAAGTCTTTAGAGGAACTTTGGTCTGTTTGACCCTTTTTCGCAAGGATGCCCTCTAAGTGATGAACTTTAGAGTGCAATTTACTGCGTTCCTCAAATAAAAGTTTAAAACTACTCCGCGAATTGCTCAAATCAGACAGATAATTATTGCGTTCGAGTTCGCAATTGTTTAATTTATTTGTTAGTTCACTAATTTGAGCTTTTAATTTTACTTCCTGAGATTCAAGATTAGTGATTTTCTCACTCGCGTTTTCTAAATGGCAAGTAAGACTACCTCTTTCTTCTAAACTCTTGACTAAGCATTTGTAATTATTATTTAGTCTACTCTCTAACTCACTTATAGTCTTTTCGTGACTTATAAGTTGAGTTTGTCCTAGCTTAGAGGAATTTAGGTTCTTGGTTAGCTCACAAACGTTAGTTTCTGAGCTAGCTAATTTTGATTCAAGACTAGAAATAGTTTCTAGTGCACTAGCTAACTTAGTTTCTAACGCTTGGGTAGTCCTACGTTCGTGTTTATGTTCACGACGCATGGTTTTATAATCTTCCTTCAAAGAAAGAAAAGCTTTATATAAATCACTCTCGTCAAAGCTCATCTCAGAAGTTGCGGAAGTAGAATCCATGATTTTTAAAATTTTAAAATATTACTATTTTTTTTAATTTAGTTGGATACGCGATCGTTAACGCGTTGTGTAGATTTGATAATTTTTGACTTTTGAAAAATTCAGTTCCGAAAAGTTTTGGTGTGTCGATAAAAGTCGTGAAGTTTCGAAAATTTTAAGTAAGTCTCGAAAACGTTTTGGTGTGTACCGAAAAGTTTTAAAGTGATGTCGAAAAACTTCGAAAATGTTACCAAAAGCTTTTTCTATAATGTGCCAAGGATGTTTTGGAATAATAAAAAAAATTGGCTTTTAAAAATTTCTGCACCGAAAGTTTGATTTATCGAAAAATATTGTGAAGTATCGAAAATTTTGGGTACCGAAAAGATTTTTGGTGTATACCGAAAAACTTTTGAGGTGATTTCGAAAACTTCGGAATTTATCAAACTTATCTATAATTTGCCAAAGATGTTTTGGATGTGTTATGATATGCAAAAATTTATTTTCGATAAGGGGTATGTGAAAATTTGATTTTCGGTATGTGTTAGGAAAATCAAGTTTTCGAAGTGATAAGATGGGAAAATAAATTTTCGGAGTGCTTGGGTGCGAAAATTTAAATTTTCGATATGAGTGCGAAAAATATTTTCGAAATATAGTGCGAAAACTTATTTTCGAAGTGTTGTTTCGAAAATCATAGGTTTTCGAAGTGAGCTGTTGCGAAAATAGATTTCTTGTTAGGAGTGCGAAAACAGATTTTCGAAGTGGGTTCGACAACTTTTGGGTTCGAAAACTGGAAAATTACGAAAATGCCCTCAAAAGTTTTCGCAGTGGAGTTTTCGAAGTGCTCAGTGCGAAAACCTGAACGGTGCGAAAACTCTTTTTTTTTTAATGATGCGAAAACCTGAACAGTGCGAAAAGTTGGATGCGAAAACCTAATTCCGAAAAGTTTTTTTTTTTAATTCGGGTGCGAAAGCTGATTCGCAAACTAAAAATTTTTTTTTTTTATTTTACTTGGGTGCGAAAACTGATTCGCAAACCTAAGTTTTTTTATTTTTTTTTTATTTTTTTTAATTCGCAAACAGGATTCACAAACCTTTTAATTTTTTATATTTTTTTTATTTTTTTATTTATTTATTTATTTTTTTTTGCAAACTGGATTCGCAAACTTTAAATTAAATTTTTTTTTTTTTTTAATTCGCAAACTGGATTCGCAAACTTTTTATTTTTATTATTATTATTTTTTTTTTTTCTTCTCAGGGTGCGAAAACTTTAATTATTTTTAATTTAATTAATATTTTTTTTTAATTGGATGGGTTTGCGAAGTGTGATAGAGGGAAAGGTTTGCGAAGGGGAGGTTTGCGAAGTGAGAAAAAAAAGGTTTGCGAAGTGAGAAAAAAAAGGTTTGCGAAGCTAACTTTGCGAAGCAGCTTTTCGCAGTGAAGGTTTGCGAAGTAGGTTTTCTCACACACTTCTCACACACTAAAGGTTTTCTCACTTGTTTTCGCAGTGAGTTTTCGAAGTGGGTTTTCAGTCTGAAAACTTTTCTGCGAAAATACTCAACTCAATTTTCGATCCCCAAAAACAAAATTAATCAAATTAGCCCTGGGTAAAGATCGAAACACTTATATCCTAACTTCTAAACACTTAATCAAGCATCTAAACACCAAAACATGTCAAAATTTTCGAAAATTCTTTGAAGAACACGAAGAACACCAAAAAAATATTTCGAAGATTTTTACTCAAATCTGAGCGCGTTTGGCTCTGATACCACTTGTAAAGCCTAGAATATCCAACTAAACAAATATTTAATGAGTTTACCACGATTTGGATGGGAAGAATCGAAGCTCGTGGGGTGATTGTGTGCGTGTTCTTGAGCTCGGTTGGGAGGCGGCTCTCTCTCACTCTCTTTAGAGAATTTTCACACAATACACTATATTATGTGTTAGGGTTTTGGTATTTATACCACAAGTTGGTATATAATACTTGGGCCCCTAACAAAGCCCAATTACACTAAGCCTCTTATAAAGAAAATCTTTATAAATACACAACAAAGATAATTATAATTAATTGAACACAATAAAATATTCCTAACAGACTTGTCGTGTTTGCTCGAACCATTGAGAAAGGTCTTGTTTGTTGTGGCTCAGCACGTGCGTTGAAAGCTTGGCTTCTTGTGTTCACGTGCTTGGCCTCCTTGATATACTTCTCCCCCTCATGGCGATTCATTTGTATCGTCATGCTGTGTGATCAAGGTGAACCTGAGTGTACGCTGAACGTGTTGGCATTGAATTCCGGATGAAGTACCTGAAAATGGGACGGACGATCGATCATCGTGAGACATCCCTCGATGTCACTCTTGGTCGTTGATGCAAAGTCACACAGACTTGCATTTGAAGGGACTACGGGGCCACATAGGCAACCCGTTGACATCGTTCTAGAGTCGTGCTCCAGAAGATGGCCTGCTACCGTTGTTGTTTTTATGTTGCAACGGCAGGACTTCCTTCTGATCATAGAAGCACATCATTTAATGATGCGTCTACAGAAGTTCTGGCAAGGTCACGTAGACCGGCAATATGTGTGTAAAAGAATGTATGTGTCCTAGAAAAGTGGAAAATATTTAGGCTATGAGAACACACTAGACATTTACGTGTTCAAGAAAGTCGTGGTATGGGGCTGTGGACCACTTAGTTCAATATCTCCCGTTTCCAAATGAAACGGTGATAGCATATGCGGTTCCCCGTGAGATATTGAAACATATGTCTTTTGGGAGACAAATGAGTAGCTAGGAAGGGTCGTGCATGCGCCTTTGGACCAGATGAAGCGTCTTCTACCTGGGATCTGATAAATCAGTCCTGTACCTATATGGTTATGGCCCGGATAGTTTGTGGTTGAGTTGTAAGGATGTCATCGTGATACGCTCAATACTCTCACATACACTCGGGGTTTGTTCCTGGATTAGGATCAGTTGGGTCTACTAATCCTTTGGAACAGGTATGTGAACAACTCTTTTGTGTCCATGCGTTTTATTAACATTTAGGTAGCACTCTCTCTTAAAAGCATGAAGTTTGTATTCAGGGCATTCTTCCCTTAAGCTCTAGCGTCTTTTCATTGTAACACTCCCCCTAAATAGTTGCGCTATTTCTAATATGATGCCATTGCTCCCCCTAAAGTTGTGCGCTTTTGTAGATTTTTGCCTATTACTTTCCTTCAAGTTATGCGCCTTTTGTGATTGAAGCACACTCCCCTTTTGAACATTGCGCGCCTTTTTGATATTGCGCTTATGAGTATTACTTCCCCTAAAACATATGCGCTTTTTACAATAAACTATGGTAATACGCTCTTTTGAAATTCACGCGCCTAATCTATCTATCTATCCACTCCCCCAAAAAGAATATAGAATATGAAGACCGAATATTCTGTAAAGGTAAGCGCTCTTTATAATAAGTCGAACTCCCTATGAAAATCAAAAACTTAAGATATAGAGTTTGACTCTCCTGAAATTCAAGCGCACTTTGAATTTTGAAATCGGCTCGGCCTTCTTTGAACATTGTAGCTCAATTTTTTTATTTTATTTTATTTTTTTTATATTTTTTTTTATGGCCTTTTCTTTCTCTTTTTTTTTATATGGCCTTTTCTTTTTTTTTATTTATTGGCCTCTCTTTTTTTTTATGGCTTTTCCCTTTTTTTTTTTTTATAACAGAAAAATAAAAAGAAAAAAAGGTCAAATCAAGAGCTTTGGAATAGTCTTGATTTGGTGTGTTTGCTCACGTCACATACCGATCACGAGTGTGGAGCAAACCAAATACCACACGTGTCGGGGTCTTGTGCGACTGCTCATCATCGCATACCGACCATACATGTGGAGCAATCGTCGTCTATTTACCATGTATGATCGGGATCCTACAAAACAAATTATCGGGACTTTGGTACCCACCTTTGAACGGGTCCTCCCTTATTAGCAGATAAACATTTAGGCATAACAAGTATGAAATCATCATGTAAAGTGTTCTTTAACTTAGGAATCCAAATCCGTTTTGGTCTACTTATTGTCATTTGCAATTTTGGAGTCCATACTTGATTATCCCTATATGGTTGAGAGAATGTAGATTTGGTGAATGTGTGTCTATTTGAGAATATTTTTTCTTGCGCTAGTCGTATAAGATGTTTTTCGGATTTGACTTTGACTGGGTATTGTAAGTAAGAATTCGAGCTAATAGCATTAATAGAATCATATATAAAGGAATCGTATTTCCTATATTGAAGAATCACATCATTCACAGCACAATGATTGTTTGGAAGTTTATTATTATTCAGACAATTGTTATATTTAGATGTTTCAGCTTTACTTGAGAGTTTATAAGAATTTTCTATTTTAGCCTTTTTAGCTTTAGTAATTTCTTTCTTTAATTTTGAATTCGGAATGACTTTAGAATTTTTCTTCTCTGGAATAGACTTAGAGACATTTTCGTTCATCTGAATATAGAATGATTTCTCTTCCTCTATTCTTTCTTTCTTGATAGATTTAGTCATTCGTGGTTTGTTCTTATTCTGTTTTGAAGATATGTCTTTTAATGGTTCGTTTTTAACAGAATAGGAAGCTGAGGTTGCGCCTTTTTCTAAGGAATATTTGAGAATTGAATTTAATTCAGCAATTGCGCGAGTACTTTCTAGAGTGTAGCAATCCTTAGGTTCGGGTTTTATCGATAGTATAGAATGTTCCTTTTCAGTTGTGTTTGGCACTTGCTCATCTGTCTGAGTTGACATATTGCTAAACATAGGCTTTTTAGCTTGTCTTTTCTTCGCAAGAGTATCTTCTAGTTCTTTAATTTTTGAATATAGTGACTTGCGTTCTTCAAAGAGACAATTATATGTAGCTAAAGAAGTTTTATTGTCATTTTTACAATCAGACAGTTCTTTTGTAAGTTCACAGACTTTTATTTCAGAACTTCCTAATTTTAATTCAAGGTCTGTGATTTTGGCTTGTGCAGTAGCTAAAATATATTGAAGACTAGATGTTTTATCAAGATATTGTCTAAGAACACGCTCATTATTAGCTAACCTATCTTCTAACTCTTTAATAGTTTTTCTTTGAGCGTTTATATAAGAATCCATTTTGACGTTTCAGTTCAGACCAATTTAAGTTTGAAAATTTTAATTTGTAAATAATGTCGTGGTGTATAGAATGTTGGATTTTAATTTCAATTATGTTGGATGCTTATTGATCGTTATCGTGTGTTTGAATTGATATTAAATTTTGGATCAATGTGTTCAAATAGATTTTCGAATGATTAAGTTTTCAGAAGTTTAGGTATCAAAAAGACTTTTGAAATGATTAGAAAAGAAAAAAAATTGTACCGAGAATAATTTGTACCGAAAAATTTTACCAGTCAAAAAAAATTTTGTTATCCAAAACTTTTTCGTATGAACCGGGAACCTTTTTAAAGCAGGTACAAAAAAAATCTCGTTGCCAAAAATTTGAAATTTTAGGAATTTTTTTTTTTTTTGCTACCTAAAACTATCGAAGGCTTTGCGGCATCGAAAATCTTTTACCCATCATAAGTTTTCGTGTGTATAGAATAGTTTTTCGTATAGAGACTTTTTCGAACGAGAGAAAAATATTTTTCGTATAGGAATTGTTTTTTCTCGGATGAACAGTAGCGTGCGAAAAAAATTTATTTTTCGTGCCAAAGTTTTCGTATGGAAGACTTTTCGTACGAGGACAAAAATTGATTCCAAATCCTTTTCGTATAACAAATATTTTTCGTACGAAAGTCAGTTTTGTGTATCACAAATGCGAATATGAAATAGGGTGCGAATGTATTATGCAAAACAGTAGTAACAAAAACTTAATATTATAATAATATTTTTGTTTAAGAAAGTTCGCAAACTTTGCTTTATTTTTTTTTATTATTATTTTTTTATTATGAAGTCAGTTCGAGAAAGTTTTATTATTATTATTTTATTTATTTTAAGTTTTTTTTTTATTATTTATTTATTTATTATTATTATTTTTTTTTCGGTTCGACAAACTCTTTGGGTTCGAGAAAGTCTTCGAGAGATTTATTTTTTTTATTTTTATTTTTTTTTTTATTTTTATGCTGATTCGACAAACTTCAATTTTTTTTATTATTATAATTTTTTTATTATTTTTTTTAGTAACTGATTCGACAAACTTCATCATTAGAATAATATTTTTTAATTTTTTTAAATTTTTTTTTTTTTACTCTATCTCTGATTCGACAAACTTTTATTATAATAATATTCTTTTTTTTGTTTTACAGACAGTTCGAGAAACATGTTGGGTTCGACAAACTTTTTATAGACAGTTCGCAAAACTTTTGCGAATGAACAGTAATTTCGCGATTAACAGTAACTTCGTGCGAAAAAATGAACAGTAGTGCGAAAAAGTTTATGGTACGAAAACGCGATTTTATATGTGAAATCTTCAAATAACACTCAAATTATCACTTTAAACATAGTTAATCGATCGAAATATGTTGGGCAATCAATGAAAACACTCGATTAACACAATCAAGAGCATAATATATCAGATTTCAAAGTTTTCGCAAGATGAATAGTATAAACATCGAAAGTATCATTTTGATCGTAAATTCTAATTTTCCAGTTCTAATCACAATTGATCAATCAAGCACATATTTGATATTGCGAAAGATATTCAGCTTAATATCATGCGAAAACAGCAGGCAATCATCATACGAAATCTAAATCAAAGCAAATGATATTTTTCGTGCGAAGAACATGCCATACGAAAAAAAATTTCAGCAAACAAAAAGTCGATCAATTCACACGATTTTGGCTCTGATATCAATTGTTAGGTCCGTTTTTATCATCCAACGAAGAACTCGAGCATAGATTCAATAGATTTACCTCGATGATAATGCGAGCGGAAGCTTTAGGATTAAATCAATCAAATCTTCATTAATCACAAACTTTCTCTCCAATTACCTCTTTCTCTTTCTACAATTCAACCCTAATTAAGATAATGGTGAGAGAGATTTTCTAGTGAGAGAAAGCTAAACTCAAGTTATGTGCTAATCACACACCCTTGCCCTATTTGGTATATTTACACTTTAATCTCTATATTTACATATATTACAATTAAGTCCCTAGACAAAGATAACATGATATTGAACACTATAAAATATTTCCAACAATCTCCCCCTTAGTGTTCAATTGTCATTGAAGCGCCGATTGTCTTTGCCTTTGACAATCTTCAGTCTTCATCTTTATTTGAACACAACAGAAAGATTCCTAACAAAATCTAATCTAAATTCTAATTTTACCAAATATATCTTAGCGCAATAAATTCTCCCCCGTAAGTAAAAAAAAAAAAGTAGTATTAATATTGAAAAGTATGTGTAGGAAAATCATCTTTAGTATTTAAAGAAAAAGAAATATTACGAAATCTAGAAATATTATTAAAAATAACACGAACCTAGCAAATTACTGTGACGAGTCAGCAATAATATTGCAATTCAGCTTTTATTAGTTAATAAATTTACAAGGTGACACGTAAGCTTTGCGATGCATGTAAACAGCGCAGGTGGCAGCTACTGCGAAACACACTGAATCTTTTCTATTTATTTATATATATATATATATATATGCCTGTATGTGTGTGTGTCTATGTAAGTATATACAATCTCCGTCTCCATGGAATCAAACGCCTCAATGTTCCTCTTTCTCAACGACGAACGACTCTACTGCATCTACACCACGATTCTCTCTGCAATAGACGATAGATCCCTAACCGTAGGCCTTCACAGTCGTTATTTTATTATACCTTTTTTCTTATTTCTATATCGGAATCATATATGATTTATTTTTGCGATTAGGTAGGTGATTTGTGATGTCGGCGGCGCCGCCCGAGGGAATGTCGAAGCTGTTGTACGTGGTGGTGGTTGAAGATGATATTGACGACGAGAATTATGCGAGGAGTGAAGCGTCGTCGTTTAGGTATACGCGCTCGTTGCTGCAGAGCACTCTGCAACTCATGGGTTGCAAGCCTCGTCACGCATTTAAGGTCCCCTTTTCCTTTTTTTTTTTCCCTTTTCTATTTTTCTAATTTTGAAATTGAATTTGCCTGTTTGAAATGCGCATGCAGGTGTGTTAATTTAGACATGCATTCACTTTTTTGAGATTGAAATCAATTGTAATTTTTGGAGCTTTCTCTTTGGCTTATCAATTTGTTTTTCCTTCCAAGTATAACAATTTTTGTTTTCTCCATAGCTATATTTGATTCAGTAACTTTGGAATTCCGACTATTATTCAGATCGGAAGATGTTTAATATATCATTGCATTGCTATTGAAGAAATGATGCATTGGGGGATTGAAAGATAATCTATAAATTGCAGTTGTTAATCCATTGTCTCATTCAAGTTTGTTTGCAAGTAACTTTCTTGGTGTCCACGAAACCGAATAATTTTTTGCTTCTAAAAAAAAAAATTCAGATTAGCCAGAGGGTATACGAAATGCTGAAGCAGGGAAGTTATGTTTCAGTGTGTGAAGCTGTTCCTCAGCACACTGCTAAAGTACACAATCTCACCGAAGCTGAACATCACTTTAAAGCAGATTCTAGCAGAGCGGCTTTATTTGAAGGTGCGGACAAGAGCAGCAGGCCTTTCGAACTGTACAAAAGGCGCACGACGGTTGTTGTTAGAAGACAATATTTCCGCAATGTTGTTTGCAAAGCTCTCTCCGAGTACAAGTACATGGGCCCGAATCAGAGGGCCGATTTGGACTTAGCATGCAGGTGTGGTTTTGGTTTCCATGCTCTTGCTTATTATTTCATTCGTCTTGAGTAATTTTGCGCTGTAATACCTTTGACAATCAATGGCCCATTTCATTGGATGTTTGAGATGTCCGGGAAAATATAATTGAAATAATAATATGTACGTGCACATTTTCAAGGTTTATGTGGTTGGTAGTACCCAATTTGGCACTATATACTAACACGGACTTGAGAAATTTCCCATCTTGAAGATGCTTTTCTTGACCTAAATCTTGTTAAATGATCATCTTTTCTAAATAAATTGTATCTGTTATATTTAGTTTACTAATGCGTATTTCTTTCAAGCATGGCCTCTCAGGTATGGCTGGAATGACATTTCTTGTAAGTAATATAATACTAGTGGACAGTCGTGAGGATTTGAGCTCTTGACTTCTCGCTGGCATGAGCTTGATTGATCAAACTATGCAGCCCTCAATATTTCATAGATTTTATTTCAAGTATCAAAAAAGTGATGTTATAATTAAGTGGATCAGTGAATGTAGAAGCTTTTAGAATGGCAATTCGATAACATTGATTATCCTTCTGTGACATGTTCATCTTCGCATGTAGCGGTAGGCAACAATACAAGCATCTATTGTAGCAGTTGTTTGTAGCATTATTTGGTTCGATCTTTTCATGGGGTTAGGGTTATCTTCTAAACAAACACTATTTTCAGAGTTCGAGAGAGGAAAGAGTCCGTGACCGTGCTATTATGCGGGACGAGTGGCTGTGGGAAATCCACTCTTTCTGCCTTGTTGGTACGTTTCTGTTTCAGCACTGGAATCGTCAATTCTTTGCAATTATATATATTTCCATGACAACCCTCTCTTTAGCTGTTATAGGAAGTTCCATTAGTTTCTAAATTTTAGTTTCTTCAAGTTGTTCCGTTCATCAATGCAATGCAGGGTAGTAGGTTGGGCATTACAACTATAGTATCCACGGACTCGATCCGTCACATGATGAGAAGCTTTGTGGACGAAAAACAAAATCCGCTTCTTTGGGCTTCGACCTACCATGCGGGCGAGCACTTGGATCTGCTTGCTGTTGCAGAAGCCAAGTCCAAAAGACAAGTGAAAAAAGTTTCACTAGCGAAGAACGCCAGTGAATTCGTTAGTTCTAAATCCGAGGGAAATACCGAGCCAATCAGTCAAAAGCAGATCGCCATAGAAGGATATAAAGCTCAGAGTGAGATGGTGATGGAGAGCCTCGATCGGCTGATAACATCTTGGGAGGAACGCAAAGAATCTGTAGTTGTCGAAGGAGTTCACTTGAGCCTCAACTTCATGGTATTTTCTTAACCAGTTATTTAATTGTTCCATTTCATCTTTTCTTGGTTTACGCAGAAGATATATTGAGCCATTTTATTCTTTTGATTTCATTTTGTTCAACTTTTAACTCCATTTTTACCAGATGGGGCTCATGAAGAAACACCCTTCCATCATTCCATTCCTCATCCACATCTCCAACGAAGAGAAACACTTGGAGCGATTCGCCGTTCGGGCAAAGTACATGACTTTGGACCCGGCAAAGAACAAGTACGTCAAGTACATACGAAACATAAGAACGATCCAAGAATACCTCATCAACAGAGCAGACAAGCACTTAGTCCCCAAAATCAACAACACCAACGTAGACAAGAGCGTAGCGGTGATCCATGCCACAATCTTCAGCTGCCTGCGACGGCGCATCCTGGGAAAGCATAGGCTTTACGATCCAATCACAAGCACCGTCTCGATAGTGGACGAAGAGTATCGGCACCAATGTGCAGCCCATTCAGTCAGCTCCAAAGGGATGTGTCAGCTGATTCAGAGGAACGGGTCGAACCGTCACTTAATGGCACTCCTGAACAATGACGGGTCGGTGGCTAAGGCTTGGCCCGTCGATATGGCGAATGATAGAAATGGCAAGCCCGTCACAATGACTCCCATGTACGGGCCTTTGCAGATAGGTAAGGCCGAGCCCATTAACCTTCAGTTTGGCCACTTTGGGATAAGCGCGTGGCCCAGTGATCTCGTGGGCACGAGCCGCGCTAGCAGCATCGACGAATCCCGAGGAGAACTCACGGATAATGGAAGTAGATACTTCTCGTCTTGTGCCAGTTCTCCCAGGGGAACTGCGAAAGAGGTAATTTTATTTAGTTTATCGTTTGGTACGTATGATTTCACGAATAGGTATGACGCCACGTTGATAGCCCTATATCAACATGGGGATATAATTTCCTGAAAAAATGTCGGATTAAAGTCGAACATACAATGAATTAGGTACAAAACTGAGCCATCATGAACATTAGATTACTGGCCCACGCACACTCCTCTGGCACCATGGGTCAGTAATCTAATTGGGTCCAGGCTCAGACCCATTTGACGATTCAATGGACATTTTTGCCATTCCTATACATCCGCATTAATCTGCAGACGTAATGGAATGGAAAGAAGTTGGAAAATGGATTGCCCGTGGTTTTGACCCAAGCTAGAGAACGGGTTGACCGACCTATATGGGTTCTGGTCAGATTCTCATTAACAACACTTGTTTATTTTTAAAATAAGATATGGTTGGATTCATTTTGCAGCTCAAGAGTGAAGAATCTGTGCATGATAGTGACGAAGAGGTCGATGAGTTGCACGAAGTCGACGACAGTGATGATGAGGATCCTAGTGACGGGGAGAAACAGCTGCAAGAAGACGTAATCTTTTCCTTTTCCTTTTCCGTTCCCTTTTTTTTTTTTTGGATCGATAGTTGATAATAAACTATTCCGGCGACAAACTCTCCTTTTTCCGTATAGCTGGAAGGATCCGTGGACGAAGGATCAACAAAATCAGACGAGGAATACGATGATCTTGCAATGTTGGACATACAAGACAGTGGTTACACATTTGAAGACGGTGAAGGAGAGTTAAGACTTAGGACTAACGATGCGCCGAATGCCAATCGGCAAAAAAGCCGATCCTTAGATTTCGGGTCGGATTTCAAATTAGGGAGACGATCGAGTCCGTAACTACTTCGAGGTCAACGAGGCGATCACCTCAGGCCCGAGGTTTGGAGCTGGCTCAATATTTTTTTTTTCTTAGGAAAAGCTCAAATTTTTTATTTATGCAGCTTATATATTAATCTGTTAAGCTTAAACATATAATTTGTAAGTTTTATGCGTAAGTATTGTAAAGGTTCATTGCAAATTGAAGTTGATAGATAAAATTAATAAATAATGGCATCATGGAAGATGAGAAATTTTAATAATAAAGTAAAATCCACCATAGAAGAGTAAACAACATATATGTCTCGGACCAATATTTTGTAGAAGAAAACATATAAAACGATTAAAACTCTTCTGGACCAAACATATTTTGAGATTGTTAAATAATATCAAGAAACTTTTGAATATTTTGTTAAAACTTTGGAGTTCATGGTTGTGAAATTCTTCTTAACAAATAAATTATGTGTTGCTATAATACGGAATTTCATGAAAGTTCATTCTCAAGTAATTATGTTGCTTATTAGATATTTGTTATTCATGCTCGTAGCCGTTGTATCAGCAGAAAGAAGCTTATCAAAACAAAATATCTTATCGACTGAATGGCCTAGCGATATTGTCGACTGAAATATGAATATAGATTTTCAAAATAAATTATCACGTTTAATGATTGAAGGGCTCTAGAGTTTATGAACAATTCTGTGTTGATTATAGAACAGAGCTTTGAGAGAAAAATATCTCAGACCTTCATTTTCTGTTGAGAAGCCATCAAACTATCTACCTCCAAAATATCTCAGACCTTAAAAGAAGCCTCAACAAAGAAATAATTACAGAACCACCCATGAAGAATATTTACAAATAAGTCCTATATTCTTCTAGCCTTTATCCAACTGCGCCTTTATACTTAATAAGTCTTCATCCCCCCCACAAGCTGAGACGGGAAGAAGGTTCTTCACTCCAAGCTTGGACAGAAGGAAGAAAAACAGGGGAGCAGACAATGATTTTGTGAAAATGTCAGCCAATTGCCGCTGAGAAGATATATGGAGAGGGACTAGAAAACCTTTGAGATAATGATGCCGAACAAAATGACAATCGACCTCCAAATGCTTGGTTCGTTCATGAAAAACCGGATTCTCGGTAATTTGAATGGCCGATTTATTATCACACCATAAAGAGATAGGTAATGAGACATGAATACGTAAGTCAGCCAGAAGATAAGAAAGCCATAAAAGCTCCTTCGTTGTGGTGCTGAGCGCGCGATACTCAGCTTCAGCAGAAGAACAAGACACGGTAGCTTGTTGTTTTGTCTTCCAAGAGATTAAAGAGGAGCCCAGAAATATGCAATATCCTGTGACTGACTTTCGATGGATTGGATTAGAACTCCAATCAGCATCACTAAATGCTTCCAGTTTACGGTTGGACACAGCAGAATAAAACAGTCCAAACGAAGGTTTTCCTTTGAGATATTTCAAGACATGAACCAAGGAATTCCAGTGATCAGCACAAGGAGTATGAACATGCTTACTTAGTTGTTGAACCGCAAAGGTAATGTCTGGTCTAGTGAAGCCTAGATAGAGCAATTGTCCAAAAAGTCTTCGATATTGAGAAGCATCAGTTAAGGGTGTTCCCGGGGTGTCTGAAAACTGATGCCCCTTTGGAAGAGGAGTATGACGGGACTTGCAACCAGATAGACCAGCAGAAGCTACTATGTCAAGTATGTATTTGCGTTGGCTGAGAAAAATACCATCCTGTGACCTCGCTATTTCAATACCAAGAAAATACTTCGCATAGCCAAGATCTTTAATGGTGAAATGATCATGCAAGTAACCCTTTACTGCAATAATATCCTCTTCACATGGTCCCATAAGCAAAATATCATCCACATAAACAATCAATGCCAAGAAAGAATGAGTTGTAGACTGAATGAAAAAACAGGGATCATGTTGAGACTGTATAAAGCCATACCTTTCCAAATGCTTTGTGAATTCTACATTCCACTGTCTAGAGGCTTGCTTCAAGCCATAGAGTGAACGTTTGAGCTGACAGACCTGTCCTGGACCACATTGATCATAGCCATCGGGTGGTAGCATGTACACCTCTTCCTCCAAGTGTCCATGCAAGAAGGCATTATTGATATCGATTTGATCGATAGACCAAGCTGAGGCAGCGGCCAGGGCAAGTAATAATCTGACAGTAACTACTTTAGCCACAGGAGAAAAACTATCAAAATAATCTTCTCCTTCAACCTGAGAGTACCCCTTTGCTACAAGGCGAGCCTTGTATTTTTCCAAGGTGCCATTCGAATGATACTTGACCTTGTAGACCCATTTACTTCCAATTGCTTTCTTCCCAGGAGGAAGATCAGTAATTACCCAGGTATTATTTTTCTCAAGAGCCTCAAGCTCAGATTGCATGGCCTCAATCCAATTAGGATCAGTCCTTGCTTGATAAAAAGTCTTAGGTTCCTGGATTTTATCCAAGCATGCTAAAAACAACATGTGCTCATGGGTAAAAGGGGGCTGAGAAGTAAGAGAATCAAGACTAGGTAATGTATGAGGTAGTTTATGTGAATGAGATGAATCAATGCTTAATAATGCTCTGATACCATCTAGAGTTTATGAACAATTCTGTGTTGATTATAGAACAGAGCTTTGAGAGAAAAATATCTCAGACCTCATTTTCTGTTGAGAAGCAAATACAACGATGACTCCTGTTATATACATCAAACTATCTAATTATTAAAAGAAGCCTCAACAAAGAAATAATTACAGAACCACCCATGAAGAATATTTACAAATAGGTCCTATATTCTTCTAGCCTTTATCCAACTGCGCCTTTATACTTAATAAGTCTTCAAGGGCCTAGCTATTGTATAGTGAAATATGAATATAGCTTTTCAAAACAAATTATCACGTTATCGATTGAATGGCCTAGCGATATTGTTGACTGTAATATGAATATAGCTTTTCAAAACAAATTATCACATTATTAGTTGAATGGCCTAGCGATATTATCGTTTGAAATATGAATATTGGTCGCACTATTAGACAATTCAAATTTGACAAATATTTTGCCCTCGATAACATGTAGACCGAATAGCATTTATGTAATTAGTTTATTTTGATATTTTATTGCATTTTCAGTTAAATGATATATTAAGGGAACATTATAAATTTAGAGTTCCGTTAGTACTAAAATTTTTATTGTGACATTTGGGGACCGGCTCCCATTTTATCTCTTGGAAAGTTTTGATTCTATGCATGTTTTGTCGATGACTATTCGCATTATATGTGGGTAATTTCTTTTTGTGCTATATCTGACTTTTTTTATGTTTATTTGGCATTTAAAAAGTATGTGCAGCGAAAATTCAATGCACAAATAAAAATTTTCCGTACTGATGGAGGCGGAGAGTTTGAGAATAACAAACTGAAATTTCATTTTCAACAAGGAATCATTCATCATCTTTCATGTCCTTACCTGAGCAAATAGGAATTGTTGAACGTCGACGCCGCACTATTAGAGAACTTGGCATGACTATGATCTTTCACAGTGGTGTGCCTAAGTTTCTATGGATGGAAGCTTTTACTACAACAGCTTATTTAATCAATCGGTTGCCTTCTTCTTCACTAGGATTTGATACTCCTTTTTTTTGTCTATATAGTTTTCGTCCTTCATATTCTGTTTTACGTGTATTTGAATGCAGGAGCTACACATATACTTGGGATATGAAGAGAAACAAATTTGATGCTAAAACTATACCTTGTGTTTTTGTAGGTTATAGTAACCAACATAAAGGGTATCGCTGTTTAGATCCAATAACTAACAGAATGTTTGCTTCGAGACATGTGGTGTTTGATAAAAATCATTTTCCTTGCAGAACTAAAATGCCTTCGTCCTCTTCAATCACAAGTTTCACTGATTTTTTAAATCCCTTTCAACCCTTATCAACAAATCAGACCACTGTTCCCGCAGAAAATGCATCTCCACCAATCCCAATCCCATGCAATACTTCACACGATTCTTCGACTATTTCTGATCCTGTAGACGAAGATGCTACCTCTGCCCCTTCCATGACTTTTGATCATAACCAAACTAAAACACTTCAATCACCACATGCTGAAGATACTCTGACGCATCACAATGACTCTATGGACATACCATTTCCATCTCATGCCGATGACCTATTACCGAGTCCATGTAGTTCCTCATCTCTTTCCTTACCTATTAATTCCAACTCTCCCTTACTTGCTGAACAGAGCCAATCAGAGCCCAGTCGTATGGTCACTGCGCGCAACATGGCATATACAAACCTAATCCCCGTTACGCTCTCATCCATGAGTGTGATGATATTCCAAAAGAACCACGTAGTGTTAAAATGGCTCTACAGCATGCCGGTTGGAGACAAGCTATGATTGAGGAACTTGATGCACTACACAAAACTCACACATGGACATTAGTAACTCGAGAGTCTCACATGAATGTTGTCGGTTCCAAATGGGTGTTTAAAGCAAAACTGAATGCAAACGGTACTCTTGATCGACTAAAGGTCAGGTTGGTTGCAAAAGGATACCATCAGGTTGATGGCATTGACTATACTGAAACATTCTCTCCGGCTATAAAATCAGGTACAATATGCTTAATTCTTAGTCTAGCCTTAGTTAAAAAATGAGACATTAGACAACTTGATGTCAAAAATTCTTTTCTCCATGGGTTTATAAGTGAAGATATCTACATGGAACAACCCCCTGGTATGCATGATTCAATTTTGCCCAATCATGTATGTAAATTGAAAAAGGCACTTTACGGTCTCAAGGAAGCACCGCGAGCTTGGTTTGATCGTTTTAGCGTCTTTTGATTGCTAATGGAATTTTTTTTTAGTTTGGCTGACCCATCTCTTTTTAATTTGCATTCATCTATTGGTACATTAATTTTATTACTTTATGTTGATGACATGCTTTTGACAGGATTCAATTCAAAATTACTTGATGATTTTGTTCAACTTTTGCACTCTGAATTTGCTATGAAAGATTTAGGTTCCGTACATCATTTTCTTGGGATTAAATTAAGCGAGATAAGAGTTCCCTACACCTTTCTCAAACTCATTATGCTTATTCAATTCTCGATAAGTCATGAATGCTTGATTGCAAACCCATGCATACTCCAATGGAAACAAAGACTAAAGGACTTAATGCTACCATTATCCAAACCCTTCCCTTTATTGTAGCATTGTCGCTGCTCTACAATACTTGACACTTACTAGACATGACTTGTCTTTTTCTGTTAATTATGTTTCTCAATTTATGCAATCACCTTCTCTTACTAGTATGAAAATAGTTCGTCGCATTTTACGATATGTCAAGGGCACTATTCATCTTGGTTTACATTTATCTGGTGATACTACACTTGATCTTTGTGGTTTCTCTGATGCAGATTGGATAGGTTGTCCAACTACTCGAAGATCCACAACGTACATTCTTGCGGAGAAATATTATCTCATGGTGCGCCAAAAAAACAGCCAACTATTTCTCGATCCAGCACTGAGGCTGAGTATCGTGCCATGGCTAACATAGCTGCAGAATTAACATGGCTTATTCCTCTTACATGATCTTCATATTCCTCAATCACAACCGCCAACTCATTTATGTGACAATTTAAGTGCACAACATATGACTATTAATCATGTTTTTCATGCTCGCAGTAAGCACATTGAACTAGCTACCATTTATTCGTGAACGGGTTTCAATGGGACTCCTTATTACTCGACACATTTCTTCTACTCTCCAACTTGCGGACATCTTTACAAAGCATCTATGTAAAGCTTCCTTAAGCCACTTTCGCAACAAACTATGCCGCCAGCCTCGGCATAGTTTGAGGGAGGATATTAAATACAGTAACCACCTTGACTCTACAAATTGGAGTAATAAGGATGAATGTCAAGATATGGTTATCCATCCCAAAATAGATGAGATTGTGAAGAGTAATTCAAGGGATCTTGTTGGGATCCAATCACTGCATAATGGAAAGTCATCGAGCAATCTTCTCCTTTAAAATAGCTATGTAATAGGCACTAAATTAATTTTCCTTCATGCATTAATTATGATTTGTAAGCATCTATATATATTGATGCTGTGACAGAATGATGTACTTACGGTTTTAGCAAAGCCTTTTCAATGTACATTATTCAGTTTATTTTGTTCTTTATTTATCTCATCCGAGATGTTTCTTGCAGGTGTCCACATTTATTTTAGAGGTTTCTCAGTAAGGGAACTTGCAGGGATTTTATTAAAATTGGTGTGTGGATATTTGCCAAATATAGGAATTTTTTGTTTTTTATTTTTTGTTTATGGACTAATAATAGGAATATTTTATATCTACCCAAAATTATTTGATATTAAAAAAGTATTTCTAAGCAAGGTAAACTAAATATAATACAAGAAATAGGTCAATTAAATAAAAGAAACTCACATTTGCATAAACTGTGCACTAATTTCTCACCAAAAAAGAAGTATAATTCTGGCATTAGGATCAAGTGGACATTTGATATAAGTTTTGCCAGAATGCGGGAACATTTGATAATTACCATACCTTTTAAAAATTTTCAATAGTTGCACACACCTAATGATGTGTATATATATATATATATATATATATATATATATATATATTATATCCCCAACTTTTTTTTTTTGGTGAATATGTGACGAACTATTTTGACAATACTAGCCAAGAAAAAAAAAAGTTTAATGGACAAATTTGTGGGTACTCCCAAGTTCGGGATGCGATAGATTTGCTGCTTCATCGTCTATTATTCCAAAGTTGTGTTACAAGAATAATACATAGATAGACTTGCATGCACGTCAATTAATATAAATTTATATAATCAAGAAAAAGGATTGCAATATATTTAATCAATAAAAAGAAATAATCGCATATAAACACATGCCACATAATATTCGTTTCTAGAAATTTCATGCATATGTTGTTTCTTAATGGGATGTTGATGTGACTTTGACTATACGTCCTTACAATCAATAAGACTGGCAAAACACACACACACACACACATATCTTACCTTAAAATCTCTTGGAATATTCTAGATCTAAAAATTCTTGCGTGTTGTTAACATTAAACAATGTCCTCGCCATGTTTTGACCAAACGCATATCACCCATATGTCTCTACCATACATAGTCTGTGGTTTAGCATCAAAAGCCACTTTTGAACCAGATGTTCTCTCTCTCTCTCTCTCTCTCTCTCTCTCTCTCTCTCTCTCTCGTCCAATCTACAAAAAGATGGAGTACTTGCACGTATGTATAGTCTTATTGTCACTCGAATTTATTTTCTAAAGATTTCATGTTAATTTTATTTTTTAATAGAAGATTAGACTACATAAAGACCTAATTCGACTGAGGAGTTTTCCCAGCCGTATGTAGACAAAAATGCGATGTATTTGGACGATATGTATATATTTTCAGTGTCATCGATAACCTCTATATTGGATCAGCTTAGTTGTTTAATTAGCGGAAAATACAGTACATACGATATTTTCTTGTTGAATTTAGGTGAATACGAAACATGGCATTTCATGTTCGGTTGTTACGACGTTGTACAGGCCCGTAGCTCATGTGAGGCCGGTGAGGCGGTCGCCTCGGGCCCAGCTTTGAAGGGGGCCCAATATTTTTCATACTAGTATATATATATATTATATATGTATAGTAGGCTAGAATTATTTATTTTTTATGAGCAAAAACAGTGATTAGGATTGAGAAGATAAAATAAAAATAAAAATCATGTTATCATATCTCATATTATAGCTTATAGCTTACGTGATATGAGAATGATGGGATCTTTTCTATTTTTAATTTTTTTTAATCAAATGTTGATCAAATTTCAAAGAAAATTAAAATAAAAGAAAATTCAAACGCTCACAAATCAACAATATTAGATATACGATCTTGTTAAAGATACTCATAATAGATGCATCAGTAGAAAAAAAAAAGCTTTTCAAAGTTAAAGTTAAAGAATTATCTTTAATCAACAATATCACAAGACCGATTGAACGAGCTGACAAAGTTGTCGATTGAAAAAGAAATGGTTGAACAACTAGATTATGCAGATTTGATCAATATATTTGTCTCTAAAACATCTAGACATATTACTATTTATATAATTAGTTGAAGTATTTATCGAACATTCCACTATTAAATATATTTATATTTGTATTTTTTTTTTAAGTTATATTTACGGTTTACATTTATACTATATTACGTATCTTATTTGAAAAACATTACTTAAGAAGGGTCCGGGCCCCGAATTTCGAGGTTCGCTTCAGGTCCCGATTTCTTTAGCTACGACGTCGTATCAGCAATGTTCACATACGTACTGACATGTTATTAAGGAAACTCTATACCTTCTACGACATAATCATTATTACAAAACAAACCCATTTGAGTCCCTGAAAAAAAAAAAAAAAAAAAATCCCTATTCCAAGGAGAAACGAATGGACCAATCCCGCGAGGAAATAACTTCAAATCAAAATAACGACCCTATCTGATATAGAATTTGTCAAAGTGAAGGGGACATTTGATATTTGTCATACTTCACATGGGTTTTCGATAGGTGGAGAAACCATATATATATATATATATTATCACCCTTAATAGTATTATTTGTGACACCGACTTG
Source organism: Lindernia subracemosa (assembly GCA_028392965.1). Classification (NCBI taxonomy): domain Eukaryota; kingdom Viridiplantae; phylum Streptophyta; class Magnoliopsida; order Lamiales; family Linderniaceae; genus Vandellia; species Vandellia subracemosa. The sequence goes on from JAQPCC010000031.1 coordinate 568,505, forward strand.
ACGATCATGTTAACATATGATTAGGGTACAATTTATGCAGCAAACAATTATATTGCAAATGCGATTTGACCATCTTATTTGGAAAAGTTATTAAGAAGGTGTTTCGAATGAACCTCATTTATGTTGATTTTTATGTATTCTATGTATGATAGGTTTCTAGCAACAACGAAGTGAAGATATATTAAATGCAAGACTCTATGTACTTCAAAATAACGTTACTGTTGTTCTCGACTCATCATCATTATAGATTTTTTAATATTATTATAATTTTTTAGTGTAGTATATATGCATATTTACATGTATGTTTTGACATTTTTCAGTTCCCATTGGTCTAATAATTAGAAACAAAGACATGCTTGCATTACAATTTAAAAAACGTTACTTACTGTACTTCCAACTGACTTTAGCATTTAAGAAATAAAATAATCGTTTGTGTTTACGAAATGGTGCAACAATGACATAAAAAACTGTTAGGATCGGTTACTGTGTTTTGAGGGGGTGAATAAACACAGTGAGATTTTTCACTCTTTTTCTGAGTGACTGATTTCTTATTCGGTTTGAACTCGAAACCGGTTTCCAATCGATCTGTGAGTAACTAGTTTCTGGGTGTGTCTGGTTTCTTGTTTGGTTACTGAGCTAACTGGTCACTCAATGAGTTAATCGGTCACTCAATCAAACAGCTACTTGTGTAGAATATTGTGAGTAACCGAACTGTAAAGTGTATGAGTAACTGGTTTCTGGGTGTGACTGGTTTCTTGTTTGTAGAGCGATGAACACGTAAATTTGTTTATGGAAGTTCAGAGCTTAATCTTCTACGTCTCCCCTTCTTCCCCGCAAGGAAGATTCCCCTAGAAGATTCGGTCACATGTACTCTTAAGTACAACCCTCTATAGCTAGACTTCCGCTAACTAAACTCCTAGCATTCCACCATAGTGCCCCGCAAGGTCATATCTTCGATAGCTTTTTAAAGTCCATCGGTTCCCAATGATTGTAGGCCGCAACCTCACAATCCGCTCACATCTTTAGAGTCTCTATGCTAAGACTATAAGCACTTGTTTTACGTCTTTGTGCGAAGACTACAAACGCATAGTTTAACGTCTTTGTGTTAAGACTCTCACTCAACTAATCTATTTCGCTCATATCTCTATTGTGTGAGTGAGGTGTGTGGGTTTGAACTTTGTAGCTCTCTCTATCTTTTGTACCCCACACATGAAAGAAGAACTCTCTTGATTAGCCTCTTTGATCTTGTTCTTCTTTCTAGGATCTCTCTTTGGATGTGTAGTTGTTTGCTCAAGGATCCATAATCTTGTTTGCTGCCCTTCTTTCTTATTTATAGTCTCTCCTCTTGATATGACCGTTACACACATAAAGGTAGCTGTTGGAGACTTTAAATGTCGTTTCCCTGAAATAGGCTGATTTCAGATCCTGGTTCAGGTTCTCTGCAGACTGCGCCTTTCACCAAAATGGGCATGCATCAGGCCAACGTCTCTTTGTTCTGCAGCCTTAACTTAAATGCATTGTTCTCCTTAATCGATGCATTTTTGAATCTGACTTCAGGCTTCTGGTTTGATGTTGAGTTCCTGACTCTTGAGCATAAGTCACCAGTCGTCTTTGCCTTGATCTTCTGGTCACCGGTCGCTGAACTGGTTTTGCTGCAGTGAAGGCTTGTACATGAGTCCAGTCCAGGAGCCGACCAGTTCCTCAAGAAATTGACAAGTTCCTTTCCTTCAGAAACTGATCAGTCCTTCCAGCTCTTCCAGGAACCGTCCAGTCCAGCCAGTTCTTCCAGAAGCCATCAGTTCTTCCAGATCCTCCAGAAGTAGTCAGTTCTTCCATGAACTGACCAGTCCAGCTACTTCCTCCAAAAGCCGACAGTTCTTCCAGGAACCGACCAGTTCTTCCAGGAACTGACTAGTTCAGTTTTTCGCACTGAGCTTATATATGATATCTGTTTTTCAGATCGAGCTCAACTGCACACTTAGTAAATATGTTAGTGACACAAATAATAAGTTTTGTGTTCATCAAACTGGATTGAATAGATTATTTAAATCCAACAAAAACTATTAAGTACAACGGTGGAAATAGACTTTTAAAATGAATCAACAACAATAATAATAATAATAATAATAATAATAATAATAATAATAATAATAATAAATAATAATAATAATAATAATAATAATAATAATAATAATAATAATAATCTGCAGGTTCTATTATAGCAACAAAAACTGTAATAAATAGTACAGTCCTCCCTTGAGATGTCTATTCAATAGTTACGTTTCATAGATGAATCGAATCACTTCACATGCATTTGTTTCCCAAGTCTCATTAGCTTCTGATTCTTCTCTTCAAAAATATTAATAATAAACGGAATATATTTATTTTCTTAGCTCCAAACAATTTAATTTCACTCACATCGTCTTATTTTACTGGATGTATAATGTACACAGATTAATTAGTGCTTAACATCAATGTACCAAAATCTTGTCTTATTGAGATAATTGTTATTTATATATTATCAAGATTATTCGTCTCACGTAGGAAAGTGAATTAGCATGGTTGTAGTGATGGAATCAAGATTAATAACTTTTACAAAAAAATAAATAAATAAATAAATTAAAATATCTTCTTCATGCCAAAATCATCTAGATGTTCGAAGGTAACTTTTATTTTTTTAAACGAAAATGAACTACATCATGCAATAGTTATTTTAGGAGTGCCACCTTTTGAAAATTTCACAAAATCGCTTTATTTTAAACACCATCATAGATATTTCTTTCTCGATTTACCACTAACGCGCCAAAAAAGTTATGATTGATAATTTTCTCTTATTACTATTACTAAATGGTATTCATTGATGCTAAAGTATGATTAAAAAATATAAACAAAAGGAGAAAAAACTTAAAATAAAAAATTTAATTAATAGGTTAAAGCTAAATTTAAATCACAAAGTAGGATAAAAGGAAACAAAATGAATATAAATATTAAAAAAAATTAATAGTTCAAAACTAAAATTATAAAATAATAAAAACAATTACTGAAGAACGAAAAAAAATAAAAAAAATAATAAGAACTCCATAGGTAGAATAAGAAGAAGAAAACTCATAGGTAGAATAAGAAGAAGAAAACGATAGCCCAAACTACACTACAATATAGATGAATCAAACCGAATACTTCGAATACAAATGTAATTGTGATGATTATTTATATATGCGAATTTTGATATCAGTGTGATCATCAACCATTAAATCTAATATCGATTGGTTTTAGATTTATACCCTTAAATCTAATATGCTATCAGTCAGTGCTTATTTGATTTGCATAATAGCACGCATTATTGGACCACCCAAGATTATGAACAATAGGTCATTGTGGTATAGTTGTAGCTTTCAAAGATGGGAAAGAATTTCAAAGATGGGAAAGAAAAGAGTCATTCATAGTTTCAATATCTCAGCATTTTTTTTTATTTAGTACTGACGTAGCATTTTTTTTTTTATTTAGTACTGACGTTTGATGTGTTCTATTTATTCTCTTTTGATTACTTTCATCCAACAGTTATACCTTTTGATTTGGTATTACGTCGGTGTCTGAATACATACACGCCTGCATTTGTAGCGTAATTTTTAGTTTGAATATTATTTCTTCATTAAAACCCTCTCTTAGAATCTCTTGTCCTTGATTAGACAAAATTATAAATTTAATACACTAAATAAACTAGTTTTCGATTTAGATCAGTATATTTGATAACAATAAAAGTAGTTAATTTCATATATCGAAATAAATTTTATTCCATAGGTGTAGTTAGTGACAAATTTTATAATTATAACATACAATGGACCAAAATCGCTAGCTACTTAGTGACCCGAAATCATAATTTTGCACCCTAGATTATATATAACCTTCTACATCCAAATGGCATATTTGGCTCATCGTCATATATATATATATATATATATATATATATATATATATATATATATATATCAATGTGCATAATTATATAATTCTGCATGTGAAGAGGCTTCTTGAGATGTATGTATTATTTGTCATACATCTTAAGTTCTTCAAATCAACCCAACTTAATATCAAATCGAAGAGGCTAATCCATGTGGTGTGAGGTTAGTACGCTCTTATTTAATAAGTACAAACTACAAATTAATATATTGTCGTTGAAAATGTGCATGGAATATGTAAGAATAACAACGATATTTAAACGAATGTCGCTTAGCTTAGATAGAGTCTTTAGACGTACCCTTCCAACTATATATATACCACACAACAACTCGTCCTAAAATTCATATGAAATTTATCGTACAACTCTACACATAATCCCCAATTCCTAGGTTAAATAAAACCCTTCTTTTAGCTTAAACTCTTCCATTCTAGCACAACCAACACCACCAGGCCATGGCGAAGAAATCGAATGCATATGCCAAGAAAAAGAATGGTGGAGTAATAAAACTAAGGGTCGTAGCACAATTACTCCAAAAGAGTCTACTTTTGGGCAAAAAGTTATCATTTCTCGAGGACGACGAGATCAATGTACCCGAGGATGTAAAGGCCGGACATTTCGCGGTGATAGCGGTGGATGATTATGAATTTAAGAGATTCGTTGTGCCTTTGAGTTACTTAACACTCCCATCTTTCTTGAACCTGTTGGAGCAAGCTGAAGAAGAATATGGCTTTGACCATGAAGGAGCTTTAACCGAGAATCGGGGTGATGAACGTGGTGGCCCGGCGGTGGCTAACGGTGGTGGTAATGGAATTGTGTGGTCTTCGTCAAACAAGACGATGGTAATTAAGAGTTGCTAATTATTACAAGGACGTACTACTACAAGTGCAGCAAAATCATGTGTTGCTGATTATTACAAGGATGCATGTGGCAGAACTTGGATTTCTATTTTATTATTACAAATACAATGTGATAAATACTACACCCAAGCAAAGATGGTTGTAGGCTACTTGCGATTAGGGGATTGATTTTGATATTTGAATGGCTTGTACGTATTTTGAATAAATATTGCTATGAATTGTTATGATTTCTTCTTTTCCCGCTTTTAATAATGGTTACAGATCTAGTTTATTATTGTTGATATTTGACGAACAAGGAGAATGAGATTGGAGCACGTGCAGAAATGAGTACAAATTCACTCCATATTTTGAAGAAATAATAGTGGAGCAGCCAATAATAGAACAAGCAAGAGAAGAGTCTAATACTCCGCCAGTGTCACCCACTACGAGATCTTAAGTAGAAAAAAGCTCTAGCGAGAGAGTCTCGCGCTTCAGGAGCCTCCAAGAAATTTACGAGGTAAGGAAAAATCAAGATAATTTAACTATCTTTTGTCTCTTTGCGGATAGTGAGCCTATGAGTTTTCAAGAAGCCGTGAGAGATAAGAACTGGAAAAATCGGCTATTGCGAGAATAATTCGATAATACACCAAATGGATGCTAAGTCTGTCTTTCTAAATGTAGTTGTGGATTTAGAGCCTGTTTGGTTATAACAGCAAGATAAAGCCAATCATAAACTTAACTATAACAGAAAGAATAAAGCCCAGTATAATTAATTTCACTCATTTATGTTAATTTATTTATATCGGGCCCTTTTGGTAATAATTGGCTCGCTTATAATAACGGACTGTAATAAAATAGACCAAACACAATATTATATAATATTATTAATATTATCTGGATTACTGTGGGAATGCAAATGAGCCCTTAGCATTTGGACTTAGGAGAATTATTAGCCCACTATCTAGGAACTTCAGGATAATATAGAGAAATCTATAGAATCATGTAGAATCTTAGAGAAGTAGATCTTTAATAAGGAGTATTCTAGATTAGGTGTGTCGGCTAAATATTAGCCACACTTTGAGGAGATGAAACTACTATAAATAGGGGTGAACCCGTTGCCATTTGCATCAAGTAAGATCAAGCCAGATTGTAACAAGTTCTAATATAAAAGCATATTCCTCTAAATACTTGCATTCGATATCAAGTTCCTCCCTTTCAATAAAAGTTCTATTTTCCAACACGGGGATGTAAAAATAGCGCACGTTGCGAGCATGGATCAAGTCGCCTACAATTTCACGAAATCATTGCCAACCTTTGTGCTAAAAAATTTGATTCTTTGATATCCCAACATTTTTATAGTACTTTACAAAGAAAATGTTTGTTCTATAGAATGTTCAATGTGGTACCAACTACAACTATGTTTAGTCTTGAAGGATGAAAATGTCTTCAACATTATCCATATATCTGTATTTTGAGGCAAAAGATATTTTGACAGAATCCATCTATCCGTCAATTTTTAACAGTAACTTTCTCAATTTATTCTGATATTGATACTTTTATCGATAGTCCGTCGATACTTCAGTAAAACTGAATTAACGCTACATTTGCCAATATCGATATTTCGGCGATTATCGATCTGCAGAATATGTTGCTAGTGTAATGCACAAAATATATATTTTCATGGCATTATCTTCTATTCTCATATATATACCTTGATCTGAAAAGACACTTGGAAAATTCTTTTATTACGTTTGTCATTAGCTGTAATATCATACATGTTAAAAGTAGAAACGTAATAAAAGACAGCTTAAGGGGCGGTTTGGTTCAGTTCATCATCAAAGATATATATATTGTCCATTGAGTAACTCAAGAGGAGACCAAATGCTTATATGATATGATCTTCTCAGGCCACTTACTGACTCTGCCCAGGCCATTGCTCATCAATCATATTATTACAAAAGATGATTTTCGACAAAATGAAAACGACTTACGGCACGGCGCACAGTCATCGTATAGAGCAAATAAGAACAAACTAACGATAATAATAATAAAAAAAAAGTAGATTCGCAGCAAAATTTAGTAATACGATCGAGCGGGATTGATAACATTCAGACGGATGCTTTCGTTTCCGTTGCTGTGCTGTTCTTCTACCATCTCTCTCGCCGAGTCGATGAGTGAGGCTCCTACATCATCCAATGTAATGGATTGAAGCGTGTCGATATTTCCAAAACCCGAAGGTAAATCCTTCAATAAACTTAACCCAGCGATGATTAGGTTCTCGAGGACGGGAAAGTGCGTCTCGTCCGCTATCCACCAAATTAATCCCAACCTCTTCATTTCCAGATGCTTCAACCGTCGGAACCCTTCTTCGGGTGGGGCCCACTCGATCCCCGTCGAAGTGTCCTTGAGTTTAAGGACTTCGAGGTTGGGTAAGAAAGCGACCACATCGTTTATATCTTCCCAAGAGAAGTAGCAGTTGAAGAAACTCAGCCTCTTCAACGAGTACGGAAATGTAATATAATCCGCACTGAAGAAACCGCTAATGAAGCGCAACGACAACGATTCGAGTTTGTCCAAAAGCTCGATGTTGTAGAGACAATAGTACGGCCAGCTCGGTGCTTCCGACCCTTCCATGCCCCTCCATTCGTACGTTAACCCTAATTTCTTCAGATTCGGGATTCTTATTACAATGTCCTCCGTACACCGAAAATTCGAAACGCGGGTAAGCGTTTGCAAGCTCTCTAAGATGTACACATCTTCCACGCTTGGATCGGACAGCGTTCTGCTGCCCAAATTCAAGTGTCTCAACAGTGGCATTTCCCAAATATCAGACATGGGGACACGGCATTGGTCGAATGTAAGAGCGTATAACGCCTGAAGATTCCACAGCAGCGTAATCGAAGAGGGATCTGCGAATTCTATTGGAAGTCCTAAGTGGGTGATCCGAAGATAGCGCACTTTGGTCGTCTGTAGGATCTGAGCAGGCGCGCCGTCGATGGTATCCATCACCCTCACAAATCTTATTCTACTGAGCTCGGGAAAATATACCTTCCTACATCCGCTGCATACCGAAGATCGAACGTCGGACGTCGATGGGGCGGGAAAGAGGCTGAGCACGGAGAGATTCATGGTGTCGTGCTCGCCTTCCTCAGCGCAGAAGGAGCATAGATTTTTATCGGAGTGATGCACTACGAATTCTTGAAATCTCGGGACGCTGAAGAGATCTTCCTTGATGTATTCTCTGATGCACAAGTCCCTTAAAAGGTCGTGAATGCCGCAATATTTGATGTTTCCCCGGCTTCCTCTTTGGCGGATTTCTATTACATTTCTGTCGATGAGGTCTTTCAAGTATCCTAATGCGACTTCTTCGAGGATTTTATCGCTCGCCGGCTTTAAAAACCCGGCGGCTATCCACATCTTGACTAGCTCGGACACGCGGATATCAGTGTCTTCTCCGTACACCGCCATGTAGAGGAAACACGGCTTGAGATAGACAGGCAAGTGGTCGTAGCTTAAAGACAGTATCTTTAAGCAGTTTTCGTCGTTCTCGGAATTAGCGAACGAGCTCACATTCTCGGAAACGAGCGTCCAATACGCCGGCGTCATATCAGAATTTGCGAGGAGCCCGCCGACGACGACTAGCGAAAGAGGGAGACCACGGCAATTTCCTGCGATTTTCTTTCCTATTTCGGTTAGTTCGGGGGGAATATGATCGCCTCGAGCGAAGGCCCTTTGTTTCAGTAAATCCCAACTGTTCTCCTCGTCTAAGAGATCGACCGACTGACTATTTCTTGATCCCAACGAATTGGCCACCTCGGACAACCTAGTAGTGACGAGAATTCGACTTCCATTTGAATTATTTGGGAAGAACGGCTTCAATTCATCCCACGCTCGGATACTCCATACGTCGTCCACGACAAGTAAATACTTCCGACCGGACAACTTTTGATACAACTCTTGTCCTAACTCGTGCGAAGTTGCCGTACTAGCCACGTTTTTCGTGTCGCCTATAATCCCGTCATCTAAAAGGCCTTTAAGGATACGATGTACGTCGTATTTTTGAGATACGGTGAGCCAAATGCGTATTGTAAAGCTATCGACGACGTTTTTACTATCGAAAGCATATCGAGCTAGGGTAGTCTTACCTATGCCGGGCATTCCTACGATGGGGATGACTTGGAGGCTTTGCTGATTCCCAGTGAGCTTATCCATGATTTCCAGCAATGACTTCTCTAATCCAACGACCCTAATTTTGCCGTCGGAAGAAGCTTCTGACGATGATGGGCTCGAATGATCGGCGCCTTTAAGCTTCCGTTCATCAATGGTCGATTTCATCGCCGAATTCTGCTTCTTTTGAATTATGCTACGGAAGAAAGACGAATTCAGCCACGCACGGCTTCGATCCTCCGAGCTCCCAACTGGCCGATCGAATTCGTCTCCTTCGACCTTCGGCTTTGTACATATTGTAATCATGATCTTACGATCCTTACCACCGGCCTCCAATTTCTTGGTCAGCTTTAGCTTGATGGAGTTGAGTTTTCTATCAGCTCTTTTTATGCCATGGCAGAAATTTTTGAACCAGCTCATATCTTGTTGGTAGCCATGGTAGCGTAGGACGATAAGATAGAGCATGTAGTCGTCGATTACATCATCTGCCTCCTGCGTAATTCTCGGGATCTTTCTCGCCAAAGATTCGACTTTCTTTGTTATCTTCGAGTGGTGAGCTTCGAGAAAATCCAGCAGTGAAGCGAGGTTTTCTTGCAGGTTTTGGACTTGAGACGTGCTTGCAAGAAGACGACTGCGAGAAGGGTGGAGAACGTTGTCGAGAACTTGCATAAGAGACAGCACCGATGCATAGGCTGCGACTGCCATATCTAATCTGTGAAGTTTTTTTTTTTTTCTCTTTTCTTTTCTTTTCTTGCAGGGGTAGAGGAACAATTGCAGTTCTCTGTGTAATGTAAGAAGATGAACAAGATGGGCTTTGATCAGTTGACCTCTAACTTCGATGAGACGAAAGATACGATGAAGCTATGAATTGATATTAGTTTTATATATAACTTTAGTTTGAATACTGTGCCATCGTTGACCAGAAGTGTCTTCATTTTGAAGGTAAGCATTATTATTATATTCTCAACGTGCAGCCTACTTTGTCAAAGCAACGCAATGCTGCAAGTGTGAAAATCTGACAGTTAATGGGGAAGATCGTGGCCGGCCTTCTTTTCATTTTGCTACCAATAACTCCATATTAAATGAATAATAGGACTTGCTTCTTCTTCTGGTCAACTCTCTGAAACATCAGTTTGTGTTATAGAAGTGATCTCATCATTTCGATCTCGCCTGCTGATATATTAAATATGATCGATCATCACTATCTTGTCTCTTCTCTTACATTAGCGTATGGCTGTTGACATCGACTTGTCTTCTCCTTTTGCCGAGACATAGAAAGAAATAGTCGACCAAGGAATTAATTACCTCCGTCGAGCGAAATCTGATGGAGAAAATAACGGTGGTCGTCGAAGTCGAAGGTCGAAAGAAAGATATACCTCAAGCGAAATTCGATAACGAAATCGAAAATTCATGATATCATTTTAAAGGTTTTGTTCCTAAGAGCCCATTTATCAAAAGTTGACTTCAATCTGAAAAACTGAAACCATGTGATCTGATTAGAGAATTCATTGCTTCAATTCATTAATGGATAGTTAACTCCAATGGTAGTCGAATAGCTGTGACCGCTAAGTTGTCTGGCGTGGCCAAGTTGTTGGGATCTATAAATATTTATTCGATAAACAATGCATCGTCGATGTAAGTATTGAACCGTTTGATTTTTCACAACTACAAGCATATTCTAGATGCTAGCATTCGAAGATCAAGATCGAATGGCGTATCTGCAAAAAAGGTCCATGTCAAAATTCAGGTTGTAAATTTCTTACAAGAAATTTCGAAGCAAATCGATTTAAACGTTTTTTTTTTGTCTGCCCTCGTAGAATTTTTTCGCACCACCCCGATTTGCGGCAGGCACAGTCTCTGATCACACACACACACACACACAAAGAATCGATCTTATGAAGGTATTTGTGCATATTTCAACAGGTAAGTAAACGATGAATTAGTATCATTTTATAAGGAGTTTGTCTGCATTAAATGTTGAAATATTCGGTCGCAGCATATGTCTGTGGAATAAAAGAGGGACTTGTAAGAGGAGAGGATCCATATAAAGATACAAGATAAGAACTCATATCTTTTATCTCTTCCACAGAATTTAACGGATAAGTCTCGCTGTGAAATCATGGCGTTGCTAGACTGCGTTTGCGACGATGTAAGCAAACGTTTTATACATTAAGGCCAAGAGAGGTAACTAATATGTTTACGCGAGCATGTAAATTCGATCAGACTGATAATCTCATATCTCTCTACCGTAGAGACCGAAAAAATAATAAGAAAATCATCTTCTTGAGGGTATGTTTTACGAAACCAAACCGCATAAGGAATTGTCTCAATTCATTTCTGATTTCTGAGTTTTAATTCAAGAATTCAATATAAATCAATACAAGCAAGATTGTTGATGAAAGAATCAAAGGCAGCTACATTATGTAGCGTCGAGAATATTTATAAGCACCTGAAAATTTTAAGGAAGCCAATTTTTTTTTTTTAATGTAAACAAAGATACATGGTAAATAGCTCAGCTAGCCCTTTGTTGAAGACAATGGAACAATCCGTAGGAAATAAAACTCAGAAAGAGAGAAACGAACCCAACAAAACAGGGAAAAACAAGAAAAAAGGACGGGAAGAAAACAATATTCAAAGTTCGGACAAAAAGAATTAAAGATTCTACTACGGTTAGCCTTGTTGAATAATTAAGTTTCTTTTAAATAAAATATTTTTAATATGTTTTGTATGTTTGCATCTAAGTCACTATCATCCACCTAATGTGCATGTGGCTTTGTCTATGTTTATCATGCGATGTCTTGTATAATAATGTATGTGTAATGAATGAAAAAGTGTGAAATATTTTTCAACCGACACTTTCTTCTTCATCTCCATGTTCTCCTTCTTTCTTCTTCTTTCATGCTAATATTAATGTTCATGTAAATTCAACTCATGTAACTATATCAAATGGTATCAGAGCTATCATCTTAAGGGACCAAAAGCTTCAGGAACAACAAGATCAAAGCATGTCTTCAAGCAACTTCTTAGGTACCGGACCACCGCAATTCGAAGGAGAGAACTACCATATATGGGCCATCAAGATGAAGTCCTATCTCCAAGCTTTGAATCTATGGGAAGTAGTGGAGAAAGGAGCAGATCGAACACCGTTAGGAGAAGATATCCGACAATGACACAGATGAAGCACTTCGAAGAACAAAAAGCAAAGAAACCGATGGCTTTAACGTTCTTCACTCTGCTTTATTGGATGGTATATTCATGAGAATCATGACGCTCGAATCTCCAAAGAAAGTGTGGGACAAGCTCAAGGAAGAGTTTGAAGGTAGTGAAAGAGTTAAATCAATTAAACTCTTAACACTAAAAAGAGAGTTTGAACTTTTGAAGATGAAGGATATGGTGAAAGCATGAAGGAATACTCATCTAAGTTGCTTGATCTAGTAAATAAGACTTGGAGAGAATGTTGCGGATGCTAAAGTTTTGGAGAAGATAATGGTAAGCCTCCCGGAAAAATTCGAATCAAAAGGTGACGGCGATTGAAGAGTCGTGTGATATCTCGAAGTTGAGCGTGGCTGAAATTATAAGCAAGCTACAAGCACATGAGCAAAGATCACTCATGAGACTCGATGATGGAATATCCACGGAAGGAGCTATGCAAGCAAGACATAAAAGAAATTTTTTGAAGAAGTACGACAAGAAAAATTCGGAGCAAAACTTCGACAAAGGAAAAGCTCCGATGACTTCGAAAGGTTATGAAAATAGGGGCAGATTTCCACCTTGTAGTACATGTGTGGAAGGACCAACCATGAAGAGAAAGATTGTTGGAACAAAGGAAAACCACAAATTCAATGTCGGTTTTGCAAGAAATATGGTCATGTCGAGAAATATTGTCGTTCGAAGGCGAAAAATAATTATCCGAAAAAAGGGCAGCAGCTTAATCACACATAAGAAGAGGAAAAGAAGCTAAAGGCAACTTGTTTATGGCCACTCGAGTTGAAGAATCAAGTGAGAATCTTACTTGGTGCGTGATAGCGGATGTACGAGACATATGGCGAAAGATAAGGCTATTTTCGAAACTCTAGACAACTCGATCCATACGAAGGTGAAGCTTGGAAATGGTGCTGCAGTTAAAGCTCAAGGAAAAGGATCGATAGCTGTACCAACAAAGCGAGGTATCAAACGGACTCACAACGTGCTTTACATACTTTCATTAACGCAAAATTTGCTAAGTGTGGCTCAAATGATGGAGAACAATTATTCTATATTCTTCAAGAAGATATGTTGCTATATTTATGATTCTCAAAACAATCTTGTTGCTGAGCTACCTATGGTAGAGAAAACATTTCCAATAAATTGGAGTTTTGTTGGTGAAAGTGCGAAAATGGCGAAAGTTGTCGACTCTAGCCTTTGGCACAAATGGCTTGGGCATTGTAATTATGATTCTTTGCTCTTACTTTACAAAAAGGAGATGGTTTATAATCTGTCCGAGATACGAAAACCCGACGGAATGTGCGCTACATGTCAAATGGGAAAGCAACATAGACTACATTTCCCGCATGCTTCGACTTGGAGGGCGCAAAGTAAGCTTGAGTTGATACACACGGATTTATGTGGTCCGATGAAGACAGAATCACTGAGCGGCAACAAATACTTCATCTTATTTATTGATGATTTGACGAGGATGACTTGAATTTATTTCATACGGTTCAAGTTTCAAGTTCTTGGAATTTACAAAAAATTCAAGAAGATGGTCGAAGTTTGGAGTGAATGCAAAATTAAAGCCGTGCGATCCGATAATGGCATGGAATTCAACTCAAAAGCATTCAACCAATTTTGTGAAGATGAAGGTATGCGTCATCAACTTACTACGTCTTATATACTGGAGCAAAATGGCGTAGTAGAGAGAAAAAATAGAAGTGTAGTAGAGATGGTGCGATGTCCTTTGGCCGAGAAAAAGCTACCAAATGATTTCTCGGTTGAGGCTGCATATACATATCTGTTTATCTACAAAACAGATTGCCGACGAGCGCATTGAAAGATATGACGCTGATTGAGAAATGGAGTGAAGTCAAACCGTCCGTAAATCACATCAAGGTTTTCGGCTCATGTTGTTTCATTCATATTCCACCTCAAAGACGAAGCAAGCTATATTTCAAGTCGAAGGTTGGTATTTTCGTGGGTTATGCATCGGAATCTAAGGGATACCGTGTTTATGATGTGAAGGAGAAGAGCGTTATTATCAGTCGAGATGTTCGTGTGGATGAGGTTTCTTTCTGAGATTGGAAAGAAGGCAAAATAAAGCATGAAAACCCTCCGACGGAACCTCACTTAGCTGCTGAAAATTCAGATAAAAAAGGTGAGAATCCACGAGAGGAAAATGAAGACGTCGATGATGAACCGATAAAAGGAAAGACGAGATCGCTTGCTGAAATTTACGAGAAATGCAACAAAGCTATCGTTGAACCATCTAGCACTATGAAGCTGCAAAACATGAAGTCAAGCTTGAAGAAGAAATGCATGCGATCAACAAAAACGAGACGTGAGAGTTAGTCAAGAGATCGAATGGCCGAAATATCTTAGGTGTGAAATGGGTATACCGGCCAAAGATGAACCCCAATTGATCCTTGAACAAGCTTAAAGCAAGACTTGTTGTCAAGGGTATACATGGTGTCGATTTTAACGACACGTTTGCGCCGGTTGCTAGACATAACACCATACGATTGCTAATCGCTCTTGCTGCTCAAAACAAATGGAAGCTTTTTCACCTTGATGTACAATCTGCATTTCTGAATGGGGAGCTTGAAGAAGAAATTTATGTTGATCAACCTCCCGGATTTGACGTAAAAGATAAAGAATATCGAGTCTACAAGCTAAATAAGGCGCTTTACGGCTTGAAGCAAGCTCCAAGGGCGTGGTATAGCAAGGTAGATACTCACTTAATTAATTATGGTTTCAGGAGGAGTGGTGTCGAAGCTACTCTGTATACAAGAAAGAGTGGAGATGGAAAAATTTTGATTATTTCTTTAAATGTTGATGATTTACTCGTCACTAGGAGTAACCTCGAGGAAATGAGCACGTTCAAGGGTGAGATTGAAAGAATGTTCGAGATGTCTAATTTGGGAGAGAGGCATTACTTTCTCGGAATGAAAATTCAGCAAAGCATGAATGGAATTTTTATTTTTCAGCAGAAGTACGCTACGGATCTATTAAAGAAGTTCAAGATGGAGAATTGCAAACATGTTTCAACGCCTTTAGTTGCTCATGAGAAATTAACTAAAGAAGATGTAGGTGACGATGTTGATTGCACCACTTATCGAAGTCTGGTAGGAAGTCTTTTATATTTGACGATTACAAGGTCGAACTTGATGTTTGCAAGCAGTTTTTTATCCAGATTTCATGCAAGAACCGAAAGAGAAGAATATGACAGCAGCAAAACGAGTTCTCAGGTATGTCAAAGGTACTATCGATTATGGCATTCAATTTAAATCTGTGAAAACGGGGTGCTGAAAGGTTTTTCGGATAGTGATTGAGCTGGAAGTTTTTATGACTCGAAGAGCACTTCGGGCTACGTATTTAATCTCGGTTCTGGCATGTTTTCTTGGAACTCAAAGAAGCAGGAAGTAGTTGCACAATTATCCGCTGAAGCTGAATATATTGCAGCTGCAAGTGCGGCGAATCAAGCAATTTGGTTGAGGAACTTGATGGAAGACTTGAGCATGAAACAACCCAAAGCGACAGTGATATGGGTCGACAATAAATCAGCGATTTCTATGGCAAAAAATCCAGTTTTTCATGGCCGATCTAAACATAAAGGTGAAGTTTCTTGCATTGCTAGAAGCTGAAGCAAGTAAGGAGATCAAGCTACTTCATTGCAACTCTAACGAGCAAGCCGTTGATGTTTTAACCAAGCCACTGCAGAAAGAAACATTTGAAGATCAAAGGTGCATGCTTGGATTACTTGAGAAGAAACTTAAGGAGGAGTGTGAATAATTAAGTTTCTTTTAAATAAAATATTTTTAATATGTTTTGTATGTTTGCATCTAAGGCACTATTATCTACCTAATGTGCATGTGGCTTTGTCTATGTTTATTATGTGATGTCTTGTATAATAATGTACGTGTAATGAATGAAAAAGTGTGAAATATTTTTCAACTGACACTTTCTTCTTCATCTCCATGTTCACCTTCTTTCTTCTTCTTTCATGCTAATATTAATATTCATGTAAATTCAACTCATTAACTATATCAAGCCTAACAGTCCATAAACCTGGCTATTAAGCCTAAATTAACATCATTCTTCAATTTTTTCCATCTTCAACCTCCAAATTTTATCTTTCGGTAAAGGCACTCCCACGAGGAGAGAAGAAAATCCCTACAACGAGGATAACAACCTTTCAATTGGAGAGACTCACAAACCGAAATCAAAAAAGAAAAACAAAAAGTGAAAGCAAGCAAAAAACAAAGAAAGAAGGGGAGCTCCCCCAACCTCCATTAATAGAGGAGGGATTCTACGATTCCTTTTTTTCTTCGGTTTAGAGAGGGGTCAGAGCCCTTTTTTTCCCTTTTTTTTTTTGTTAAAGAGAGGCATGTTGCTAATTCTTGACTGTCAGTTCTAGCCAACGGTTGAGAGGGTGAATATAAACCCTCTTGCTCACTGATTTGAATTCTGTAACTGACGTTATTTGTGGAGTTTGGGAAAGATCACACCATGAACTAACGTTGAGTGGGAATACCTAATTGGACACCATCATCTTTGCTAGCGTATTTTATTCGTCACTATACATATCATCTTGATTTAAAAATATTCTATCCTCGTGATATTTATCCTAGTTTTTGCGATTAGTATGCATCCAATGTTTTCCACAGCTACCCAACCATATCTTTCATTATCATTAAATTCCAAACTATAATCTTAAATGATAGCACCGCAACATTCATATACTAAAGATGAGAAGACCCGCCGTACAAATAACAGATTAAGAAATAAATGAAACAAAAGATAATCAGCCTCATATTTCCTCAATGTCAATCCTAAACACCATAGATTGCAATAATCCCGTCTTCATGACATATATAATAATATATTTAACAAAAAAAAAAAAAGATTTTTTCCTCTGTGTTAAAAGTTCATATCACATGACATCACCATAGAGCGAATAAACGTTTCATACTACTCCTAAACAAAACAAGCTATAAATGATTTTGTACAAAAAAAAAAAAAAGAACACAATAATGCCCATGTGGTCGTAAGTCCGACAACCCATCTGCCCACCTTATCCGAAAACTCCTTTCGTTCGTCACATGTTATTACCAATATATATGTTCTTTATGTCCCACTCCATGAGGACAAACCTAGAGAACACCAAAAAATTCCCAGCTGTCACCAACTAACGGCTACCTAAATCCCAGCTGGCATTTGCCACGTGTCCATCGTCTAGTATGCAGCAAACCTTGACCGTTTGTGGGACCTACCCAACTTACCCGACAAAGCCAGCAAGACCTGCCAAGTGGCGTCGCCTTCCACCATCGGGACGTTGAACATCAACGCCCTCCTAACTTTTGGCTCCGCCAGCTTACTTTGCATTAGAGCGTAGGTTCGAGAACCGGCCACGTGTTCGAGTATGGACCCGAGCTGGGCCACCTCACCCTCGGCCACGGATAGGGAGATCTCGGGCCACGGCACGACCGAGTCGAAGGGCAATCGAATGCCATTGGCTACTATCACGGGCACGCAGCCTAGGGCGACCGACTCGACGATCCTCGGGCTCCACGGGGCCCATCCCAGCGGGCAGAGGCAGAACTTCGAACGGACTATTTCTGATTGGTAGCCAGCGAACCTATGCCTCCGTAGATAGAATCTACGGTCGCTTGCGTACCTATGCCATATCATAGTCCGCATGCGCCTGCAATTAAAAAAAAAAAGATTGAGAATGAATCGTTATTGATTGTAATGTCACACTAGGCCATGTTTAGGTCTTAAAAAAAAAAAAAAAAAAAAGCGGACTTACTTGCCGTAAAAACGACCGGTAACGTTCTTCGGGTGTAATTCCATTTTGCCCCTGAAGAAGGCGAAGATGCTGCGGTGGCCGTTGAGAGGCGACTTTTCGAGAGTGGACTCGATGCTCTCAGGCGGGATATAAGGCGGGATTACTATGTGTTCGACGTCTTGACAAGGGTGCTTGTGTTTTACCCCAAATGTTTGAAGAATTATTGAGTTCTTCATAAATTGAGGTACGCCATGTGCTATTGCATCATCTTCCTACACAAATCAACAAAACAAATTAAATTAACGTTAACCATCATGTAATATAGCTGGTAATAAATACATATATATACATACATACGTACATATATATATATATATTAACTTCCAAACTCGAGACATGTCACATGCGAACCAAAGGAATCACGTGACCACGAAGAACTTAATTTTAGGGTTTGACGTGGAATAACTAAGTCAACCAAATTATGTAGATTGACCGTTAAATTAAGAAAATATTATATTTTTTTTCTTTGGTATTGATGCATAATAATACTACAGTCCTAACATCTCAATTCAATGCACGAATCGATCATGAACCTCACTATCAGCTAATAAACAGTCATCGGCTTCAAGCGACCCACCTAATTTATTCATCACAAGTCTACTCAGACAGCAACAACAAGATGATCTAATTGATTCGAACTCGTGATATGAACCCCTCTGAGTTGTCATGACTCGACCACATGGCGAACCTAATGGGACTTAAACTTATTGAGAATTCTATTATATTCCAAATCGGATAATTTAACTCATCCGACCTACCTAATTTATTCAATAGGAACTTCACCAAACACCAGTTATTTTATGATGAAACCCTCGATTCTTAATAATAATTAGAAATCGAGGGCTTCATCCTAAAATGAACTAGTGATATGTGAAGTTGACTCTTGGATATATTAAATGGATCGGCTGAATCGAATTATCTGTTTTGTGATAGAATAAAAATCTCAACAAAAACTAACCCCAAGAATCAACCAAACTAAAAAGAAAAAAAATATAGTGCTAATAAATAAAAAAAAAAAACAACATCCTTAATTAAGAAAGTATATGGAGTGACGCACCATGGTGTGAAAGCAAGAGCCGAAGTCATGAGAGGCGACGAACAAATGATCAGAGCCTTCGCTTCTATTCCAAAAAGGAAGCTGAGAAGAGACGTGCCGCACCGCCTCATACACAAGCGTACGAGCGTGGCCGATCATCGGAAAGCCGTTGACTTTGCTGAAGTTGCAAGAGACGTAGACGGGCACGAAGAAGAAGTCGGCCTCCCAAGGGTCAAACGTCCGTACATCATCGCTGCTGGTCAGCAAGGCTCGGTGTATTGCGACCTCCGAGGCGAACAAGTGCGTGCTGCAGCGCTCGTCCGTCAGCCAGTCCGAGTTGTATTTCCTCGGAAGGTCGTAGACGTATACTTTCATCCCATTAAAGGGACCTGAGAAGAGAATGATGGTCCAATAATAAACAGAATAATAGAAATATTCAAGAAAGGAAAACCAATTAAGTCTTTTATTATTATTATTACCCTTTGGGTCGTTGTGCTTTTGGGTGGAAGAGATGGAAGGTTCTTCGATGAGGGCCCGCGAGGGTTTTGGATTAGAAACAATGGTTCTTGGGAAAGAATAAGAAACGCTATCATCGGTGAGGAAAGAAGAGAGGAAATACAAAGAAAGGGCAAACCATATCATCCATTTGAGATATCTGCCGCAAGAGAAGGCAAGCTTGCGTTCTTGATGATTCCTCGCGCTTCTTGGGTTGATATTATTATTGTGCTGCAGAATCCTCATCATCATCCCCAAGCATGTTATGTCTATTGTTTCCTCTCTTCCCTCCTAAATCTCTCGGAAGAAAAGAGAGAGAGAAGGAGAAGAGAGTGAAAAACAAAGGTGATAGACCGATGTGTCTGTCTGAAGAAGCTGAAGTGGTTGATGAGATGGGCTTGTATGGATTTGGTAGAGGTGAAGTGGAGAATAAGGTGTGACGAATAATATGGTTTACTATTTTTAAGGATAATAATTAAAATATGAAACTACAGATGAGAAAAGATGATGAATAAAAGAAAAGATTGGTGGGTTCGTTGAATGATGGAGGTTTGGTGTTTCTCTCTTCTGTGCTCTGTTCTGTTTCAAGAAAATATCGTTTTACCATAGAACAATTATATGCTCACAGATTGAGAGAGAGAGAGAGAGAGAGAGAGAGGAGTTTTTTTTAAGCTAACTATTTTTATCATCAAGTGGATTGGAGTTGGACGGAAGAGAGTATAGATAGGTAGATCGGTCTTTGTCTGGTAGTGGTTAATATAAATTCAATCCCTTTTTTTAGTGTAATGACAATTATCACCCTTCACGTGTTTTTAGGGTTGGGATGAATTAACTGAATTTTCTATAACCGCCCAAAACGGATAGTCTAATTTTTTTATTTTTTATTTTTTCAAAATCAAGCCAATTTCGAATTGAATTTGTCTAGCCTATCCTATTAGATATCACACGGATCTAATCAAATTTTGACATGGCACTTTACACATATTCAACCTATGTTGGTACACCAACAACCTCTTTAAATTTTATATAGTACGCCACATGTCAAATTATAAATGGAGTTGTGTTATATCAAACTTGGTAGGATAGAATAACCCTTCTAAACCGAATCGAATTAACCTTAATGAGATTTTTTTTTTTAAATTGGTTTGGTTGGGGGAGTTAAGTTGGTTTTAATCGAAGTTTTCTTCACACCTTTAGGGCCCGTTTGGTAGGCGGAATTCATTTGTGAAAAACGCTATGGAAAACTAGGTTATCGCATGGAACAATTATAGTTCACGTTTCGAATATTGTACCTATACAATTCCGTAAACCAAACGGAGCCTAACTGCATTGCATTCCACGCATATGGCTATAAAACGATTCGTTTAATCATCTGAGTATATATGTCTTACGGGAATAACCTAATGATTGAGGGGATGATTGATTATATGCCCTCTTGCCCATAGGTTCAAACCATGTCAATTACGTTGTCGGGTGGAATTGAGACATTTTCATCTGGTCACGGAGATTAGTCACATTCTCGGAGTGTATGATGTTTGTTCATAGTCGATTGAGTTGGAATACCTCGGATCCGAATAATAAAAAAAAATGAAATAAATAAATAAATCATAGGTTACATATATTGGCAACTATAGAAGATCATTTAGAGTAGGTTAAATTTGAGCTCATATTGACCCAATGGCTTCATTTCATTTTAAAATCGATTAAGTTATTGACCTGTTTTGACTTATTAATATAATATTTTTTTCTTGATCGAAGAATAAAATCACAATACAATTTTACTGGCGGTAACATAAATGTGGGAAAATTAAAAATGTTCCGTTAAGCAATGTTTTTGTTTCGTAAAATGAAAAATCTTAACTATAGACTAATCAAACAATATTCTATAAATGGGAACAGACATAGATGTTATGTTAACATTTAATTTCAAATATATACGTATTATTATTTTAGCTATAGAATTCATGTGATGTTATCGTTAAAAGCAAAGGTGGTATTATTATTATTATTATTATTATTATTATTATTATTATTATTATTATTATTATTATTATTATTATTATTATTATTATTATTTATTATTATTATTATTATTATTATTAAATGTTTGACACCGTTTGAGATCACTGCACAAGACTGCAAAGGATATCGAGGGTTGCACTTGAAAAATAAAATTTAATTCATTACAGTTAAAAGTTAATTATATGGGTTGATATATAATATTCGAACCATCATAACGTATTATTTATCTTCTTTTTCTGATTCTATATGCTTAATGGGAGAATCATTTCCTTCATTTATGTACTTATTATTAATAAGACGATGAAGCATCATTAATCAATCGAATCATACTTTTTTTTATGTCAGAAACGGGCGATTAAACTAAGTTGTTTCTACTATATGGTTTGCTGTTGCTCCTCCAATAAAGGAAGTATATCATTCATTATTTTACATGTACAAAGTCTTATAATACATTATTTAAAGGGCACTTTTGTTTTACGACATGTCAGAATTTTAAATTTACTATTCAGACCCTATCACAAAAAAATTTTGTTTTAAGGATCCGATTTTTTTATAGTAACAGTAACACATCATTGTACACCAATAACAATATATTGTGTGTTTGTAACACAAACATGACGTCTGATAACTCTTTAATAACATTTTATAACACTTTTTTAAGTTTATGTCCTTATATTTAAATTTTATAGAATTGAGTCCTTAAAATAAATTATTTTTCTAACCGGACCTGAACACTATTTTGAAACTATAAAATGGCCTGAAACCTAATTAACCCTTATTTAAATCATCTTATGCCGGTAAATGGTGACATTGTTAAGAATCGATGGTGAACTGAATAATACCGACAAAGCGAAAACGAGTAAATTTATAAAAATTAAAGAACACGTCTTTAAGATTCAAGAAAACAAAAGAACTCGAACTTTATTAATAACTCTGAATGATTATTTAAACTTCATACGTGAGATAGTTATTTATAAAAATCATGAAGAAAAAATATCTAAACAATAAAGGTTTCCTAACTAACTATCCTAGATTATAAAATATTTAAATAATATCTTTAACAATATCTTTGCCCACACATGTATGATATTCTTATTCTACATCAATCTTCTCCACTTGAAAAGAACTCAGGCCCGAGTTATACTCTCCACCTTAAACTCTTTAAGTATGCGATGTTTGTCAGTGTCAGACTTATATTTACAATTAACAATTTCAAAACTATGCCGAACTTTATCCAGCACAGTCTGCACATACTTTGCCATATTATCCGCAACAATACGAAAACCTGGAAGCTCCGTCACCTTAAATTTCACATCTTCTTGATCCATCCAATTTTGTAAGGCGCTGCATGCATCTCCATCGGCAACTGCAACTCCTGAACTACCGCTTTGGACACAATATTTTCATTGTTGCCACTTGCCACTACCAATTACAATAATGGATACCTTCTGACTAACCAGACACATTGTACAAAATAATGTATGTTGTTGATGATCTCCTATCATTCGCGATGTCAAAAATAAATTTTGAACGACGCCAGCTACATTGAAGTCGTCATCAATGTCTCTTTTCCCACTGTGATTAGAATAACGAGGCTCCACAATAGGAATTTCCTTAAACCTGCGCACGTTACCCATATCATTGAATGTTGAATAATCACTGCCCACATCAGAATGGTTCGGAGGAACAACTCCATCGCGAGCCTGTCCACGATTGATGTCCATGGTTTTGTCAATTCTAGAAGGCAAGTTGATGTTTAACTCGCATAGCGTATTAATCAACTCGGTGAAAAGTGTACACTGCTCCTGCCGGAATTCAACAAGGTCGTCCTCAATTCTTCGATTGTAGAACGATTGGTATCCTCGCCGTTGTTGGCCATCTCGTCCCGGTTACATAGAAGCTCTGATACCACTTGACGGAGCGGACGCGAGTAAATTTACGAAAATTAAAGAACATGTCTTTAATATTCAAGAAAGAAAAAGAAACTCGAACTTTATCAATAACTCTGAACGATAATTCAAATTACATACGCGTGATAGCTATTTATAGAAAGTATGAAGAAAAAATATCTAAACAATATCCTAACTAATTATCCTAGATTATAACATATTAAATAATAAAATAACTAATTACCCTAGATTATAGCATATTTAAATAATATCTTTAACAATATCTTTGCCCACGCATGCATGATCTTCTTGTTCTGCGTCAATAATACTTTGTACATGTTTATGATGACACCATGTTTGAATTTGAACATTTTATTGGTTGATATAATTGATTTATTAGAGAAAAAATAAAACATATTTTCTTGTGATGTCAATAAGAATGTTTATGGTAATTCTAACTATTGGATCAACATGCACTATATATATATATATACGACAAAAATATAAATTTGGTTCGTAGTTCACTAACTTCTTATGTTGGATCTTCGATCAATTTTTCGGTAAAATAAGTAACAAAAACATATACATATGTTAAAGATCATAATTAAGCAAATTAATTCTAATTGAGGTCTGCTTCTGTGATGTAACACAAAACCTAAACTAGAATAGACTGACACCAAGACAGAAGATAGAAACCGGAACTATGACTTAAAACTTGAACTGAACTCAATCGGAATTGGACTGAACCTTTGCACTGAAACAAAAAATGAACAGAAACCGAACTGACCAAGTCAGATTTCGTTGATCATGCACAAACGGGCTTTGACGCACTTTGGTTTCTCAAATATCAGTCTGTTATGACAGTAGAACCGATCATTCAGTTCAGTCTCAAAGACAAACTGCAGAGCTTGAGGATTATCAGAACTAAAGGTGTAGCTAAAGAATCGTTCAGTGACACGCTCGAATGCTAACAAGTGTAGTAGGTTGTGCAAATAATAAAGTGGATGTAAGTCCAAGTATCAAATCCACATGGACAACTCGATTAATTCTAAGATTTTCTTCCTAATTTTAATTTAGAATAAAGCAATTTTTATGATTTTTTAAAGATTGATTTGCAACGAAATAAATAAAAATGCAAATAAGAAATCAAAATCAAATAAAGATAATGGTTTTAAACCAATTAATGACGAACGTGGTTAAAGCACATAGTCGACACAAATTAGTCATATGTCTTCATGAAATCGATTCTATCTAATCAATATGAATCTAGTTAAGGTAGAAATTCCTAACATACGTGTTACTCTTTCTTCACGTAACTAGCAATCCTATGCGATAGTGAACCAATCCTATATTCTTATATGACTGTAGTTACTCCGCATGCATTCGAATTTATGAACTTCCTCGAGTTTAGATACTTTCAGTGCCTAAGGTCTCAGAAACCACACTTACGTAAGCGAATTCCATTTCTGATCGATTTTACGTAGTGGTGTCCTATGTTTACTGTTCTAATCGGTTCAACCACTTTTTCAGTCTCATAAAACAAATCAAGAATCATTCACATGGTGATCAAGCATACGCAAGCATTAAACTCAAACATAGAACGCGTAACTCCACTCATACGATTGGATAAAATACAAATAACATTAATAGGAATTCACAATAAGGCCTAATATGGCCTTAACCACAAAAGAATTTAAGCTAGCATAATTCTAAATGAAGACAACGATGAATCTAAGGAAAAAAAATCATTGAGAATGTCTTGATTAAGATAAAGAATGCGTTCCTCATGATATCGAGTCGTCACGCGTCTCCTCAGAGTCTCTCGTCGTGTTACTGGTGGAGAAACGCCTTGATAGATCCTCATAATCGTGTTCTTAACTTTTTATTCCCTTCTTGTCCGTCAAAAGTCTCCCTTGTACGTGTATTTTCGAATCCCCCTTTTTTTCGGAATAAGATTCGCCAAGATTTGGTTTAAGTCGGTGCATTCACGGCCTCTTGCGTAGGGCTTCATGGCCGTGACTCTGTCGGATCTGGAAGTTCATTTTTTTTCTCTGGTTGTCTTTCACGGCTTCGTTCACTATGGTCCATGGCCATGATACTTTGACAGTGTTCTGTGTTGAGCTTTGTCGAATGTTCATGGCCTGATACTTTGAGGTTCACAGTTGTTGCTATATGGCAGTGTTTAACTTCTTGTTCTCTTGTTTCTTCATGTCCTGGTGCTTTGAGGTTCACGGCCGTGATAGTTTGGCAGCGTATTTAACTCTTGTTCTGCTAGTTATTCACGGCCGTGACTGATGATGTTAGTGGCCGTGAAGGGTGTTCATGGCCGCGACTTGATGTCGCTAGCAATGAACATTGGCAGCCTCTTTATTTTTCATCCGTGATTTCTCTTTTTCAGTTTTTTTTTTCAACTTAATGCCTATCAAACACGAAAAGTAACATAAAGTGATGGTATTCAAGGGTATTTAAACATGAAGAGGGTATAAAAATTATATAAATCCTAACTTAGCATTCAGCTTGGAGTTTATCCCCTTTTGGATAAAACAAATCGGAGTCAGACGCAATGAAATCAACAAAACTATTTCAAGTAAGCACAATTATTGCGCGTTCTAAAGCTGGTTTTGAAAATCATATTTGGGTCTTTTATCAGCATCCAAGCAACTGTCATCTACACTTCTTCACTTATTAATACTTTTTATTAATACTTGAAGATCAAGACTAAAGAAGATGATCTTGCACAAGCGATTATCAAATCCTAGACCTTTTGGGCAATTAAAGTTGAAAGATTATATAACAATAGAAGTTCGTTTTTGTAATAGTTGATACTGTAGAATAAAACGACACCCCTCGATTCGTAACTTGCTGTTCTTTAACTGAGTGTGAGTATCGATCCAAGAAACACGTTCTTGAGGTCGATCAAATCGAAAAACAGCAGAAAAACAAAACTCGAAAAACAGAGTATTTAACGTAGTTCGGCCTCAACTTTGAGCCTACATCCACGGACCAACAGAGCTTCTTTTATTAAACGGAAAGAAGGGTTTACAAGATTGCCACACCCTCTATGACTTTCGTGATACAACTTTCGCTAATTCTCACTCTAACGAAATCTACAAGCTCTCAAAGATACCTACTCGAACTCATTCATCTGGTATTTATAAGTGTTAAGTTGTAACTGCCGTGCATCGACGAGCTTGTACCAACCGCTTTATCTCTTGGACACAGCCGCGAGTTGTACTAAGTCCTTGAAGAATTATACCAATTCTTCAAGAAATTATACCAACTAATCTGTGTTATACCAAGTCCTTAAAGAATTATACCAATTCTTTAAGGATTAATACCAACAGATTAATAAATCATACCAACTCATTGGTTTATTATACCGCACGCTTCTTCTTACTTATAAAAGCGTGAATGCGACTCTTTAAGCAAAAATCTGAGCCGTTCGATCATCTACCCGCCAAGATCAACGTCCCGCATTTAAACTCCATCTTCAAATCTCGGCCCATAGATCGCGCGCACTCAAGATCCGACGGCTACTGCTCAATTCTCAGACTTAGAATATTTCAAGCTTAAACATCAAGCTCTTCAATCTGTGATCGGCCAGCCACGTTCCGGCGAGTTTGGGCTCACAAAACCCAACAGATACAACTAACTGTAAAAAACAGTTATGAGAAAGTTTATTCAATTGACTGTTGTAAGTCCTAGAATATCCAACTAAACATATATTTAAACGATCTTACCATGATTTGATGATCGGAAGAATGAAGCTCGCGTGGGGTGCTTGTGTGTTCTTGAGAGGTTGGGGGCTCACTTTGATTTTCACACAATACACATTTTATTATGTGTTAGGGTTCAAGTATTTATACCACATTTTGGTATATAATACTTGGGCCCCTAACAAAGCCCAATTACACTAAGCCTCTTTTAAATATAATCTATTTAAATAAACTACAAAGATAATTCTAATTAATTGAACACAATAAAATAATCCTAACAATCTCCCCCTTTGTGTTCAATCTTCAATTTGGCATGGATTATCTTTGTGGGGCTTAGTGCATTTGCCTGAGTCCTAAAGGAATTTCCTCCTTCTCTTGTCTTTTGACCTCTTCTTTTGGAGATCTTCAAGCTCACCGTGTCTTGATCTTTGCTTCTCGGCACCAGATCTTTTTAATCTTCTTTTGAAGCTCAACTCGTAAATGCCGGAAGGTGTTTGAAGTTGCTTGCCGGATCTCTTCTTTTTGTGTTCGATCTCTCCTTTCGATGGTAGCGCAACTCCCCCTACTTTTGGTCAACCTTATGTTGGAATTGGGAAGTTCTCTTTGAGATTTGGAGAGGCACACGAGGCGGCAACTTCGATCTTTGAAGTCCGTGGTGTTCGCTTGATTTTTTGACGACGCTTGAGCATTTAACGTTTCTGATCTATCTTGCACTTTCATCGTGGTATTGCTCCCATTTTGCTTTAGTACTGCTCCCCCTCATGAAGATCAAGTT
This sequence comes from Lindernia subracemosa, assembly GCA_028392965.1. Taxonomy (NCBI): domain Eukaryota; kingdom Viridiplantae; phylum Streptophyta; class Magnoliopsida; order Lamiales; family Linderniaceae; genus Vandellia; species Vandellia subracemosa. The sequence goes on from JAQPCC010000031.1 coordinate 596,439, forward strand.
GGGGAGATCGTCATGCGATGGGTCAAAATGAAGCATCGTCTTCGACAAGAAGATCACGTCGTCGGGACAAGGAAATAGAGTTGATGGGAACTCAGGTTGGGTAATAACCTGACGGAGCCACTAAGGCAGTCGTCAAGTCTCCTCCAATCTTCTTCTTCTCGGCGCCAGATTCGTCTTCTTCGAAGGAAGTTGTCTGGTTCGGTCTCGAGGAAGCTTGTCTGGCTCCGGAAGAAGGTGCGCGTGGGTGTTGTAAGTTGTGCCGAGCTCCTTTGGAATGTTCCATTCAAGTGCAGGAGAGCTCGGCTTCAGAGTGGTACGCTCGGCGGAAATTTGTGGGTGGTCCAACCTGTTTGTTTATGCATGTCCCCTTCTCCCCGTCATGGCGATTCGTGTTAACGAGATCGGCATGCTTGTATAGGAAGATTAGAAAGACACAAACGACAGGTCGGTGATGGTAATAACCAGACAGAGCCACAAAGGCAATCCGTCGTGTAAGAAACCGGGGTCACGAAGACTTCCCGTTAACATCGATCTAGGAGCTATGCTCGTAGACGATGGCCTGAAACCGTTGTTGCTTTGATGTTGCAACGGCAGGACTTCCTTCCGATCCTCGAAGCATGTCTAAGCAAGACATGTCTACGGAAGTTCTAGCTTGATCACAAAGATCAGGTGTTAGAAAAATGTATGTGTCCTAGAAAATATAAAACTATATGGGAAGTGAGGACACACTAGACTCGAGTGCGCAAGGAAGTGTGGTGGTGGGGCTGAGTACCACATAATTCAATATCTCCCGCTTCCGAGTGAAGCGGTGATAGTAGACGTGGTTCCCCGTGATTTCTGAAACACCTGTCTTTTGTGAGACAGACGAGTGGGTAAGGCTCGGTTGTGCATGCGCCGTTGGACCTATTGCGGCGACTTCTACCCGGGAGCTAATAAAATTAGCACCTGTACGTATGAGGGTTGGTCCGAATAATTTGTGAGTTGAGGAAATTATGTAGCGTCGGTCTTTTCAAAAGGTTCCAGTAGATGTGACTATTTCTTCATAATTTGACTGTCTCTCGGTGATGTTCCGGGGTTAGATTCAGTTGGGTTTGACTGAATCATGGGAACGAAGTCCTTGCATCCGGTAGGAAGTAGTGAGTGTTGCTTTGTATGTCAGCAATCCGGAGTAGGTCGATTGAAGCGCGCACCGAGTTTAACATTTGTAGCCACCGTCGCCCTTGAAAAGAGTTGACCGTTGTAGGCTCGAGATTCTTCTTTTGAAGTCCATCTTCGGAGGTCGGAGGTAACTCCACGAAGCTTGATGATGAAGAGAAAATATCTTTTTTTTTTTATGGCCTTGTATTTTTAATTTTGAAAGCCCTCCTTTTTTTTAATATATTATTAATCGTTATTAGTAATATGTATATTAGTATATTATATATTATATGGATATAATATATATTAATCGTTATTAGTAATACATATTTCTATATTATATATTATATAAATATAATATTATTTATTATTACTATTGTTATATATATATTATTTTTATATTATTTTATTTCTCCCCCTCAAAGTGTGCTTCCTAAAAGAACTTGCTCCCCCTCAAAAGATGCTAAGTAAGATCGAAAAATCTACGAATCTCATTCCCTAAATTCACGCATTTAAGGTTCGCTCCCCCACAAAAATGTAATTATTGCTCCCTTTTAAGAAAATAATGATCACTTCTCTTTTAAAAAATAAAATATTAGCTCCCCCTCAAATTAAGCTCATTTTAATATGTATTTTAAATTTTAAATTTTAAAGTTTTGAAAACGCATATTCAAAATGTACTATTTTGAAAAATTGGTATTTTTCAATTCAGCTCGTATGCATATGCAAATTAAAATTTTGAAAATTTGGTTAACATACGCATAATTAGAATGTACCTATCTTAAAAATATGTATGAATGTGGTATTATGCAACTCAGTTCAAAAGATAGAATGTACCACATATAGTCGTAGTTGCTCACGTCATTTTCCTTTATCATGTATGTGGAGCCACTACGTCAAATTGCCATACATGAGGGATGCGGTTGCTCGCGTCTCTTACCAGCCATGCATTTGGAGCAACCCGAGTACCGTGCATGCTGGAATTGTTGTGGTTGCTCTCGTCTCGTACCGATCATGAGTATGGAGCAACCATCTTCTAACTACTACTCATGATCGGGGTATTGTGGTTGCTCTCGTTTCATACCAATCACGCGTGTGGAGCAACCATCGTTGAATTACCACACGTGATTGGGCTCCTGCAAAACATTATCGGGACTTTGGTACCCATATTTGGTTCAGATATACATCCTAAATCATCCTTTAAAGTCCTATTTAATTTGATTTCTGATTTAGGAATCCAAGTTTGGTGAACCTTAGAGGGAAATGACAATTCAACGCCGGTGAACGTGTGTCTAGGTTTAGAATATCGGAAGATTTTCTCCCTAGCCAGTCGCAGAAGGTGTCTTTCAGACTTAATCTGGACTGGGTATTTCAAGTATAAATACGAACTTATCGCACTATATGCGTTATCAGATGATGAGTCGTATTGCCTACAAGAATTCACATCATTCACTCTATAATGATGAGGAATAAGCGTGGAAGTTCGCTTGCTTAAGCTTGGAACTTCTTCTTTGCACGCTTTCCTTTTAATAGGAATAGGAGAGGAAAAATCTTGAACATGTTCGACCTTAATTTTGAAAGATAATGGCGATTTTCCTTTCTCCTTCCCAATTTTCTCTTGTTCCTTAGTATTTTTACGCTTATTTCTTTTACTTTTCGTTTCTGCGCCAGTCAAAGGTGAATTAGAATGCGTATTTACTTTCGTCACCGTTGACTTAGAATTATTAGCAAAAGTCTTTTTAATTTTAGGAACAAATGCGTCTGTTTGCGTTCCCTTATCCTGTTTAATGGAAGATATTGCTTTAGAAGGATTATTTAAGACAGGTAGGGACGGAGAATTTTTGAGATTTGAGATCTCCTCTAGAAGTTTTTGCTTTTCTGCTCGGAAACCTGCTCTTTCCGATTCCAGAGTTGCGTTCAATTCTATAATTTTACTAGCAACCTCTGAAATTTCCCAACAAGAGATAGGTTTATCAGAATGTAAACTATTTTCCCCGTTGGACGCTAAGTCTTTAGAGGAACTTTGGTCTGTTTGACCCTTTTTCGCAAGGATGCCCTCCAAGTGATGAACTTTAGAGTGCAATTTACTGCGTTCCTCAAATAAAAGTTTAAAACTACTCCGCAAATTGCTCAAATCAGACAGATAATTGTTGCGTTCGAGTTCGCAATTGTTTAATTTATTTGTTAGTTCACTAATTTGAGCTTTTAATTTTACTTCCTGAGATTCAAGATTAGTGATTTTCTCACGCGCGTTTTCTAAATGGCAAGTAAGACTACCTCTTTCTTCTAAACTCTTGACTAAGCATTTGTAATTATTATCTAGTCTACTCTCTAACTCACTTACAGTCTTTTCGTGACTTATAAGTTGAGTTTGGCCTAGCTTAGAGGAATTTAGGTTCTTGGTTAGCTCACAAACGTTAGTTTCTGAGCTAGCTAATTTTGATTCAAGACTAGAAATAGTTCTAGTGCACTAGCTAACTTAGTTTCTAACGCTTGGGTAGTCCTACGTTCGTGTTTATGTTCACGACGCATGGTTTTATAATCTTCCTTTAAAGAAAGAAAAGATTTATATAAATCACTCTCGTCAAAGCTCATCTCAGAAGTTGCGGAAGTAGAATCCATGATTTTTAAAATTTTAAAATATTACTATTTTATTTTTATTTTTTTAATTTAGTTGGATACTCGATCGTTAACGCGTTGTGTAGATTTGATAATTTTTGGCTTTTGAAAAATTCAGTTACGAAAAGTTTTGGTGTGTCGATAAAAGTCGTGAAGTTTCGAAAATTTTAAGTCTCGAAAACTTTTTGGTGTGTACCGAAAAGTTTTAAAGTGATGTCGAAAAACTTCGAAAATGTTACCAAAAGCTTTTTCTATAATGTGCCAAAAATATTTTGAATTAAAAAAAATATTGGCTTTTAAAATTTTATGCACCGAAAAGTTTGATTTATCGAGAAATATTTTGAAGTATCGAAAATTTTGGGTACCGAAAAACTTTTGAGGTGATTTCAAAAACTTCGGAAATTTATCAAACTTATCTATAATTTTCCAAAAATGTTTTGATGTGATATGATATGCAAAAATTTATTTTCGATAAGTGGTATGTGAAAATTTGATTTTCGGTATGTGTGTTAGGAAAATCAAGTTTTCGAAGTGATAAGATGCGAAAATAAATTTTCGGAGTGCTTGGGTGCGAAAATTTAAATTTTCGATATGAGTGCGAAAAATATTTTCGAAATATAGTGCGAGAACTGATTTTCGAAGTGTTGTTTCGAAAATCTTAGGTTTTCGAAGTGAGCAGTTGCAAAAATAGATTTCTGGTTAGGAGTGCGAAAATCAAGATTTTCGAAGTGGGTTCGCAAACTTTGGGTTCGAAAACTGGAAAATTATGAAAATGCCCTCAAAAGTTTTCGAAGTGGGGGTTTTTGAAGTGTTCAGTGCGAAAACATGGCTGCGAAAAGTGGATGCGAAAACCTGATGCGCAAAGCTAAATTTTTATTTTTTTATTTTTTTTTTATTTTGCTTGGTTGCGAAAACTGATTCGCAAACCAAGTTTTTTTTTTAAAAAAAATCTTGGATGCGAAAACCTGAGAGGATGGGAAAACTTTTTTTTTTTTTTTTAAACTTGGATGCGAAAACCTGAGATGAAGGATGCGAAAACTTTTTTTTTTTTTTTTTTTTTAGGTTGCGAAAACTTGAACAGTAACAATAATTAAATATTAATTTTTTATTATTCTTTTTTTATTAGAATAGGATGCGAAAACTTGGGTTTGCGAAGTGGAGAGAAAAAAAAGTTTTCGCAGTGGAGGAAAAAAAAGGTTTTCGCAGTGAGTTTTCGAAGTGGGTTTTCGGTCTGAAAAATTTTATGTGAAAATACTCAACCCAATTTTCGATCCCCAAACACAAAATTAATCAAATTAGCCCTGGGTAAAGATCGAAACACTTATATCCTAACTCCTAAACACTCAATCAAGCATCTAAACACCAAAACATGTAAAAATTTTCGAAATTTTTTTGAAGAACACGAAGAACACCAAAAAAAATTTCGAAAATTTTTACTCAAATCTGAGCGCGTTTGGCTCTGATACCACTTGTAAGTCATAGAATATCCAACTAAACATATATTTAAACGATCTTACCACGATTTGATGATCGGAAGAATGAAGCTCGCGTGGGGTGCTTGTGTGTTCTTGAGAGGTTGGGGGCTCACTTTGATTTTCACACAATACACATTTTATTATGTGTTAGGGTTCAAGTATTTATACCACATTTTGGTATATAATACTTGGGCTACCCTAACAAAGCCCAATTACACTAAGCCTCTTTTAAATATAATTTATTTAAATAAACTACAAAGATAATTCTAATTAATTGAACACAATAAAATAATACTAACAACTGTAAAAAGCAATTGATGTAGAAAGCTACTAGGAGTTTAGTTTAAGATCTACCTAACTGGGTTGTACAACCAAAGCCTTCTCGTGAATTCCTTCTTAAGTGAACGAATGTGAGACGTAGAACAATTTCATACCTTCAAACATTTGTACCAAACCCTATGCTATTTAGACTTTAGTCCGAACAATCACACACATCAGTTTACAATTGAGGCAGGATAACTTAGCATTTGCTCTACTATTCAGTTGAGAATCGATGAATATTTTACATCCAATTGAGAAACTTGAAATATGATTCAACTTATGTTGTTGGAAAATAATTGAATACCCAAATATGCATCAATATAAAATTAATAATCTATTTTTACAAGTATAATGATTTAAAATAGAAAATCAGTATACCAAGTAATCCAAATTTATATATTTTTATACACGTTAATTTAATGTTACCATCAATTATTTCTGCTACAAGTTTTCATTACTTAATGACGATAAGGTGTAGCCATAAAGTAAAAGATATTAATTATGTTGACATCACTATCAAAATTACGTTACGTATGGTGCACTTAGGTTTTCTGTGTCATGAGTCATCCACGTACTTGATCATTATTCATTATTTTCATTTTTTTATCCAATTAATTAAAAATTATTCTGCAAAACAAACTAATAAAATAAAATAAGGTCCTCGAACGAAAGGAACAGACAATTTGTTTTTTTTTTTTTTAGAGTGATGTCTCTCTAAATATCGGTTGGACTTTAAATCAATTAATTACTTAATTAACACTTCAATGAGGACCAATTTATTCCTAATGTTATGTTCTTCTACGTGTCTACCACTTTTATTCCACTTTACGATTAATGAGAACTTTGAAGAAAAGGTTGATCGTTTAATTTTTATATTTCGAAATTACTAGTCTATTTGCAACTGTAAAGGGATAAAATATAAAATAGTGCCGAATGTTAAACCTATTGACATTTTAGTCCCCAATATTTCATCTGAATCAATTTAATCCCTGATGTTGTTGATTTTGAATCAATTTGGTCCTTCCGTCACGATAAACGTAAATTTTAACGGAAATTTCGCATGTGCCTCATAATAAATCATGTGTGGATCGATAAAATTGAAATGATTACTGAAATTAGGGCGCGAAGCTAACATTTATCTAAAAATATTTTACAAGGAAAAAGAAAGTTAAGGGATACGGCGGAATTATAAATTTTGGAATTCAGTATATTTATTTTCGATTTTTAATCACTGTATTTAATAATTATTAAAATAGGTGATTAACTTAATATATCATAATAAATTTCTTTCTTCCATAGTGAAAAACGTAGAAATATATAAAATCACAACCTTACTCTTAGGGCTGTAAATGAACAGAGCGTTCGTGAACAAGCTCGTGTTCGAGCTCGATAAGAAGCATAAACGAACAAAATTTTAAGCTCGGTTAATAAACGAACAGAGCTTGAACAACTGTATGTTCGTTTATTAACCGTTCGTGAACAAACTCGTTTAATGTTCGTTTAAAGTTTTCATTAAAAAATACATTTAGTGTTCATTTAAAACTTGTTATATATGCTATTTTATAATTTAATATCAATATTTAATAATTTGTTGTATGTTTTTTATTAATATTTTATTAATGGTATAATTTTATTTAGTTTTAAGATCAATTAACTTATACGTTCGTTTGTTTATGTTCACGAACAAATTCAACACATGTTCACGAACCGTTCGTGAACATAAACGAACACATGAATTTTAGGCTCGTGTTCGTTTATGTTCGGTTATTTTTAACAAACACGAACACGAACACCAAGATACTCGGCTCGGCTCGGTTCGTTTACAGCCCTACTTACTCTACGAGAGAAGAATGGATCTCCCTCGTGACTCTGATGAGAAATCAATTGAATTCTTCTTTTATTTATTTTTTAAATGCATTCATATGTAGTGGACCGACCGGGCAATATATATATATATATATATATATATGAGATTTGCTATGGTGCATACCCTACCGTGAGCACCCCGTGAGCACCGCATACATACTTCGCCTCTTTTCGCTCCAAAACGAAATTTTTAGCCCAATGTTAATCACATCCCCCTTACACAACAACATGATGATGTTGTAAAACAGATTCATCTTTATAAAAATACGCAAAAGATCGATAAGAACAATTTTTTTAATATCACATCCGTGTGATGCTTCTTATCGATCTTTTGCGTGTTTTTATAAAGATGAATCTGTTTTACAACATCATCATGTTGTTGTGTAAGGGGATGTGATTAACATTGGGCTAAAAATTTCGTTTTGGAGCGAAAAGAGGCGAAGTATGTGTGCGGTGCTCACGGGGTGCTCACGGTAGGGTATGCACCATAGCAAATCTCATATATTATATATATATGAATACTATGATTACACTTCTCGCCCAATCATGGAGCACTAAAGTTTTAGTTTATTATGAAATATAAAATAAAGATATGGATATATATTATTTAGAACGGTGATTAAGTAAAAGAGTGATCGTTAAATTAAGAATGAAGGTTGAGAAAGTTAGTGTGATTATTTTATTGATTAGAATGATAGATGTTATTTTTGTGTGGTTGATGTAATATTTTTTTTTGTTTTTGGATGTAATTTGAAATATTTGTGTATAAATAAGTGATTTTGGAATGTGTAAAAATATATTGAAAGTATTGGATAAAAGTAGTTTATCTCTAAATACATTATATATAATCGTTATAATATTTTATAATAAGTTACAATTTTCTAATGTGAGTAAAGAAATGACCTATCAATTACATTACAATTATTTATATTAATTTAATTTAAAAATCACTTATATAAATATGCATTTTGTTCGTATAATAGTGTTGGGAAAAAAAAAATCCATTTGTTGCAACTCTTTATAGTTAAAGTGGCATGAAAAAGCAACATTTTGATGATAGAAAAAATCTGTTCGCCCTACGTAGTACTTCTTCCGTGGACTAAGATTAAGAAGGTGATGACGTTTTCTCTCCCACCTGAGTCAGGAGGTTGTTTTTCTTTTCAGGCGAGTGAGTCGAGCGTATGAATATATGTGTGTAAAGAGGGTGTCGAAAGTATAGATCAACGTTTAGAGCGTAAACTAAAGTGATGAATGAGCATGTGTACTTATAGGAATGAGGCGAACTACATTCCCTAGATTTTAGGGCGCGAAGGATCTCAAAAAATTCAGGATCCGCCCTTCATTTAAATGTTCTCTTGTTCCAAAAGTATCTTTCCTTCTGTTGGTCCTCCGAATTTAAAGGCCTTCCTTGTTTCAATGGTATCTCCTTCAGTTAGTCCTTCGAATTTGAATGTCTTCGGACTCTCAACTTTCATCGACCTGGACTCAGACGGTTGGCCACCTAGGCCGGTTTGCTTTCCTCCTCCCGTTCGGTTTCGTGCCTCTGAGTCTTGACATGATTGGATTGAATATGTGACTCTTCAAGGTTGTTCGGACCTTAACATGGAGTGGCTCCCTCGGCACCATCACCTCGGCCGGCTGGCCTTGTGGTCGGCCTTGTTCGGTTCGTGTTCGGCTTGCTTTGAGTGTTTGAGGTCGAAGGTCCGGGGAGCTCCGTTGACAGTTTCGGGGGACCCTTCCTCCGCCGATTATTTTATCGTGGGAAAATCCCGGGATAATAAACACTTTGTAAATGATACATCTATTCAACTAAAAAATAAGGTTAATATGTAATTGAAAAGGTAAAACGCAGTCGCCAACTAGGAGTTGTTCTTCATTTTTATAATCTTTAATTATTTATAAAATTATCATAAAAAATCCAAGAAAGTTTTTTTTTTTTTTTTGTTCTGAAAAGAAATCCAAGAAAGTTTAGTATTTTATAGTTGTTAAGATGGGGTCCTCTGACAGGTAAAGCTCCTACCATTTTAGTATTTATATCATTTATAACTTCCATACAATACAAACATTAACTATTTTCGTTTTTCCATAAAATAAAAGTCAACAAGTTAGTTATTTTAATGCCAAAATTAATTGAGAATATATCGTGATCAAACATAGACTTACGATAACAAACACGTTTCTGTCGATATATATATATATATATATATATTATTTATTCGAGATAAGATCGACTAGTACATGAGTAGAGGATTCATATCGACAAGTTATAAATAATTAGTCAATTATTAAATAAAACCTACATTGTGTGTGTGTGTGGTACACAATATTTTATGTCTAGTTCACATCCCCATCCTATGTTGTATTATTACTCATCGACAAATAATTATTACATGGGAAGGTTTCAAGCAAAAGCAACGTCCATATAATTTATATAACTTATCTTCAAACAGTTAAATAATATCGCATTCCATATCGATTAAAAATAAAGAAATTGATTAGTATATAAGCTTATGATTAATTATATATCATAAATGCTCTTCTAATTGGTCTTGTACGTGTCAACTCGCAGACTGTGTGCTATTATTTTCCATGTAAACAACGCCTCATCAACAGCAGAGATTCAATGATTAATAATATGACTGTTATATTATTACAATTCTTAGTCGCTTTATTATTATTATTTTTTTTTCCAAAGATTCTTAGTCGATTCACTGGGTTGAACTGTTTTCGGTCTAAATGATTTGCAGATTTATTACGAGCTTTTGGCCACATATTTTTCTTCTTATATTTATTGATGAAGCCCAATTCTGTATCTTGCATGTATGTCCAAATATAGGCCTTTTTCTTTTATAAAATGAACAAAATACATAGATAACAAGTGAAATATGAACGTTAAACAAAAAATATTCAAAGCATATTCAACATGGATTTTTTTTTTTACGGTGTTTATTATTATTTGGTTTATCGTGGGATGCATTTTTTTTGTAACGTGGGTTATTTTAATTTTATGGGCGATTAATTAACTAGAGGACCCACAAAAATATACAACACATAACTGTGAAAGATAAGTTAAAACACGGAAGAAAGCAAAAAGTTCAGTAGATATGTGCTTAATTGACATTCTTATTGAGTTTTAGACCGAATTCTAGTAGGTTTTTTTAGTTTTTTTTTTTCCAAACTTTGAATTTTGTCGTCTTTATGGATTTTTGTCATTTTTCGTCTTAATTTGTGTTCGTTTCTCTCTTTAGGAGGGCTTTCTTCCCTTGGATAAAGTATACGATGTTTTTTTCCCTTGTAAATTTACTGTTTTTATGAAACTTCGGTTTGAAAAAAAAAAGAAAAGAAAAGAAAAGAAAAAGTGTGCATGTTTCATTAACTGAATTTATATTTTATAGCTTATTTCATTTCAAGGTGACTCTAATTTGTTGATAGCCAAGACATTTCATATTAAACAAACTCAAGTGAATGCAATTCTTATTTTGTCCACGTGTCTCATAAAGAAAGCCCATATCCAATATATATATATATATATATATATATATGAATTTTATGGTGAACATCATGTGTGAACACAACTCATATAATAATAATTAATGTATGATGACGTGACAATAACAATGTGAGAGAATGTGAGTGGTGCTTATATTATACATAGGTGAACACTATATAATTTCTCTCTCTATATAGATAAGATTCAAATATTGGGGTGAATTATGCAAATGTGTTTTTACTAATAGAGTACAAAATCGGGAACAAATATCAAGTACTACATAGCAAAATATTTATAACACACGTGCTCTTTTGTTATGTTAATTTATTAATGGATAATTATCAAATATTTGGATTGCAATCTCCTATATATTTTCATATTCTAATTTATGAAATAAGAAAGTAATTAAAATATAAAAAACAAAACTACTTCTTTAATCAAATTATAAATAATAAATCTGATAAAAATATAACAGGAAAATCTCTATTTGGTTGATAAAAAATAGGGTCCTACTATTCACACCCTCCTTCACATCTCACACCCCCCTTTACACCCCCAAAACACTTTAAATTTGTAAATTCATTTACCTAACTACATGAATTCAACAATAATTATTTTATAATTTATTTTTCATAAAATCCAACAACATTAATTGCACGAGTTATTTAACAATATTAATTAAGTTATTTTACCAATGATAAATTAATATAATATTTAATTTATTTTTTATTATATTTAGAGATGTTCATACGGCTTGAAAAAGCGGAACCGAACCGGCAGTCAACGGTTCGATTAACCGGCGTCTACTATTATTTATAAAGGTTCGGTTTCGGTTTTTATTTTTTTAAAGCCAAAAATTGGCCGTTAACCGCCGGTTTTTTATATTCCAAAATAAAAAATAAAAAATTAATTATTAACGGTCCAGATCTCGTGCCCGTTGGAGATCAACGGCCATAATTTACTGATCGTTGGAAAACAAACGGTTAATCAAAATCGACGATTAACCAAAACCGCCGGGTTTGAACGAAAAAATAAAAAAAATTGAAAAAAAAATACATGAACCGGTTTGGAAACGGAACCGGTGGTTCCAAACTGGTTCCAAACAGTGGTTACTGCGGTTTGAGGTTTTGGTGGAACCGGAATCGACGGTTCTAAATCAGGAACCGAAACCGAAACATGTTGAACGCCACTAATTATATTACTCATTATATTAAGCGCTACAATTTTATATTAACTTTAAAAATATTAAATGGTTTAGTTTATTGATGCAGTTTGAAATTAGAATTGGTTTAGTTTAATGGTAAGTATTTAATGATTTCATATTTGAAGGTATTTACATGATTTAAATTACTTTAAAAAATTGGTAAGTACATAAACTTCACTTTACTTATTAAATATGGGGTGTAAATAGAAAAATGGGGGGTGCCAATAGAATTACCCTAAAAAATATTAAGATTTTGGTCTTGTATATTTTAGCGTTGTCATATATGCAAGATTGATTATTTTAAAAAACTGGTGCATAAATTAATTATTCGCTAATTTGTTACATGTTATTTGTAAATAGTATCAATGCTATACTCAGCGGCGGAACCCTAAGGGGGTTGGCCGATGGTGCCAGAGATGATGTTAATACAAATTAAATCAGTAGTCAAATGGATCGAGAAAATTTTTTAATGATATGTGTGATTATTTTCTCTAAGAATTTTTGCCTTGTTGCATGGAAAGAAAAAAAAAAAAAAAAAAAAAAACTTTGTTTAAGTGTTGGAAACTAAATAATATCGTAAAAAAAAATTTAAAATATAGGTCATCAAAGTCACTATTAGATAGGGGTGGCAATGGGTAGACCCGCTTAGACTCATACTCGGACTTAGTTGTCTCGATTAACTAATTCGTATAGATCCGACTCAATATTCGACTCATGAAATGGCTCAGAATCAGACCCATTTAAGATCCAATGGGTCTTTAATGGGTATTTTTTGTCATTCTTACTACTATTAGATGATGCAATTTATTCTCATTTTTACAAATATTGATTGTAAAAAATGTTTATAACGCATTTTGATGATTTTGTTATGATAATCAAATTTCTTATTATCTATGTTGTACAAATATTATTCGACCCATCGGATTACAAATCTTGGTTCCGTCTGTTAAATTCGGCATTGGACCTATGCACACGGACCCATATAGGAGAAAAGTTGACCGCATAAGTTGTGAGCTTCCATCCTAAAACCAATTGGTGATAGGTGGAGTGACCCACTAACTTAAATCCCTTCCGAATTAATCGATGTGGGATACATGTGAATTACCAAGTTTAACACCGTCGGAGTCTACACTCATCCTTCTCCAATCCAATGAAGCGCAACGTTATGGTTTTAGAATACATTTTAATTAATTTGAGAGCTAATTCATAGCGACTGTTCATCTATTGCCTAATTTTTGAAATTTAAATGATATAAAATTTACAGTACTTAATTTATATTATATAGAAAAATTCAATTGTCCCTACCGACATTTCATTTTCTTGCTCCGCCGACCTGCCGACTTTATGACCATTTTAACATTTTAGATGGCATATTCGATTTGTCACGTTATCATTTATTTCTATATTTGTGTCCCAAGCATTTTTCTATTATATATTTTTGTTCTTATTATAAGAAACGATTTAAATGAATTTGCCCCACACCATGTGACAAAACAAGTGCTTGTTAGTATGTTGGTCTTTGTTACCTATGATGTTGACTAACAACTACCATGAATATAATATATATACTCAGTCATAATTATTGAGATATCTTTGTGGATTTTGTGGTCCGATTCAAATTTGTGTGTTTTTTTTATATATTTATTTTTAATTGGACTCTTTTTTTTTTTTGTCAAATTCTACAATTTTCAATATTCGGCGCGGCTTAGCATATTTCTATGGAATAGACCAGTTGTGTAGAAGCTAACAAAATGAATTTGAATTAATATTAGCCCGCGACTTAAGATACTATGGATTTTTTTTTCTTTTTAAAAAAAATTGTCACCCTCAATAGTCTCACGAAATTTATAAAATTTAAGTATTAACTATATATTTTATATATATATATATATATATTATCACTATCTTAATAATTGTAAAAAGAAAAAAACAAATTTCATATAAGATAAATATTACATGATTGTATTTCAAGTTCCGTATGAAATATTACACGTCAGCAATTGTAGAATTTTCGGCTTATATTATCAAAAATATAATCAGATGTCCAAATTTGTTCCAAAATGATAAATTTAATTAGTAGTCTAGTGTAATAATTACCAAATATAATTATCCAAAATGGTAGGTACAATTGTTACTTGTAACCCAAATTTAAAATTTGTCCTCTAATATCATTATATGTTCCATGAATGATGAATCATATTAATATACAATAACAATAATTTCACTTTTAAGTGATCACTTCACCTTAAATCTTTATATCATATTTTATTTTTATATATTTATTTTCGATGTGTCTCATCACTTCACCTTGGGAAACCATACAAATAAATAACAACGGATTAATGTTTGAACGATGCAAGCACATAGGCTAAGCTACACAAATGATTCTATGTATTGCGGGAGAGCCTTCGAGCCAAATGATTATCTTAATTTTCTTCCTTTTTTTCATAGATTTTTTGACCCCTCGTTAGGGTGAGCACGGTGCGATTAGGACGGTTTTTATTCAAATTTTAGTCCGACCCCATCTATTGCGGTTTTTAATAATATACATCAAATCCGATCATACAAATTTTAACCTGATACACTGCAGTTTACTTGGATTGGGTTGGGCTGGGGCGGTTTTTGCGGGTTTTACATCTTTTTTTATCATAACGAAAAATTAGTAACCTAGTATGGGTAATATTCTTTAAGTATCGATAGTGTAAAAAGATATATCATAAACTTGTTTATAAAAGTTAAATTGTATATAGAAAAATGTCATCATAATAATAAACAATAATAACAAATAATAAAAAGTTAACTCGAATAAGATCACATTCCCTCTATCATGAACGAAAAAAATTACTAATACTATGAATCACTATTAATATTTTCATCTATTTGGGCATTTTCAATTTGTTTTATTACATTGATGATTATGACCTTCCCAATTATTAGAGTTACGACTAATATCTATAAATTTATAATCTAATTAATAAAATATAGTATAATTATAGTATTATTAAATGCGGTTGGATGTGGTTTTTTGCAGTTTTAAAATACAAAATCAAACCCGAATTCAAAAGATGCGGTTTTATTTTTTAAAATCAAAACCAACTCATCAAGTCGTCAACCCGATACTTGCGATCTATGTTGGGTTGGATCGATTAGGTGAGGCGGTTCGACGTGTTAAATGCTCAGCCCTACCCCTCATTGCGAGTATCCTCATCTAATCATAACCTAAAAAACTACCCCACTAGAAAAATATGGTCTTTTATATCATTACTATGTAAGGAAGCTTTAGTAATTTTCAGGGAAACAATATTTAAAATTAAATTCCTATAATATATAGCCACCTCAATTATTGCAAGATAGACAAGCAATGAGTCACATGGTCAGAGGTCCACTTTGGTTTGGCCATATGCCCTTTTGACATATGCAATTGCAATGTTGAGCTTGAGATTGAGAACATAACGAAAGTAGTAGGCAATAATTATCATATTTTTACCAATATTATTCTTTTCCTTTTTTTTTTTTTTTTTGCATAAACAACATAAATGTATATATACGTGTGTGAAGAATTCACGTCTAAGAAAAAATAACCAATCACAATCCACATGCCTTATTTAATATAGTTGGACAATACAACATCTAAAATTAACTTTGAACTCCTCTAAAAACTATGAAATTAAGATAAAAAATGCTTAATGCTTGGCTTACAAACAAAATATAAATAAAATTAATCCACATAATATATTACTATATGCATATAGTTAAAGAAAATTCAAAGGACATAATTATTGCAATCCATTCGAGAGAGAGTAAATAAAAGATGATAATCCCTTTCAACATACAATTAAAAAAAAAAAAAGATGCATCCAAACAACATCAAATAAAAATCAAAACTAAGCATCAAACCCATTCAACAACAACACAACAAACATCATTATCCCTCGTCGTCCTCGACCAACCAATTACACAACACACAAGCCATAGACAAGGCCGCCGCACACGCGTCGCTTTCTTAGAACTCGGAGGTCGACAACGGCTCGTGGCGGCTGATGAAGAACACCTCATAGACCACGCCGGCGAGCCCCCCACCAATGATGGGCCCGGCCCAGTAGATCCAGTGGTGGGTCCACGTGAAGCTAACCAATGCAGGCCCGAACGCCACCGCGGGGTTCATCGATGCACCAGTGAACGCACCGCCGGCTAGGATGTTGGCACCGACGATGAAACCAATGGCAATCGGCGCGATGATTCCGATATCCCCCTTCTTCGGGTCGACTGCGGTGGCATAGACTGTGTACACGAGTCCGAATGTCATCACGATCTCGAAAACTAGGGCGGCCCACACCGATACGCCAGCTGTCAACGAAAATGCCGGGATTCCCTAACACATATAAGCAAATACGTACAAAGAGTTAGGGTACTATATATATATGGAGAAATCTCCTTAATGTTTATTATGTTGAGCAAAGTAGTCATCGATGTTGTCGATTTTGAACCAATTTAGTACTTTCGTCACGATTAACGTCAATTTTAACGGGGCACATGTGGTGTGGGAAAGACTTACTAAAATCATGTGAAATTGGCGCAAACAATGAAAATATTTCCTCAAAAATTCAGAAGCTCTATATCGTCTAATTCATCAAGCTTCATGCGGCGAGGCACGTGTGGGGAGAAGGAGATCACACATGTGAGATTTCCTCTAAAATTTGTACTAATCTACGAAAGGATCCAATTTGACCAAAATCGATCACACCAAAAACTAAATTAGTTAAGAAAGAACACAGTTACTAAATTGGTCCAATATTGAGGACCATTTGGGTTTTTCTCCTTTATATATATATAATATATATAATATATGTGTGTGTGTGGGCTTGGGGATAGGATCGTGTAATAAAACAAACGATCAAGAAAAGAATGATAGAAAGGATGATCGGATCGTTTCGTTAGTTCAATTTAATATATTATTAATTATTATTACCAATCCGCCGGTGGTAAAGGAGAGCAAGAGACAAGCAACGACGGAGCCAAGCAGCTGTGCGATGATGTACAGAATCCCGCGGAACAGCGTGATGTTCCCGCCGACGAACAGACCAAAGGTCACGGCGGGGTTCACATGGCCGCCGGAGATGTTGGCTCCTATGGCGACGGCGACGAAGAGGCCCAGGGCGTGGGCCAAGGAGGCAGCGATGAGGCCGGAAGGTGAGGACGGGCCGTCGCCGGTGATCTTGTTGTACGCGATTCCAGAGCCGGAGCCTGCGAAGACGAAGACCAGGGTGGAGATGAACTCAGCGACTGCGGCCTTCACGGCTCCAGGCTGACGGAACTCATCGGTGTTTCCGATGGCGACGTTGCGGAGGGGGACGTTGAAGTAGGCGTCTTGGCCGGGCATGGTGGTCGTCGGAGAGAGCAATAGAGGTATGAGAGAGAGAGATGTGTGAGTGGAGTGGTAAGAGTATAAATGTATATTTATAGTGGGAAAGTCCGTGCATGGAGGAGTTGGGTTTTACCGGTTCGTCCGGGGGACAATGTGGCATGCCTTTTTCTTTTATTCTTTAATACTTACATATTGTTATAAAAATATTAATTGTGATTAATATTATATCAAAATTATTTTATTATAATATACTTATATTTATGATAATATAGCTTATAATATAAAGAGAGAGAGATTAGAGAGAGATTAAATATTTCAATACTTAGTGTGATTTACAATGAACTCTAATCACCTATTTATACTACTAATAATTCATTATTACAACTAATCATATTAATTACAATTATACACCTCACACTAAAATACAAACTCTTCAATTAAACACCTCATCTTATCATCTTATCACATTATCATCATTTAATATAATACTTCCAAATCATCAATAATTTAACTAATATTATTATTTAAAACATCCACATTTAATTATTTCATAATACTCCCCCTTGGATGTTTTCAAAGAATATACCTCGTTAAAACCTTATTAGGAAAAACTCAATGGGATAAAAACCTAATGAAGGAAAAAGAGTACATGATTCTTTTAGATACGCTTTCGATTGTTGCCTCATTAAAAACCTTACTGGGAAAACCACATGGGAAAAACCTCAGTGAAGGGAAAAAGAGTGCAACGCGTATTTACTCCCCCTGATGATGACATCATTTAAGATCTCGAAGTTTTCGAACTCCAATTGAATATACCAATCTTTTGAAAATTATTGGGAGAAGTGCTTTCGTGAATAAATCTGCAAGATTTTCACTTGATCGCACTTGTTGTACATCAATATCACCATTTTTCTCTAAATCATGTGTAAAGAAAAATTTTGGTGAAATATGTTTTGTTC
Source organism: Lindernia subracemosa (assembly GCA_028392965.1). NCBI lineage: Eukaryota > Viridiplantae > Streptophyta > Magnoliopsida > Lamiales > Linderniaceae > Vandellia > Vandellia subracemosa. The sequence continues at coordinate 614,875 of JAQPCC010000031.1, forward strand.
TATCTCCCTTAATATATCATTCCTTTAATTGGGCAATGCATTCAGCATTATCTTCATATTAAATCGTAGGAAGTAACTTTTTCGATACTAGCCGACTAGTTTGTTGTATATGCTCAATTATCGATCGCAATCAAACACATTCTCGGCTAACTTCATGAATAGCTAAAATTTCTGCATGATTAGAAGAAGTAGCCGTTAAACTTTGTTTAACTGACCGCCATGAAATAGCAGTTCCGCCATGTGTAAATAAATAGCCCGTTTGCGATCGACCATTATGTGGGTCAGATAGAAAACCAGCATCTGCATACCCAATCAAATCTGTTTTTGATTCATTAGAATAGAACAATCCCATATCAGTTGTTCCTTGAAGGTATCGAAAAATCCGCTTAATTCCATTCCAATGTCAACGAGTCGGTGACGAACTATATCTCGTCAATAGATTCACAGCGAACGCTATATCAGGTCGCGTATGACTCGTTAAATACATTAGGGCTCCAATAGCACTGAGATATTGTACTTCAGGACCAAGTAGTTCTTCATCATTTTCGCAAGGTCTAAACGGATCTTTATTCACATCTAAAGATCAAACAATCATTGGAGTATCCAATGGATGAGCTTTATCCATATAAAATCTTTTCAATACCTTTTTCGTATAAGTCTCTTGATGTACGAATATCCCATTCTTTAAATATTCAATTTGCAGTCCAAGACAAAATTTCGTTTTACCGAGATCTTTCATTTCAAACTCTTTTTTCAAACAATTAACGGCTTTTGATAACTCTTCAGGAGTTCCAATTATGTTAATATCATCAACATAAACTGAAATGATGACAAATTCATTTCCAGATCTTTTCATAAATATGCACGGGCAAGTTTGATTATTTTTATATCCCTCTTTCGATAAATATGCACTTAGGCGATTATACCACATACGCCCAGATTGCTTTAATCCATAAAGCGATTTATTTAGCTTGATTGAGTACTCATTTCGGGGCCCTGAATTTTCAGGTAACTGAAATCCCTCGGGAAGTTTCATATATATATCACTATCAAGTGATCCATATAAATAAGCGGTGACAACATCCATTAGACGCATATCGAGTCCTTCACGTACTGCCAGACTAATTAAATAACGAAAAGTAGTTGCATCCACCACAGGAGAATACGTCTCCTCATAATCAATACCAGGTCGTTGTGACAAGCCGTGCTTTGTATATCACAATTTCACCGTTTTCATTTCTCTTTCTAATGAAAACTCATTTATATCCAACCGGCTTTACATTTTCTGGTATGCGGATTACAGGTCCGAAAACTTTTCGTTTCTCAAGTGATTTTAATTCTGCCTCGATTGCATCTTTCCATTTTGGCCAATCATTTCTTTGTCTGCATTCTTTTACAGACCCTGGTTCATGATCCTCATTCTCATTTATCTCATTCATTTCATGTAGCGCTACGTTAAATGAGAATTTATTGTCAACGTTGACTTTTTCTCGGTTCCATCTAATTCCATTTTGGGCATAATTTATTGAGATCTCTTCATTATCATTATTCTCAAAAATTTCAGGTACCTGATTTCCATTATCATAATCATTAATGCCCATTGACTCTTCTAAAGTCGATAAATCCTCGTCTGGACCATTCTTATTATTTGCTCCTTTTCTTTTTCGAGGATTTTTATCTTTGGAACCCGAGGGCCTACCACATTTTAGTTGTGGTTTAGGCTCGATCATTATATGTTCTCCAGGAACATTAACTTTTGCAGGAGCATTAACAGCTGGTATATGTGACTTAGTCACTCTTTTAAGGTCAGTAAAGCTATCTGGCAGTTGATTAGCTAATCCTTGTAAATGAATTATCTTTTGAACTTCTAGTTCACATTCTTTCGTTCGAGGATCATAATGATTTAACGATAATTCATTCCAACTAATATTCATTTCCAGCTGTTTCTTTTCTCCCCCTAATGTCGGAAAATTCGATTCATCGAAATGACAATCGACAAATCTAGCTGTAAATAAATCTCCAGTTAGAGGTTCTAAATATTTTATTATCGATGGAGATTCAAATCCGACATATATTCCCAACCTCCTTTGAGGTCCCATCTTAGTGCGTTGTGGTGGAGCAATTGGAACATATACCGCACATCCAAAAATTCTCAGATGGAAAATATTTGGTTCCTGACCATAAACCATTTGTATCGGGGAGATATCGTTATAACTTGTTGGCCTGATGCGGATTAGTGCCGCTGCATGTAATATAGCATGTCCCCAACAAGATGAATGAAGTTTCGACTTCATTAATAATGGTCTTGCAATTAATTGCAGCCTTTTAATCAACGATTCTGCAAGACCGTTTTGCGTATGTACATGTGGCACGGGGTGCTCAACATCAATTCCAATAGACATGCAATATTCATTAAATGCCTTGGAAGTAAATTCACCAGCATTATCAAGGCGTATTTTCTTTATTGGAAAGTCCGGAAAATGTGCTCTTAATCGAATCAACTGAGCAAGCAATCTCGCAAAAGCTACATTCCGTGTTGATAACAAACACACATGAGACCATCTAGTTGATGCATCAATCAATACCATGAAATATCTAAATGGTCCACACGATGGATGTATCGGTCCACCAATATCACCTTGTATACGCTCCAAAAATCTTATGGATTCATTCTTTATTTTTACTGGTGATTGACGAATAATCAACTTCCCTTTAGAGCAAGCAGCACATGATAATTCATTAGATTGAAGAATCTTCTGGTTCTTCATTAAATGTCCACGTGAATTTTGAATTATTCTCCGCATCATAATTGAACCGGGATGGCACAACCGGTCATGCCAAACAACAAATGTATTATCATTAGTAAACTTCTGGTTTACGATAGCATGCGATTCAATTGTTTTAACATACGTATAATACAATCCAGAGTCAAATGAATGTAATATTTCAACAACTCGTTTATCATTCGAAACCACTTTTGTAATGTGTAAATATTCAATATTTCTCATTTCTGCAGTCTCAATGTGATATCCATTATGTCGAATAGCTTTAAAGCTCAATAAATTTCTTTGAGACTTAGGAGAATATAAAGCATTATCAATTATTAGCCTTGTCCCTCTGGGCAATATAATATTGGCTCTTCCAGAGCCCTCAATTATATTTGTGCTACCCGATATTGTGATAACACTTGTTTCTTTCATTTCAAGATGGGAGAAATATTTCTTATTTCTTAGAATCGTATTAGTCGTTGCACAATCTGCAAGACATAACTCCCCATTGCACATGCTTTTATCCATTGTATTGATAAATATATAATAACTAGAATTATAAGCGTCAAAATAAAATTATATATATAAAGATAAAATAATAAATAAATAATGCTTAAATAGAATTTATAACGACACTTCATTTTTCTTTATTTGGATCTTTAACAGAAACCAAAATATTCAAATGAGCATATGATCTAGCACCAATTTTCTGAAATATCGTAATCTTGAGCAAAATTTAATTTCATCGACACTTCACTTTTAATTGCTCTTTATAAAGATCAACGGGATCTTTGGGTGCGAATAATAACCAACGATAATATATAATAATCTTTATATTGCTCAATATATCTTTCTCAATCATATACTAGTTGTCCACTTCGGGGGAAATATTAATAATAACCACGGTAAATATAATGTTCACGACCACTTTTATTGTTTGCGCATACATTCACTTCAGGGAATGCAACACAATCATTTAGTCGGACTTATGTTTTTCATTCATCCATCATAATATTTTCTGATCATTTTCTCACGATATTTATTCGTATTATATCCGATGGACTGAACGTGATGAATGCTTTATAATATACCGAAGTAATTGCGTAAATCACTAGCAAGTATAAAATCGAGAGTGATAAATCAAAGTTTGTCAAATTCAATATATTGATATCATAAAAATAAAATCATCATTAAAATATTAAAAGGAAAAATTATAATTAATCTTCTTTTATATCTTCTTTTGTAAAAGTTCTAATGAAAAACGATATCCACATCCAAATAACTGTCGCCGTAATAATAATCATAAGTAATAGATCAAACATCGGACAAAGCGTCATCCTTCAAAATAAAATATATTTCAGTAATTATAATATTAAAGAAAAATTATAATTAATAATTATATTTTAAAAATATTGGTAAAAACATTATCCACATAGCCGTAAGAATCACCGTAAATAAAGTAAGCAACAGAAGATCCATCTTTGTATAAAACGACATGATTCTATAAGATGAATAAGAACATAATAATCAGATAACATATAAATCAATGATAAAATATATGTATAGTTTCATAAAATGCGTTCTTTATTATTTCATAATTATTATCCAAGCTCGGGTAAGATTGTGGTAATAAAATTTGTCCATTGTCCAAAATCTGTTCGATTCAATAATAACTTCAAAATTGCTCAATAAATAAATTAATAATATGTCGCTACTGAGGTGAGGATAACCACAAGACCTCGTGGGCTTTTAGTGTTGTGTACGTGAATATATAAAAATAAATAAATCGTAAATAAAAATTCCACACACCACCACGGGGTATGGAAACCTGGACCTCTCGTCACTTATAGTGAACGATATTCCGCGAAACCACTCGGGTATTGGCGTTTAGTTATAAAACTTTTAAAATATACTTTTATAATATATATTTTTAAATTAATCACAATTAATATATGATTAGTATAAATTAAATATTAAATTACCGTACCTCGACTAAACTCGTACGAGATCTTCGACGGAGGTTGATCTTGACGACGGAGAGCGTTCGTGCTGATAACGTGTTATAAAAATATTAATTGTGATTAATATTATATCAAGATTATTTTATTATAATATACTTATATTTATGATAATATAGCTTATAATATAAAGAGAGAGAGATTAGAGAGAGATTAAATATTTCAATACTTAGTGTGATTTACAATGAACTCTAATCACCTATTTATACTACTAATAATTCACTATTACAACTAATCATATTAATTACAATTATACACCTCACACTAAAATACAAACTCTTCAATTAAACACCTCATCTTATCATCTTATCACATTATCATCATTTAATATAATACTTCCAAATCATCAATAATTTAACTAATATTATTATTTAAAACATCCACATTTAATTATTTCATAATACATATTATTATTATTATTATTATTATTATTATTATTATTATTATTATTATTATTATTATTATTATTATTATTATTATTATTATTATTATTATTATTATTATTATTACTACACAACTTCACTATATTCCTACATTTCGACTCAATTTAATCTTAATTGAATCTACATTTTACTGTCGATTATGGAATAATTTTTCACTTACAACGAAACTAATCATACAGATCCATACTATTCTTTTTTTTTTTTCTGTCCCGATGTATCCCCATGGAATAATTTTCCACTTACAACGAAACTAATCATTCAGATCCATATTACTATTTTTTTTTTCTGTTCCGATGTATCCCCACCCGATCTGGATATGAGCTAGGTCCTAAATATCGGCGTGGGCTTACGCCACACAGACTTGGCGGAGGCTTAATTGCGTCACAGACTCCAGTGGTGAGACTAATCCCCGGGGCCAGATGAATACGTTCCAAATCCACCCGACAACGATAGTCATGGGAAATAAATCTCATGAAGACTACTCAAGGAATTGTGGGAGTTAAATTTCGATCCCACGACCTAACTCACAAATTCTTAAGGCTTACTCCTTGATCACTAAACCAATGCCTTATTAGCCCATGTTACTATTCCAAGTCACAATAAACTTCTATATTGATGGAATTTGTATTCATTACTAAAGAAGTATTAGCCATCCCTCAACCATTAGGCCACCCCACCGGACACAGAAGTGTTTGTTTCAAGTAATCTGACATTACGTTGATATACACATCACCGTGATGTTAGTATCAACGTGATGTGGATCAACGTGATATGTTATCACTGTGTTTGTTTTGAGGTGATATTTCATTTTGCATATCATGGTGATATTAGAATATTGTGTTTGTTTAATCACGGTGATATGTAGGTTGATGTTGTGTAAATGTCGTATTTAACCCTCTGTATATCACCGTGGTGATGTGGATTAACGTGTTTGTTTCAGGGCAATTTTTGAAAAGTGATAAAGATTAATATTTAAATATCAACTTTTATTTTTATAAGTCTCTAATATATAAAAATATGCATGTCTAATATATTATTTGGATTATCGAAGAATTTAATTATTCAATATTATTGATGTGATTTAGGGGTAATGAAAGAAAATAAAGTTAATTATAATGGATAATTATAAAGTTAATGAAAATAAAAATCAGAAATATCACTCCATCACGGTGATGAAGGATCACTGAGGTTTTTCGGGGTGATCCGTAATGCGAAATATCACCCCATTTTCATCACCTAGGTGATCTTTCATTACGGTGTTGACTCATTACTTAGATCAAACAAACGCAATGATAGAGAGCAGTAGCGAGGATTACGGTGATATTTTGGAGGATCACCCCAAAACAAACACCCCCTTATAAAGATGAAGATGATGATAATTATTATTATATTTTTTTATGCTTATATATTAATTATTTTGAATAATTTTTTTTCTTGGTGTTTATATGATTTTTTTTTTCTCCGCTGTGGTACCAACTTGAAATATTTGTTTTAACTTTGAATATACAAAACTATCATCTATATATATAATATATATATATAATACAAAACATAAGGGATTAGTACAATTTGTTAATTCTGTCATTATTTGCCACGTCTGTCGTCCGTCTATTATAGTGATCCACGAGGTACATATCTGAATTTTATCAATTTTTTTCTTCTTTCTCTAAATTCGATATTTTTACGAGCAAGATAAATAAAAGTAATTATAATATATATACATTGTAAGAAGGTTGCGTTACATATGTATTGTTATTTCATGGCATTATTTGTCATGATACTCTTTTAACTACAGAAGGTTCTATTCAACACCGAAGGAGTGACAACAGCCCGACACGTGTCGCCTAATGATTAGTGACAAGTCATTTGGGCGGTGTGACGTTGACACGGAAACTGTCCTTTGTTCACTTCTTTTTCCTCCCCTCAATCCTCATCATTTAATTTCCAAAAGAAAAAGAAAAATACATTTAAATTTAAATTTAAATGAGTGGAATAATCTAGAACACGAGGGGTTAAGGGGACCCCACCCTACCATCACCACCGTTGATTATAAGAACAATGATGATGATCATCATCATATATAATAATTGTGATTTTTAATTAATAAAATATGTTATTGGTTGATTATTTACCAACTAATCCAAGAATAAATGACGTGTTAAGAGCATCTCCACATTGTCACCTATGCTATGCTATCTATGTATTAGTTGAGGGCGGCCATGAATTGTCGAGCATGTTTGACCTCATTATTATCTCGTCCATAATTAAATCTAGCAAATTGAAAAAAAAAATAATATTCTAGTGAGAAATAGCTTGAATCTGTTTCTTTTATTTTTTATTTTTAATTTTAATTTAAAAGTAAATTGGGAATTACTTCATATATCATTTACCTATAACGAATTCACCGCCTTATGGCAGCGTGACATTTATCCCGACCATGATGGTTAAACTCTACCTAGGGATGTGACTGATGAATTTCCAGCTTGAAATCATCTCCGTTAAGTTTCGCTTTCCGTCGTCTTTTATGTGACGACATTACCCGCTCTTCGGGGATGTCCTCAACGTCGGTGTTATAAAATCCACGGTGAAGATCGTATTGATATATACGCGAACAAAACACAACTACTCTATCTAAGGGAATACTTATTAAGGTCTTTGGCTTTTAAATATACTATAATGTATAAACTCTTAATTGATAAGATCTTCAAAATATGTTTCAAATTTTAAACTACGATTCATTTATTATTATTGTTCAAAAAGGGGCTAAGAAAATGTACCCCACGAATAATTGAGAAGACAAATAAATAATTTATATCCTTTTTTTTTTCTTTTTGAATTTTTTTTGTCTTATATTTTCCTGTGTGAATCATCAAACCTATTTCAATTTCAAAACAGAAAGGAAGACATTTTAGGGTTCATTATTCATTTAGTAATTTGTATGTTACTAAAGCGCAATCTTTTCAATAAAGAATATATATTTATATATATCATAAAAGTGAATTTTTTTTTTTATTTTTCCCGTTTACATTAACAAAATCATGTACAGAAAAAGAACAACGCATAAATATCATAGAATTATCTCAACTACGCTAATTTATATCAAATCATGCATTTTTCTAAATTACTATTCTGTAGAATTCTTAATTATTAATGTGCGTAGCACATTGATAACATCCTAACCACAAGATTAATAAAGTATAGTTGCATATCATATCCGTGATACTCTAAGCACGTCTTGAGGTTGAAAATATTATAATACAATATATATATATATGTATATATATAATATTTTGAACCAGTTAGACAAAAATGGATAAGATGGAAGACAAACATGTGATAACGTATCCATCAGCCAGCTGAAATTCATATTACAGCACCAGCCTGGCGTTTCGTTGTTCATTAGCTTTTGTTATTTTTCTCCAATATGTGAATAAAAGAATCCACTTATATATTTAAAAAATGAGAATAAAAAATGGCTTATTCAGCTACTACAACATATATAATTATTTTGTATATCGATAACGTTGTGCGACTTTGGGTTAAACATGACACGGAAAATCAATCTGTTAGATATTGTGGAAATATCATATCAAATAAATATTTAGGCAAGTTGAGTGCAATTATGATATAACTAAAACAATTAAATGGGGTGCCATCGACCAAAATCATGGTTTCTAGATATATATGAACATTAGTACAATTGTATCATACATAGATAAGATAGTTGAAAATTTAATTTTGATAGTTGAAAAATTGGTCTTTTAAATTATGTTAATGTTCCGGTATAATTATGCTTATGGAAGAATATTCCGTGCAAAATTTAAAAATTAATATATAATAAAGTCTTAAGTCCAGCTCATTAATATATACTAGTTAATTTACTCCACCAATTGTCATATATAATATTATTTTATATTTTAATTTTTATTTATGATTCAAAATATATTTTAGATCAAAATTTAATTTTAATAATATATTTTTTATATGTACGTAAAAAATTGATTTGTAAAGCTAATGTTTAGTAAATGACCAAATAGTAATTACACATGCATACCAATTAATTAGAAGGCGGTTACTACAAGCTCGTCACCCTAAATATAATAGAGAAATGCATAATATTAGTAGTAAAACCTTCTATCAACGTCTCTAAAAAAAACCCAAAATCCTAATAAAGAATCGTAAAACTTAAAAATTGTTATAGGATTCTTTTCACATTCATTTGACAAATTTTTTCACTTTTACGAGTACCTCTATTTAAAGGGTCGAGGTACATAACGAACGTTAAACTCTGATCATCGCACTATGTGGAGTAATCATATCATGGCCACCTGACCAAGCGTGTAAAATACTACCCAAGGTTATTTGTCCTTGAAGTAAATTGGAGTTTTGAAGAGCAATGTAAAGCCTATGAAGTATAAGTTTCGTGGAATTTCCATGCTTCTTTCTTTTAATATATACATTTACCCTATGTTACGCGGAATTCGTGCATGAAAAAGACGAAGAAAAACTAAGTTGGCGCATCGAACAATGGTATGTTACGCTTCAAGTGTAGTACCATTGCTCCTTTCATTTTCATTTCCATGTCGAAATTCTTAAACCAAATTAAGCCTTAATAAAATTATTTTGATGTTGCAATATGCTAAGCGGGGTGTTATGTCATACAACTTATAAACTGAGTTCAATACACTCCATTAGATGTAACTTGGACTAAGACAGGCGACTCACTAGTAAAATTCGTTCTAATATCATATTGTAAATATTGTTGGATCAGTTTTCATCTTCTATTCTCAAGATGAAGCTATTATATGAGATACAATTAATCAATAGTTATGTATGATACTTTTTTGTGTCAAAATCAAATTAAGTCCTTAGGGAAGGCATCGATATTTTTCGATTTTTTTTTTCAACTGCCGATCGCTCCATTTTCTTGTAGTGAAGCCATAGATTGGTTTCTCCACGTTGAAGAGGGATGAAACAAAAATGGACGATGAGTCAAACTCTACTAATTGTTGATTGATTTCCCATGATTGTCGGCTAATTACTTTAACCTGAATTTCGGTTAATTACTTGCTTAAATCATTCTATATATATATATATATATATATATATATATAGTTGTGAAAATGACACCCCTCGATTCCTAACTTGTTACGTGTGTATGATAAATCGATAGAGAAAATCGATCTTGAAGGCGATCGAATCCAAAAAACAACAAAGAAACACACAAAACAGAACACATTGTTTACGTGGTTCAGCTGTGAATTTCAGCCTACTCCACGGACCAACAGAGTCTCTTTTATTCAAACTAAGAGAAGAGTTTATAACTTTGACACACCCTCTACAAATATCTAGTTTACACATCTCTCTAATTTTCACTCTATAAAAAGATACAAGTGCTAAAAGATGACTAGTTGAACTCAATATTCTGGTATTTATAACAACTGAAAACAGAACGTGCATTGACGGGTTGTACCACACGCATTAAGAGTTGTGCGTCGTGCTCTAAATAACTTATAAAAATGCATTAACGTTCTTATAAGTTTTAACCTCGACCGTTTATTTCGGGCGGTGCATATTCAAATGCCTAACTTCAAATATCGTCCCTTAGATCACGCGCACATAAGATCCAATGGCCCACGTTTCATCGAGCAATTTATACATGATCAAGGCTCATTCTTTAATCAGTGATCGGCCAGGTTATTTTCCGATCATATTTCGGCTATCTTCCGGCGAGTTTGGGCTCACAAAACCCAACATATATAATTTTATATACTACACAATGAAATGTCATAAGACAAATACAAACATTCACGGTATCAAAGCCAGTAAATAGAAAATCTTTGTCTCTTTGCACATATTCATGAAACTCCCATGTCATTACCATACAAAACCAAACAAATTCCTATACGTTAAATGGGAGACTTATCTCTCTCAATGCATCATCACATATTCCTTTTAAGTTGGCGAAAGATGGTTCCAACTATTCATCTTGAAAATCTCAAATGACCATTCTTCTATCTGGCTACGGTCTCATGGGCTCTACTGATTGAACTAAACCATGTCCACCTCAATTCGATCCAAATTATACACTTTGGGCAAGGCAAGATTGACTGACTGGTTCTTCTCAGTATTCAAGCCATGCTTCACAACACTTTTGGACCAACTATTAACAAATGAACTACCTCTATAGAAGCGTTGTCAACTTTCTATAACGGGGACATGGCGTTATAGGTACAAATTGTGAAGGTGGTCGTGGACTTGGCGGAGGTCATCATTCGAATCCTAATTTTGATGGAAACTACCACGAGACTACCTTTTCATATCGTCATCATTAGTCCTTGCTCGACCAACCACCAACTTTTGCTAATATTTGGCGTCTTGAGTCATCCTATGGACCTAATACATACGGTAATGCCTATCTTGTTTGCCAATTTTGTGATAGAACGTGCCAATGTGCCAAATTCTTCAGATATATGAATCCACCATTAGCGCACTCGCAATATCAAGTGCATTATGCAGGAAATTCATCTTATTTGTCAGACAATAAGTGGCTTCTTGATTTTGGAGCAACCCATTATATCTGTTGGCTTTTGAACATGAGTTTAAAGGTTGAAAGAAAAGCATAGAAGAAAATAAGGTTACTGCAAATATTTCTTTGAACATGTAGCTTGCTGAAACTTTCACTTCCAGATCATAATCTTCATTCATTCATTGCATAGATAAAATACATTTACACACATTAACTTTATAGACAAACATGATGATAACATGCTTTAACTAACCTAACACACTTCAAAGTATGATCACATTAGACTTTACAAAATATATTACAAATCATAATCATAGCATTAAAGAGAATATTATATAATATAGTGATATTTTAACAATATCACCTTTGATCTTGAAACGTTTCCATGCACTCTATGTTGGTAACGTAAAGGAGTTTTAATTACTCTCTCAACATGCAACAATATATCACTTAATCTTCTTCACAATACCAACATGAAGATTGTAAAGCTGTCATCACTCCAATTTCTCCTAACATAACACTCAAGCTTGCTGATGGTTCTCCTAGACATAATACCTCAGAATATCGACAAGTTCTAGATTCACTACGATATTTGTCTCTCACTCGCCCATAACTTAGCTTCAACCACTCATTGGGTTGTAGTTGAAAAGAATTCTTCGATACGTTAAAGTCACCGCTCACTATGAACTTTTTATTTCTGTTCGATCTCCCAAAAGTCTTCTTGCCTTCTCTGATAAAGATAAGACAACGACAGACCTTTCACAGGATGATCCTCTTGCTTGCAGGACAATGATAAAGATAAGAACAGATGATGAGTCATACTTCCTTATTTACACTAATGCATTCAATGTAGAACGATTCTCCATGGTTGTAGCCTAATTACTGTAGCTTGAGTTTCTTCTAATTACTTGTTATCATCTTTGTATATGTAGTTGCATATATTGCATAATGAAATATTATAAGACAGCTGCAGACCTTTCACATGGCCACTATTCTTTACCGTTTATTTCAAATATCAATGTATTATGCACAAAAAGTGACTTCAGTGGACATCGAGGTAAGTTAATTTGGCATAAAGGGAGAATCGTTTCTTTTATAATGTAATTATTACCTCTGGTAAATTGTCGAGACGAATTAGATCAAGGATGGAGGCAGATCCTTAAATATAGTTTGTTAAATATGACTTAAATCTAGAAAAAAAATAAAATAAAATTGATGCTACATTGTTTTTACTAAATCTATTCTATTAACTCTTTTTTAAATCTTTTATTATAATGAATTTATAAGAACAAAATAACCTAAAGTTACATTATGCCTAAAAATTTATTTATTATTTAAATTTAAGAAAAGTAAATAAGAACTTATTTTTAGATATTAAATTTACTAATGGTGTGTGTAATTTTGCATGTTAAATTAAAAGAACTAGTAGCATTGTACAGGACTAAATTATAGGCTTTATTTATCTTATTATATAGGATATAAAATACTATAAAAATAATTTTAAAAAAATTCATTATAACATTAATTATGTATTCGCTTTAAAAATAGAGTTACACTGTCCATCAACACAAAAACTGATTAAAATTTAGGGTTTGGTTGGACGTAATTTTAGTTAACACAAGCCTGCAGTATGTGTTGCAGATGTTTTAGAGATGCTAGTGAAGTATATATGACTATTTAAGACATACATATTGAAGACCTCTATCAATCCCATAACTAGTTTTCTTAAGTTATCAGGGAATGACTAAAGAAACAGTAAGGTAAAACCCTATTAATTGTAATACCAAATTATAGTTTGACCACATTAACGTCACATTATTCTCATGCCTAAATAACCTGTAATCCTTATTCATGACAAGGAAGGCAGACCATTTAGACATTATTGCAGAAATTATAAAAATCTTTGAACAATCAAACATATTATATATGGATTGGCATGATTTGAGATTTTATTTCCACAACGATTGACCTCAATGGGATGTATAAATACAAGACGCACATACACAACACAGAACACAACTAAAACTACACAGAACACTCAATGGCAAAAAACAGCCTTTCTGCCTTTCTTCTCATTTCACTTATGATTGTCGTCGCCTCCGCCGACATTAATATAATTGGTGAAAAAGATGTAAGTAAAATTCTTTTTACATTATTTGATTTCTTTTGTAATAGCTATTCATTAATATGGGATACTTATATATACATATATATAGGTTGGTCAATGGTGCGTGGTAAAATCGTCGGCTCCAAACGATAAATTGCAAGGGTTTATAGACTACGCTTGTGGTAAAGTTGATTGCGCACCGATCAAACCCGGCGGACGTTGTTACGATCCCGACACATTGCAAAACCATGCATCCTTTTTACTCAATGAAATCTACCGAACTTCGAACTTTTGCAACGGCGACATCGGAGCCATATCAGTTGTCAATCCATGTAATAATATCCTTAATCCATATCTACTTCCCTTTTTTTCTGAATTTTTTTATATTTATGTATATTTTTTACATATGACTGTATACCACACTATGGCTACATATGATTTCGAGTTAATGACTTTGATAATTTATCTGATGCAGCGTTTGGAGTCTGCGCATATTCATGAGAGTGAAGAGATACTTTTCGGTCAGACAAGACAAAGATCTCAAGAATAGTTAGTAATAATATTCATGTACAACTACTCCCTTGTATCCAAAATGGACCGAAGATGAATAAAGTTCGTGACTTTTTATCATTTTTGATCCTTTTGAAATTTACTAATTAAATTATATATTACTGAATTCTTTTTAATGACCAAAAAATGAAGTAAACAAATTTTGTTGCCCAGATCAACAAGTTTTTTCATATATATATACCTTCAACACTAAAAAATAAACATATTTATAAATGAACATACAAGTAAAATTGATGATGGTTTTTCATCTGACCTGTATATATGTTTTACTATCCCAGTATGTTAAATAAATCCGTGAACTGAGTATATATGAAGAAATGTTTAAGTGACTGCATGTAGATACTTTGTTCGTTGTTTGTATCTCGAAATATATGTTAAATAAACTTATGTTTTCAGTATTATAAATGATTGTAATTATGGGAATTTTAGAATAATCTGAGATGAATCTCTCTCGGCGGTTTTGATATATTCATCTATTCAATCAAATGAAACATTCATCCTAATTCAATTTATCCAAATATCAAAGCGATACTACAAGGTATTCCAACTTATGAAATTGAGTGTACCAAAGTATCTTACTAACGATATACAAAATTAGTGGCACACTTTTGGTGGAGTGGCACGGACCGATATAAGCTATTCATTGTCAACTTGGAAGAAGATTTGTGTCCAAAGTCAATGGGCAGAATGGGTTTGTGCAATACGAAAACATTTAATAACTCTATATTGACAAAGAAAGTTTAGGGTTTATCATCAAACCCTTGGTTTATTTTGTAGGGTTTTTAAGGGTTACGAACACATCGCTCCACGGTCATGGACACTTTTCATCTTGGGTCGGTGAACTCTCAGTTGTTGAGAGTGTTTGTCCCACATCGGGAAATTATCTTCACCCGACTCAATATATAAATGAAGAGGCCTCTCCTCCTATCACCAATTGGTTTTAGGAAGGAACCCTCAATTTAACATGGTATCAGAGCGAGTTCTATATGCGTGTTATCACGCTTGTTTGACTCACCGCCACCCAATTTAATATGTCCACGTGTTAGGCCTTGAATCGCGCCACACGTGAGGGGGCGTGTTGAGAGTGTTTGTCCCACATCGGGAAATTATCTTCACCCGACTCAATATATAAATCAAGAGGCCTCTCCTTCTATCACCAATTGGTTTTAGAAAGGAACCCTCAACTTAACATCAGTTAGTGCGGATTTCTTTGTTTGCTTCGAATCCGTTGTTGCTCGCTTCTATTTGTATTGGTAATTTAGTGGGCTTGCTATCTAGGTCGATTATGACTGTTAATCTCGATTTTATCACCCATGTGATGTAATTATGCGAAACTGGGACTAATTTTTAAACATTGGATAAGCTAAGTTACAATTTAAACAATGTCTTCACCATCTTTGTCTTTGTTAGCTTCGCTAAAGATTATGCAACTATTGGCATTAAGATTAGATTGGGTCTTTGGTTTGTCATAGATTTATTAACAATAGAAAATTTTCCTAGTTTGAAGTAGTTCATTCATTACTTACCTTTTGAATGTGAGTATTGTAATGATTTAAGAGGCATTAATTGCGGGGTAAAGTAGTTATGCAATGGCAAATAAGGTTGAATGGAAACACACGAGACTGAAATTGCAGGTGGTCCGCCATAGTAATTAGAGTTATAGTTTGTTGTTGTCCCCTCAAGATTGATGGGTCGTTCATTGACTTGAAAAATGGGATTTTATCTTCTTGTTTATTTGATTGGCTTATTATGTGGTTTAAGAAAACTAATATCATCCTCATTTATTCATTTCGGGCTGAATATTTTCGTCACTTGCTCAAACTTGTTACGTTGATTGGTTCCATTCTTCATCGTATTTTTTTTTTTCTCCCAAAGATTAGACAAGAAAATCAGTTATTCTTTAGTATGACAAATCTTCATTGCTCTCCATTCTCCTTTTTTTTTTTTTTTCCGGTTATTGACATACAGGATGTTTAACATGTAATGTGTTTTTTTTAAACGATAGCTTTCATAAATTAAAATGATTTACAAAGTGGCTAAATAGCCCAAAGCATTCCTCAAAACAATCGATCATCCAACTGGATCCATCACCGAGACACATATCAACAAACGCGCAAAAACCAACAAAATAAAAGCCTAAGGAATACAAGGTTGAGAAAGAGAGATCTTTTTATTGTTAACAATGTAGTTTGTTTATTATGTCTTTTACTCAGCTTAAGATGGAGAGCACTCCATCTGTGTTTTGAGAACCGTTTCCTAATCTTAATATGTGGTTACACTTTCGACAAAGCCCATCCATCAAAATATTTTGAGTGATTTATGAAATCATCTTTCTCAGAACCAAGTTTGGTAGTTTTACCACATTTGTAGGGTAGAATAAATCACGATAATACTTGAAAAAGCATGTCAATTCAATTAGTAGAGGTTTTATCGAGGCTTTTTTAATTTAATATTGTTATTTTTTGTATTTATTAATAAAATAGGATTATTTTGAAAAATATCAATCCAATGGAAGCGACGAGTATGCGGGCCGCATATTCCAAAATGGGCCTTCGTCGGGCCGCAAAACGCTTGTGAAATGGGCCGACCCTAGGGTTTTGGTCCATTAAAACTCTCGTTGCTTCCAATGGACCCGACGAAGCGGCCATTGGACACGACGTCGCATCCAATGGACCCGACGAAGGCCCATTTTGGAATATGCGGCCCGCATACTCGTCGCATCCATTGGAAGCGACGTCGCGTTTAATGGACACGACGTCGCTTTCATTACCAGCGTTTTGCCCTATTTTATTAATATTTTTCAAAATAATCCTATTTAATTAATGAATATAAAAAATAGCAATATTAAATTAAAAAAGAGGTAATGGTCTATGCTTGTTGTTCCAACTTGGCGGCCAAAATCTAATAATAATAATAATAATAATAATAATAATAATCTTCCACGTGCCATTTTAGTTTAGCAACCTTACATACAACCTACCACAAACACATCTGATCTGATCTGAGGAGAGGTAACCTTAACTTAATCACCAACCAACCAACTACCACAAGAGAAGACGACTCAGAAGACTCAACGTAAACCTTTGCCCAATCCCAAACCCAACTCCATAGATTATTTGTCCAAAAGAGCGCAGACAGACACATGCAAGCAGCGATAGCACTAATGGCCGCACAAACAATCCTCTCCGCAGCGGCCCATCAATCTCTCCTATTCCCAGCCACCATTGCCTCATCTGATTCGCCTCAGCTTCAGCACTCAACCTTCCATGGCGTCGCACTCAAGGCAAACAACGTCAGGCCGTTCTTGTCTCTCTCTGCCATTTCGGCTCCGAAGCCTCTAGCCGTCGTCGCATCCACCAAGAAGGCCGTTGCGGTGCTCAAGGGAACTGCCGGGGTCGAGGCCGTGGTGACCCTCACTCAGGAGAAAGACGGTGAGTGAAACTTTCGTTTTCGGTTGGGGCATTTTGTCGAACAGTTTGACTTTGGTTTGTGCTGCGTCGGTTTTTTTGGGTTTTGCTGCTGGATTCTTTACATGGGTTTTCTGAAATTGGAACTGTGCTACTGTTTAATGTTCTGCATTTCGTTTCCAAAGCGTTCTTGAATTGAGTTTCATGGTGATTATATACGTTGGATGACCATTTAACCTATTTTAATTTTATACTTTATTTCCAAAACTATATATAGGACCAACTACGGTGAAAGTTCGTGCGACGGGACTTGCTCCGGGGAACCATGGGTTTCATCTGGTGAGCGTTTATTGTTCAAACGCCTCATGAAATTGGGAAAAAAAAAAGATCTTTCATGCATGATCTGATCTGATCTATGTTTTGTATGTTGCTGTTGTAGCATGAGTTTGGTGATACAACAAATGGGTGCATTTCGACAGGTTGGGCTTTTCTTTTCCTCACACAAGTCATCGGAACCTTTGTATGTATAGTCTGCGATCTTTTTGCTATGATTGTTTTAGGACCACACTTTAACCCCAACGGTCTGACACATGGAGGTCCCGACAACAAAGTTCGCCATGCGGGTGACCTGGGAAACATAGTTGCCAATGCCGAGGGTATCTTATCTTTCTCGCTTTCATAATCCTTACCTTTTGTGTGTATGTATGTATGTATGTATGTATGTTTGCAAAGGTTCACATATTTCGATTGATTCATTGATATGTAGGTATTGCCGAGGCAACAATAGTCGATAGTCAGGTCCTACATACTCCTTCTTCTGCTGCTTTGTTAAGAAGCAATTAACTAATGGAAGGAATGTGTCTCCTCTCCTCTCTGTGCAGATACCATTGACGGGTCCTAATTCAGTTGTCGGAAGGGCTTTTGTCGTTCACGAACTCGAAGATGATCTCGGAAAAGGTAAAAGTTTTAGATTCTATGTGTCGTTTCTCATCGGTAGGGTCGGTGTTTTTGCTGCTCAAAAAAGTCATCTTGCTCGTTCTGTTCTGTTGAATGAAGGTGGTCATGAGCTCAGCCTCAGTACTGGAAATGCTGGCGGCCGTTTGGCTTGTGGTAAGTAACTAAAACAAAAAACAAAAAAACCTATTATTCCTTGGTGGATATTTTCAGATTTTAACATTCTTGAATGATAAATTGCCGCGGGACAACGTTCTGCTCTCATAATGTGCAGGTGTTGTTGGTTTAACTCATCTGCAGTAATAACATAGTAACTCCTCTGCATGACTGAATCAGATGAACTATCTATCCTTGGTATGGTGGTAGGTAATAATAAACATAAATAATAAGAAAAAAAAAAAAAAGAGGCCTATGATTGATTGATTGTTGTTCCTTTCTATTATTGGATAATACACACATAGTCTCCTTCTAGGGGCTGAGCTCTGTTCTGTTGTGTGCTGCTGCTATTCTGAGTTTCTATGGAAAACTTGTATCCTTCCTTACATAATAAGAAGCTTTGTTTGTCGAATTCTCTGTTTAAGAAGAATCTATCTACACTAAGTTATTACTGCTACGTGGCAAAAATATCCACAGAGATAGATAGATAAATTAAGGCTGCTTGCTGGCTGGCTGGCTGGCTGGCTATATTAGAGCTCAACTCAACTGTTGATAAACTGTCAAAATCACAAAAGAATAGATTATTCTCCAACGAAGAGGAAGCAAAGCTATCCTCTGTTCCTGAATATACTGTTTCGAACATATCCATCCTTCAAATTTATTTTACACCCTCTGGCAAAAATCTTTCGATCATTTTAAGGAGCAGATGAGCTTTAGCTTCTCCTTTTTCACAACCATCAATTGTCATGGAAAGTGTAGCCGAAACAACTGTAAAACTACCTCTGGCATTCATTTCCTCTAAAAACAAAATGGCCTCGTCGAAATCATTTCTTCGAAGGAGTCCCTGTAAAAACACGTTGTAAGTAACATTGTCAGGTAAGCAATTGCCACGCTCCTCCATTTCCTTCAGCAACTCCTTCGCCTCATGTACGAAACCTTCTCGACAAAGTGCCCCGATGAGAATGGTGTACGTACGAACATCAGGCTGCAAACCCTTTGCAGGAAGTTTCGCAAAGACGTCTCTGGCAACCTTAAGCTTTCCATTCTTGCACAGTCCATCCAAGGCTATATTATACGTAATGATATTAGTAACAGCGCCTTTCTCCTCCATCGTGCTCAAAAGTGACAAAGCTTGGTCCACGTGCTTAGTCTTGAACAATTCTTCCAACATAATACTCAACGTAATTACATCGGGTGACAACTGTCTGGCTTTCATATCTTCGAAAACTTTCAAACCATCAGCATACCTACTCGCACCAAACAATCCTTGTAGCATGGTATTATAAGAAACAATTGAGTGCTCCAACCCCTTTCTTGGTATTTCATGAAAAAGATGCCAAGCTTCTTCTATATTTCCTTTCTTACAGTATCCATTCATCAAAATATTAAAGGTGAGTACACTAGGTTTAAGCCCAGAAGCTATTGCACAATCAAATGATTGCCTTGCTTTATCCATTTGTCCTCGCAAACAATACCCATCAATCAAAGAACTGTATGTGATAATATTAGGATGGATACCTTTCCGAGACATAATATTGATAACATCTTCGGCCTCCTTCACCTTACCTTCCTTACAAAATGAATCCACTAATATGTTATAAGTGACCAAATTAGGAGGAATCTTAAGAGCAGCCATCTCAGCTAATAACTTTTCCGCCTCTTTCCATCTACCAAAAGTGCATAACCCCTTAATAGTTGAATTATATGTCACCACATCTGGCCAAATGCCTTCCTTTCTCATACGTGATAGGACGCTAAGAGCATCATCCACCATCTTATCCTTACACAAGCTGTCAATTACGGTGTTATAGCATTTCACACTAACTTCCCAACTTGCTTTCTCCAACAGCTTAAGCATTTGAAGAGCTGTGATTGTATGACCAGCTTTACAGAGCCCGTCAAGCACGATGAGCAGCATCACTTCATCAGGTTTGCATATTTTTTCTCTCCACAACTTTTTAAACAGTTGTTCCGCCTCGGAAACCTTATTTGCTAAGAAGAGACCTCTTAGGAGAGTGTTAAACGTGCAGCCATCGGGCTTCCAGCCAAGCTTGAAAAGGATGCCTAGAACAGAAAACCCATAAGTCACTTTATGCAGACGACAGTAGCAATTGATCGCAATATTCAAATGGTAGACGTCCACAGAATGACCCATTTGACGCATTTCATCGAACATCGAGAGGGCATCAGAGTAGTGCTTCATCTTGACCACAGCTGCCATTACATTTGCGAAATCGGAGGCAGAAGGCCGAGGTCTCATGAACAGCATGTCCTTAAATAAGTAAACAGCATCTTCGATCTGTGTCAGTCGACTAAACTCTAATCTGCGCCCCTCAGAAAATGTTCCGTATGGACGAGTGGGTTCATGAAAAGGTGAGCAACACAGAGAGAACATCGTATGATCATGTGAAGATAGATAAGAAAACCCACGACCATTGCAGAGATGAATAGCGAAAAATCTTCTGCAAACCATTGCAATACTGCGGACACTTCAGGAGAACATAAACTTTTGTTTCTGAGTTCGCTAAAAAGTTTTGGACAGTCAAATGCTGACTGTGGTAGGGGGATTTGGTTTGGGCCTCAACAAAGAATCTTACATACGATTTTATAGGGAAAAAAAAAAAGCTTTTGGTATAATGATAAAAGAGTTATCTACCGTTGAGATATAATTCGTATTCAATCCCAACAATATAAAATTCATGTACTCCTTGCGTTGATTTATATGTTTTATCGTCTTAAGAAAATCTGAGATTGATCGAAATTCTCAACAAGAAAAAAAAAAAGGAAAAAAGAGATAAATGAAGGCAAAAGGGACACAAGTGAAGGGGCAAGATATTGCTCCTCCGATCAGTTGAAAATTAAAACAGAGTACGAGCACAGTTTAGTTTGTATGTACCTTCGTAATCCCCGAATGAAGGTAAACAGTTAAGTTCGAGCTCGTACTCTTCTAGGCTAGAGGTCGAATTCGAAGGTAAACAGTTAAGCTCTAGTTTAGAACTCAAATAAAAAAATTTTAATATATAAAAAAAAAATTAAAACATTATGTGAAAAGTTTTCAAATAGTTACCATGAAGTTGGAGGTCGACAGTCACGAGCTCTTGACGAGCTTCAGTCGAGCTGCCCATCGAGCCCGTGAGGAGGAATCCTCCAATTATGGGCAAGTTGCATCACACTATTTCGGATAAAATTTCAGACCCTTTTAAGCACAAAAGAAAATAGATATTGCTAAAACTTGGATTTTAAGAACTTGAGCAATAGGACATGGCATGAACCCTCATATTAATTCTCAGACAGATCTTTTCCATGTATTCCTTTCCTTGTGAATCTTCATCGTCTGCCTTGGTTGACAGCGTTGTGAAACGATCCACAATTATGTTTCGTATACTCATCAAGCAAAATTTAAGGTGATGATCAAAATGTTTGAATAATTAGATAGAAAATTAATTATAACAACTATACCTATTTGCGAAGAGATGGAGAGCTTGGCCAATATTTTGGCCAAAAAATGTAGCTCTTTGATCATTGAAATGTGAATGTCATTAACAACTTTTCAGTAAATTCTAGTAACATCTCTAAATAGTAACTCATTCTTCATTTACCTCATATCATCGTAAAAATCTTGTAGCATTTCTTATCGCTCTCGTACCAAGATGTTTTTTCGGATATTTCATATTTAAAGCTCATGCGAGAATCCAAAAGCCTTGGTAAAGGTTCATTGGTCTCGAAATTTTTAGTGCTCTTATTACGCGACGTTTGTTGTTGTAATTTGTAAGCCGATTGTCGCATTCCTTGAGCATCATTAGCGAAACCATACATTCGACAATAAAATTAATTTTGCATCACATGTATTCGATAGATATATTTTATATTACTGTGTATATAAATATATATTTAATTGAGTATACGGAAAATTACTTCAATAATCTTAAAATGATATTCTTGCAAGTTGGTACGACTTTGATATTATGTGAAGATATTCCAACAACTTCTATGTCTGGAGAGAAGTCAATAAAATTCAATAGGTTCGACCTTTTACGGAGATGTGAGATCTCTTGTGAAAAGGTACAACCTTATGCGAAAAAGGTGCAACATTTTACAAAATATATATATAATATATATATGTTGGGACCTGTGAGCCTAAACTCCGACGTATGTGGTCGGGAGATGATCGGAAAAAGGCCTGGCCGATCACAACTCTTATTTGGATTGATCAAAGCTTGAAAAACGTTTAAGTCCCCAGATTAAACCTCAGCAGTTGGATTATCTTGGAGCGCGATCTAGAGGTCAGCGTTTGAAGCTCGGAGTTTGAATAAGGGACGTTGATCTTGGCGGGTAGATGATCTAACGGCTCAGATTGATACTTAATGAGCCGCATTCACGCTTTTATAAGTAAGAAGAAGCGCACGGTATAATTAACCAATGAGTTGGTATAATTCCTGAATGAGTTGGTATAATTCTTTAAGGACTTGGTACAACACAGAAATGGGCACGGTGTACAAGAGATGAAGCCCGAAGTACAAGCCCGTTGAAGCACAGAAAGCTGAGGCAGTTACTTTTATTCTGTTATAAATATCAGACTTAAGAATTCAACCATCGATCTTTGAGAGCTTGTAGATTTCGTTAGAGTAAGAATTAGTAAAAGTTGTTCACACGAAAGCCATAGAGGGTATGACAATCTTGTAAACCCTTCTTTCCGTTTAATAAAAGAAGCTATGTTGGTCCGTGGACGTAAGCTCAAATTCTGAGATGAACCACGTTAAAAACTATTTTCTGAGTTTGTTTTTTCTTGCTGTTTTTCGATTCGATCGTCATCAAGATCAATCTTCGTGATTCGTTTATCATACCCACATTAAAGAACAACAAAGTTGTGAATCGAGGGGTGCCGTTTTTACAACAATATATATATATATATATATATATATATCCATTCACAAAAAAAGTATGATCATTTATGAATAAATACGGCATGTCATAAAAATGGTATTGCCTTTCACGAAGAAATATTATTTCACGAAAAAATCTGATCTGATTATGTGGTTCTTCGGGGATGTCGATCGGGTCATTATCATCAAAATGTCCCGTGAGAGCTGCGTGCTGGATCGGGAGGTGATGGATGCGTGAGGTGCGGTGGCTGCTTGGTAGTGAGGGTGAGGCATCGTGAGGAGAGGATGCGTGAAGTGAGGGTGACGGCTGCCTCCTCCAGGTTGTGCGTGAGGTGATTCTATATATAACATATTCATGCTTTGTTCTCAAGTCAATAATATATCTTTTGATTCTTCTTTCCTTCTCATGAGTCTTAGCGCTTTTAAAGAAAATATTTCCTCTTTTAATTCTTTCTCACTCAATCACGTTTAGAGACTTTCCTCATTTTAATAATTGGTACCTTGCAAAACTGCTCAAATACTTCTAAAAATTGCGAAAAGATCCCCAAGACTCTCAAAGTGATGGTAACTCCCTGTTTTTTTATCGCTTTTGCTCCAATATCTATCAAATAAGAAATATCACGCAAACATAAGATATTCGAGAATATTTAAATAGATAACGACCAAATATGCAAATTTACGGGTATAAAAACCACGTAATATCCTAACTTATCACGGAACCTTTGTATAGCCTGCGATCTTTATGCTATGATTGTTTTAGGACCACACTTTAACCCCAACGGTCTGACACATGGCGGTCCCGACGACAAAGTTCATCATGCGGGTGAGATGGGAAACATAGTTGCCAATGCCGAGGGTATCTTATCTTCTCGCTTTCATAATCCTTCCCTTTTGTGTGTATGTATGTATGTATGTTTGCAAAGGTTCACGTATTTCGATCGATTCATTGATATGTAGGTATTGTTGAGGCAACAATAGTCGATAGTCAGGTCCTACATACTCCTCCTTGTTCTGCTGCTTTGTTAAGAAGCAATTAACTAATGGAAGGAATGTGTCTCCTCTCCTCTCCTTGCAGATACCATTGACGGGTCCTAATTCAGTTGTTGGAAGGGCTTTTGTCGTACACGAACTTGAAGATGATCTCAGAAAAGGTAAATTCTTTTGTTCGTTCCTACTCGCTTCTCTATCTTTGCTGCTTAGAGTTTGCTCATTTGTCCGTACGTTGAATGAAGGTGGCCATGAGCTCAGTCTCAGTACTGGAAATGCTGGCGGCCGTTTGGCTTGTGGTAAGTAATTTAAAAGAAACCATTCGTTCCTTATGTGCGGATTTTAACATTCTTGAAATCATAAATTGCCGCGAAAGATGTTCTTGGTTGGGTTGGGCAGTTGAGCGTCTGTCTGCTAGTTAGTAATAAAAGCTCGAGCGTAGTTTGTTCTGACCTTGATATACGCCTCATAACGTGCATGTGTCGTTGGTTTAACTCCTCTGGAGTAATAACATCAAACACAAACACACACGACTGGGATGATCGGTGTAGTGGGGTATGCGGTATATGGTTGGTAATAAATATTAATAAAATGAGGCATTCGTCTATTGAGTTTGAGTTTGAAGTACCATTGGAGTGATTTTAGCCTATTGTTTTTTGGGTTTTGCAGTACCATTAGAATTGGTCTTAATTAGATGTTTCGTATGCGAGTAATGCCACAATACACGTACTTCTTCATGTCCGAAATGCATAGTCGAGTGGTCCCATCCCATCCAACACTTTCAACCTAATTAGGTTTGTACCATTCCCATTGGGCAGTAGATAAATGCATCCATCAACTCGCATTTCTTCCCTAGCACTTAAATGTTGGTTTATGACATGATGATATGTTTGGTAAGCATATTTATATAATTTATTGTTGATCGACGACCACCGTTAGACTCGAGATTGGATGTACTTTTTAGGTATGTGTTTATTTCTGATCGATCTAAGCTTGTCGATGCTTAATCGGATCGAAATTCGCAGCTCAAACACACACACACGAAAAACAGAGTTACGTGGTTCGGCTGTTTTCGAGCCTACTCCACGGACCAACCGAGCATCCTTTGTATTAATCACCAACAGAGAAATTATAGCGATCCATGTCTACTATCTAACTCTAGTTGACACATCTCACTGATTCTCACTCACACAAAAGATACAAGCTCGTGAAGTTGCCTACTCGAAACCATGAGTCTGATATTTATAAGCTGAAATCACACATATCATGTGACTCTTGATCATCCTCAGTCGTCCATCAAGCTTGATCCGACGATCCATAGTATGTGCGTGATGAAGCAAGAAGCGTGTGACACTTCTATAAGTGATTTCCCGCCTTAAATGTCATCCGTCCGATCTCGATCCAACCGCTTCTTATTTATTCAACATTTGATCAAATAAGTATAAATCTCGTCCGTTGATGTCTTTCGCGCTTGATCCATTGGCCCACATTTAAACCTCGAACTTCAAATATTGTCCCGTAGATCGTGCGTGCACAAGATCGAACGGTTCATATTTAATCTGCCGATTTCTTCAGCTCATTCTCATTCTTCAACTTCATCTTCTCATGGCCTGTTTCCGGCCATCTCCGGTGACCCTCCGGCAGGTTTTGAGTTCGCTTTCCTCAACATTTATATATTTATATATAACAACTTTAAATCTATGTATACGAATTTAGATAAACACACCTTTCATATGGTTACTGTAAACCCATTAACCAGACAGACATATGCATTTTATTTTATACCGATTAATTATTTTTATATAAATATTAATAATTTAAACATTTCTAACTATAAACCTATCTAACAAACATTGTTAGAAGCAATCAAAACAACCATAAACATGGAATTTCAGACATTCATGATATTGTGTTGTCTCATCTTCTTTCTCGCCCATTTCCATAGAGATGAACAAGAAAAATATTTAAAATAATAATTATATGTGGCAATGAAAAAACCAACATGAGATTTGTGTTTTTTATTTCCATAGAGATGAACAAGAAAAATATTTAAAATAATAATTATATGTGGCAATGAAAAAACCAACATGAGATTTGTGTTTTTTTTAGAGCTCTGCTCCCCTATTTTTTCACCTCAGTATTGACATATTCGTCGATATTTCAGTTGCTAATGTTATTTTTCTACGATTTCAATACTCTCAACTCAACCTTGATTGTATTTCTACAATTTGATTATTTACTATGTAATCCTCTTTCCTGAAAGTTTGACTGATTTATATGGAGCTTTTAGTTAAACAAAAATTTGAAACCAAGCTAGTAGAAATTGGAGAATCCAACCTCATTTCAAGTTCATATGTGAGAAAAGTAAACTGTCAATCACAAAATAATCACATTTCCGTCGGTCAATGTAATGAAAGACTGCTATCTATTCTCGGATTGGAATCCAAAAAGAGGAAGAACGAGAATGCAGCCGCAGTTAATCCCTCGGTAAAGATCCCATCTTGGCATTCCTTTCCTTGGACTCGAATTTCGAGGTTTAAGGAGGGCAGTAGTAGGATAGATTATTCTCCAACGAAGACGAAGCAAAGCTATCCTCTGTTCCTGAATATACTGCTTCAAACATATCCATCCATCAAATTTATTTTACTCCCTCTGGCAAAAATCTTTCGATCATTTTAAGGAGCATATGAGCTTTACCTTCTCCTTTTTCACAGCCATCAATTGTCATGGAAAGCGTAGTGGAATCAACTGTAAAACTACCTCTGGCATTCATTTCCTCTAAAAACAAAATGGCCTCGTCGAAGTCATTCCTTCGAATAAGTCCCTGTAAAAATACATTGTAAGTGACATTGTTAGGTAAGCAATCGCCACGCTCCTCCATTTCCTTCAGCAACTCCTTCGCCTCATGTACGAAACCTTCTCGACAAAGTGCCCCAATGAGAATGGTGTACGTACGAACATTGGGCTGCAAACCCTTTGTAGGAAGTTTCTCAAATACATCCCGGGCAATTTCGAGCTTTCCATTCTTGCACAATCCATCTATGACTACAGCATATGTAATGATATTAGTAACAGCGCCTTTCTCCTCCATCGTGCTCAAAAAAGACAATGCTTGGTCCACGTGCATAGTCTTGAACAATTCATCCAATATAACATTCAATGTAATTACGTTGGGTTCCATTTTCCTAGATTGCATGTCTTCCAAAAGTTTGAAACCATCAGCATACCTACTCGCACGGAACAATCCATGTAACATGGTCGTATAAGAAACAACTGAGTGCTCCAACCCTTTGCGTGGAATTTCATGAAAAACATGCCAAGCTTCTTCTATATTTCTTTTTCTACAGTATCCATTCATCAAAATACAAAAGGTGAACGCAGAAGGTTTAAGCCCTGAAGCTAGTGCACAATCGAATGATTGCTTTGCTTTGTCCATTTCTCCTCGCAAACAATATCCATCGATCAGCGAATTGTATGTGATGATATTAGGATGGATACCTTTCGAGGACATGATACCGATAACACCTTCGGCCTCTTTCACCATACCTTCCTTACAAAATGAATCCACTAATATGTTATAAGTGACCAAATTAGGAGGAATCTTAAGAGCAGCCATCTCAGCTAATAACTTTTCCGCCTCTTTCCATCTACCAAAAGCGCATAACCCCTTAATAGTTGAATTATATGTCACCACATCTGGCCAAATGCCTTCCTTTCTCATACGTGATAGGACGCTAAGAGCATCATCCACCATCCTATCCTTACACAAGCTGTCAATTACGGTGTTATAGCATTTCACGTCAACTTCCCAACTTGTTTTCTCCAACAGCTTAAGCATTTGAAGAGCTGTGATTGTATGACCAGCTTTACAGAGCCCGTCAAGCACGATGAGCAGCATCACTTCATCAGGTTTGCATATTTTTTCTCTCCACAACTTTTTAAACAGTTGTTCCGCCTCGGAAACCTTATTTGCTAAGAAGAGACCTCTTAGGAGAGTGTTAAACGTGCAGACATCGGGCTTCCAGCCAAGCTTGAAAAGGATGCCTAGAACAGAAAACCCATAAGTCACTTTATGCAGACGACAGTAGCAATTGATCGCAATATTCAAATGGTAGACGTCCACAGAATGACCCATTTGACGCATTTCATCGAACATCGAGAGGGCATCAGAGTAGTGCTTCATCTTGACCACAGCTGCCATTACATTTGCGAAATCGGAGGCAGAAGGCCGAGGTCTCATGAACAGCATGTCCTTAAATAAGTAAACAGCATCTTCGATCTTTGTTAGTCGACTAAACTCTAATCTGGGCCTCCCCGAAAATGTTCCGTATGGACGAGTGGTTTCATGAAAAGGTGAGCAACACAGAGAGAACATAGTATGATCATGTGAAGATAGATAAGAAAACCCACGACCATTGCTGAGATAAATAGCGAAAATCTTCTGCAAACCATTGCAATACTGCGGACACTTAAAGAGAATTTGATTTTTTTAAGTAAATAGCCTTTGATCTGATCATGTTTAAAAAAATAGCACTCAATATATGATTTTACCTTTGTACCCTTACTAATTCTGTGTGAAAGACTATTTTACCCTTATTTAATGACAATCAACAACTTCAACAACACATTAACGAAAAGAAGTACAAAGGTTTGAAGGTTTACTGTAAGGATTCTGAAGCAGCAGACCCGTACAGATAAAATTAAAATTAAAAGTAAAAGAAAAAGTAAAAAGCAACGGGTCCTCTTTGAATTCAATCGTTTTCCTCTGCACACAAAAATTGTTCTCTCTCTCTCTCAAATAATTTCCTCTGCAACTCAAACGCAATTCCGAACGTCAATCGACAATGGCAATCAACGCGAGACCCCAAAAAGTGAAGGTATTTGTTCTAACCCTAATTTAATGCGGACCCGTGGTTGCAAGCATAGGACCCATGCTTGCAAGTATAGGACCCACGCTTGCAAGCATAGGACCCGTGGTTGGTCGCCGAGGACCGACGCTTGCAAGCATAGGACCCGTGCTTGGTAGCGCATGTAGGTTGTGAACGCATCGGACCCGTGCTTCAAAGCATCGGACCCGTGCTTGCAAGCGTCGGACCCGTGCTTCAAAGCATCGGACCCGTACTTCAAAGCATCGGACCCGTGCTTGCAAGCGTCGGACCCGTGCTTCAAAGCATCGGACCCGTGCTTGCAAGCATCGGACCCATGTATATTATCATGGGTCCCGCGCATAAGATGATGAGGTTCTCGCGCGGGTCCCATGAGTATAAGCACGGGTCCGCTGTATAATAGCACGGGTCTTCTGCTCTTATAAGCAGGGGTCCCATGCTCAGCTGTGCATAAGGGTTTTATATTTTCAATATTCATACTCTGTAATTTGCTAAATTATGTTATAATTACGTATAAATTAGGTCGTGATGAAGAAGAAATTGAGAGGCGACGAAGGTTATGATTGCCGTGTTACGCTGACCTTGCTATACCCCGAGGCCAGCGAGTTGATAAGAAGGTGTATGAACCAGCAAGAGTGGAAGACATATAGGGCCGGGAGTGCGTTCGGCCGACTCGTTAGTGCCGCCGTGGATTTCAATCTCTCGGCCCAGTTGCTGTGGTACCTCATCCAGAGGCAGACGACGTTGCACAACCGCGACGAGCTTTGGATGATTGTTGGCAACAAACCACTCCGATTTTCAAAATCGGAGTATTGCCTAATCACCGGGCTGAAGTTCGCAGCTGAGCTACCGCAAGTGTACCCCGATGCAGCGTTCGCCGAAAGACATTTTTCCGGCATGTCCACAGTCCGCATGTCGCACGTGAAGCATCGGTTGGAGGAGTTGGCTGGCGACGAGGAACGAGTGGAAACGGATAAGTTGAAGTTGGCAGACGTCTACTTCGCCACCGCGGTGTTGCTGCCTCGACTCTCAAAGAAGGATACCATCGTCAGTTCCTGGGTCCTTCAGCTTATCGAAGACGAGATGGCTTTCTCCCAATTTCCGTGGGGCAGCGTGGCTTTCAAGAAGGTCATACGGGCCGTAAAACAAAATCTACGGGAGAGGAGTGACGGGGCGAACGCAAAAAGCAGTTGGCTGATCAGTGGGTTCGTACAGCCACTTCAGGTGAGTTCTACCTGAGCTTTGACATATTATTGATGTAATTTATAAATAATTGCTAATATTATTTTCGTTATTTGTCTTCAGATACTAGCATACGAGTGCATACCGGACGTTGCACGTGAGTTTGCGGGGCGTAGAGAAGAAGATTTTACGCCACGCATGTTGAGGTGGGTGACGAATGATTGGAGTCGAAAGGGATTCCCGAAGCTGGAGGCGGTCGTAGCTGCCGCCCATGGATCCCCCGTTCGAGGGTTGTTAGTGCCGTCAGCGGACGAGTTGGAGGCCATGTACTTTCGGGACAGCGTCTTTGACGTTGGGGCGGCGCACGAAGTGTTCGACCGTGTGACGGGCCTACTCGAGCAGGGAGTGGATGTTAGCTGTTCCCGTCGTCGGGTGGAAGGAGATCGCAATGAGCGCGTTGCGATCCAACAGATCGCCCAGATCCCCGAAGTCCCCGAACCTCCACCGGAGGGACCATCACATGGATATGGCTTTGCGTCGGAGGCACGCTTCGAGGAGTTTTCTACTCGTGTGGAGCAGCGATTCGACGAACTTGGGACCGCCCTCTCGCAGTTCCGAAACGAAGAGGCTCAACGGTGGGAGACGAACGACACTCGTTGGAGCCTCATGCAATCGTGGGGCGATAGCATCAGAGGGTTGGGGGACTCGTTTCAGGATCTACGGAACGACCTGGCGAGTAGATTTTTTGGTGGATCGCGCACTCCGCCTGCCGAGCCGGCTCATTGTAAGTTTTGTATAAATTTTTTTAATTAGTTGTGTAGATTACTTATTAATTTAGTAATCACGATCCGAGTCGGCTTACTGTGAAAAAATTATTATATACTTATTGCGTGCATTTCTTGTATAGATTACGACGATAGATGGACCAATGCCACGAGGTCGTACGAGGGTCCGAGGGGGGACACATGGGACGGTCACAGTCCGTCCGAATGGGAGCCATCCCCGTTGGGCCGATTTCGTCCAATCGGAATGGACCGACGAAGAGGCAGATCGAGAGGGAGAGGTGGACCCATCGTCGTGGTGGGGCGGGTACGATTTCGAGGCTCAGGAGGTCGAGCCTCATGAGGTCGAGCCTCAGGAGTACGAGGCTGAGGAGGTCGAGCCTCAGGAGGTCGAGGCTCACACCGAGGCTTCGATTTCTGACCGAGCGGCCGACAAAGGAAAAGGCGTGTTGAAGGATAGTACCCCTGAGCGGCCGAAGAAGCCATCGAAGTACCAGATGTCGCCGTTCACAGATTTCCCACCGACGACTGAAGTCCGCCCTCCAACACTTTCGATGTTCGAGCGGCACGTCCAAGTGAAGATCGCTAAATTCTGGCCCACTGTCGAAGCTCAGCTGCTAGGTTTGATATCGGTCCACGGTACGGATATCGAGGGCCGGCTCCAAAAACACGACCCGCGGTGGCTACTAAACTTGGCGACTGAGGGTATGCCGCTCGATGACATGGTACGTATGAATTTACGAAATTCGTTTGCGCTTACTTGAATATTGTCGATAATGTTCTATATTTGAATATTGCAGCACGTCGATGAATCCATATATGGGATCCTCGCAATGCAGAGAACTAGCACGGCGTGCACGAGGAGCGTGGCATGCATGCCCCACATGTTTAAGACCCGAGTCGATGCGGAAGGGGTAAGTATCAAAGGGACGGCGCACCCGAAAGGGCTCAAGCAATGGCTCAAGTACGCTAAGGGAGAAGATGACATTTGGATGAACACGCCGTGGGACATAGCGTCCTACATCGCCATCCCGGTCCGTACCCGAAGCCATTGGGTGCTGTTGGTCATTGATACCAAAAAGCGGATATTCACCGTTTACGACTCCGACCCAGCTTATGACGGGGACATGCGCTACGTGAACCGTGAGTTCAATAGCCTGCCGATCGTGGTCCCGGCGATTTTCAAGGCGTTGAAGCTAACAACTCGGGTGTTCAAGGGCAAGAGTTGGCCATCTGAGTGGTGTCGTGACTTCAGAAGATAAGGGCACCCGTAAGTTTTAATGATTGTTGCTTTTTATTTGTGCTTCGTATTTTAATGATTGCTACGTTTTATTTGTCGTTCAGTGGAGACCACGGTGTGGCAATGTTGCGGGCGACGATATCGCTTATGGTGCCGAAGGACGACGTCTCCTGCCTGACGGCTGCTCGATTGGCGGATTTTCGAAAATATCTCGCCATTTCTATTTTAAAAAACGATTGGGACAGTTTTTAGTTCAATCTCTCTGTGTTGTAATTTAATTTTATGTGTTGGATTTTAATATTAGGTGCTGAAATTTATTTTTCTCTGCTGAATTTTAATTTTCTGTGTCTTCTGTGTTGAGTATTAATTTTACTGTGTTGGATATTAACTTTATGTGATTGTATATTAATTTGACATGACGGTCTGACACCTATCATACCCACCGTAAAAATCAAAACGACAATAATTGAACAATAATTGAGAATGGGTTGACTGTGTGTGCGGCGCATCCTTGGTCCCCTGGATGGGCCACGCACGTTCATGGTCGGGTCCTATGAATTTAAGTTCGGACCCCTGCTCATAACGCGCGGGTCCCCTGTGTATATGCGCGGGACCATGCCTGATATCGCTGGGGACACGCGCCTAATTTGAACGGGACCCTGTTGTACGTGCGGGTCCCCTGTTTTTACGTGCGGGCCCTATGTTTTTACGTGCGGGTCCTCTGTTTTGACGTGCGGGTCCCTTGTGTTCATGTGCGATTTTTTACTTGTTAATTGATGGAATTATGCCATAACTGTGCGTTTGTATACATTGTTTATCCGTTAATACAATATTAAGTCATCATATAATAGCAGAAAATCGAAAATTTGGATGAAATCACAATAATAACAATCAATGTGTAAGATTACTAATCCTACAATGTTCAACAACACAATGTATGTTTTTGTGGGTGCTTTTTTTGAATCTTGACCTGTGAGATTGGTCAACTCGAAATACAAGTTGGATTAATTTTTTTTTTTTTACGTCAAAGCCTTTGGTATTGTTAATGTTACTGATATTTTTTAACAAATTTTCATCAAGTAATTATTATTTTATTAATTATTAACTTCTTATTAATTATTAACTTCTTAATAATTCTTTCTTACTACGAAATTCTTGTCCAACATATAGGCTTGAACCATCCGTAAACGAATACGTACCATCATCGGCCACATGTATAGCGTCGTGGTCCTCGACATCAACATCGTCGTCATCATCATCATCATCATCTGAAGCACCTTGCTCCTCGGGTTGTCCGACTTGCTCGTCATCATTATCATCTTCTCCACCGACTTGGTCGTCTTCATTATCATCTTCGTCGCCGCCCATTCCGGAATAATCACCTTCAAAGCCAGTAAAATCATTACGTTGGTAAGGCTCATTGTAAGATGTGCTGCAAAAACCCTCAAATGGTTGGATTTCTGCGTTTGCGTCGCACTGCGCTATAAGGCTGACGTTCGATAAATCATTTTCATGAGGTTGATGTGGCGGTGGAGCACTGACGAATAACTGAACTTGGACGTGAAGAGGTGGTCTTGACCGTGGACAACCAAAACCAAGGTAAGCACGTACGCCGTAATCGTTCTCGATGTAGATGGGTCGCGCAAAATTGTAGTCTATGCAAGGCATGTAGCTTATTGTAAGTTTGGTATTGTCCTTGCGTAACGACATTGCCTTCAAAATCTCGTCAGTGAGATCCTCCAATGTGCATGAACCGTCATCGACCAAGATTGATTGCCACCGGCAACTTGGATCAGGAACCCACTTCGATGTATTGTCCTCGCAAATTATCCATTGACCATCGACTTGAAAAAAAATGCTCGTGATCGTCATGATTATCACCTATAAAAGAAGTAAAGTTCAATATAACATTTGAAAAAATTAAATTAGGGTTTAGGACCAGGCGTATGGGCATGGGACCTATCAATAAGAAGCGCTTCTGCGCGGGTCCCCAGTTTTTACGTGAAGGAACCCTGCATATATGTGCGGGTCCCATGCTCTAATGAGCAGGGACGACGGTCGGGACCCCTGAACTTATTCGCGGGTCCCGTGAATTTACGTGCGGGGACCCTGAATTTATATGCGGGTCCCATGATCAGACGCGCGCGGGACGCCTGACCTAAAATGCGGGGACCCTGATTTGGAAGTTTTGAGACCCCACAGGGTTTAGGACAGGAAATTACAAAATTCGAGTGTTATCTTCAAAATCCAACCACGAAAATACTTACAGTAAAGAGTTTGAATTTCGAAAATCTTTCAATGAGGACTTTCAAGTGTTCTAGGTCGGGTCGACTGACAAAAAAAGCAGAAGAAGAAAATGTAGGTGCTTTTTAGGGACGATGAAGAGGAAGAAGAAAATGTGTTGAGCTTGCTTGGTGGAATGAATGCTTACTGCTGGAAAATGGTCGTGCAGCTTTAATACATTCATGCGTTGTATTTTTTTTTCTTTTTTTTTAAATAATATTAAGGAATTAAAAGAAGATGATTAAGTGTTAATTAAAAAGAGTGCTATTGACAAAAAAAAAAAGTCAAGAGCGCTATTTTTTAAAAAGACCCCAGGAGAACATAACATAACATAACGGCCTTTTGCTTTCGAGTTTGATAAAAAGTTTTGGACACTCAAAACTCTGGTAAGGGTTTTGGGTATGAGATCATCTTATCTTTTGTATTCCACCGATTAGATACTGACCCGTATTCATCTTCATGATTTTAGAGCAAATTTTATTTCAGACCTTGTCAGAAATTTTAATTTAGTTTTCAGGTTCTGTTAGAAAAAATATTAGTTTTAAGTACCCGATTTTTATAGTAACACTTTATTGTTTTGCAATAACAATATATTGTAAGTTTGTAACACAAAAAGAACCCATGATACCTCTTCATATAATACTTTATAACACTTCTTCAAGTTTAGGTCCTTATTTCTAAGTTTAATGTAAATTAGGTCCTTAAAACACATTTATTTTCTGATAGGGTCTGAACACAATTTTAAAACAATAAAAGGGTCTGAAGCCAAATTAACTCATGATTCTATCCACTCTTGATTAAATAAGTGGACACATGTCAACACCTAATTGGTAGAAGGGAACACAAAAATGGAACTAATGAATCAAACTAGGGGATTTGGGTCTAAAATTAAGTAGGCTTGATTCAGATCATATTCCAAGACAAATGTGACACAGCAAGATATTGTCGCTCCGATAAGACGAAAACTAAAATAGAGTACGAGCACGATTTAGTATGTATGTACCTTCGTAATCCCCGGATGAATGTAAACAGTTACGATTGAGCTCAAATTGTTTAGGCTAGAGCTCGAACCCGAAGGTAAACAGTTAAGCTCCAATTGAGAACACGAAAAGAAAAACAAAATTACAATAAATAAAAACATTATGAAAAGCATTCAAATAGTTACGATGAAGTTGAAGCTCGACAATCACGAGCAGCGTCAGTCAAGCTGCCTCATCGAACGTGAGAATTCGTTATTGTGACTACGCACACGGGCCCGCATAGAATGAGAGTTGATCGCATAATATATGAGGTACCATTCTAAAACCAATTGGTGATAAGTGGAGTAACACATCAACTTATATGATAGTCAATCTTTCCATTTTTAATCGACGTGAGACACATGAGCATAAATCCTCCTATTATGGTCAAATTGCATCACACTATTTCGGCCATCAAGGTTAGCCAAATCAGTATCGAAGAAAATTTCAGACCCATTTAAGCATAATAGAAAACAAATATTGCTGAAATTTAGATGTTAAGAACTTGAGCAATAGGACGTGGCATGAACCCTCATATTAATTCTCACAGATCTTTTCCATGTATTCCTTGTGAATCTTCATGGTCTGTCTTGGTTGACAGCGTTGTGAAAGGATCCACAATTATGTTTCGCATACTCATCAAACATAATTTGAGATGAAAATGTTTGAAAATTTAAATAAAAAATTAATTATAAATTATACCTATTTGCCAAGAGATGGAGAGAGTGGCTAATAGAGGTAAAAACTTCGGCCAAAAAATTGTAGTATTGAGATGTGAAATGTCACCAACAACTTTTCAATAATTCTAGCAACATGTCTAAATAAAATCTGTTTCTTCATTTACACCCAATCCTTTCCATCTCATATCATCGTAAAAATCTTGTAGCATTTTTTATATCTCTCGTTACAAGATGTCTTACGGATATTTCATATTCAAAGCTCATGTGAGAGTCCAAAAAGTTTTTGCTAAAGTTCGTTGCTCTCGAAATTTCGAGTGCTCCTAATACGTGATGTTTGTCATTGTAATTTATGAACAGATTGTTGTATTCCTTAGATCCCATTAGCGGGACAATCATACATTCGGCAATTAAATCAATTTTTCATCCTACATATTCGATCGATATATTATTATTATTATTATTATTACTATTATTATTAAAAAATTACTCAATAATCCTAAAATGATATTCATGCAAACTGATACGGTTTTGATATTATGTGGAGATATTCCGACAACTTTTATGTTTGGAGAGATGTCGAGAAAATTCAGTTACAGAGATATCTCTCATGAATAGATTCGACCTTTTACCGCAGTGTGTGATCTCTCACGAAAAGGTAGAACCTTTTGCGAAAAAGATACACGTTTTACAAGAAAAAAAAATATCCATTCACAAAAAGGTACGATCATTTATGAATAAATACGACATTTCTTTAAAAAAAAAAACGTATTATCTTTTACGACGAAATATGATCTCACGAAAAAAATATAATTTTCTCACGAAAAGACGCGATATTTTATGAAGAAGTATTATCTCACGACGAGGTGTGGCTTTTCGTGAAGTGTAATGTTTCACAAAAATGCCTGGTGTTTCGCAAAAAAATATGCGATGTTTCAGAGTAAGATACAACTTTCACGAAACAGTATTACTTTTGGGGAATATGTGAAATATTGCGGAGATGTGCAATATATTTTTCAAAAAAGACTCAACCTATCACGAAAAGGTATCACCTTTTCACAAAGACGAGAGTGTGACCTTTCACTAGGTATGAACTTTTTGCGATATGATCTTTCACGAAAACACGCAACTTTTATGGAAATTGTCCCTTTTGAGCAAATTGTAATATTTTACTAAGAATACATACTTCATGAAAAGGTACAACCTTTTACATAGGGGTGAACTCATTCGACAAAAGGTATAATCTTTCACGAAGATGCGTGACACTTCAAAAAATATTTAGTTTTCATGAATGGTCCATCTTTTGCAGAGATGTGCATTCTTTCATGAAATGTGAAATCTTACACGATGAGTTGTTAATTTTTTACTCGAGCCATTGTATATGTTGGGATTTATAGCCCAAACTCGCCGGAACGAGGCTGGAGTATGATTGGAAAGGAGCATGAATGATCACAGCTCGTTTTTTGGTTGATCAAAGCTGGAAAACATCTAAGTGTCCAAATTAAAATGTGAACCGTCCGATCATGGCGGGGGATAAGATCTAAGGGCCGAGATTCAAATGTAAAGTTGCTGGCACTTTTATAAGTCAAGTGAAGGACGTGCGGTACAACTTATAAAGCTCAAGGTACAAGCAATGAAGCTTCCAATCGTTAAAAAAAAGCTGCTATATTCTGCTATATATATCAGACTTTAAGTTTTCATCTAGGCATCTTTGAGAGCTTGTAGATTTCGTTAGAGTGAGAATTAGCGAAAGTTGTAAACATGAAAGTCATAGAGGGTGTGGCAATCTTGTAAAGCCTTATTTCTGTTTAATAAAAGAAGCTATGTTGGTCCATGGACTGTAATACCCGTAAAATTTAATACGGGGATTTAGCAAAACTTCGAAATTGGTGAAGATAAGTTTGGGCAGGCTTGAAATTGAGCCCAAATAATAATTGGGCCCAAGCCCGATAAAGAAGGAAAACTTTGATGGGCTGAAAAATAATAGTAGGCCCAAGTCTAAATGACCAAATGATAGGTTGCTTAGGACGTGAGGAAAAACACGTCCATGCTTCATCACCTGCTGAACAAAAGCAGTAAAAACCATCATTAAAGATAAATAACAGCAGCAAGAGAGAAAGGAGAAGAAGGCGAGAGAGAAAGAAGAGAGACACAAAGGAAATTCGGCAAAAGCTCCTTCCAATCTTCATCAACAAAAATCTGCTTAAATACTGCTTAGGAAGTGAGGTAGGTGAAACTTACAAACCCAAAACTGATATTTTTAAGCTGTTATATTTATGGTGAAAGGATCACCATCGTTTTTGGTTCGATAAAATGCTATGTATGATGATTGATGTTTAAAAACCCAAAATATGGGTTTTAATTATGTTAT
The DNA here is from genome assembly GCA_028392965.1 of Lindernia subracemosa. Classification (NCBI taxonomy): domain Eukaryota; kingdom Viridiplantae; phylum Streptophyta; class Magnoliopsida; order Lamiales; family Linderniaceae; genus Vandellia; species Vandellia subracemosa. Next base: position 654,137 of record JAQPCC010000031.1, read on the forward strand.
GAGTTTCTGTAATTTGTTGAAGATATGAAGATTTGAAGAACTTAGTGTTTTTCGTATACTGTTCTTTACTTTCGGATGATTTTTGTTTTCGGGCCGAAAACCATTTTCGCGGGCCATTTTAAAGTTTTCGCGGGCCTAAGGTTTTCGGTATGTGAGAGGAAAAAGTTTTTGCGGGCCGAGAAATCAGTTTTTGCGGGCCTAAGGTTTTCGATATGTGAGAGGAAAACGTTTTTGCGGGCCAATAATGAGGTTTTCGAACCAAGCTTTTGCGCTACTTTTTATGAGGTTTTCGCGAACTAAGCTTTTCGCCACTTTTTATGAGGTTTTCGCGAACTAAGCTTTTCGCCACTTTTTATGAGGTTTTCGCGAACCCAGCTTTTCGCCAACTTTTGTTAGGTTTTCGCGAACCCAGCTTTTCGCCAACTTTTGTTAGGTTTTCGCGAACCCAGCTTTTCGCCACTTCTTGTGAGTTTTTCGCGAACCAAAACTTTTCGCTACTTAATATAAGTTTTCGCTAGCTACTGTTCAAAATGAAAAAGCTTTTCGCCACTTCCAAAGTTTTCGCCAAGTTTGAGCTGTTCGCTACTTTTCGCTAGCCTAAGCTTTTCGCCACCTAAAAGAAATAGTTTTCGCCAGTTAAAGTTTTCGCCAGTTTTTCGAAACGCCAAAACTTTTCGCGACAGAGAAAGGTTTTCGCCAGGATAAAAAGGTTTTTGTCAGGTCAACTTTTAGTAGGCTTTTCATGGGCCTGGTGGGACCATTCTGGGCTTTAGGTTGATTTCAGCCCAAATCTTTTAATTTTTGGTTGAACTAAGTTTTTATAAAATATTTTCGAGCTTGGACCCAATTTCTCGGGTCAACTGATAAAGGAGTATTGGGTCTTAAATAATTTACTATTCTCGGGATTTTAAGTATTTGAACCAAAAGTACGTTTTAAATATTCTAATGATTTTTGAGGTTTTTCGAATATACTTAATATGTTCTGCGATTAATTGTTCATGCATCCACGGCATGTCATGACGAGAGTATTGATCGCATTTGTGCGATGGGAGAGTGTATGCCTTTCTTTGGCAGAGATTTGTGAGGTTAAGACTCGTAGGTGCACCTGACGGGAGACAGACGTGATCGCTCTGTCTACTCAGGCTTGAGCAACCTGAGGTGCCCACCGTCGTAGGATTGCTCGACTTGACGGGAGATAGACGTGATCGTTCTATCTACCCGGGTACAGCGTGGGAGCGCGACTCGGGGTGCCTACCGTCATGAGATGAGATTAGGCGGGAGATAGACGTGATCGCTCTATCTACCCGGGTATAGCGTGAAAACGCGACTCGGGGTGCCCACCGCCATGAAATGTGATTTCCGAGTCTGTGTGACCGGATGATTGTTGTGATGTTGCGCGCGAGGTGCCGATTCTAACCTAGGGCCCTGAGTATTAAGATATGAGAAAAATGAGCGTGCATTTGTCATGTGAGATATTGGGATTTGGGGACATGTGAACGCATGCATCGCATTATTTTGGTATTCACCTACTGGGCAATTTTGCTCAGGGTTACATGTTTTATAGGTACGGGTGAGTAGAGGCTGGTGGCGGTGACTCCACGGGCTTTTGGGGGCGGATGCAGTACATGGGACGCGACCTGTGGAGGCGTAGGATTGTTTTGATATTTTGGGGCTTCGGCCCGCTGTAAAGACTAGCACGGCTTTTGTAAAACAACTCTTTTATATATTGTATAATATACTATGTTGTTTTTGTAAAATGGGCTTTCCGCAGCTTTCGTTGCGAAAACCCGCCAACTATTTATATTAAAAAATGGGGTCGTCTCAGGTGGTATCAGAGCATAGACTTTAGATTCTGAAGACTGTCCATGTACTGCTGCCCAAAAGCCGGGAGGACCAGCCGCGCCTGTAAGTTTTAATTTTAACGATAGTATGTGGTACATGACTATGTGCTTGTATGTGTCTGTGAATGAAGAATAGTTACAAAATGCCGAGAGGGGGACGTAAACACGTTGGGGAGTCGAGCCGAAGAGGCGAGCCCGAATCTCCAACGCATGAACATAATACCATCGATAGACTGACCGAACTAATTCAGCGTCAGTCGGAGCAAATTAGTGACTTTATACACCATCGGAGCTCGTCGGAGCATCGTCCTTCCCCACAGCCCGATCGTGTACAAATAATCGGGGAGCACTTCCGAAAATTGAATCCTCCCATCTTTACCGAGGCTGCCAACCCTGCAATGGCTGAAGACTGGATAGGCACTATAGAAGACATGTTCATCTATAGCAGAGTGCCTGATAATGAGAAGGTACTGTGCGCCGTTTCCCTTCTACGGGAGAACGCGCGCTATTGGTGGAACACAGTAAAAGTATTGGAAGACCCAATCACCATGTCGTGGGGTAGATTCAAGGAGCTGTTCTTCACCAAATATTTCACCGCTCATGAACAGGAGCAGCGTATGCTCCAATTCATGAATTTACGACAAGGAAGCATGCCGGTGGCGGAATACATCCGTCGTTTTGAAGAATTGTCCCGTTTTGCCCCGTTTCTCGTGGCAACTAACACCCTGAAGGTGACTCGATTCATTCAGGGACTCAAGCCCGAAATCTATCGGGATTTGAGCATAGCCGGCGCGCGACAGCTGGAGTTCATGCAAGTTACCGAACGCGCCTTAATTGCCGAGCAAGCAAAGCGGGTAGTTGTGGAAGCCCAGGAAGCGAGGAAAAGGAGAGAGAATCAACAAGGCGGAGGGGGAAACAAAAAGCGCCAATTCTTTGGCAAAGGGCGGTCTAGCCAAGGAAACCGACCGGGCCAACAAAACTGGCGCCCGAGGCCGAATCAAGGACCGACAAATATCTCCAATCGAGCTCAGAATGTTACGCCCCAATGCCAGCAATGCGGGCGCTATCACTTTGGGGTCTGCTACGGAGTGAGGCAACCTCCACAATGCTACCAATGCGGAAAGATTGGGCATTTCGCTAGGGCATGCCCAGAGAGACAACCCCTGGTGCAGAATCAACCCCAACAGTTGATCCGACCTCCACCGGTACCAGCACGAGTCTTCACATTAACAAAAGAGGAGGCGGAGACATACCCAGATGTAGTGACGGGTACGATGAATATCTTTCACGTGTCTACATCTATCTTAATTGACTCAGGAGCCACACATTCTTTTGTGTCGGCTGAGTTTGTGAAAAAGGTGGGAATATATCCTACCCAATCTAAAAATGATTATTTAGTTAGTTTGCCACATGGGAACCCGACCCGAACCAATTTAGTGATAGAAAAGTACCCAGTAAATATGGAGGGTAGGGAATTGTTAGTCGATCTAATTGTAATCCCGATGAATGATTACGACATCATATTCGGGATGGATTGGCTTTCGAAATACGGAGCCATGATTGACTGTTCTAAGAAAATCGTGAGGTTCCAATCAACCGAGGGAGGAGAGTTCGTCTTTTGGGGAAAGGCGAGCAAGGATAAAATTCCTCAAATATCTGCCCTGAAGGCCCGGCGACTTGTTAACTCGGGTTGCGAATTCTATCTTTGTTCTGCCATGAAGGCCGAGGAATCTCCTCTTTTGAGACTCGAGGAGGTTCCAATTGCGAATGAATACCCCGACGTGTTTCCCGACGACCTTCCAAGTTTACCTCCTGATAGAGAGATCGAATTCAAAATCGATCTTGTGCCTGGGGCTGCCCTGATATCGAAAGCCCCATATCGATTAGCGCCGAACGAGCTACGGGAACTGAAAGAACAGTTGGAAGAGTTGTTGCAGAAGGGATTCATCCAACCAAGCTTCTCTCCATGGGGAGCACCGGTTCTTTTCGTTCGAAAGAAAGACGGGTCGATGAGATTGTGCATCGATTATCGTGAGCTAAATAAGATCACGATAAAGAATAAGTATCCGTTGCCAAGGATTGATGACTTGTTTGACCAATTGCAAGGAGCAACGGTATTCTCTAAGATCGACCTGCGCTCTGGGTATCATCAGTTAAAGATCCGTGAGGCAGACGTTCTCAAAACCGCATTCAGCACGAGGTACGGCCATTACGAGTTTCTGGTCATGCCTTTCGGGTTGACAAATGCACCAGCTGCTTTCATGGATCTGATGAATCGGGTATTCAAGAATTTCCTAGACTGCTTCGTGATCGTCTTTATAGATGATATCCTTATTTATTCAAAGACGAAAGATGAACATGAAGAACACCTAAAAACAATTCTAGGAATTTTACGGGAGAAGCAGTTATTCGCAAAATTCAAGAAATGCGAATTTTGGTTGACGGAAGTGGCCTTTCTGGGACACATTATTTCTGGAGACGGGATTTCGGTGGATCCTAGTAAGATTGAAGCAATTAAGAATTGGCCACGACCAACCACTCCCACGGAAATTAGAAGTTTTCTCGGGCTTGCTTGATATTATCGGAAGTTCATCAAAGATTTTTCCAGCATTGCCTCAACACTCACCAATTTGACGAAGAAAAATGTTCCGTTTAAATGGACGGAATCGTGTGAGCAAAGCTTCCAAGAACTGAAAAAGAGACTCACGACCGCGTAAAATATGGGTTTTAATTATGTTATGAGTTTCTGTAATTTGTTGAAGATATGAAGATTTGAAGAACTTAGTGTTTTTCGTATACTGTTCTTTACTTTCGGATGATTTTTGTTTTCGGGCCGAAAACCATTTTCGCGGGCCATTTTAAAGTTTTCGCGGGCCTAAGGTTTTCGGTATGTGAGAGGAAAAAGTTTTCGCGGGCCGAGAAATCAGTTTTTGCGGGCCTAAGGTTTTCGATATGTGAGAGGAAAACGTTTTTGCGGGCCAATAATGAGGTTTTCGAACCAAGCTTTTCGCTACTTTTTATGAGGTTTTCGCGAACTAAGCTTTTCGCCACTTTTTATGAGGTTTTCGCGAACTAAGCTTTTCGCCACTTTTTATGAGGTTTTCGCGAACCCAGCTTTTCGCCAACTTTTGTTAGGTTTTCGCGAACCCAGCTTTTCGCCAACTTTTGTTAGGTTTTCGCGAACCCAGCTTTTCGCCACTTCTTGTGAGTTTTTCGCGAACCAAAACTTTTCGCTACTTAATATAAGTTTTCGCTAGCTACTGTTCAAAATGAAAAAGCTTTTCGCCACTTCCAAAGTTTTCGCCAAGTTTGAGCTGTTCGCTACTTTTCGCTAGCCTAAGCTTTTCGCCACTTAAAAGAAATAGTTTTCGCCAGTTAAAGTTTTCGCCAGTTTTTCGAAATGCCAAAACTTTTCGCGACATAGAAAGGTTTTCGCCAGGATAAAAAGGTTTTTGTCAGGTCAACTTTTAGTAGGCTTTTCATGGGCCTGGTGGGACCATTCTGGGCTTTAGGTTGATTTCAGCCCAAATCTTTTAATTTTTGGTTGAACTAAGTTTTTATAAAATATTTTCGAGCTTGGACCCAATTTCTCGGGTCAACTGATAAAGGAGTATTGGGTCTTAAATAATTTACTATTCTCGGGATTTTAAGTATTTGAACCAAAAGTACGTTTTAAATATTCTAATGATTTTTGAGGTTTTTCGAATATACTTAATATGTTCTGCGATTAATTGTTCATGTATCCACGGCATGTCATGACGAGAGTATTGATCGCATTTGTGCGATGGGAGAGTGTATGCCTTTCTTTGGCAGAGATTTGTGAGGTTAAGACTCGTAGGTGCACCTGACGGGAGACAGACGTGATCGCTCTGTCTACTCAGGCTTGAGCAACCTGAGGTGCCCACCGTCGTAGGATTGCTCGACTTGACGGGAGATAGACGTGATCATTCTATCTACCCGGGTACAGCGTGGGAGCGCGACTCGGGGTGCCTACCGTCATGAGATGAGATTAGGCGGGAGATAGACGTGATCATTCTATCTACCCGGGTATAGCGTGAAAACGCGACTCGGGGTGCCCACCGCCATGAAATGTGATTTCCGAGTCTGTGTGACCGGATGATTGTTGTGATGTTGCGCGCGAGGTGCCGATTCTAACCTAGGGCCCTGAGTATTAAGATATGAGAAAAATGAGCGTGCATTTGTCATGTGAGATATTGGGATTTGGGGACATGTGAACGCATGCATCGCATTATTTTGGTATTCACCTACTGGGCAATTTTGCTCAGGGTTACATGTTTTATAGGTACGGGTGAGTAGAGGCTGGTGGCGGTGACTCCACGGGCTTTTGGGGGCGGATGCAGTACATGGGACGCGACCTGTGGAGGCGTAGGATTGTTTTGATATTTTGGGGCTTCGGCCCGCTGTAAAGACTAGCACGGCTTTTGTAAAACAACTCTTTTATATATTGTATAATATACTATGTTGTTTTTGTAAAATGGGCTTTCCGCGGCTTTCGTTGCGAAAACCCGCCAACTCTTTATATTAAAAAATGGGGTCGTCTCATGGACTTAGGCCTAAAGGAGAGGCCGAACCACGTTAAAGAATTGTGTTCTGTGTTTATTTTCTTTGCTATTTTTCTATTCGATCGACTTCACGATTGTGTTTCTTGGATCGATCTTATACTCACCTTAAAGAACAACAAGTTACGAATCGAGGGGCGCCGGAATCTTAACAATTGGTGCAGCGAAGCGTTGGAACGACGCGTGACAAGAAGATGGCGGCAACTCGATTTGAAATGGAGGTTTTCGATGGACAGAATGATTTTGGCCTTTGGAAGCTAAATATGAAGGTTATACTCACAGAGAAAGGGCTCGAGGAAGCATTGAAGCCAGAGGTCGAGATGGAGCCGAATGATATGGCCGAGACTTTGAAGAAGAAGATCCGTGAACGAGCCTATGGCAGATTGATACTCTGCCTATCAGATCAGGTGCTAAGAAAGGTCGCAATAGAGACTTCGGCCGAGGAGATTTGGAAGAAGCTTGATGCCTTGTACATGACAAAGTCCTTGGCTAGGCGTTTGTACTTGAAGCAGACATTGTATACCTTCAAGATGCAAGAAGATCGCCCAATAGATGAGCAGCTCGACAGCTTTAGTAAGATCATTCTTGATCTTGAGAACGTGGGCGAGTCAATGAAGGACGAAGATCAGGCGCTCCTCTTGCTCGACGTTTGCATCTATTTTAGAAAATTTAGAAAATTTTCATCTATCTTCCTCGCTACCTCTTTTCCAACGAGTATAATTTTAGTAGTCCCAAATCTTTAATATGACATTTTGTCAAGATGATTTTTTGAACTAAAAAAAAAAAACATTATTTTTCCAATAAAACAACCCCAACAGCAGAAAATCTTTCAGCATAAATAGGTACAACCAAGAACCATCATGTATGTTCATAGGCCGTGGAAGAAACGACGAAAGTTCAGCTCAAATCTCTCCATCTGCTCGGGCGGCAGAGCGACCAATGCATTTACCGCACCGCAAGCATTGCCGAAAACCCAACAAATGTCCTTGCGGTGGCTGACCACAGGCCCGCTGTGCACGGGCTTTCCCCACGGATAGGCCACTTGGTCGAACCTCAATCTGAGCCACGAGCTTACTAAGTACTCCCCGCCAGGAATCCCTCTGTTGATCTCAAGCCAATCCATCATAGATCGCACGTAGTCGTTGTTTAGTCGTTTCGGCCCTTCGGAGACCATCTCCACGAGCCCGGCCCAGTTCTCATCAAGCCCAATATCACCACGCCTTGCTGCCGAATAAGCAATGAGCACGCCATTGCCACAGTACGAAGGAGGCAGCGGCGGATCTATTCTCTTCCGTATGTCCACCGCGTTGATTAACAAGGAAACGTCTCCGCCGTCGTCCGACGACATGGCCTTGCATCGCCATACGAGGGCCGCCACTACGTTGAAGCTTGTGATCCGTGAAGTTGTAGCGTTTGAGTTCAAATTCTTGGCCTTGTCTTTTAAATAGTGCGTTTGAGTTCAAATTCTTGAGTTCAAATTCTTGGCCTAGAGTACAATGTTTAATCAAGATGGGACAGCCTTTGAACACCAAGTCTCGTGCGATACGTTCCCCAATAGGGGTATAAACAACAACCTCAGGTGATAAAGAAGAAGCATGATAAGGTAAACTTGTCGTAAGACTGTCTCGGAAATAAGATCGATCAGAACCTGGTTCAACGATCACATAGATCGGACGGTCTCCAATAAAGACTTGGCCTATAGAAGCAACGATATATCGAGGCCAAGATAATTTTAGAGAAGAAGAAAAAAAAAATAATAAGAATGATATCAAACTCACGGGGATGTTAGCGTCGCTATGGAAAGAGTAAAGTTAAGCAAATGAAAAATGTAGATTATTTTTACCAATGTTGACGTTTGTACCTGTCACAACTTTAGGATCCGAGCGAGCTTCTTCTTGGGTCATATGAAACACCCGAGTCTAGTTCCTTTCGTACGTAGATGGTCGGGTGTTTTGGCCACCTGTATTACCTCGAGCTCCTGGTCGACTACCCTCGGATGTAGAATATGGTGGAGGATGTAATGCCTTGCCATGAGGATAAGAAAAATTCTGACCACTAGTCTTGACAAGTTGGGGACAAGCTGAGCGCATATGTCCCGGTTGTCGGCATTGGAAGCACACTCGTGGAGCTTTACAGGGACCGTTATGGAATTGTAAGCAATTTCGGCACCTATTACCTCCACTAACAGATCCTGACGCTATGCTCTCGCCTCTCTTCGGCTGTTCACGAGGATGAGAGGGACCAGATGCCACCGATGAAGGAATATTACGGGAAAATCCCGTACTTCTACTCATCTTCGATGCATTCCCTGATAGTGCTCCGCCTTCTCTTTTCTTTTGAGATCGTTCGGCTAGCTTATGTCTTATCTGGATTAAGCCTTCGACTCTAATTGCTTCGTCCACGAGTTCGTCAAGGCTATCGTACTTATCACCCGACTTCAAGCGATCACACATATTTATATTGGGACCATCTTCAAACCTTTTGCATAAATCCCTCATTGTAAAAGATTCTGGAGCAAATTCACGCAAGTCTAAGAATCTGCTCTCATAGTCGACGACCGTCAAATTCCCTTGATAAATGCTGAAGAACTCCTTTCTTTTTTGATCTCTGCTGTATTGAGAAAAGTATCGATCTTTGAACTTCTCTATAAAGATAGGCCAAGTAATAGTCTCAGGAAATGTTTCCTTAAGATTCTGCCACCATCGACGCGCATCCTTGCCCAAGAGCTTCGTCGCAATCCCTACACGATGACTCTCATCGATCGTCAAAGTAACGAACGTCTCCGTGATATCCTTCAGCCAAGCACCCGCTTCTGTAGCATCTCTTACGCCTTCAAATGTGGGAGTTCCCATATCAGTGACGGCTTTCACCAAATCAGGAATATAACGTACACTCCTAGGATTAGACCCTCCAGGTGTCGTATCTGAATGAGGAACAGGTATGCTCGATGAGGGTAGAGTTAATTCACTATGAGGCAGAACATTCTGAGCTCCAGGTTGATGAAAGAACGGCATATCGGGACCTTGAGGTATAGCAGAAGTCGAAGGACCCATCGTAGGTGGTGGAACTCCATGTATACGAACATAATCGTAATACATTTGATATTGCATTGGCGTCATCATTTGTTCAACTCGCAGTGGTGCTGGTGTTTGCTCGACAGGAGTCGTAGGAACACGAATAGTGCGACCTCGAGGTTTACGAGGAGCAGGAGAAGGAGGAGGACTCGGAGGACCATGAGAAGCGCGTCCTCTCCCTCGACCTCGAGTACGAGCTGGAGGTGCCATAAGGACTATCAATAAAAAAAAAATCAAAACCCATATCAATGAAATAATATTTCATCAATACAACGAGATGAAAGAAATTGGCTATACGAACGAAGAAAGGAAATGAATAAGACCAGGCTCTGATACCACCGAAACTGTCACGCCCCGACCCGCGTCGAAGGCGCGACAGCCGCCGCGTTTCTCAATAAACGCAAGGTTTGATATCAACTGACAGACATGAAATCAAAGCGCACGAAAGAATGGTACTCGATAAAGGAAAATACATATAGATGTCAAAGGATGTTTTACAATACAAAGTGCCTCGATACATCGGTCAACGAAGGAATAATATACAACAAAACCTCCTTCCAAAATATTCCCGCCAATGGATCCAATATGAAAACATGGTACTGTACCCAAAATGGTAGAAACAGCAGCGGAAATGACTATCGAGAATGGCAAACCTCCGAACAAAAGAGATATCAACAACCTGGATAGAAAGAAGTATATATATATATATATGGGGTGAGCAAACCACTAGCTCAGTGAGGAGATAATACAGACACACTTTCTCGTCACAGAAGGCGTGCCCTCAACGATGAACACCAACACAACCATCCAAATCCCAACAACGTCACAAAGATATCAAAGGAAATCAAATAGTACATATAGACGCGTGGGTAGCCATATCCTCCCTCGAACTGAGCTCCCCGTCGAGAGTCAGATGAGTCCGTCACCGTACTCTAGACAGTGTACCGTGAACTACCATATCTATCATGTATGATATGCATGTCCCACACCGGTGACGTTGGCTGAGCCTCGTACTAGACTTTGTTACCTTCCCAACTATCACCCTCCACTAAAAATCAATACGTGGCAAACGGATAGGTGACTCGTTGGGACTCACTCACCCGGGTTTGCCAAACCACGGGCTACTACTCGATATGCCACTCTTACTCACCCGAACGTGGCCATTCGGGCTACTACATCTCGGAACCGAGCATATGCAACATCAACAAATCATCGGCATCACAGCCATAACTCCACAAATCAAATCAAAAACGTGGAATAGAAACATGCCATCACGTCACATATCCCTAAAATCATGAACGTAATTCACCAAAGCACATAGACGTTTCAAATACTTATTAGTACCATTCACGAAACAACATAAAACCCCAAGTTCGCATCAACATAAGGATATGAACATCCTACAGCCGACAAGGCCTGCTAATGCATAATCCAACAATAACAATTAATCTAATAAAAACGACATAAAATAACCCATCGCGAGGTTCATACGTCCCGCGAAGGGAATGTGTCCCCGTACTATCAACTCACAGTAAAGTCCTAGCTTTCGCCGACGTCTGAAGCTGCCCTCAAGTCCCTTGCCAAAGTTCCTTCGCCTAAATAAGAAGATAGCCATGAGTAATTTCAGAATAATCTAACTATATGCTGAAAATTTCCTGTTTTGCGGCAGAAGCTTCAAAATTCCATAACAAATCATAGAATGATCGGATTGAGCTGTTTCCAGTGGCTATAGAAAGACAAGGATCTAAGCTTTCAAGAATGATTAATTTTAAAACCATTGAAACAGTATAGGAAGGGTAAATCTGAACAATACAGAAGTACCAGAAACAGGATTTTTCGGTCTAGACGCCAAACATTCAAAAATTCGTAACAGATCGTAGAAGTATCGGAATGGGCTGATTCAAGTGGCTATGAAAAGCCTGAGAAGTTAGCTTTCTAACGAAATCGGGTTTAAAGAATTCGGAGTAATATAACTATTTCACAATCATAGAAAACTGAGATGGCGCACAGATTCGGTTAAAATCACAGCTGAACATTCAAAAATTCACTAAAAATCGTTTAAGTGTCGGATTTAGATGCTTCAAGTGGCTCTGGAAACCTGAGAAACTTAGATTTCAACCGAAGCAAAGTTCATAGGATTCGGAGAACATTAGCTAGGTCAAAATCGTGAATTACAGAAGCTGCAGAGTGAGGAAATTTCTGAGAAAAGGAACTTGATGGTGATTAGCTAACAAGAACTTACCTTATCTTAATTATACTTGGATCAAACAAGGGCTGCACCAAATGAAGCTTCGCACCCCCTTCTTCCTCTTTTCTTTTCTTTTTTCTTTCCACGTTGCTTAGGATTGAAGAAGCTTAGGAATGAAGAAAGAACATAGATAAAGATGAGTTATAAGATAATTATATAGGCTATTGGGCTAAGTTTAATGTTAATGGGCCAAAACTTATTTAGTTTAGGTGTTATAAGATATTTCCCCCCTCAAAAAGTTTCGTCCTCGAAACGTAAACTTACCTAGTTAGTCGAATAGATGTGGATATTGACGACGCATGAGTGCTTCGGGCTCTCACGTATCTTCTTCGACTTTGTCACTTCGCCAAAGAACTTTCACCATTGGAATGGACTTGTTACGAAGCTTCTTCTCTTGTCGATCCATGATTTGAACCGGTTGAACTTCGTAGGAAAGATCTTCCTTTAATTCGAGTGGGGGAATCTTGAGTATATGCGAAGGGTCAGGTTCGTACTTCCGAAGCATAGAAACGTGAAAGACATTGTGGATTTGCGACAGTAGCTCTAACCTATACGCAACACGGCCAATTCTTTCTGTAATGGTAAATGGACCGATATACCTAGGGTTGAGCTTTCCACGATGCTGAAATCGCAACACGCCCTTCCACGAAGAAATCTTTAGAAAAACTTTGTCTCCTTCATTGAATTCGAGCTCACATCTTCTATTATCCGCATAGCTTTTCTGTCTATCCTGAGCCGCTTTGAGTCTATCCCGAATATGTTTAACTTTTTCAGTCGCGTCTTCAATGAGCTCTACCTGTTCAATTTTTCTCTCGCCAACTTCATCCCAAGAGATAGGTGTTCGACACTTTCGGCGATAAAGAGCGTCATACGGGGCCATACCTATACTTGAGTGATAGCTATTGTTGTACGCAAACTCCATTAGTGCTACATATTTGTCCCAGCTGCCGCTTAGATTCAAGATAACTGCGCGTAACATGTCTTCTAATGTTTGAATCGTCCTCTCGGACTGCCCATCAGTTTGAGGATGATAAGCCGTGCTGAATAACAATTTCGTACCTAATACTTTTTGAAGACTTGGCCAAAAGCGGGAAGTAAATCGAGGGTCTCTATCTGATACAATGGACACGGGTACCCCATGTAGTCTCACGACCTCATCCACATACAATTTGGCCAATTTTTCCAAGCTATCTTTGGTATGCACGGGGAGGAAATGGGCTGATTTGGTTAAACGATCAACGATAATCCAGATAGAGTCGTGGCCTTTTTGAGTCCGAGGCAAACCCGACACAAAATCCATCTTGATGTTTTCCCATTTCCACTCAGGAATAGGAAGAGGTTGAAGCACGCCCGCTGGTTTTTTATGCTCGGCCTTTATTTGTTGATACGATAAACATTTCGATACGTATTCAGCGATTTCTCGCTTCATACCGGGCCACCAATAATATTCTCGAAGAGTTCTATACATCTTCGTGCTACCTGGATGCATAGCGTAGGCAGAAGAATGAGCTTCTTTCAAAATAGCTCTACGAAGATTTATCTGCCGGTACACAAACGCGATTTCGAAAGGTGAGAAGTCCGTCGTCTCGAGTTCTGAAGTCACTCGTATCTTCTTGTTTTTGCTTTGCAATTTGTTGTGAGTGAGTGTCTTGCGACTGCTTTTCTCGAATTTGCTCGAACAAGGTAGTTCTAACTTCAAATTTAGCAAGTAAGGAGGACTTGACTCCTCATGATGAAGCGATATACGAAGTCCTTTCATTTGCTCCAAGAGCGAAAGATAATCCGATTGAACCGAAGCAAGCAACGTTGAAGATTTTCTGCTTAGCGCATCGGTTACAACGTTGGCCTTACCTGGATGATAATCAATGATTAGGTCATAGTCGCTAATCAACTCCATCCATCGTTGTTAGGAATATTTTCTAGTGTTCAATAATCATGTTATCTTTGTCTAGGGACTTAATTGTATTTTATGTAAATATAGGGACTAAAGTGTAAATATACCAAAATATGCTTTGGTATATATAGGGCAAGTATGTGTGATTAACACATAACTTGAGTTTTAGCTTTCTCTCACTAGAAACACTCTCTCATCATTATCATAATTAGGGCTCAATTATAGAGAGAAAAAGGAGATTATTGTAGAGAGAAGCTTGGTGATTAATGAAGGTTGATTGATAATTACCCAAAGTCTTCCGCGCGTTTATTATCAAGGTAATTCGATCAATCTATGCTCAAGTTTTATTGATTGGATGTTAAAACTGTGACTTACAATCGTCTTTGTCTAAGGTTCAGTTCCTTCTGAGTAGTGATGTACTTCAAGCTTTTGTGATCTGTAAAAATCCGACAAGTCGCACCATAAAGATAATGCCTCCAGATTTTTAATGCAAAGACAATGTCGGCCAACTCCAAGTCATGTGTCGGATAATTTTCTTCGTTCTTCTTTAGTTGTCTCGAGGCATAGGCAATAACTTTTTCTTCTTGCATAAGAACACATCCCAAACCTTGTCTCGATGCATCACTATAAATAGTGAATTCTTTAATCTCCGGATCCGACAAGGTAAGAATAGGGGCCGAAGTGAGCCGTCTTTTTAGCTCTTGGAATACTTTCTCGCATTCAGCGTTCCATTCGAATTTAGCACCCTTTCGAGTCAGTTTAGTCAAGGATGAAGCTAACAATGAAAAATCCTTGACAAATCTCCGATAGTACCCAGCTAATCCCAGAAAGCTTCGTATTTCAGTCACATTCTTCGGACGATCCCAATCCAATATAGCTTGAATTTTCGCTGGATCTACAAAAATTCCTTCCTTTGATATGCGATGGCCGAGAAAGCTTATTTCACGAAGCCAAAACTCACACTTTGATAGTTTAGCGTAAAGTCGATTTTCTCGAAGAATCTCCAGTACAATTCTAAGATGATAGGCATGTTCATCGTCTGATCTAGAATATATAAGTATGTCATCGATAAAGACGATAACAAACTTATCCAATTAAGGACGGAAAATTCGATTCATGAGATTCTTAAAGGCTGCAGGAGCATTAGTGAGTCCAAAAGGCATAACACAGAACTCGAAATGACCATATCTGGTTCGAAAAGCAGATTTAGGAATGTCAATTTCCCTAATCTTGAGCTGATGATAACCATATCGTGAATCAATTTTCGAGAAAACGGTGGCTCCTTGCAATTGATCGAATAAGTCGTCAATCCTAGGAAGAGGATATTTGTTTTTGATCGTCACCTTGTTCAACTGACGATAGTCTATACATAGACGAAACGATCCATTCTTTTTCTTTACAAAAAGAACAGGAGCACCCCACGGAGATGCACTAGGTCGAATGAATCCCTTATCTAAGAGTTCGCCTAGTTGCGTCTTGAGTTCTTTAAGTTCAGCTGGGGCCATTCGATAAGGGGGTATTGATATGGGAGTAGTCTCGGGAAGTGTATCAATAACAAAATCAACTTCTCGAGGAGGTGGTTGTCCCGGTAAATCCTCAGGAAATACATCGGAGAATTTTTTCACAACAGGAATATCATCTATCATCGTCGTAGAGTGTGAAGTATCGATGATCGAAGCTAAGAATGTCTCACACCCTTTATGTATTAATTTATGTGCCGAAAGCATTGAAATGATAGCAAGTGACGCCGATTGATCTTCCCCTTCAAAAATTAGTTCTGGAAGTCCAGGCCTACGGAAAGTAACTAGTTTTGCTCGACAGTCAAGAACTGCATGATGATAAGATAGCCAATCCATGCCGAGAATGGCATCAAGATCGATCAACGGTAGAGGTATCAAGTCGGCTTCTAGAGTAGAATTTTTAATCAAAATGGGACAGCCTTTGAACACCAAGTCTCGTGCGATACGTTCCCCAATAGGGATATAAACAACAACCTCAGGTGATAAAGAAGAAGCATGATAAGGTAAACTTGTCGTAAGACTGTCCCGGATATAAAATCGATCAGAACCTGGGTCAACGATCACATAGATCGGACGGTCTCCAATAAAGACTTGGCCTATAGAAGCAACGATATATCGAGGCCAAGATAATTTTAGAGAAGAAGAAAAAAAAATAATAAGAATGATATCAAACTCACGGGGATGTTAGCGTCGCTATGGAAAGAGTAAAGTTAAGCAAATGAAAAATGTAGATTATTTTTACCAATGTTGACGTTTGTACCTGTCACAACTTTAGGATCCGAGCGAGCTTCTTCTTGGGTCATATGAAACACCCGAGTCTGGTTCCTTTCGTACGTAGATGGTCGGGTGTTTTGGCCACCTGTATTACCTCGAGCTCCTGGTCGACTACCCTCGGATGTAGAATATGGTGGAGGATGTAATGCCTTGCCATGAGGATAAGAAAAATTCTGACCACTAGTCTTGACAAGTTGCGGACAAGCTGAGCGCATATGTCCCGGTTGTCGGCATTGGAAGCACACTCGTGGAGCTTTATAGGGACCGTTATGGAATTGTAAGCAATTTCGGCACCTATTACCTCCACTAACAGATCCTGACGCTACGCTCTCGCCTCTCTTCGGCTGTTCACGAGGATGAGAGGGACCAGATGCCACCGATGAAGGAATATTACGGGAAAATCCCGTACTTCTACTCATCTTCGATGCATTCCCTGATAGTGCTCCGCCTTCTCTTTTCTTTTGAGATCGTTCGGCTAGCTTATGTCTTATCTGGATTAAGCCTCCGACTCTAATTGCTTCGTCCACGAGTTCGTCAAGGCTATCGTACTTATCACCCGACTTCAAGCGATCACAAATATTTATATTGGGACCATCTTCAAACCTTTTGCATAAATCCCTCATTGTAAAAGATTCTGGAGCAAATTCACGCAAGTCTAAGAATCTGCTCTCATAGTCGACGACCGTCAAATTCCCTTGATAAATGCTGAAGAACTCCTTTCTTTTTTGATCTCTGCTGTACTGAGAAAAGTATCGATCTTTGAACTTCTCTATAAAGATAGGCCAAGTAATAGTCTCAGGAAATGTTTCCTTAAGATTCTGCCACCATCGACGCGCATCCTTGCCCAAGAGCTTCGTCGCAATCCCTACACGATGACTCTCATCGATCGTCAAAGTATCGAACGTCTCCGTGATATCCTTCAGCCAAGCACCCGCTTCTGTAGCATCTCTTACGCCTTCAAATGTGGGAGTTCCCATATCAGTGACGGCTTTCACCAAATCAGGAATATAACGTACACTCCTAGGATTAGACCCTCCAGGTGTCGTATCTGAATGAGGAACAGGTATGCTCGATGAGGGTAGAGTTGGTTCACTATGAGGCATAACATTCTGAGCTCCAGGTTGATGAAAGAACGGCATATCGGGACCTTGAGGTATAGCAGAAGTCGAAGGACCCATCGTAGGTGGTGGAACTCCATGTATACGAACATAATCGTAATACATTTGATATTGCATTGGCGTCATCATTTGCTCAACTCGCAGTGGTGCTGGTGTTTGCTCGACAGGAGTTGTAGGAACACGAATAGTGCGACCTCAAGGTTTACGAGGAGCAGGAGAAGGAGGAGGACTCGGAGGACCATGAGAAGCGCGTCCTCTCCCTCGACCTCGAGTACGAGCTGGAGGTGCCATAAGGACTATCAATAAAAAAAAAAATCAAAACCCATATCAATGAAATAATATTTCATCAATACAACGAGATGAAAGAAATTGGCTATACGAACGAAGAAAGGAAATGAATAAGACCAGGCTCTGATACCACCGAAACTGTCACGCCCCGACCCGCGTCGAAGGCGCGACAGCCGCCGCGTTTCTCAATAAACGCAAGGTTTGATATCAACTGACAGACATGAAATCAAAGCGCACGAAAGAACGGTACTCGATAAAGGAAAATACATATAGATGTCAAAGGATGTTTTACAATACAAAGTGTCTCGATACATCGGTCAACGAAGGAATAATATACAACAAAACCTCCTTCCAAAATATTCCCGCCAATGGATCCAATATGAAAACATGGTACTGTACCCAAAATGGTAGAAACAGCAGCGGAAATGACTATCGAGAATGGCAAACCTCCGAACAAAAGAGATATCAACAACCTGGATAGAAAGAAGTATATATATATATATGGGGTGAGCAAACCACTAGCTCAGTGAGGAGATAATACAGACACACTTTCTCGTCACAGAAGGCGTGCCCTCAACGATGAACACCAACACAACCATCCAAATCCCAACAACGTCACAAAGATATCAAAGGAAATCAAATAATACATATAGACGCGTGGGTAGCCATATCCTCCCTCGAACTGAGCTCCCCGTCGAGAGTCAGATGAGTCCGTCACCGTACTCTAGACAGTGTACCGTGAACTACCATATCTATCATGTATGATATGCATGTCCCACACCGGTGACGTTGGCTGAGCCTCGTACTAGACTTTGTTACCTTCCCAACTATCACCCTCCACTAATAATCAATACGTGGCAAACGGATAGGTGACTCGTTGGGCCTCACTCACCCGGGTTTGCCAAACCACAGGCTACTACTCGATATGCCACTCTCACTCACCCGAACGTGGCCATTCGGGTTACTACATCTCGGAACCGAGCATATGCAACATCAACAAATCATCGGCATCACAGCCATAACTCCACAAATCAAATAAAAAACGTGGAATAGAAACATGCCATCACGTCACATATCCCTAAAATCATGAACGTAATTCACCAAAGCACATAGACGTTTCAAATACTTATTAGTACCATTCACGAAACAACATAAAACCCCAAGTTCGCATCAACATAAGGATATGAACATCCTACAGCCGACAAGGCCTGCTAATGCATAATCCAACAATAACAATTAATCTAATAAAAACGACATAAAATAACCCATCGCGAGGTTCATACGTCCCGTGAAGGGAATGTGTCCCCGTACTATCAACTCACAGTAAAGTCCTAGCTTTCGCCGACGTCTGAAGCTGCCCTCAAGTCCCTTGCCAAAGTTCCTTCGCCTAAATAAGAAGATAGCCATGAGTAATTTCAGAATAATCTAACTATATGCTGAAAATTTCCTGTTTTGCGGCAGAAGCTTCAAAATTCCATAACAAATCATAGAATGCTCGGATTGAGCTGTTTCTAGTGGCTATAGAAAGACAAGGATCTAAGCTTTCAAGAATGATTAATTTCAAAACCATTGGAACAGTATATGCAGGGTAAATCTGAACAACACGGAAGTACCAGAAACAGGATTTTTCGGTCTAGACGCCAAACATTCAAAAATTCGTAACAGATCGTAGAAGTATCGGAATGGGCTGATTCAAGTGGCTATGAAAAGCCTGAGAATTAGCTTTCTAACGAAATCGGGTTTAAAGAATTCGGAGCAATATAACTATTTCAAAATCATAAAAAACTGAGATGGCGCACAGATTCGGTTGAAATCACAGCTGAACATTCAAAAATTCACTAAAAATCGTATAAGTGTCGGATTTAGATGCTTCAAGTGGCTCTGGAAACCTGAGGAAAGTTCATAGGATTCGGCGAACATTAGCTAGGTCAAAATCGTGAATTACAGAAGCTGCACACTGAGGAAATTTCTGAGAAAAGGAACTTGATGGTGATTAGCTAACAAGAACTTACCTTATCTTAATTATACTTGGATCAAACAAGGGCTGCACCAAATGAAGCTTCGCACCCCCTTCTTCCTCTTTTCTTTTCTTTTTTCTTTCCACGTTGCTTAGGATTGAAGAAGCTTAGGAATCAAGAAAGAACATAGATAAAGATGAGTTATAAGATAATTATATAGGCTATTGGGCTAAGTTTAATGTTAATGGGCAAAAACTTATTTAGTTTAGGTGTTATAGCAACATAATCATTTAGTCGGACTTATGCTTTTCATTCATCCATCATAATATCTTCAGATCATTTTCTCACGATATTTATTCGTATTATATCCGATGGACTGAACGTGGTGAATGCTTTACCGAAGTAATTGCGTAAATTACTAGCAAGTATAAAATCGAGAGTGATAAATCAAAGTTTGCCAAATTCAATATATTGATATCATAAAAATAAAATTATCATTAAAATATTAAAAGGAAAAATTATAATTAATCTTCTTTTATATCTTCTTTTGTAAAAGTTCTAATGAAAAACGATATCCACATCCAAATAACTGTCGCCGTAATAATAATCATAAGTAATAGATCAAACATCGGATAAAGCGTCATCCTTCAAAATAAAATATATTTCAGTAATTATAATATTAAAGAAAAATTATAATTAATAATTATATTTTAAAAACATTGGTAAAAATATTATCCACATAGCCGTAAGGATCACCGTAAATAAAGTAAGCAACAGAAGATCCATCTTTGTATAAAACGACATGATTCTATAAGATGAATAAGAACATAATAATCAGATAACATATAAATCAATGATAAAATATATGTATAGTTTCATAAAATGCGTTCTTTATTATTTCATAATTATTATCCAAGCTCGGGTAAGATTGTGGTAATAAAATTTGTCCATTGTCCAAAATCTGTTCGATCCAATAATAACTTCAAAATTGCTCAATAAATAAATTAATAATATGCCGCTACTGAGGTGGGGATAACCACAAGACCTCGTGGGCTTTTGGTGTTGTGTACGTGAATATATAAAAAAAAATCGTAAATAAAAATTCCACACACAACCACGGGGTATGGAAATATGGACCTCTCGTCACTTATAGTGAACGATATTCCGCGAAACCACTTGGGTATTGGCGTTTAGTTATAGAACTTTTAAAATATACTTTTATAATATATATTTTTAAATTAATCACAATTAATATATGATTAGTATAAATTAAATATTAAATTACCGTACCTCGACTAAACTCGTACGAGATCTTCGACGGAGGTTGATCTTGACGACGGAGAGCGTTCGTGCTGATAACGTGTTATAAAAATATTAATTTTGATTAATATTATATTAAGATTATTTTATTATAATTATACTTATATTAAGATTATAATGATAATATAGCTTATAATAATAAAGAGAGAGAGATTAGAGAGAGATTAAGTATTCAATACTTGGTGTGATTTACAATGAACTCTAATCACCTATTTATACTACTAATAATTCACTATTACAACTAATCACATTAATTACAATTATACACCTCACACTAAAATACAAACTCTTCAATTAAACACATCATCTTATCATCTTATCATCATTTAATATGATACTTTCAAATCCATCAATAATCCAAAAACATCCACATCTTAATTATTTAATCATCTATAATTAACTTATTTCATAATAAATTAGTAATAGTTTTCATTTCTTTTTCTTATAGGTATTTTGATAGATTATTCATTGAGTGGCATATATTTTCAAATATATAGTCAACAGATATACTAAAACCTGCATATTGTTATAAAAATTTGAATTGTGATTAATATTATATTAATATTATTTTATTATATTTATACTTATATTAAGATTATTATGATAATGTACCTTATAATATTAAAGAGAGATTATAGAGAGATTAAGTATATCAATACTTGGTAATTTACAATGAACTCCAATCACCTACTTATACTACTAATAATTCACTATTACAACTAATCACATTAATTACAATTATACAACTCACACTAAAATGCAAACTTTTCAATTAAACACCCCATCTCATTATCTTATCATCATTTAATACAATACTTTCAAATAATCAATAACTAATATTATTATTTAAAACATCCACATTATTTAATTATTTCATAATACTCTCCCTTAGATGTTTTCAAAGAATATGCCTCGTTAAAACCTTACTAGGAAAAACTCAGTGGGATAAAAACTCAGTGAAGGAAAAAGAGTACATAATTTCTTTGAATACACTTAACAGTCGCGAATCACTTTCGACTTCATTTGCACGAACGCTTGACACACACGCGAAACCGCGACCCCAACGTCCTCCAATCATCTCCGACCGCCGGCGACCCCCCTTTCAAAAATCAGAATCCATCGGTTATATAGCATTGTTACTTCTTAAAAAGAATGCTCAATCTCACGAGGCTTTCGAACGCTAAGTTCTTGAAAAGGTACCTTTCTTCTTATCGTTCTTTTTATTGGTCGACCACGATTGCATTTCAGTTCTATTACAGTCTTTTTTAACTCCATAGATACATAGCTTCTAATAATTTATCTATATATGTTTGTATGGTTCTGTAGTTTCATCAACTGAGGACTTCCTTAATAGAGTTAAGACTTGGAAGAAAGAGATTACAATAAAGAAGGTAGAACCGAAGAGAGATGGCTCGATTTCAACTTTTTACATCACGTGTTTTTTATGATTTATTTTTCTTGAAAAGCCTAAACATACTAAATATTGCCTTTGTTCTTTCTGCCGCAGGAGGCTGCAAAGAGGTGGGTGGTGAACAATGGGTTAAAAGAGAAATATAATCCAAAATGAAAAAGTGGAAATTTTACAGTTGCTTACTGATCTTGTTCTTTGGCTATGTCAGATGATGGCAAAGGCGGAGCAGAATATAAGCTCATGTCGGGTGAGCCTAACAATGGTGTTGTGTCGGAAGCTAAAGCCATAGAAGAATCGAAGGTGACAATTTTTTTTACTAATATTTATAGTATTTTGCGAACACAACCCAGTTTTCCTTTATTTAGTTTGAACTATTTGATCAATGTCATAGATATTTGAAGACGTCGCTTATGACAAGCAAATGATTAAAGAACTACGAGAATTATGGGCCGAGTACTTTAAAGAAGTTTGTATAGTGACGTAAGTTAGAATATGTACTTTTAAATAGTTCAACTGGTGAATTGTTGAATTATTTGATTGAAATAGTTAATGAAATTAATTTGATTAAATTGTTGGATTGATCATTGGATAGAATTGTTGGGTCGAAAGTATATTGAAGGTTTATTGGGATATAGAAAAAATATATATATATATATATAAAATAAAAAAATACAAGAATAAGCAACGGTTGTTCATTGGATAACTATGTTGTGTTGTTGCAAAACAGGTTTTTGGGTTTTTTAAAAATTTTGGAATGATAATGGAGGTTCTGCGAACGTTTTCTACATTGATAGTTTCTATTTCTAACTTATGCTATCAATCATTAACATGAGGGTTTTGAGGCTAAGAAGGCAGCTAATCCATCTCTTTTCTATATATATATACTAGTTTTTTGGCCGTGCAATGCACGGGTATTAAAATATGTATAAATAACCTAAGTTAATAATATTTTATAATCATAAACATGTAATATTATAATAGTTGTTGATTTTTTAAGATATACGAACGGAATTTTGTATACGTTGAAGATTTTTTATAATATAAAACATATTGAAGTTTTTCAAGCTCATCAAACCCAAATATTTCTTGAGTGCTCTGACATCCTTGATTAGATGAGAGTTGAATCATTTGCCGATTCACCATTGATGCATGCTTCCTCACACAATCTGAAGCTCAAGCAATACATTGTCTGCATTGACAATAAGCCTTGTGATTAAGAAAAAGTTTGTAAGAATTTCAGGTTTTGATGTAAGAGCTTAATGGGACACTTTTACCTATTTCATTCTTGTTTGGGGTAACATCTATTAACTATAAAATATCGGGTCTTGTATCTGAGCCCCTACTGCAGTATCTGCTTCCTGGAAAAAAATCACAGACAGATTTAGTTTTGGCAAGTTTAGTAAGAATGTAGTTTTCACTGTAAAAGTTGTTCTATTAATTTTAACAAACAAAGAAACTTACTCATAATATTAAATTATTTGATTTGAGGTATTTTACCGATAATTTGAAATATACATCAACTTCAAATAAGATATTCTAACATTTTTATCATCATAAAGCAAAAATAAGTCCCGGAAATAAAATATTTAACATTTAGGTTGTCTTTTTACGGTGGATAAATTAGAATGATTATTTGCACTCGATATGTTAGTTCTTTCATGATGAATGAAATTCTTCTCAATGCCAGTTTAACTAACAGGACCTACGAAAATCATTGTACAATTAAAAATTATGCGTTAACTCAATAGACAAATCTTCCAGCAAGAGACACTATCTTTTATGCGAATGTCTTCGAAAAGTATGTGTTTCTCCATTTTCAGATGTCTTAGCTATATCAGAATCCACAAAACAATCACTTATGGGCTCTTTCACAATCAAAGAAATAATTCTCGAGCATTTAAATTATACGCACGGAACATGCATATGCAAGCAAACATAGTCACAGAAACAAAAAATAATAATAATAATAATAAAAAAGCAATAGATAGAAATTAGAAACTTGAATTGTTATATGCTGAAGTTAATAAGTCTCCTCCAAATTTGAATAATTAGGTGAACACGTAACTCTTGCCCAAAGGCACTCTCCTTAAGTAACTCTGATTTGCAATGCTTCACTAAAAGATTAATGCAATGAAATTCAATATATCACAATATATAATTTCGAAATTAATAAGACATATACCTTAAACTTCTTCTGCTCATTCAATGGAGGAGCGCTTGCATAGTTTATCAAAAAAATGAGGAAAAAAGAAAGAAAATGACCATAGAGGATTAAACATAATGTGCCATCCAATCGTTTGATGGTAAAAAAAGAATAAAGTGATGATTAAAACGCAGAAGTGCAATTCTTGCATAAAAAAAAAATGAAAGACCTAACAATTTTCGCATTCCTCTTCATCATCGATGTCCACCGAAGCTTTCTTGTCAAAAAATTAGATCATGCGTTATGGTGTCTCTTAACACCTCGTCCACCACCGCTGCCACCGTAATCTTCATCGTCGTCGTCCTCTTCTTCGTCATCATCTTCCTCGGCGTAGTCGTCAATAAACTATGATCTGCTCTTCCGTTTTGATTTTCCTCTATCGTAATAATCCTCATCTCTTTCTTCACCGTCAGAACCATAACACAAATGAAGAAATAGGAAAAACAGGGATGGTAGTCCACGATCACCAAATTAGACAAATCATGATTCTATAATTGAATCAATTACATACGGGTCTCAAATGAAAAAAAAACAAAAAAGGGATATTATGTTTAACTCCCATAGAGAAACTGACAGTGGTGGGTGGTTATTACTAATTATTTTATTATTTAATTAAAAAAACAATAGATTACATTGACACGTGGCGCAATTACACCAAAACTACATTTAAATGTATATAGAAGATATATATATATATATATATTATATATGCAGAAAAAATGTCCAACTTTACTACTTATTTCGGGATTTGATTTAGCCTGAACTTAATCAGAGTGAAGTGATTACAGCGTGATTTTGTTGGGATACCTCTTGAAATAAAAAAAGGTTTAAAACTCGTGGTGATTGAAATCGAATTTTATATCAAGTTTACACAATCACATGTATGCAGAAAAAAAAAACTCAAACTTTGGCGCTCAAACTTTTTAATCGATGTGGAACAACATACATCATAAATGTTGGCCTACACATACATCATACTGAAAAAAAATTTGTAATTTGGCCTAGTCAATCTCTCCATTTTTAATCGATGTGGAACACATGTGTGTTATCCACTTTAACAATATGTCATAGCATAAAATAGGTTAACATCGATTAGATGATCATGTATACACATAGGAAACAATCGAATTATTGAAGTCGTCAAAGTTATTATTACATCGCAATTAATAAGTTATTCCTATCATCATCATGACGTGCGAAAATTGTTCTCCTTGCTGTTAAAATTCTTATAAGTACGTTTTCGTTATTTTAGTTTAGTATACTTCCCACTTAAAAAAAAATCCGTTTTGATTTGATCATCTGATTATATATTATATGTACTGTTTGCACGATTATTGCAACTATCTTATTGTTAAGGAATAACGCGTATGGTTATAGAATTCGACACGTGCGCTAGTACACCAATCACGTGCCTCTTTTCTTCAAGTGGATCATTCATTTCATTATATTTCTTCTCATTTAATAAGTTCGTTTGGAGGTAGCTGAGACCATCAGATAGTTCACTTTCAATACAGTACAGCCACAGACAGACAAGCCAGTCTATTAATGATATGATCAAACGTTAATCCAATTATAATTGTGTTAATCAATTGCATACACTTAAGAAACAAACTAGAAATTTTCTTACATCATCGTTAAGAATGTTATTCTACTATAAATAGGCCTCATTAGTTATAGATGCAATACCAATAACTGATAGGTATACTTCTTCTACTTCAGTAGTTAACTGCAAGAAAAGATGGCATCTGTGCTGAGTATTCCAGACCTGCGTGACCTTAAGATCACATTTCAAGAGTCAACCTTAGTATCCCCTTCGAAAGAAACTGAGAAGAGATCGTTCTTTCTTGCCCCCGTCGATCAGATTCTCAACTACAATATCCCGACAGCCCATTTCTTCAAAGCCAACCCCGACTTTCCGCCGGAAACTGTGGCCAGGCGGCTCAAGTCAGCCTTGGGAAGAGTGCTGGTGGAGTATGACTTCATGGCTGGTAGATTCAAGATGAACCATGACGTCGGCCGCCTGGAGATCCAATGCAATCGGGCCGGCGCGGGCTTCGTGGTGGCTTCTTCCGAGTATTCGCTCGAGGGTTTAGGGGACTTGGTTTCTCCCAACGTAGGATTTCGGCAGCTCGCTGTCCAAACGCTGGACAATCTCGGACCAGGCCAGGACCAGCCTTTATGTGTTTTCCAGGTCAGATTTTTGCATACATAAATGATATATTTTCAACCCTATATAGCTCATGTCGGGATAGAATTACATATATATATATATATATATATATTTTTCCCTCTCAAATAACCTAATTTTGATCAAGGAATATATAGTTTGTATATTTAACGGTCCGCCAAGTTCAAATTTTTCTTTCTTTTTCGTTAACTATATATAAAAAGGTAACATCGTTCAACTGCGGCGGGTTCGCAATCGGCGTGTGCACGAACCACGTTCTGTTCGACGGGATAAGCGCGGTGGCATTCATCGAGAACCTCGCGAGCCAAGCGTTCGACGACGGTAGACCCTTGGCCGCCGTCCCCTTCCACGACCGCCGCCTCCTGGCCGCAAGAACTCCGCCGCACGTCGATTTCGACCACCCTGAGTTTTTCAAGCCCGAGCGCCTCCCTTGGTCGGGCGTTCCTGTCTTCGACTGCGTGAACGAAGAGCTCGATTACAAGGTCTTCAAGCTGACCTCAAAGGCCATCGGCTTTTTAAAAGGCAAGGCCTGCAAGAACTCGAATTCTACTACAAGGGTTTCGAGCTTCAGCGTAGTGACAACCCTAATTTGGCGGTGCAAGGCCATGTCGTTGATGAGCGACAGTAACGATAAATATGGCGACGAATATACTTCCATGTTTCTCAATGTGGTGGACATAAGGCAAAGAATAGACCCGCCGCTGCCACCTTCGTACTGCGGCAATGGCCTGCTCGTCTCTTATACTGCGGCCAAACGGGGAGTCATTAGGCTAGAGGAGAACTGGCCCGGGCTCGTGGAGATGGTCTCTAAAGCGCCCGCGAGAGTGAACAACGAGTACGTTAGGTCTGCAATGGATTATCTGGAGATCAACAGAGGGCTTCCCTATGGGGAGTACATGGTGAGTTCGTGGCTCAGAATGAGGTTCGACCAGGTGGGCTATCCATGGGGAAAGCCCGTGCACAGCGGGCCCGTGGTCAGCCACCGAAAGGACATTTGCTGGGTTTTCGCCGATGCCGACGGTGCGGTCGATGCTTTGGTCTCATTGCCACCCGAGCAGATGGAGAGATTCGAGTCGAGCTTCCGTGAGTTCTTTCGTGACATGTGAAGACGAACGCGCCTAACGTGTTTGTATACGTATGTTGTATGAATAAGAACGTAGATGGCTATTCACGTTTGTAAGAAAATGTATGATCAATCAATGTTTTCATTGTTGGCTTTGCTTTATTTTATCACCGTGGCGTTAGGTGAAAAACTATGCAGACATTTGTTAAGATTCACTTGAGTTCACAGTTACAGTCTAAGATGTTGTCATAGTGACCGATGTTTTGAATCATACAATAAAAGGCAGTCCCACATTGGGCAAGGCAGTTGAGTTGGAAAGTGATATTATTACTCCATGGTGGAGGTGACTAATTTGAATCCCATTGGTGACCCTATTATCGTTATCTTTGTGGATTGGGAACGAAAAATATGGACTAAGAGAATTAGTCCTGCCAGAAGTCGGTTGTTGTCACGTAGCTGATGGTGAGGTATGAAAGTTAGATCGTACTAAATCGGAGTGTGAGAACTACGTCACTACAGTAGTGCTATAAGGATACCTCATGTCAGGGTGAAAAAGGCAAGTGTTGTAAATCAAGTATATAAATTTAAAATAAGATACATTCCCTTCAAACTTTAAGCTTTTAGGTGAACTGATCATTCAACATGGTATACATCAAGCAATCAACATTGCAGATCAAAACCTTTTTCTTGTTTTTACGCTTCCCATCAACATTCCATGGGGTTTGTCTTTAGGTCCACACAAAGAAACCAAAGCCCTCTCCTCAATATTACAAGACTTGCTTCAAAACAATGGTTATGGTCCTGCACCTTGGCCTATTTCTGCTAGTCCAAAAAAAAAAAATTAGTTTTATGTGAAATGATCGTTTAACATGGTATTAGAAATCATGCCTAAAGGTTATGTGTATAAATCCTCACGACCACCCATTATATAAAAATTACACATATGTGGCTTGATAAAAAAGGAATCAGTTAAGAGGTAAAGAATCGAGTTAAAAGTAAAATATATTAAATTTAAAATATGATACACTTCTTTGAAGTTTGAACTTTTAGGTAAAGTGGATTCAACAAGAAAGGTTCTCACAAATCACAACGAATTTTATATCAACTAAGAATTCAATCATTTACAAATATCCTCAAAACGTGTTTTGAAGGTCGGTTAAAAATATAAAGCAAGATAACCTATGACGTAGCGCTAACTATATATTGCTGAAATATATTTATGTTTTAATAAATATTATAACTGAGATAAAAAAAAATACCAAATGCATGTTATAACTTGTCATAGCGGTATTATATTTGAACTATTAGGAAATATTAATAAATATTAAAATAAAGATGTGGATGTATATTATTTAGAATGGTGGTTAAGTAAAAGGATTGGTTGTTAAGTTAAGAATGGAGGTTGAGAAAGTTAGATTTGATTATTTTATTAATTGGAATGGTAGATGTGATTTTTGTGTGGTTGATGTAATATTTTATTTTGTGGATGTAATTTGAGAGATTTGTGTATAAATAGGTGATTTGGGATGTGTAAAAATAGATTGAAAGTATTGAATAAAAGAAGTTGTTTATCTCTCTAGTTATCTCTCTAATATTTATATAATCGTCGTTAGTAAAATACTTAATAGTTATAATATTTTATAACACGTTATCAGCACGAGCGCTCTCCGTCGTCAATTTCAACCTCCGTCGAAGATCTTATACGGGTTTAGTTGAGGTTCGATAATTTTTATTTAATATCTATATTAATCGTACCAAATTTTGTTTAAGTTAATATATATATATAGCGTATAACTAAACGCCTTAGCCAGAGTGGTTTCGCGGAATATCGTTCATTATAAGTAGCGAGAGGTCCAGATTTCGATTCCCGGTGGTGGCGTGTGGAAATTTTTTTTACGAGATTTACGAAAAAAAAAAATATTAAACTAATTTTTATTTATAGTATTATATATATTTCATAATATATTATTTTTCTAAATTAATATATTACGACTTTTGATTTTATAGAAACATGTCATTTTATACAAAAATGGATCTCCTTATTCTTACTCTATTTACGGTGATCCTTATCGCTATGTGGATAGTATTTTTAACAATGTTTTTAAAATATAATTATTAATTGTAATATTTCTTTAATATTATAATTACTTAAATATATTTTATTTCGAAGGATGACGCTTTGTCCGATGTTTGATCTATTGCTTATGATTATTATTACGACGACACTTATCTGAATGTGGATATCATTTTTCATAAGAACTTTTTCAAAAGAAGATATCAAAGAAGATTAATTATAAGTTTTTTTTTTTCCCTAATATGTTTTAATATTTTAATTGTTATAACATGTTTTTATATTTTATGATATTAATATTTGGATAAAGAAAAACTAAAATTTGTGGCTCTCGAGATTTTTGATACACTGGCTTGAGAATTATTCATATATATGAGTCGTCATGTTTTATCCATACGACCAAATGCCGTGAAAAAGAAGAAGCGAAAAATATTATGATATATTTTGAAAATCAAGAGAAAGGCATAAATTTCGACCGAATGATCATGTTGCATTCTCTGAAGTGAATGCATTCGCAAATAATAAAAGTGGTCGTGAAAATTATATTTACTGTGGTTATTATTTCCCCCGAAGTGGAAAATTAATGAGTCAACGGAAAAATATTTAGCAATATAAAGATCATTATAATATTATCGTTGATTATTATTCGCACCAGAAGATCCCGTTGATCTTTCTAAAGAGCAATTAAAAGTGAAGTGGCGTTGAAATTAAATTTTGGTCATGTTTGTAATATTACAGAAAATTGGTGCCGGATCTGATAAAATACTCAGTCGGATATTGTAAATTTTCGTAAAGATCCGAATAAATAAAATTGATTCCAACGAACTGATATTTTATTTACGCGTTATTTATATTTTCTGTTTATTGTTATTTATATATATTTTATTTACGCGTTATTTATATTTTCTGTTTATTGTGTTATATATATATAATTTTATTATTTTGTTTTATTCATCAATAATATTATTTTATATTTATTTATTAAGGATATTGATACAATGGATACGAGTATGTGCAATGGGGAGTTATGTCTTGCAGATTGTGCAACGACTAATACGATTCTAAGAAATAAGAAATATTTCTCCCATCTTGAAATGAAAGAAACAAGTGTTATCACTATATCGGGTAGCACAAATATAATTGAAGGCTCCGGAAGAGCTAATGTTTTATTACCCAGAGGAACGAGGCTGATAATTAAAAATGCCTTATATTCTCCGAAGTCTCAAAGAAATTTATTGAGCTTTAAAACTATTCGACATAATGGTTATCACGTGGAGACTGGA
This sequence comes from Lindernia subracemosa, assembly GCA_028392965.1. NCBI lineage: Eukaryota > Viridiplantae > Streptophyta > Magnoliopsida > Lamiales > Linderniaceae > Vandellia > Vandellia subracemosa. The sequence goes on from JAQPCC010000031.1 coordinate 684,971, forward strand.
GAAAAAGAAAATATTGAATATTTGCACATAACAAAAGTGGCTCCGAATGATGAAAGAGTTGATGAAATATTACCTTCTTTTGATTTTGGGTTGTATTACACCTATATTAAAACAATTGAATCACATGCTATCGTAAACCAGAAGTTTACTGATGATAATATATTTGTTGTTTGGCATGACCGGTTGGGCCATCCCGGTTCAGTTATGATGCGAAAAATAATTCAAAATTCACGTGGGCACGTATTGAGGAACCAGAAGATTCTTCAATCTAATGAATTATCATGTGCTGCTTGCTCTAAAGGGAAGTAAATTATTTGGTCATCACCAATAAAAATAAAGAATGAATCCATAAGATTTTGGAGAGTATACATGGTAATATTTGTGGACCGATACACCCATCATGTTGACCATTTAGATATTTCATGATATTGATTGATGCATCGACTAAGTGGTTCCACATATGTTTGTTGCTCAATTGATTCGATTACGAGCATATTTTCCAAATTATCCAATAAAGAAAACACGCCTTGATAATGCTGGTGAATTTACTTCCAAGACATTTAATGATTATTGTATGTGTATTGGAATTGATATTGAGCATCCAGTGCCACATGTTCGTACGCAAAATGGTCTGGCAGAATCATTGACCAAACGATTACAGTTAATTGCAAGACCATTATTAATAACTTCCCACGTCCGGTTGGGGACATGCTATATTACATGCAGCGACACTAATTCGCATCGGACCAACAAGTTATAATGATATCTCCCCGATACAAATGGTTTATGGTCAGGAACCAGATATTTCCCATCTAAGAATATTTGAATGTGCAGTATATGTTCCAATTGCTCCACCACAACGAGCTAAGATGGGACCTTAAAGGAGGTTGTGAATACATGTCGGATTTGAATCTCCATCGATAATAAAATATTTAGAACCTTTAACAGAGATTTGATTACGGCTAGATTTGCCGACTGTCATTTCGATGAATCGAATTTTCCGACATTAGGGGGAGAAAAGAAACAGGTGGAGAAAAATATTAGTTGGAATGAATTATCGCTAAATCATTATGATCCTCGAACGAAAGAATGTAAACTTGAAGTTCAAAAGATAATTCATTTACAAAGTTTAGCGAATCAACTGCCAGATAGTTTTACTGACCTTAAAAGAGTGACTAAGTCACATATACCAGCTGTTAATGATCCTGTAAAAATTGATGTTCCTCCAGAACATATAAGGATCGAGCCTAAGCCACAATTAAAGTGTGGTAGGCCCTCGGGTTCCAAAGATAAAAATCCTCGAAAAAGAAAAGGAGCAAACACTAAGAATGGTCCATTCGAGGATTTATCGACTCCCGAAGAGTCAACGGCATAAATGATTATGAAAATGAAACTCAAGTACCTGAAAATATTGAAAATAATAAAAATGAAGATTTCTCGATAAATTATGCCCAAAATGGAATTAGAAGGAACCAAGACAAAGTCAACGTTTACGATAAATTCTCATTTAACTACATGAAATGAATGAGATAAAAGAGAATGAGGATCATGAACCAAGGTCTGTACAAGAATGCAGACAGAGAAATGATTGGCCAAAAATGGGAAGATGCAATCGAGGCAGAATTAAAATCACTTGAGAAACGAAAAGTTTTTGGACCTGTAGTCCGCATACCAGAAAATGTAAAGCCACTTGGATATAAATGGGTTTTCATCAGAAAGAGAAATGAAAATGGTGAAATCGTGAGATATAAAGCACGGCTTGTTGCACATGGCTTTTCACAACGACCTGGTATTGATTTGAGGAGACATATTCTCCTGTGGTGGATGCAACCACTTTTCGTTATACAATTAGTCTGGCAGTACGTGAAGGACTCGATATGCATCTTATGGATGTTGTCACTGCTTATTTATTTGGATCACTTGACAGTGACATATATATGAGACTTCCCGAGGAATTTCAGTTGCCTGAAAATTCAGGGTCCCGAAATGAGTATTAAATCAAGTTAAATAAATCGTTTTTTGGATTAAAGCAATCTGGGCGTATGTGGTATAATCACCTAAGTGAATATTTATCGAAAGAGGGGTATAAAAATGATCAAACTTGCCCGTGCATATTTATGAAAAGGTCTGGAAATGAATTTGTTATCATTGCAGTTTATGTTGATGATATCAACATAATAGGAACTCCTGAAGAGTTATCAAATGTTGTTAACTGTTTGAAAAAGGAGTTTGAAATGAAAGATCTTTAGACGTGAATAAAGATCCATTTAGACCTCGTGAAAGTGATGAGGAGCTACTTGATCCTGAAGTACTATATCTCAGTGCTATGGGAGCACTAATGTATCTTACGAGTCATACGCGACCTGATATTGCGTTCGCTGTAAATTTATTGGCGAGATATAGTTCCTCACCGACTCGTAGACATTGGAACGGAGTTAAACGAATATTTCGATACCTTCAAGGAACAACAATTATGGGTTTGTTCTATTCAAATGAATCGAAAACAAATTTAATTGAGTATGCAGATGCTGGATTTCTATCTGACCCACATAATGCTCGATCGCAAACTGGTTATTTATTTACAAATGGCGGACCTGTTATTTCATGGCGTTCAGTTAAACAAAGTTTAACCGCCACGTCATCTAATCATGCAGAAATTTTGGCTATTCATGAAGCTAGTCAAGAATGTGTTTAATTGCGATCAATAATTCAGCATATACAACAAACTTGTGGGCTATTATCTGAGAAACTACTTCCAACAATTTTATATGAAGATAATGCGACATGTATTGCCCAATTAAAGGAATGATATATTAAAGAGGATAGAACAAAACACATTTCACCGAAATTTTTCTTTACACATGATTTGGAGAAAAATGGTGATATTAATGTACAACAAGTGCGATCAAGCGAAAATCTTGCAAATTTATTTACAAAAGCACTTCCTCCTATTATTTTTAGAAAATTGGTATATTCAATTGGAGATCTGGAGTGATATTATCATCAGGGGGAGTAAATACGCGTTGCACTCTTTTTTCCTTCACTGTGGTTTTTCCCATGAGGTTTTCCCGGTAAGGTTTTTAATGAGGCAAAGCGTATTAAGGGAATCATGTATTCTTTTTCCTTAATTAGGTTTTTATCCCACTAGGTTTTTCCTACTAAGGTTTTAACGAGGCATATTCCTTAATATACATCCAAGGGGGAGTATTATGAAATATTAATAAATATTAAAATAAAGATGTGGATGTATATTATTTAGAATGGTGGTTAAGTAAAAGGATTGGTTGTTAAGTTAAGAATGGAGGTTGAGAAAGTTAGATTTGATTATTTTATTAATTGGAATGGTAGATGTGATTTTTGTGTGGTTGATGTAATATTTTATTTTGTGGATGTAATTTGAGAGATTTGTGTATAAATAGGTGATTTGGAATGTGTAAAAATAGATTGAAAGTATTGAATAAAAGAAGTTGTCTATCTCTCTAGTTATCTCTCTAATATTTATATAATCGTCGTTAGTAAAATACTTAATAGTTATAATATTTTATAACACGTTATCAGCACGAGCGCTCTCCGTCGTCAATTTCAACCTCCGTCGAAGATCTTATACGGGTTTAGTTGAGGTTCGATAATTTTTATTTTATATCTATACTAATCGTACCAAATTTTGTTTAAGTTAATATATATATATATATATATATATATATATATATTATAAGCGTATAACTAAACGCCTTAGCCCGAGTGGTTTCTCGGAATATCGTTCATTATAAGTAACGAGAGGTCCAGATTTCGATTCCCGGTGGTGGCGTGTGGAAATTGTTTTTACGAGATTTACGAAAAAAAAATATTAAACTAATTTTTATTTATAGTATTATATATATTTCATAATATATTATTTTTCTAAATTAATATATTACGACTTTTGATTTTATAGAAACATGTCATTTTATACAAAAATGGATCTCCTTATTCTTACTCTATTTACGGTTATCCTTATCGCTATGTGGATAGTATTTTTAACAATGTTTTTAAAATATAATTATTAATTGTAATATTTCTTTAATATTATAATTACTTAAATATATTTTATTTTGAAGGATGACGCTTTGTCCGATGTTTGATCTATTGCTTATGATTATTATTACGGCGACACTTATCTGAATGTGGATATCATTTTTCATAAGAACTTTTTCAAAAGAAGATATCAAAGAAGATTAATTATAAGTTTTTTTTCCCTAATATGTTTTAATATTTTAATTGTTATAACATGTTTTTATATTTTATGATATTAATATTTGGATAAAGAAAAACTAAAATTTGTGGCTCTCGAGATTTTTGATACACTGGCTTGAGAATTATTCATATATATGAGTCGTCATGTTTTATCCATACGACCAAATGCCGTGAAAAAGAAGAAGCGAAAAATATTATGATATATTTTGAAAATCAAGAGAAAGGCATAAATTTCGACCGAATGATCATGTTGCATTCCCTGAAGTGAATGCATTCGCAAATAATAAAAGTGGTCGTGAAAATTATATTTACTGTGGTTATTATTTCCCCCGAAGTGGAAAATTAATGAGTCAACGGAAAAATATTTAGCAATATAAAGATCATTATAATATTATCGTTGATTATTATTCGCACCAGAAGATCCCGTTGATCTTTCTAAAGAGCAATTAAAAGTGAAGTGGCGTTGAAATTAAATTTTGCTCATGTTTGTAATATTACAGAAAATTGGTGCCGGATCTGATAAAATACTCAGTCGGATATTGTAAATTTTCGTAAAGATCCGAATAAAGAAAATTGATTCCAACGGACTGATATTTTATTTACGCGTTATTTATATTTTCTGTTTATTGTTATTTATATATATTTTATTTACGCGTTATTTATATTTTCTGTTTATTGTGTTATATATATATATATATATAATTTTATTATTTTATTTTATTCATCAATAATATTATTTTATATATATTTATTAAGGATATTTATACAATGGATACGAGTATGTGCAATGGGGAGTTATGTCTTGCAGATTGTGCAACGACTAATACGATTCTAAGAAATAAGAAATATTTCTCCCATCTTGAAATGAAAGAAACAAGTGTTATCACTATATCGGGTAGCACAAATATAATTGAAGGCTCCGGAAGAGCTAATGTTTTATTACCCAGAGGAACGAGGCTGATAATTAAAAATGCCTTATATTCTCCCAAGTCTCAAAGAAATTTATTGAGCTTTAAAACTATTCGATATAATGGTTATCACGTTGAGACTGGAGAAAAAGAAAATATTGAATATTTGCACATAACAAAAGTGGCTCCGAATGATGAAAGAGTTGTTGAAATATTACCTTCTTTTGATTTTGTGTTGTATTACACCTATATTAAAACAATTGAATCACATGCTATTGTAAACCAGAAGTTTACTGATGATAATATATTTGTTGTTTGGCATGACCGGTTGGGCCATCCCGGTTCAGTTATGATGCGAAAAATAATTCAAAATTCACGTGGGCACGTATTGAGGAACCAGAAGATTCTTCAATCTAATTAATTATCATGTGCTGCTTGCTCTAAAGGGAAGTTAATTATTCGGTCATCACCAATAAAAATAAAGAATGAATCCATAAGATTTTGGAGAGTATACATGGTAATATTTGTGGACCGATACACCCATCATGTTGACCATTTAGATATTTTATGATATTGATTGATGCATCGACTAAGTGGTTCCACATATGTTTGTTGCTCAATTGATTCGATTACGAGCATATTTTCCAAATTATCCAATAAAGAAAATACGCCTTGATAATGCTGGTGAATTTACTTCCAAGACATTTAATGATTATTGTATGTCTATTGGAATTGATATTGAGCATCCAGTGCCACATGTTCGTACGCAAAATGGTCTGGGAGAATCATTGACCAAACGATTACAGTTAATTGCAAGACCATTATTAATAACTTCCCTCGTCCGGTTGGGGACATGCTATATTACATGCAGCGACACTAATTCGCATCGGACCAACAAGTTATAATGATATCTCCCCGATACAAATGGTTTATGGTCAGGAACCAGATATTTCCCAGCTAAGAATATTTGAATGTGCAGTATATGTTCCAATTGCTCCACCACAACGAGCTAAGATGGGACCTTAAAGGAGGTTGTGAATACATGTCGGATTTGAATCTCCATCGATAATAAAATATTTAGAACCTTTAACAGAGATTTGTTTACGGCTAGATTTGCCGACTGTCATTTCGATGAATCGAATTTTCCGACATTAGGGGGAGAAAAGAAACAGGAGGAGAAAAATATTAGTTGGAATAAATTATCGCTAAATCATTATGATCCTCGAACGAAAGAATGTAGACTTGAAGTTCACAAGATAATTCATTTACAAAGTTTAGCGAATCAACTGCCAGATAGTTTTACTGACCTTGAAAGAGTGACTAAGTCACATATACCAGCTGTTAATGCTCCTGTAAAAATTGATGTTCCTGCAGAACATATAAGGATCGAGCCTAAGCCACAATTAAAGTGTGGTAGGCCCTCGGGTTCCAAAGATAAAAATCCTCGGAAAAAAAAAGGAGCAAACACTAAGAATGGTCCATTCGAGGATTTATCGACTCCCGAAGAGTCAACGGGCATAAATGATTATGAAAATGAAACTCAAGTACCTGAAAATATTGAAAATAATAAAAATGAAGAGATCTCGATAAACTATGCCCAAAATGGAATTAGAAGGAACCAAGACAAAGTCAACGTTTACGATAAATTCTCATTTAATGTATCGCTACATGAAATGAATGAGATAAAAGAGAATGAGGATCATGAACCAAGGTCTGTACAAGAATGCAGACAGAGAAATGATTGGTCAAAAATGGGAAGATGCAATCGAGGCAGAATTAAAATCACTTGAGAAACGAAAAGTTTTTGGACCTGTAGTCCGCATACCAGAAAATGTAAAGCCACTTGGATATAAATGGGTTTTCATCAGAAAGAGAAATGAAAATGGTGAAATCGTGAGATATAAAGCACGGCTTGTTGCACATGGCTTTACAACCGGTAACCGCCGGTTAAGGAACCGCCGGTAACCATAACCGGCAACCGTGGGTTGCCGGTTACGGCGCGGTTGGTCCTTCCGACCAACCGTTGACCGCCGGTTAGGCGGTTAACCCGCGGTCAGGAATAAAAAAAATTTAAAATATTTTTTTTTATAAGTTAACGGCTATAAAATAGCCGTTGTAACCGCCGGTTGGCGGTTAACCGTGGAACCGGCGGTTACAACGGCTAGAATTTTTAAATATATATTTATTCTATAGTTACCCACCCCCAAATCCAAAAAAACACAACTCTCAACTCAATCTCTCTCAATCTCTCTCAATCTCTCGCTCTCTCGTAGTCTCGCACTCGCTCTCACGACCCGATGCGAAATTTTTTCGACCGCCCGTCCCGAAAATTAAATACAACTCTAATTAAAACACAACACCCGTGACCGGTGACCCGTCCCGACCTACCACCCCACCGCCCACAGCCGCCCGCCCGGCCCTGCCACCGCCCGCCGCCCACCGCCGCCCGCCTCCGCCCGTCCGGCCCTGCCACCCCCCGCCGCCCACCGCCGCCCGCCTCCGCCTGCTCGGCCCTGCCACCGCCGCCCACTGCCGCCCGCCTCAGGCCGCCTGGCCCTGCCACCGCCCGCCACCGCCCGCCGCCCGCCGCCCGCCACCGCCCGCCGCCCGCCCAGCGCCGCCGCACTCGGTATCGTTTTTTGCCGTTTTTCATTTTTTTTATCTAACGTTATTTTTTCGTGCCCGTGTAGTATATTTTTAGACTAGATGGATCGTTGTGGTCGACGTGGTTCTCGAGGATCGAGGCGCAGCAAAGGGAAGCAAGTTGTTGGTAGTTCATCGCAAGATGACTAGCAAGAATATTCGGCGAACGAGATGTTGGACCTTGGCGCCATGCTCGGTGAGGACTTCAATGAGGACACGTCCGCTCCATCGCCGGGAGATAGCTCTCAAGCCGCGCTAAGATGTCACTGCTTATTTATTTGGATCACTTGACAGTGACATATATATGAGACTTCCCGAGGAATTTCAGTTGCCTGAAAATTCAGGGCCCCGAAATGAGTACTAAATCAAGTTAAATAAATCGTTTTTTGGATTAAAGCAATCTGGGCGTATGTGGTATAATCACCTAAGTGAATATTTATCGAAAGAGGGGTATAAAAATGATCAAACTTGCCCGTGCATATTTATGAAAAGGTCTGGAAATGAATTTGTTATCATTGCAGTTTATGTTGATGATATCAACATAATAGGAACTCCTAAAGAGTTATCAAATGTTGTTAACTGTTTGAAAAAGGAGTTTGAAATGAAAGATCTTTAGACGTGAATAAAGATCCATTTAGACCTCGTGAAAGTGATGAGGAGCTACTTGATCCTGAAGTACCATATCTTAGTGCTATTGGAGCACTAATGTATCTTACGAGTCATACGCGACCTGATATGGCGTTCGCTGTAAATTTATTGGCGAGATATAGTTCCTCACCGACTCGTAGACATTGGAACGGAGTTAAACGAATATTTCGATACCTTCAAGGAACAACTGATATGGGTTTGTTCTATTCAAATGAATCGAAAACAAATTTAATTGAGTATGTAGATGCTGGATTTCTATCTGACCCACATAATGCTCGATCGCAAACTGGTTATTTATTTACAAATGGCGGACCTGTTATTTCATGGCGGTCAGTTAAACAAAGTTTAACCGCCACGTCATCTAATCATGCAGAAATTTTGGCTATTCATGAAGCTAGTCAAGAATGTGTTTAATTGCGATCAATAATTCAGCATATACAACAAACTTGTGGGCTATTATCTGAGAAACTACTTCCAACAATTTTATATGAAGATAATGCGACATGTATTGCCCAATTAAAGGAATGATATATTAAAGGGGATAGAACAAAACACATTTCACCGAAATTTTTCTTTACACATGATTTGGAGAAAAATGGTGATATTAATGTACAACAAGTGCGATCAAGCGAAAATCTTGCAGATTTATTTACAGAAGCACTTCCTCCTATTATTTTTAGAAAATTGGTATATTCAATTGGAGATCTGGAGTGATATTATCATCAGGGGGAGTAAATACGCGTTGCACTCTTTTTTCCTTCACTGTGGTTTTTCCCATGAGGTTTTTCCAGTAAGGTTTTTAATGAGGCAAAGCGTATTAAGGGAATCATGTACTCTTTTTCCTTAATTAGGTTTTTATCGCACTAGGTTTTTCCTAGTAAGGTTTTAACGAGGCATATTCCTTAATATACATCCAAGGGGGAGTATTATGAAATATTAATAAATATTAAAATAAAGATGTGGATGTATATTATTTAGAATGGTGGTTAAGTAAAAGGATTGGTTGTTAAGTTAAGAATGGAGGTTGAGAAAGTTAGATTTGATTATTTTATTAATTGGAATGGTAGATGTGATTTTTGTGTGGTTGATGTAATATTTTATTTTGTGGATGTAATTTGAGAGATTTGTGTATAAATAGGTGATTTGGAATGTGTAAAAATAGATTGAAAGTATTGAATAAAAGAAGTTGTCTATCTCTCTAGTTATCTCTCTAATATTTATATAATCGTCGTTAGTAAAATACTTAATAGTTATAATATTTTATAACATGAACAATATAATTATTATTATGAATATTTTTATAAGTATACAGTTGGATGTCTGATACGTATGCCCTGCCTATAAATAGATTTCTTCTGGCCATTTGTAAGAGCACAGAAAATATAAAAGTTTCATATGTACATACACGTTTGTTATAACCATTCTTATCTACCTATTAATAATATTATAATATAAATTATTTTCAATATAATAACAAGATTTATATATAATAAAATAAATATTTTATAACAATTTTCATTATATATAGAACAAGGGGTGAAAATTGAGTCAAGTCGCCTTACGAACTCGATGAACTGGCTCAACTGAAGCTCATGATTATCAAGTTAAAATTAGTGATTGCCGAGCTAGAGTTTCGTCGTAACTGTTCAAAAACTCACAAGCCAGCTCAACGAATTTTTTTATTAATTTATTTAATATTTTTATTATTTTTAAATTTAAATTTAAAATTTTGCACTTTAAACTTGAACTCGACTCATTATATAACTATCGAATTAATCACTGTTAATTTACAAATTCGAGCCTAAATACTGAGCCGAACTGGTCTCATTTGCATCCCCATATAGAACAATACTAGATACTGTATCAAAGTTAAAATGGTCATTTTCATAACCATATCAAATTAATTTAGGAGTTACTATGAGCTGTTCTCCAATTATATATAATATAGATACTATATTCTTATATTAATGTATTCTCTTTCATTTTTGTTTCTTCTGAAAACAGTGATAAATATCTCTTATGACTGACTTATGTATAACCCTGTAATATAACTACTCTAATAACAGTTAATCTTCAACCTTGTGGGACATCTACGTTTTGATGTGAATTATTGGAAGATATTTATATTGTGTATATTATTAGTCAAGAAAGGTTATCCATCTACCAATGCATGACAGATACCTAAATCGCTTTCTTAATATTGTTACCATTCGATTGAAAATCTATATGTAAGTCTAATCTGACACTGTGCATAAATTCAAACCTTAATTCAAACCTTAAACGGTCGAATTTCAGCTCGATCGAATGCAGTATGGATCCTCAATCTGTTTGATTATCTAGCAGCAAATCCAGATGATAATCAAACAGTCTTCAGTGAAGAAATCGATCGAAGGATGATTGTGTGTGTGAGGTTTTCGCGCGCGTAAAGTGTAAACAAAATAGAGAGAGAGTTTCCAAAATAGATTTTTAATTAACCTCAAACTTTACGTGCGTAAAAATATTTCCAAAAACCTACCTAGAAGACATAGGGACCTAGACTATATATACCTTATTACATTTGGTATATATTTATATTTTGGTCCCTGGACTATCTAGTATTTACAAACTAACCAATTACAAGAGGAATTTAGTGATGAACACAATAAATATTCCTAACAATACTGTTGAGGAGTGATTTGAGGCATAGACACATAATCTTGTGCATTTCCATGCAGCTGAGGATGGTTTTGCTGCTGAGTCACTTGGCCATCAGGTGCTATTGATTGCGTTCCTATAGATCTTTGTGTTTCTTCATTCAAGACCACTGCAAAAACTTGACCATGTGACGACAACGGAACCATCATCAATACTTGTGATCTAATTGTCCCAAAACTTTCATTCAATCCCATTAGAAATTGCATCATCTTCAGTTGTGAACAGTAGTCTATATATTCCTTTGATGGATTTGCAGCCGGAGATGGTGCAAGTCTATCATATTCATCCCATAATTGCTTCAATCTCGAATAGTATTCAGTCACAGTATTTGTTCCTTGGCTGGTAGTGTTAATTTCTTTATACAAAGCAAACAACCTTGCTCCATTAACCTTGTCAAACCTTCCTTTTAAATCTCTCCAAACCATATTAGCTGAATCACAATACACCACTCCATGTATTAAATCTCTAGAAATTGATCTATGTATCCATGATCTTACCAGGGCATTGCATCTTCGCCATTGGTGATGTAGCGGCTGATCAACACTTGGAGGCTTACAAGTTCCATCGATGAATCCTATCTTATTCTTCGCCTCAAGCGCCACGATCATCTCGCGACTCCAGATTTTATAAACATGAATATTGAAGTATTTGAACGCTCTATTTTCTTTTTATGAATTAATTTTATAATATGCACAAATTAAAGACAAAAATAAAATAGAGATTGAATACACGATCCACAACAAAAAAAAAAAAGTTGAACACGCGATCGCAGAAAGATAGTGCACATTTTGAAAAAACTGCGACAACAATAATTAGCACTTGAACTTAATGTAGTATATAAATTAAATTAATAAATAATTTCATATATTTGGTTGTGGCCTTCGCCTAAAGTTACCATATGTCGGTTTATTCTTACCTACCCACTTGGGTATAACCCAAGTGGGTTGAGATCGTGACACGTTTCACACATTCCCAATCCAAGGTGTTGATCTCAACACCATCTTTTAGATGGAACACGTGTCACGATCTCAACCCACTTGGGTTATATCCAAGTGGGTAGCATAGCATAGATCCCATAACCCAAGTGTGTAGCATAGCATAGACCCCATATGTCTGCCACATAGTCGTACATTTGGCCTTCAATGTATGTATTTATGCATGTATTATATATATATATATATATATATGTGTGTGTATAAATAAAAAGCTCCAAGCTCGCGCCATGTCTGAAACTATTAGTTTTATTTATGTTCATGTATAGTTTTCATAAGTGCAAAAAATCTTAGATAACAAACAACTGTGGAGTGGAGGGTAATCGATAGTTTGACAATGGTTTAAATCCGAAATAAGTGATATGTGCTTTAGCTATAAATCTTTCTCTATAATATCTCTGGCATAAATTCTTTCATCTTCCTAAGGAGCAGATGAGCTTTAGCTTCTCCTTTTTCACAGCCATCAATTGTCATGGAAAGTGTAGCGGAATCAACTGTAAAACTACCTCTGGCATTCATTTCCTCTAAAAACAAAATTGCCTCGTCGAAATCATTCCTTCGAATAAGTCCCTGTAAAAATACATTGTACGTGACATTGTTAGGTAAGCAATTGCCACACTCCTCCATTTTCCTCAGCAACTCCTTCGCCTCATGTACGAAACCTTCTCGACAAAGTGCCCCGATGAGAATGGTGTATGTACGAACATTGGGCTGCAAACCCTTTGCAGGAAGTTTCGCAAATACATCCCGGGCAATTTCGAGCTTTCCATTCTTGCACAATCCATCTATGACGATAGTATAGGTAATGATATCAGTAATGGAACCTTTTTCTTCCATCCCGAACAAAAAAGACAATGCTTGGTCCGCGTGCATAGTCTTGAACAATTCATCCAATATAACACTCAATGTCATTACATCGGGTTCAATTTTCCTAGATTGCATATCTGTGAAAAGTTTGAAACCATCAGCATATCTACTCGCACGAAACAATCCGTGTAACATGGTGGTATAGGAAACCATTGAGTGCTCCAACCCTTTGCGTGGAATTTCATGAAAAACATGCCAAGCTTCTTCTATATTTCCTTTTCTACAGTATCCATTTATCAAAATACTAAAGGTGAACGCAGAAGGTTTAAGCCCTGAAGCTAGTGCACGATCAAAAGATTGCCTTGCTTTGTCCATTTCTCCTCGCAGACAATACCCATCAATCAAAGAACTGTATGTGATAATATTGGGATGGATACCTTTCGAGGACATAATATTGATAACACCTTCAGCCTCTTTCACCATACCTTCCTTACAAAATGAATCCACCAATATGCTATAAGTGACCAAATTAGGAGATATCTTTAGAGCAGCCATCTCAGTTAATAATTTTTTCGCCTCTTTCCATCTACCAAAAGTGCATAACCCCTTAATAGTTGAACTATATGTCACCACATCTGGCCAAATGCCTTTCTCAGTCATACATGATAGAACGCTGAGAGCATCATCCACCATCCTATCCTTACACAAGCTGTCAATTACCGTGCTATAGCAATACACATTGAGTTTCCAACTTGTTTTCTCCAACAGCTTAAGCATTTCAAGAGCTGTGAGTGTATGCCCAGTTTTACATAGCCCGTCAAGCACAACGAGAAGCATAACTTCATTGGGTTCACAAATTTTTTCTCTCAACAACTTTTTAAACAGTTGTTCAGCCTCAGAAACCTTATTCACCAAGAAAAGTCCTCTTAGGAGAGTGGTAAACGTACATGCATTGGGTTTGTGTCCAAGCTTGAAAAGGATGCCTAAAAGTGAAAATCCATAAGTCGTTTTATGCAGATGACAGTAGCAATTCATCGCAATAGCGAAGTGGTACACGTTCACCGAAACACCTATCCTACGCATTTCATCGAACATGAAGAGTGCGGTGGGGTATCGCTTCATCTTGACCACTATGGCAATTAATTTCGAGAAATCCTTGACGGAGGGCTGAGGTCTCATAGACAGGATGTCACTGAATAAGGAAACAGCATCTTCGATCTGTTTTATTCGATTAAAATCCAATCTTGGCCTCTCTGAAAGTGTTTTGAATAGGCGAGTAGATCCACGAAAGGTTGAGGAAGACAACAGCAAATCATCATGTGAAGATAGAGAAGAAAACCCACGAACATAAAAGAGAGGGAGAGCGAAAAATCTTCTGCAAACCATTGCAGGTTATATTTCAGCAAACGATAGTGTTACTCTCAGCTCAGTACACTTGTATCTTCATTTTCTGGTTCGTCCTTACCAAATTTGCGAAAAAGATAATTATGTTATAAAAATATTAATTGTGATTAATATTATATTAAGATTATTTTAATGTAATTATAATTATATTAAGATTATAATAATAATATAGCTTATAATAATAAAGAGAGAGAGATTAAGTATTCAATACTTGGTGTGATTTACAATGAACTCTAATCACCTATTTATACTACTAATAATTCAATATTACAACTAATCACATTAATTATAATTATACACCTCACACTAAAATACAAACTCTTCAATTAAACACCTCATCTTATCATCATTTAATATGATACTTCCAAATCCATCAATAATCCAAAAACATCCACATCTTAATTATTTAATCATCCATAATTAACTTATTTCATAATACTCCCCCTTGGATGTTTTTCAAAGAATATGCCTCGTTAAAACCTTATTAGGAAAAACCTAATGGGATAAAAACCTAATGAAGAAAAAAGAGTACATGATTCTTTTTGATACGCTTTCGATTGTTGCCTCATTAAAAATCTTAGTGGGAAAACCACATGGGAAAAACCTCAGTGAAGGAAAAAAGAGTGCAACGCGTATTTACTCCCCCTGATAATAACATCATTCCAAATCTCGAAGTCTTCGAACTCCAATTGAATATACCAATCTTTTGAAAATTATTGGAGGAAGTGCTTTCATGAATAAATCTGCAAGATTTTCACTTGATCGCACTTGTTGTACATCAATATCACCATTTTTCTCTAAATCATGTGTAAAGAAATTTTTTGGTGAAATATGCTTTGTTCTATCTCCCTTAATATATCATTCCTTTAATTGGGCAATACATATGCAGCATTATTTTCATATAAAATCGTAGGAAGTAACTTTTTCGATAATAGCCCACTAGTTTGTTGTATATGCTCAATTATCGATCGCAACCAAACGCATTCCCGGCTAGCTTCATGAATAGCTAGAATTTCTGCATGATTAGATGAAGTAGCCGTTAAACTTTGTTTAACTGACCGCCATGAAATAGCGGTTCCGCCACGCGTAAATAAATAGCCCGTTTGATATCGAGCATTATGTGGGTCAGATAGAAAACCAGCATCTGCATACCCAATCAAATCTGCTTTTGATTCATTTGGATAGAACAATCCCATATCAGTTGTTCCTTGAAGGTATCGAAATATCCGTTTAACTCCATTCCAATGTCTACGAGTCGGTGATGAACTATATCTTGCCAATAGATTCACAACGAACGCTATATCAGGTCGCGTATGACTCGTTAAATACATTAGGGCTCCAATAGCACTGAGATATGGTACTTCAGGACCAAATAGTTCTTCATTATTATCGCAAGCTCTAAACGGATCTTTATTCACATCTAAAAATCGAACAATCATTGGAGTTTCCAATGGATGAGCTTTATCCATATAAAATCTTTTCAATACCTTTTTTGTATAAGTCTCTTGATGTACGAATATTCCATTCTTTAAATATTCAATTTGCAGTCCAACATAAAGCGATTTATTTAGCTTGATTGAGTACTCATTTCGGGGCCCTGAATTTTCAAGCAATTGAAATCCCTCAGGAAGTCTCATATATATGTCACTGTCAAGTGATCCATATAGATAAGAAGTGACAACATCCATTAGACGCATATCGAGTCCTTCACGTACTGCCAGACTAATTAAATAACGAAAAGTAGTTGCATCCACCACAGGAGAATACGTCTCCTCATAATCAATACCAGGTCGTTGCGAAAAGCCTTGTGCAACAAGCCGTGCTTTGTATCTCACAATTTCACCGTTTTCATTTCTCTTTCTGATGAAAACCCATTTTTATCCAACCGGCTTTATATTTTCTGGTATGCGGACTACAGGTCCGAAAACTTTTCGTTTCTCAAGTGATTTTAATTCTACCTCGATTGCATCTTTCCATTTTGGCCAATCATTTCTTTGTCTGCATTCTTTAACATACATTGGTTCATGATCCTCATTCTCATTTATCTCATTCATTTCATGTAGCGCTACGTTAAATGAGAATTTATCGTCAATGTTGACTTTTTCTCGGTTCCATCTAATTCCATTTTGGGCATAATTTATCGAGATCTCTTCATTATCATTATTCTCAGAAATTTCAGGTACCTGATTTTCATTATCATAATCATTAATGCCCATTGACTCTTCTAGAGTTGATAAATACTCGACTGGACCATTCTTATTATTTGCTCCTTTTCTTTTTCGAGGATTTTTATCTTTGGAACCCGATGGCCTACGACGTTTTAGTTGTGGCTTAGGCTCGATCATTATATGTTCTCCATGAACATCAACTTTTGCAGGAGCATTAACAGCTGGTATATGTGACTTAATCACTCTGTTAAGGCCAGTAAAACTATCTGGCAGTTGATTAGCTAATCCTTGTAAATGAATGATCTTTTGAACTTCTAGTTCACATTCTTTCGTTCGAGGATCATAATGATTTAGCGATAATTCATTCCAAATAATACTCATTTCCAGCTGTTTCTTTTCTCCCCCTAATGTCGGAAAATTCGATTCATCGAAATGACAATCGACAAATCTAGCCGTAAATAAATCTCCAGTTAGAGGTTCTAAATATTTTATTATCGATGGAGATTCAAATCCGACATATATTCCCAACCTCCTTTGAGGTCCCATCTTAGTGCGTTGTAGTGGAGCAATTGGAACATATACCGCACATCCAAAAATTCTCAGATGGGAAATATTTGGTTCCTGACCATAAACCATTTGTATCGGGGAGATATCGTTATAACTTGTTGGCATGATGCGGATTAATGCCGCTGCATGTAATATAGCATGTCCCCAACAAGATGAAGGAAGTTTCGACTTCATTAATAATGGTCTTGCAATTAATTGCAACCTTTTAATCAACGATTCTGTAAGACCGTTTTGCGTATAAACATGTGGCACGGGGTGCTCAACATCAATTCCAATAGACATGTAATATTCATTAAATGACTTGGAAGTAAATTCACCAGCATTATCAAGGCGTATTTTCTTTATTGAATAATCCAGAAAATGTGCTCTTAATCGAATCAACTGAGCAAGCAATTTCGCAAAAGCTACATTCCGTGTTGATAACAAACACACATGCGACCATCTAGTTGATGCATCAATCAATACCATGAAATATCTAAATGGTCCACACGATGGATGTATCGATCCACAAATATCACCTTGTATACGCTCCAAAAACCTTATGGATTCATTCTTTATTTTTACTGGTAATGGACGAATAGTCAACTTCCCTTTAGAGCAAGCAGCACATGATAATTCATTAGATTGAAGAATCTTCTAGTTTTTCATTAAATGTCCACGTGAATTTTGAATTATTCTCCGCATCATAATTGAACCGGGATGGCCCAACCGGTCATGCCAAACAACAAATGTATTATCATCAGTAAACTTCTGGTTTACGATAGCATGTGATTCAATTGTTTTAACATACATGTAATATAATCCAGAGTCAAACGAATGTAATATTTCAACAACTCTTTTATCATTCGAAACCACTTTTGTAATGTGCAAATATTCAATATTTCTCTTTTCTGCAGTCTTAATGTGATATCCATTATGTCGAATATCTTTAAAGCTCAATAAATTTCTTTGAGAATTAGGAGAATATAAGGCATTTTCAATTATCAGCCTTGTCCCTCTCGGCAGTATAACATTAGCTCTTCCGGAGCCCTCAATTATATTTGTGCTACCCGATATAGTGATAACACTTGTTTCTTTCATTTCAAGATGGGAGAAATATTTCTTATTTCTTAGAATCGTATTAGTCGTTGCACAATCTGCAAGACATAACTCCCCATTGCACATGTTTGTATCCATTGTATTGATAAATATATAATAACTAGAATTATTAAATAAATAAGCGTCAAAATAAAATTATATATATAAAGATAAAATAATAAATAAATAATGCTTAAATAAAATTTATAACGACGTATCAGTTTTCTTTATTTGGATCTTTAACAAAAACCAAAATATTCAAATGAGCATAGGATATAGCACCAATTTTCTGAAATATCGTAATCTTGAGCAAAATTTAATTTCATCGACACTTCACTTTTAATTGCTCTTTATAAAGATCAACGGAATCTTTGGGTGCGAATAATAACCAACGATAATATATAATAATCTTTATATTGCTCAATACATCTTTCTCAATCATATACTAGTTGTCCACTTCGAGGGAAATATTAATAATGACCACGGTAAATATAATGTTCACGACCACTTTTATTGTTTGCGCATACATTCACTTCAGGGAATGCACCTGTCACGCCCCGACCCGCGTCGAAGGCGCGACAGCCGCCACGTTTCTCAATAAACGCAAGGCACGATATCAACTGACAGACATGAAATCAAAGCGCACGAAAGAACGGTACTCGATAAAGGAAAATACATATAGATATCAAAGGAGGTTTTACAATACAAAGTGTCTCGATAGATCAGTCAACGAAGGAATAATATACAACAAAACCTCCTTCCAAAATATTCCCGCCAATGGATCCAATATAAGAGGATAATACTGTACCCAAAATGATAGAAACAGCAGCGGAAATGAAGATCGAGAATGGCAAACCTCCGAACAAAAGAGATATCAACAACCTGGATAGAAAGAAGTATATATATATGGGGTGAGCAAACCACTAGCTCACTGAGTAGATAATACAGACACACTTTCTCGTCACAGAAGGCGTGCCCTCAACGATGAACACCAACACAACCATCCAAATCCCAACAACGTCACAAAGATATCAAAGGAAATCAAATAATACATATAGACGCGTGGGTAGCCATATCCTCCCTCGAACTGAGCTCCCCGTCGAGAGTCAGATGAGTCCGTCACCGTACTCTAGACAGTGTACCGTGAACTACCATATCTATCATGTATGATATGCATGTCCCACACCGGTGACGTTGGCTGAGCCTCGTACTAGACTTTGTTACCTTCCCAACTATCACCCTCCACTAATAATCAATACGTGGCAAACGGATAGGTGACTCGTTGGGCCTCACTCACCCGGGTTTGCCAAACCACAGGCTACTACTCGATATGCCACTCTCACTCACCCGAACGTGGCCATTCGGGCTACTACATCTCGGAACCGAGCATATGCAACATCAACAAATCATCGGCATCACAGCCATAACTCCACAAATCAAATCAAAAACGTGAAATAGAAACATGCCATCACGTCACATATCCCTAAAATCATGAACGTAATTCACCAAAGCACATAGACGTTTCAAATACTTATTAGTACCATTCACGAAACAACATAAAACCCCAAGTTCGCATCAACATAAGGATATGAACATCCTACAGCCGACAAGGCCTGCTAATGCATAATCCAACAATAACAATTAATCTAATAAAAACGACATAAAATAACCCATCGCGAGGTTCATACGTCCCGTGAAGGGAATGTGTCCCCGTACTATCAACTCACAGTAAAGTCCTAGCTTTCGCCGACGTCTGAAGCTGCCCTCAAGTCCCTTGCCAAAGTTCCTTCGCCTAAATAAGAAGATAGCCATGAGTAATTTCAGAATAATCTAACTATATGCTGAAAATTTCCTGTTTTGCGGCAGAAGCTTCAAAATTCCATAACAAATCATAGAATGCTCGGATTGAGCTGTTTCTAGTGGCTATAGAAAGACAAGGATCTAAGCTTTCAAGAATGATTAATTTCAAAACCATTGGAACAGTATAGGCAGGGTAAATCTGAACAACACGGAAGTACCAGAAACAGGATTTTTCGGTCTAGACGCCAAACATTCAAAAATTCGTAACAGATCGTAGAAGTATCGGAATGGGCTGATTCAAGTGGCTATGAAAAGCCTGAGAAGTTAGCTTTCTAACGAAATCGGGTTTAAAGAATTCGGAGCAATATAACTATTTCAAAATCATAAAAAACTGAGATGGCGCACAGATTCGGTTAAAATCACAGCTGAACATTCAAAAATTCACTAAAAATCGTATAAGTGTCGGATTTAGATGCTTCAAGTGGCTCTGGAAACCTGAGAAACTTAGATTTCAACCGAAGCAAAGTTCATAGGATTCGGCGAACATTAGCTAGGTCAAAATCGTGAATTACAGAAGCTGCACACTGAGGAAATTTCTGAGAAAAGGAACTTGATGGTGATTAGCTAACAAGAACTTACCTTATCTTAATTATACTTGGATCAAACAAGGGCTGCACCAAATGAAGCTTCGCACCCCCTTCTTCCTCTTTTCTTTTCTTTTTTCTTTCCACGTTGCTTAGGATTGAAGAAGCTTAGGAATCAAGAAAGAACATAGATAAAGATGAGTTATAAGATAATTATATAGGCTATTGGGCTAAGTTTAATGTTAATGGGCAAAAACTTGAGAATTGGTCTATTTAACATCCAACGAATTAAGATGAACTTGAACTTGAGAATTAAGATCGATTGACTCACCTTTGTAATTAGCGCGCGGAAGCAATAGATAATCATCAATCAATCTTCATTTAATCCAATAGCTTTCTCTACAAGCAATCCATATACCTCTCCACAATTAAGCCTAATCTACTGTGATGAAGAGAGAGATATTAAAATGAGAGAGAGCCTCGCTCAAGGTGTGCTCAAGTTATGTGTAAAATACACACACTTGCCCTATATATACCAAAGCATACTTTTGTATATATCACATCAGTCCCTATTTATCATAAACTACAATTTGGTCCCTAGACAAAGATAACATGACATTTGAGCACTAGAAATGGATTCCTAACAATCTCCCCCTTAGTGTTCAAATGTCAATGGAGCGCCAATAGTCTTTGTCTTTAATGATCTTCAGTCTTCATCATCGATTGAACACAAGAAAGGATTCCTAACAATCTCCCCCTTTGTGTTCAATTGTGGATTAGACACGTTCTTCGTTGCTTCTTGAAGAAAAGGTTGAGGGCTTCTGGAGAATCTTCTTTCTCCCCCTATGTACATGCTCCCCCTTTCTTCTTTGCAACTTTGAATTTTTATCACCTTCTTGCATAGATCAGAGTTGTGCAGATCTAAGGACATTGACTCTTCGTTTATGCTTATGCCATGGAGAGAGGTCGTGTTTGTTGTGGTTCAGCACGTGCGGTGTAAGCTCGGCTTCTTTAATGATATCACGTGCTTTGCCTCCTTGATATACTTCTCCCCCTCATGGCGATTCAATTGTATCGTCATGCCTATGGATCAAGGTGATTCCTCGTGTAAGCGCGGAGCGTGTTGATGTTGAAGTCCGGATGAAGTAACCTGAAAACGGGACCGACGACCAATCATCGTGAGACATCCCTAGATGTCACTCTTGGTCGTTGATGCAAAGTCACAAAGACTTGCATTTGAAGGGACTACGGGGCCACATAGGCAACCCGTTGACATCGTTCTAGAGTCGTGCTCCAGAAGATGGCCTGCTACCGTTGTTGTTTTGATGTTGCAACGGCATGACTTCCTTCTGATCATAGAAGCACATTTGTCAGAAATGTGTCTACAGAAGTTCGGGCTAGGTCACATAGACCTGCATAGTATGTGTAAAAATAATGTATGTGTCTTAAAAAAAATAGAAAACTTTTAAGGCTATGGGACACACTAGACGTTTAAGTGCATAGAATAAAGTCGTGGTGTGGGGCTGTGGACCACTAGATTCAATATCTCCCGCTTCAAAGTGAAACGGTGATAGCATATGCGGTTCCCCGTGAGATATTGAAACACTTGTCTTTCGGGAGACAAATGAGTAGCTAGGATTGTGCATGCGCCTTTGGACCCGATGAGGCGTCTTCTACCCGGGATCTAAAAAATCAGTCCTGTACCTATAATGGTTATGGCCCGGATAGTTTGTGGTTGAGGTGTAATGATTATATCGTGATTCGCTCAAAACCCTCACATACACTCGGGGTTGTTCCTGGGATAGGTACAGTTTGGGATTAACTGAACCATGGGAACATGTATGTGAACACCCCTTTTTGTGTCTTTGCGCTTTTTGGGTTGAGGTAGCACTCCCCGTCAAAGTACGAAAGTTGTCTTCAGGGCATCCCCCCTTTTTTTTTAAGCTCTTGCGCCGTTTTAGGTAACTCTCCCCCTAAAATGGTGCGCTTGTAACAATATGATGTCCCTGCTCCCCCTAAATAGATGCGCTTTTTTAGGATTGCATATTACAAAGATCAAGCGCCCTTTATACATGGAGTAACACTCCCCCTTAAATGTGCCTTCTGCACTCATAAGTATCACTCCCCCTAAACCATATACGCTTGTTATATGAGAACTATAGTAATGTGCTCTTTTCAAGTTCATGCGCCTTGTCTATCTGTCTATCCACTCCCCATCTAAATATATAAAGAATGTAAAGACGACATAGACAAATTTTTAGGTACTAAGAATGATATATTAGACTTCCTTTGAAACTCAATACTAAAGATGAAGTCTAATATCTAGGACAGTAATGTACCTATTTTGACAATGAAATTCAAGTCATCTTCTTTTAGCAATGAAGCTCAGAGTTTTTTTTTTTTTTTTTTTTTTTGGCCTTCTTTTTTTTTTCTTTTTTTTTTATTTTGATGGCCTTCCTTTTTTTTGTTTTTTTTTTTTTATCTCTTTTTCAGGCCTATATATATATATTTATATATGTATATATTTTCTTTTTAAAGGAATTGGCGAAAACTAAAAAAAACTTATAATGTGGCGAAAGCAATTAGCGAAAAGAAAAGGTTCTCGCTAAAAAACAATTCGCTGAGTGTTGGCGAAAAGTAAAAGTTTTCGCTAAAAATGTTTTCGCTGAAATAGTTAGCGAAAAGTTTGAGGTTTTCGCTAGACTTTTGTAACACCCGGGGCCGATGAGGGCGGGGAGTGATCGCCGGTGCCAAAGAGGAGCACGGACAAGGAGCGGCTCCCGACGAGGCTTCTAGGCGGAGGGATACATGAATGAACCGATTCCACATCCGAATGAGAGGGATTCTGAGACTGGCAATGTATGGGCGTGTCAAGTCAAAAAAGAATGATATAAGAGAATTGATTGTGCTACTCATATCACCAAGGTGCACCTTCCTTTTCGGGAGCTCATCCATAAGAACTTCAAAGTTAAGCGTGCTTGACTTGAAGTAACACTGGGAGGGGTGACCCCCTGTGAAGTAGCTCAGGGTGTGTGCGAGTGAGGACAAAGCACGCTGGAAGGCTAGTGGTGATACAGTGGGGCCAGACAATCAATGAAGTGCAGTGGGCCCAACCCCACAGGTCCCGTGAGCGGGCTGTTACAACTTTTCAGCGAAAAGTTTTTTTTTTATTATTATTTATTATTATTTTGTATTATACCTATATATATATATAAAAAAATGGCGAAAACAGTTAGCGAAAAGAGAAGGTTTTCGCTGAAAACTGTTTTCGCTGAAATAGTGAGCGAAAAGTTAGCGAAAAGTTTTTTTTTTTTTTTTTTTTTTTAATGTAAAATCTAAAAAAAATATTTATTTATATAGTATGATTGCTCACATTTCATACCGATCACGGGTGTGGAGCAATCTCGAATACCACACGTGTCGGGAATTGGTGGTTGCCTGCAGCTCATATCGATTATGCGTGTGAAGCAACCCGAGGACCTACGCATAATCGGGATCCTGCAAAACAAATTAGCGGGACTTTGGTACCCATTTTTGGACGGGTCCTCCCTGATTAGCAGTAATCTTATAAAGCTCATAAGGTTCAAATTTAGAATTAAAATTAGCAGATAAAGTAGTCATAGGAAGCCACGTTTGTTTAGGACTACTTATTTCCATTTCTAGCTTAGGTTTCCAAATTTGTACCGTTCTGAAATTATCATTTTTAGCACGGGTGAATGTGTGTCTATTGTTAGTTGAGAAAATTTTCTCTTTCGCCAGTCGTTGAAGATGTTTTTCAGATTTGACTTTGACTGGGTACTTGAGATAGGAATACGAACTAATAGAATCAATAGCATTCAATATAGAATTGTCGTATTTCCTATTAGGAAGAATCACATCATTCACATAGGTGTTTTCATAAAATGAGTTACTTTTATTTGTCAGACAATTATTATTTTTGGATATTTCAGTTTTAGTAAAAAATGTAGAATTGTCTGTTTTAATATTTGTAGCTTCTTTCTTTATTCTTTCTTTCTTTATCTTTTGAATGACTTTAGAAATTACCTTTTTAGAAATAGAGGAGAAAACATTTTCGCTTGTTTTGATAAAAAATGATTTATCTTCCTCAATTCTTTCTTTCTTGATAGCTTTAGTCATTCGTGGTGTTTTCTTATTCTGTTTTGGAGATATGTTTTTTAATGGTTCGCTTTTAACAGAGTAAGAAGTTGAGGTTGCGCCTATTTTGTAGGAATTTTTTGAGAAATGTATTCTCCTTTTGAAGTTCATCAATTTTAGCTTGAAACCCTTTTTGCTGCGATTCCAGAAGAGAATTTAACTCGGCAATTTTGCGTTCGGTTTCTGGATTTTCACAATTAAATTCGGGTTTTATAGTTTGTATAGAATGTTCCTTTTTGATAGGCATTGTCTCATTTGTTTGAGTGGATTTATTTTGAGACAATTTTAGCTCAGTTTCTTTCTTTGCAATAAGTATTTCGAGTTCTTTATTTTTAATGCGTAATTTATTGCATTCTTCTGAAAGACATTTATTCTGAGCTTGATGATTTTTAATTTCTTCTTTATAGGCAGCTATGTTTGTTATTAATTCAGATATGTTCGGTTCATTATTTTCTGCCTTAAATTTTAATTTCACAAGCTCATCTTTAGCATTGGTCAATTGACATTCAAGACTAGCTTCAACTTCTAAATGTTTTCTTAGAACACGCTCGTTATTAGCTAGCCTTGCTTCTAATTTATTGACCATTTTCTTTTCATTGTTTGTGGATGAGAATTTTTGTAAAAGTCCTTGTTTTTCTTCCTCGCACGCAGACAAAGTAGTTTTTAATTCATATATTTTTGTTTTTTGTGAGTCTGCCTTAGTTGTTAAACTTATTATTTTTTCATTTGCACTATCTAAGCATCTCCTAAGATTATCTTCTTCTAATAAATGATTTCTTAGGATACGCTCATTATTTGCGAGTTTATCTTCTAGCTCTTTTATAATCTTTTGTTCATGAGAATTGTTAGGTTCTATAATTTCAGATTGTATTCTCTTATGTTTTGAGCTTGAAGTTTTTGAGCTTGTTGAGGAAGATGAAGAAGATAAAGACTTTTTCTTATGATGTTTTTTATTTAATAATTTTTCAATTAGATCTAGGTTGTGTTTGATTTCTTTAAGTTCTAGATCATTTTTGCTTAAGTAATTATCCATTTTATCTTTTCAGTTCAGACCAATTAATTTTGCAAATTATAATTGGTATAGAATGTTGGAAATTTTAATTTTGACTAATTTCGAATAGTTCTCCAATATTAGCGTTTCAGCTCAAAAACCAATATTAAGTTCACAGATATTGTATTGGTTTTATAGAATGTTGGAAATTTTAATTTTGACTCAAAATATGTTGGATGTTATATTGATCGTCTTGTTTTGTTGATTAAAAACATATTGACTTAAAGTCTTAGCTGATTTATTTTGATTTTCAATTTATTTTGACTTTTAGTCAACTTATGCTATGTTTTCGTATTGAAATAATTTTCGGAAGTTTTAGGTATCAAATATTATTTTTTTTTATTTTTTTTTTACTACCTAAAACCGTCGAAAGCTTTGTGAACAGTATGTGGCGAAAACTTTCGAGGTTTTCGCTGAAACAGTATAGTGAAAAGATTTAAATTTTCGCTGCCCACTGTTTTCGCTAGGTATGAATTTTTCGCTAAGAAATGTAGCGAAAAGTTTAGGTTTTCGCTAAAATGAAGTTTTCGCTGGAACAGTATATAGCGAAAAGCTTTGAGGTTTTCGCGAAGTGGTGAAAAGTTCTAGGTTTTCGCTAAGAAGTCTAGCGAAAAGCTTAGGTTTTCGCTGAAACAGTATGTAGCGAAAAGCTTTGAGGTTTTCGCTAAGTGGCGAAAAGATTAGGTTTTCGCTAAGTTGTGAACTCTAAAACTTCTCGTGTGAACAGTGTTTGGCGAAAAGTTTTAAGTTTTCGCTGGCCACTGGTTTCCCTAGGAATGAACTTTTCGCTAAGAAATGTAGCGAAAAGTTTAGGTTTTTCGCTGAAACAGTATATATAGCGAAAAGTTATAGGTTTTCGCTGAGTGTCTGGCGAAAACTTTTGAGGTTTTCGCTGAAACAGTATATGGCGAAAAGCTTTAAGGTTTTCGCCAATAAATATAGCGAAAACTGGTTTTCGCTGAAAAGGTTTGGTTTTCGCTAATAAGTCAAATCAGCTAAAAAACACGTAATTAAACAAGTAAACACCGATTTAGCTTATAAAATACTAGTTTATGTAGCGAAAACCGCTGTTCATGTAGCGAAAACAGCTGTTCAACTGGCGAAAACAGCTGTTCAACTGGCGAAAACTGCCATTCATCTGGCGAAAACCAGCAAACTGTCATATTTTTCACTCAAATCCTAATTTCTGCTTAATCATAACACAATTATCGAACAATAGGCATCGACGCAGCTTACCTATCACTCGATTAACACAATTAACACTGGATTACACAGAAATCAGGCGAAAATCAGATAGAACAGTGTCGAACCAAAGTCACTTCAAACATCAGCGATTTAACTCAAATCAGCAAATTAAGCTCAATCAAAGCAGATTTAACACAGAATCAACAAACAAGTTTGCTCTGATACCAATTGTAGGTTCCAGATTCAACACATCCAACGAATTAAGATGAAGAACTTGAGAATTAGATCGATTGACTCACCTTGTTGATACGCGCGGAAGCAATAGGCGAATAATCAATCAATCTTCATTTAATCCAATAGCTTTCTCTACAAGCAATCCATATACCTCTCCACAATTAAGCCTAATCTACTGTGATGAAGAGAGAGATATTAAAATGAGAGAGAGCCTCGCTCAAGGTGTGCTCAAGTTATGTGTAAAATACACACACTTGCCCTATATATACCAAAGCATACTTTGGTATATATCACATCAGTCCCTATTTATCATAAACTACAATTTGGTCCCTAGACAAAGATAACATGACATTTGAGCACTAGAAATGGATTCCTAACAGATACTTTTTTGTGTCAAAATCAAATTAAGTCCTTAGGGAAAGCATCGATATTTTTCGATTTTTTTTTCAACGTAGTGAAGCCATAGATTGGTTTCTCCACGTTGAAGGGGGATGAAATAAAAATGGACGATGAGTCAAACTCTACTAATTGTTGATTGATTTCCCATGATTGTCGGCTAATTACTTTAACCTGAATTTCAGTTAATTACTAGCTTAAATCATTCTATATATATATTGTTGTGAAAATGACACCCCTCGATTCCTAACTTGTTGTTCTTTAACGTGTGTATGATAAATCGATAGAGAAAATCGATCTTCAAGGCGATCGAATCCAAAAAACAACAAAGAAACACACAAAACAGAACACATTGTTTACGTGGTTCAGCTGTGAATTTCAGCCTACTCCACGGACCAACTAAGTCTCTTTTATTCAAACTAAGAGAAGAGTTTATAACTTTGACACGTCCTCTACAAATATCTAGTTTACACATCTCTCTAATTTTCACTCTATAGAAAGATACAAGTGCTAAAAGATGACTAGTTGAACTCAATATTCTGGTATTTATAACAACTGAAAACAGAACGTGCATTGACGGGTTGTACCACACGCATCAAGAGTTGTGCGTCGTGCTATAAATAACTTATAAAAATGCATTAACGTTCTTATAAGTTTTAACCTCGATCGTTTATTTAACTTCACGCTAGATCGGGCGGTGCATATTCAAATGCCTAACTTCAAATATCGTCCCTTAGATCACGCGCACATAAGATCCAATGGCCCACATTTCATCGAGCAATTTATACATGATCAAGGCTCATTCTTTAATCAGTGATCGGCCAGGTTATTTTCCGATCATATTTCGGCTATCTTCCGGCGAGTTTGGGCTCACAAAACCCAACATATATAATTTTATATAGTACACAATGAAATGTCATAAGACAAATACAAACATTCACGGTATCAAAGCCAGTAAATAGAAAATCTTTGTCTCGTTGCACATATTCATGAAACTCCCATGTCATTACCATACAAAACCAAACAAATTCCTATACGCTAAATGGGAGACTCATCTCTCTCAATGCATCATCACATATTCCTTTTAAGTTGGCGAAAGATGGTTCCAACTATTCATCTTGAAAATCTCAAATGACCATTCTTCTATCTGGCTACGGTCTCATGGGCTCTATTGATTGAACTAAACCATGTCCACCTCAATTCGATCCAAATTATACACTTTGGGCAATGCAAGATTGACTGGTTCTTCTCAGTATTCAAGTCATGCTTCACAACACTTTTGGACCAACTATTACCAAATGAACTACCTCTATAGAAGCGTTGTCAACTTTCTATAACGGGGACATGGCGTTATAGGTACAATCATATTTTAGTGGGAAAAATTGAGCATACCTAATTTTGCTACTAAGAATTGAAATCGGTTTTCATCTAAAGGTTTAGTAAAAATATCAGCAATTTGCAATTCTGTAGGAACAAAATTAAGTTCAATATTACCTTTTTCCACATGATCTTTAAGAAAATGATAACGTAAATCTATATGCTTAGTACGTGAATGATGAACAGGATTGCATGAAATAGCTATAGCACTTTTAGAATCACTAAAGATAGGTACTTTATGTAAATCAAACCCGTAGTCGCGTAGTTGCGTCTTCATCCACAGAATTTGTGAACAACAACTAGCGGCGGCAACATATTCTGCCTCCGCCGTAGAAGTTGATACACAATTCTGCTTCTTAGATGACCAACTGACTAGGTTGTCACCTAGAAATTAAGCGGCTCCGGAAGTGCTTTTTCTATCCATCCGACAACCTGCAAAGTCAGCATCTGTATATCCAACTAGATTAAAATCAGTGTTAGTTGGGTACCAAAGTCCTAGATTCGGAGTGCCCTTAAGATATCTAAGTATCCTTTTCACAGCAGCTTGATGTGATTCCTTTGGATTCGATTGATATCTAGCACACAAGCATGTGGAAAACATTATATCTGGTCTACTAGATGTAAGGTAGAGAAGAGATCCTATGATTCCTCTATAAGTAGTACTATCTACAGATTTGCCTGAATGATCAGAATCTAGCTTACAAGTAGTACTCATAGGGGTAGGCATAGGGGAACATTTTTCCATATCATATTTTCTAAGTAGGTCATGTATATACTTAGATTGGCTAATGAAAATTCCATTTGAGAGTTGTTTGACTTGAAGCCCGAGAAAGAAATTCATCTCTCCCATCATACTCATTTCAAATTTCGTAGTCATTAATTTGCCAAACTTTTTGCAAAGACTAGGATTGGTTGACCCAAATATGATATCATCTACATAAATTTGAATAAGCAGTAAATCTGAACCATGTCGCTTTGTGAATATGGTAGTATCAATAGAGCCTCTAGTAAATCCTGAATTAACTAGGAATTTAGATAGAACCTCATACCATGCTCGAGGAGCTTGTTTGAGGCCGTATAAGGCTTTGTCAAGTTTATAGACATGATTTGGATACTTGGGATCTATAAAACCGTCAGGCTGGGATACATAGACTTCTTCTTGAAGTATGCCATTTAAGAAAGCAGTTTTAACGTCCATTTGAAAGACGACAAAATTCTTATGTGCGGCAAACGCAAGAAAAAGTCGAATCGCTTCTATTCTAGCGACGGGAGCATATGTCTCATCGTAATCTATCCCTTCTTGTTGATTGTAGCCTTTAGCCACTAATCGAGCCTTATTCCGAATGATTATCCCATTTTCATCACGCTTATTCTTAAAAATCCATCTAGTGCCGACAATAGTTTTTCCTAATGGTTTTGATACTAGAGTCCAAACCTTTAAACGTTCAAATTGGTTTAACTCTTCTTGCATTGCTGTTACCCAATTTGAGTCTTGTAAAGCTTCGGAGGTTTTGGTCGGCTCTATTTGACTAAGATAGCAAGAGTAAAGACACTCATTTGCGGTTGATGATCTTGTTCGTACACTATTGGATGCATCTCCTATAATTTGAGATGACGGATGAGATCTTATCCATTTTGGTTCTTGGGTAAGGGAAGTAGATATTTCTTCAACAGGTTCTTCATTTTGAATATTTGGGGAGTCTTGACTATTTTCAAGTACTGTAAAATTTTGAGTATTATTATTGTCAAGGGATGAATCATTTGGGTTTGAAGAAATAAGCTCTTCAGAAGAGTCTAAAGGAATTATAGGAATGGTAAGAGGAATTTCTTCACAAGAAGTAGTGTGTGATTCACAATTATTAGTGGATGGAGTATTAGATTCATTTGACGTAGAAGGTTCGTCTTCCTCAAGTACATGAGATGAAGAAGGACAAGAAGTTATATATATGCTTTCAAATAGAGAATCTAACTCAAATAAAGCTTCTTGTTCTAAATGCGATTGCAATTTAGAATCAGCAATACGATGACTATTTGTCATCGACGTTGTAGGAACGGGTTCTAATCGGTCTTGATTAGAAGCCATTACGGGTGGAAGTACGGGTTTTGAACCGTTGTGTTCAAAAGCCATTGAGGGTGATGTTTCTTCAAAAGTAACATTGATACTCTCTATTATGGATCTTTTATCTGGACGATAAATCCTATAAGCTTTTGATTCGCAAGAATATCCTACAAAAATTCCTTTTGTAGCTTTTGGATCTAATTTACTTCTCTCATTGTCTATTTTGATAAAACAAGGACACCCAAAGACTTTGAGGAAGGAAATATTAGGAACTCGATGATTTATTAATTCATATGGTGTTTTTCCAAATCGCTTGTGTATGGTTGTGCGATTTTGGGTAAAACATGCTGTATTAACATCTTCGGCCCATAAGAAATGAGGTAGACTAGCGAAGATAAGCATAGTGCGAGCAGCTTCTACTAGAGTCCTATTTCGTCTTTCGACTACCCCGTTTTGTTCGGGTGTTCGAGGGGCTGAAAATTGTTGTGAAATACCTAGGGATTCATAAAATATTTTTAATTCCTTATTCTTAAATTCTGTCCCATTATCAGTGCGTATCACTTGAATTGTACTCTGAAGTAAATTCTGAGTGATTTTCACAAATGTTTTAATTAGTTCGGCTGTTTCATCTTTTGTACGAAGAAATCTGACCCATGTATAGCGTGAAAAATCATCGATAATGACAAGAATATACTTCCTACCACTTATACTTTGAGTTCGGATGGGTCCGCAGAGATCCATATGAATTAATTCTAGTGGTTTGGAAGAGGAGGGAAATTGCTTGATTTTGTGTGATGACTTTTTCATCTTTCCTATCTCACAAGCAGGACATAAGTGATCTTTATGAAATTTTATCTTTGGTAGACCTATTGCTAACTGATCTTTTTGTAACTTGTTTATAGCTTGAAAGTTTAAATGAGATAGTCTTTGATGCCAAAGATGGTTTTGATTAAGTGATGAATTAGTCATCAAGCAAATTTCAGCTGAAGGATTGATTGTTTTCAAATCTAAAGTGTATAGATTTGATTTCCTTGTTCCAAGGAGTAGTGTTTCTCCTAGGGAATTGTTAATCCTACATTGGTTAGTGCTAAATATGACCTTAAGTCCTTTATCGCATAATTGGCCTATGCTAAACAAGTTGTAGGATACTCCTTCAACGTATGATATGTCATCTATTGTTAGATTTTTGTGGATAATGCTTCCGTATCCCAAAATAGAGGAGTAATTATTGTTTCCGAAACGTACCTTACCCCCGTAGCATCCAGTGTAGTTGCTCAACAGCGATTTATTTCCGGTCATATGTGTGGAGCAACCCGAGTCAAGATACCACACATGACGGATCTGCGAATGATGATTCTATGATAAGCATAGATCCCATAGAAACATGGGATTGATAGGAACATCAGAAAAATTATAGTAAATAATGTTTGATTCACTGATTTCGGAAGTATCATCGGTATTTTCTGAAATTTGATCATTTCCTTTCGAAATCTTACCGATGTTTTCCAAATTGTGATCATACGATTCGTGTTCTATTTGTGGTTTTGGTAGCCATTCCTTCTTTGTTTTTGGCATCATATTATGATTCGGTTTTGGCATCCATTTTTGGATGGTTTCTTTAGTACCTTTTCGTTATTAACTAGTTTATTTTCTAGTTCTTTAGTTGTTTTTCTTTCCTTTTGTATTGATTTTAATTTTTCTTGTAAAGCTAAAATATGATGAGTAAGCTTAGAGTTAGAGTTACTTACTTCATTTTCGTCCGCACTTCCAAATTTGCAAGATTTCATTTTCCTTTAATTGCAGAGCTTCAGGATATACAACAAACTTGTGGGCTATTATCTGAGAAACTACTTCCAACAATTTTATATGAAGATAATGCGACATGTATTGCCCAATTAAAGGAATGATATATTAAAGGGGATAGAACAAAACACATTTCAACGAAATTTTTCTTTACACATGATTTGGAGAAAAATGGTGATATTAATGTACAACAAGTGCGATCAAGCGAAAATCTTGCAAATTTATTTACAAAAGCACTTCCTCCTATTATTTTTAGAAAATTGGTATATTCAATTGGAGATCTGGAGTGATATTATCATCAGGGGGAGTAAATACGCGTTGCACTATTTTTTCCTTCACTGTGGTTTTTCCCATGAGGTTTTCCCAGTAAGGTTTTTAATGAGGCAAAGCGTATTAAGGGAATGTGCCTTCTGCACTCAAGCGTATATAAATCATGTATTCTTTTTCCAGCTTCATTTTCGTCCGCACTTCCATAAAATGAGTAACACTCCCCCTTAAATGTGCCTTCTGCACTCATAAGTATCACTCCCCCTAAACCATATACGCTTGTTATATGAGAACTATAGTAATGTGCTCTTTTCAAGTTCATGCGCCTTGTCTATCTGTCTATCCACTCCCCATCTAAATATATAAAGAATGTAAAGACGACATAGACAAATTTTTAGGTACTAAGAATGATACATTAGACTTCCTTTGAAACTCAATACTAAAGATGAAGTCTAATATCTAGGACAGTAATGTACCTATTTTGACAATGAAATTCAAGTCATCTTCTTTTAGCAATGAAGCTCAGAGTTTTTTTTTTTTTTTTTTTGGCCTTCTTTTTCT
Source organism: Lindernia subracemosa (assembly GCA_028392965.1). Classification (NCBI taxonomy): domain Eukaryota; kingdom Viridiplantae; phylum Streptophyta; class Magnoliopsida; order Lamiales; family Linderniaceae; genus Vandellia; species Vandellia subracemosa. The sequence continues at coordinate 718,584 of JAQPCC010000031.1, forward strand.
TTTTCTTTTTTTTTTTATTTTGATGGCCTTCCTTTTTTTTGTTTTTTTGTTTTATCTCTTTTTCAGGCCTATATATATTTATATATATATTTATATATGTATATATTTTCTTTTTAAAGGAATTGGCGAAAACTAAAAAAAACTTATAATGTGGCGAAAACAATTAGCGAAAAGAAAAGGTTCTCGCTAAAAAAAAATTCGCTGAGTGTTGGCGAAAAGTAAAAGTTTTCGCTAAAAATATTTTCGCTGAAATAGTTAGCGAAAAGTTTGAGGTTTTCGCTAGACTTTTGTAACACCCGGGGCCGATGAGGGCGGGGAGTGATCGCCGGTGCCAAAGAGGAGCACGGACAAGGAGCGGCTCCCGACGAGGCTTCTAGGCGGAGGGATACATGAATGAACCGATTCCACATCCGAATGAGAGGGATTCTGAGACTGGCAATGTATGGGCGTGTCAAGTCAAAAAAGAATGATATAAGAGAATTGATTGTGCTACTCATATCACCAATGTGCACCTTCCTTTTCGGGAGCTCATCCATAAGAACTTCAAAGTTAAGCGTGCTTGACTTGAAGTAACACTGGGAGGGGTGACCCCCTGGGAAGTAGCTCAGGGTGTGTGCGAGTGAGGACAAAGCACGCTGGAAGGCTAGTGGTGATACAGTAGGGCCAGACAATCAATGAAGTGCAGTGGGCCCAACCCCACAGGTCCCGTGAGCGGGTTGTTACAACTTTTCAGCGAAAAGTTTTTTTTTTTATTATTATTTATTATTATTTTTTATTATACCTATATATATATATAAAAAAAATGGCGAAAACAGTTAGCGAAAAGAGAAGGTTTTCGCTGAAAACTGTTTTCGCTCAAATAGTGAGCGAAAAGTTAGCGAAAAGTTTTTTTTTTTTTTTTTTTTTTTAAATGTAAAATCTAAAAAAAATATTTATTTATATAGTATGATTTCTCACATTTCATACCGATCACGGGTGTGGAGCAATCTCGAATACCACACGTGTCGGGAATTGGTGGTTGCCTGCAGCTCATATCGATTATGCGTGTGAAGCAACCCGATGACCTACGCATAATCGGGATCCTGCAAAACAAATTAGCGGGACTTTGGTACCCATTTTTGGACGGGTCCTCCCTGATTAGCAGTAATCTTATAAAGCTCATAAGGTTCAAATTTGAAATTAAAATTAGCAGATAAAGTAGTCATAGGAAGCCACGTTTGTTTAGGACTACTTATTTCCATTTGTAGCTTAGGTTTCCAAATTTGTACCGTTCTGAAATTATCATTTTTAGCACGGGTGAATGTGTGTCTATTGTTAGTTGAGAAAATTTTCTCTTTCACCAGTCGTTGAAGATGTTTTTCAGATTTGACTTTGACTGGGTACTTGAGATAGGAATACGAACTAATAGAATCAATAGCATTCAATATAGAATTGTCGTATTTCCTATTAGGAAGAATCACATCATTCACATAGGTGTTTTCATAAAATGAGTTACTTTTATTTGTCAGACAATTATTATTTTTGGATATTTCAGTTTTAGTAAAAAATGTAGAATTGTCTGTTTTAATATTTGTAGCTTCTTTCTTTATTCTTTCTTTCTTTATCTTTTGAATGACTTTAGAAATTACCTTTTTAGAAATAGAGGAGAAAACATTTTCGCTTGTTTTGATAAAAAATGATTTATCTTCCTCAATTCTTTCTTTCTTGATAGCTTTAGTCATTCGTGGTGTTTTCTTATTCTGTTTTGGAGATATGTTTTTTAATGGTTCGCTTTTAACAGAGTAAGAAGTTGAGGTTGCGCCTATTTTGTAGGAATTTTTTGAGAAATGTATTCTCCTTTTGAAGTTCATCAATTTTAGCTTGAAACCCTTTTTGCTGCGATTCCAGAAGAGAATTTAACTCGGCAATTTTGCGTTCGGTTTCTGGATTTTCACAATTAAATTCGGGTTTTATAGTTTGTATAGAATGTTCCTTTTTGATAGGCATTGTCTCATTTGTTTGAGTGGATTTATTTTGAGACAATTTTAGCTCAGTTTCTTTCTTTGCAATAAGTATTTCGAGTTCTTTATTTTTAATGCGTAATTTATTGCATTCTTCTGAAAGACATTTATTCTGAGCTTGATGATTTTTAATTTCTTCTTTATAGGCAGCTATGTTTGTTATTAATTCAGATATGTTCGGTTCATTATTTTCTGCCTTAAATTTTAATTTCACAAGCTCATCTTTAGCATTGGTCAATTGACATTCAAGACTAGCTTCAACTTCTAAATGTTTTCTTAGAACACGCTCGTTATTAGCTAGCCTTGCTTCTAATTTATTGACCATTTTCTTTTCATTGTTTGTGGATGAGAATTTTTGTAAAAGTCCTTGTTTTTCTTCCTCGCACGCAGACAAAGTAGTTTTTAATTCATATATTTTTGTTTCTTGTGAGTCTGCCTTAGTTGTTAAACTTATTATTTTTTCATTTGCACTATCTAAGCATCTCCTAAGATTATCTTCTTCTAATAAATGATTTCTTAGGATACGCTCATTATTTGCGAGTTTATCTTCTAGCTCTTTTATAATCTTTTGTTCATGAGAATTGTTAGGTTCTATAATTTCAGATTGTATTCTCTTATGTTTTGAGCTTGAAGTTTTTGAGCTTGTTGAGGAAGATGAAGAAGATAAAGACTTTTTCTTATGATGTTTTTTATTTAATAATTTTTCAATTAGATCTAGGTTGTGTTTGATTTCTTTAAGTTCTAGATCATTTTTGCTTAAGTAATTATCCATTTTATCTTTTCAGTTCAGACCAATTAATTTTGCAAATTATAATTGGTATAGAATGTTGGAAATTTTAATTTTGACTAATTTCGAATAGTTCTCCAATATTAGCGTTTCAGCTCAAAAACCAATATTAAGTTCACAGATATTGTATTGGTTTTATAGAATGTTGGAAATTTTAATTTTGACTCAAAATATGTTGGATGTTATATTGATCGTCTTGTTTTGTTGATTAAAAACATATTGACTTAAAGTCTTAGCTGATTTATTTTGATTTTCAATTTATTTTGACTTTTAGTCAACTTATGCTATGTTTTCGTATTGAAATAATTTTCGGAAGTTTTAGGTATCAAATATTATTTTTTTTATTTTTTTTTTACTACCTAAAACCGTCGAAAGCTTTGTGAACAGTATGTGGCGAAAACTTTCGAGGTTTTCGCTGAAACAGTATAGTGAAAAGATTTAAATTTTCGCTGCCCACTGTTTTCGCTAGGTATGAACTTTTCGCTAAGAAATGTAGCGAAAAGTTTAGGTTTTCGCTAAAATGAAGTTTTCGCTGGAACAGTATATAGCGAAAAGCTTTGAGGTTTTCGCGAAGTGGTGAAAAGTTCTAGGTTTTCGCTAAGAAGTCTAGCGAAAAGCTTAGGTTTTCGCTGAAACAGTATGTAGCGAAAAGCTTTGAGGTTTTCGCTAAGTGGCGAAAAGATTAGGTTTTCGCTAAGTTGTGAACTCTAAAACTTCTCGTGTGAACAGTGTTTGGCGAAAAGTTTTAAGTTTTCGCTGGCCACTGGTTTCCCTAGGAATGAACTTTTCGCTAAGAAATGTAGCGAAAAGTTTAGGTTTTTCGCTGAAACAGTATATATAGCGAAAAGTTATAGGTTTTCGCTGAGTGTCTGGCGAAAACTTTTGAGGTTTTCGCTGAAACAGTATATGGCGAAAAGCTTTAAGGTTTTCGCCAATAAATCTAGCGAAAACTGGTTTTCGCTGAAAAGGTTTGGTTTTCGCTAATAAGTCAAATCAGCTAAAAAACACGTAATTAAACAAGTAAACACCGATTTAGCTTATAAAATACTAGTTTATGTAGCGAAAACCGCTGTTCATGTAGCGAAAACAGTTGTTCAACTGGCGAAAACAGCTGTTCAACTGGCGAAAACTGCCATTCATCTGGCGAAAACCAGCAAACTGTCATATTTTTCACTCAAATCCTAATTTCTGCTTAATCATAACACAATTATCGAACAATAGGCATCGACGCAGCTTACCTATCACTCGATTAACACAATTAACACTGGATTAACACAGAAATCAGGCGAAAATCAGATAGAACAGTGTCGAACCAAAGTCACTTCAAACATCAGCGATTCAACTCAAATCAGCAAATTAAGCTCAATCAAAGCAGATTTAACACAGAATCAACAAACAAGTTTGCTCTGATACCAATTGTAGGTTCCAGATTCAACACATCCAACGAATTAAGATGAAGAACTTGAGAATTAGATCGATTGACTCACCTTGTTGATACGCGCGGAAGCAATAGGCGAATAATCAATCAATCTTCATTTAATCCAATAGCTTTCTCTACAAGCAATCCATATACCTCTCCACAATTAAGCCTAATCTACTGTGATGAAGAGAGAGATATTAAAATGAGAGAGAGCCTCGCTCAAGGTGTGCTCAAGTTATGTGTAAAATACACACACTTGCCCTATATATACCAAAGCATACTTTGGTATATATCACATCAGTCCCTATTTATCATAAACTACAATTTGGTCCCTAGACAAAGATAACATGACATTTGAGCACTAGAAATGGATTCCTAACAGATACTTTTTTGTGTCAAAATCAAATTAAGTCCTTAGGGAAAGCATCGATATTTTTCGATTTTTTTTTCAACGTAGTGAAGCCATAGATTGGTTTCTCCACGTTGAAGGGGGATGAAATAAAAATGGACGATGAGTCAAACTCTACTAATTGTTGATTGATTTCCCATGATTGTCGGCTAATTACTTTAACCTGAATTTCGGTTAATTACTAGCTTAAATCATTCTATATATATATTGTTGTGAAAATGACACCCCTCGATTCCTAACTTGTTGTTCTTTAACGTGTGTATGATAAATCGATAGAGAAAATCGATCTTGAAGGCGATCGAATCCAAAAAACAACAAAGAAACACACAAAACAGAACACATTGTTTACGTGGTTCAGCTGTGAATTTCAGCCTACTCCACGGACCAACTAAGTCTCTTTCATTCAAACTAAGAGAAGAGTTTATAACTTTGACACGTCCTCTACAAATATCTAGTTTACATATCTCTCTAATTTTCACTCTATAGAAAGATACAAGTGCTAAAAGATGACTAGTTGAACTCAATATTCTGGTATTTATAACAACTGAAAACAGAACGTGCATTGACGGGTTGTACCACACGCATCAAGAGTTGTGCGTCGTGCTCTAAATAACTTATAAAAATGCATTAACGTTCTTATAAGTTTTAACCTCGACCGTTTATTTAACTTCACGCTAGATCGGGCGGTGCATATTCAAATGCCTAACTTCAAATATCGTCCCTTAGATCACGCGCACATAAGATCCAATGGCCCACATTTCATCGAGCAATTTATACATGATCAAGGCTCATTCTTTAATCAGTGATCGGCCAGGTTATTTTCCGATCATATTTCGGCTATCTTCCGGCGAGTTTGGGCTCACAAAACCCAACATATATAATTTTATATAGTACACAATGAAATGTCATAAGACAAATACAAACATTCACGGTATCAAAGCCAGTAAATAGAAAATCTTTGTCTCTTTGCACATATTCATGAAACTCCCATGTCATTACCATACAAAACCAAACAAATTCCTATACGCTAAATGGGAGACTCATCTCTCTCACTGCATCATCACATATTCCTTTTAAGTTGGCGAAAGATGGTTCCAACTATTCATCTTGAAAATCTCAAATGACCATTCTTCTATCTGGCTACGGTCTCATGGGCTCTATTGATTGAACTAAACCATGTCCACCTCAATTCGATCCAAATTATACACTTTGGGCAAGGCAAGATTGACTGGTTCTTCTCAGTATTCAAGTCATGCTTCACAACACTTTTGGACCAACTATTACCAAATGAACTACCTCTATAGAAGCGTTGTCAACTTTCTATAACGGGGACATGGCGTTATAGGTACAATCATATTTTAGTGGGAAAAATTGAGCATACCTAATTTTGCTACTAAGAATTGAAATCGGTTTTCATCTAAAGGTTTAGTAAAAATATCAGCAATTTGCAATTCTGTAGGAACAAAATTAAGTTCAATATTACCTTTTTCCACATGATCTTTAAGAAAATGATAACGTAAATCTATATGCTTAGTACGTGAATGATGAACAGGATTGCATGAAATAGCTATAGCACTTTTAGAATCACTAAAGATAGGTACTTTATGTAAATCAAACCCGTAGTCGCGTAGTTGCGTCTTCATCCACAGAATTTGTGAACAACAACTAGCGGCGGCAACATATTCTTCCTCCGCCGTAGAAGTTGATACACAATTCTGCTTCTTAGATGACCAACTGACTAGGTTGTCACCTAGAAATTAAGCGGCTCCGGAAGTGCTTTTTCTATCCATCCGACAACCTGCAAAGTCAGCATCTGTATATCCAACTAGATTAAAATCAGTGTTAGTTGGGTACCAAAGTCCTAGATTCGGAGTGCCCTTAAGATATCTAAGTATCCTTTTCACAGCAGCTTGATGTGATTCCTTTGGATTCGATTGATATCTAGCACACAAGCATGTGGAAAACATTATATCTGGTCTACTAGATGTAAGGTAGAGAAGAGATCCTATGATTCCTCTATAAGTAGTACTATCTACAGATTTGCCTGAATGATCAGAATCTAGCTTACAAGTAGTACTCATAGGGGTAGGCATAGGGGAACATTTTTCCATATCATATTTTCTAAGTAGGTCATGTATATATTTAGATTGGCTAATGAAAATTCCATTTGAGAGTTGTTTGACTTGAAGCCCGAGAAAGAAATTCATCTCTCCCATCATACTCATTTCAAATTTCGTAGTCATTAATTTGCCAAACTTTTTGCAAAGACTAGGATTGGTTGACCCAAATATGATATCATCTACATAAATTTGAATAAGCAGTAAATCTGAACCATGTCGCTTTGTGAATATGGTAGTATCAATAGAGCCTCTAGTAAATCCTGAATTAACTAGGAATTTAGATAGAACCTCATACCATGCTCGAGGAGCTTGTTTGAGGCCGTATAAGGCTTTGTCAAGTTTATAGACATGATTTGGATACTTGGGATCTATAAAACCGTCAGGCTGGGATACATAGACTTCTTCTTGAAGTATGCCATTTAAGAAAGCAGTTTTAACGTCCATTTGAAAGACGACAAAATTCTTATGTGCGGCAAACGCAAGAAAAAGTCGAATCGCTTCTATTCTAGCGACGGGAGCATATGTCTCATCGTAATCTATCCCTTCTTGTTGATTGTAGCCTTTAGCCACTAATCGAGCCTTATTCCGAATGATTATCCCATTTTCATCACGCTTATTCTTAAAAATCCATCTAGTGCCGACAATAGTTTTTCCTAATGGTTTTGATACTAGAGTCCAAACCTTTAAACGTTCAAATTGGTTTAACTCTTCTTGCATTGCTGTTACCCAATTTGAGTCTTGTAAAGCTTCGGAGGTTTTGGTCGGCTCTATTTGACTAAGATAGCAAGAGTAAAGACACTCATTTGCGGTTGATGATCTTGTTCGTACACTATTGGATGCATCTCCTATAATTTGAGATGACGGATGAGATCTTATCCATTTTGGTTCTTGGGTAAGGGAAGTAGATATTTCTTCAACAGGTTCTTCATTTTGAATATTTGGGGAGTCTTGACTATTTTCAAGTACTGTAAAATTTTGAGTATTATTATTGTCAAGGGATGAATCATTTGGGTTTGAAGAAATAAGCTCTTCAGAAGAGTCTAAAGGAATTATAGGAATGGTAAGAGGAATTTCTTCACAAGAAGTAGTGTGTGATTCACAATTATTAGTGGATGGAGTATTAGATTCATTTGACGTAGAAGGTTCGTCTTCCTCAAGTACATGAGATGAAGAAGGACAAGAAGTTCTATATATGCTTTCAAATAGAGAATCTAACTCAAATAAAGCTTCTTGTTCTAAATGCGATTGCAATTTAGAATCAGCAATACGATGACTATTTGTCATCGACGTTGTAGGAACGGGTTCTAATCGGTCTTGATTAGAAGCCATTACGGGTGGAAGTACGGGTTTTGAACCGTTGTGTTCAAAAGCCATTGAGGGTGATGTTTCTTCAAAAGTAACATTGATACTCTCTATTATGGATCTTTTATCTGGACGATAAATCCTATAAGCTTTTGATTCGCAAGAATATCCTACAAAAATTCCTTTTGTAGCTTTTGGATCTAATTTACTTCTCTCATTGTCTATTTTGATAAAACAAGGACACCCAAAGACTTTGAGGAAGGAAATATTAGGAACTCGATGATTTATTAATTCATATGGTGTTTTTCCAAATCGCTTGTGTATGGTTGTGCGATTTTGGGTAAAACATGCTGTATTAACAGCTTCGGCCCATAAGAAATGAGGTAGACTAGCGAAGATAAGCATAGTGCGAGCAGCTTCTACTAGAGTCCTATTTCGTCTTTCGACTACCCCGTTTTGTTCGGGTGTTCGAGGGGCTGAAAATTGTTGTGAAATACCTAGGGATTCATAAAATATTTTTAATTCCTTATTCTTAAATTCTGTCCCATTATCAGTGCGTATCACTTGAATTGTACTCTGAAGTAAATTCTGAGTGATTTTCACAAATGTTTTAATTAGTTCGGCTGTTTCATCTTTTGTACGAAGAAATCTGACCCATGTATAGCGTGAAAAATCATCGATAATGACAAGAATATACTTCCTACCACTTATACTTTGAGTTCGGATGGGTCCGCAGAGATCCATATGAATTAATTCTAGTGGTTTGGAAGAGGAGGGAAATTGCTTGATTTTGTGTGATGACTTTTTCATCTTTCCTATCTCACAAGCAGGACATAAGTGATCTTTATGAAATTTTATCTTTGGTAGACCTATTGCTAACTGATCTTTTTGTAACTTGTTTATAGCTTGAAAGTTTAAATGAGATAGTCTTTGATGCCAAAGATGGTTTTGATTAAGTGATGAATTAGTCATCAAGCAAATTTCAGCTGAAGGATTGATTGTTTTCAAATCTAAAGTGTATAGATTTGATTTCCTTGTTCCAAGGAGTAGTGTTTCTCCTAGGGAATTGTTAATCCTACATTGGTTAGTGCTAAATATGACCTTAAGTCCTTTATCGCATAATTGGCCTATGCTAAACAAGTTGTAGGATACTCCTTCAACGTATGATATGTCATCTATTGTTAGATTTTTGTGGATAATGCTTCCGTATCCCAAAATAGAGGAGTAATTATTGTTTCCGAAACGTACCTTACCCCCGTAGCATCCAGTGTAGTTGCTCAACAGCGATTTATTTCCGGTCATATGTGTGGAGCAACCCGAGTCAAGATACCACACATGACGGATCTGCGAATGATGATTCTATGATAAGCATAGATCCCATAGAAACATGGGATTGATAGGAACAGCAGAAAAATTATATTAAATAATGTTTGATTCACTGATTTCGGAAGTATCATCGGTATTTTCTGAAATTTGATCATTTCCTTTCGAAATCTTACCGATGTTTTCCAAATTGTGATCATACGATTCGTGTTCTATTTGTGGTTTTGGTAGCCATTCTTTCTTTGTTTTTGGCATCATATTATGATTCGGTTTTGGCATCCATTTTTGGATGGTTTCTTTAGTACCTTTTCGTTATTAACTAGTTTATTTTCTAGTTCTTTAGTTGTTTTTCTTTCCTTTTGTATTGATTTTAATTTTTCTTGTAAAGCTAAAATATGATGAGTAAGCTTAGAGTTAGAGTTACTTACTTCATTTTCGTCCGCAGATGAGGAGGAGTCAGGTTCGTTGTGCTCTTCATTGTTGTCATCGCTTTCTTCAATTTTTGCCATGAGAGCTAAATTTTCATCGTCGCTCTCAGTAGTGTCTTCTAGCCAATGATCTTGTTCGGCCATAAGTGCTACACCGGCTTCTTTTTGTTTCGATAGTTGAAGTTTTTTGGTGTAGTATTGAGTATTCTTCCTCTTTGGTGCACGGCACTCATTAGCAAAGTGGCATGCCTTACCGCAGTTGAAGCATTTTTGAATTTCAGAAGTTGTTCTTGCTTCGGAAGATTCTCCTTTGTTTCCTTTGAATTTGGAAGTAGAGGTTCGTTGGCCGTTTGATGAAGAAGGAAATTTCTTCTTATAGAATTTCTTATTGACCATTTTGGTGAGAAGAGCTAGCTGTTTTTGTAGATCCTTGATTTCTGGGTCCGAATCTGAGTCTTGGTTTTCTTCTTCTGAAGAGGAAGATATGACCACCTTTTTGGAGACTTTAGATGTTTTCTTTTGTTTCTCTAAAAAGAGGGCAACAGATTCGGTTGCTTCTTCCTTCTCTCTTGCTTCCTTTTTAAGTTCATTCACATCTTCAATGTGTTGAGAGAGATTATCGAAAATTGCATGAATGTTCATGTCATCAAGGTCTTTATTTTGTCTAATGTGCGTGGCTAGCTTCTTCCATTCTGGTAGAAGAGAGGACAGAAATCGAATGTTGATCTCCATGTTGGTCTTATGAACATTAATTTTCCTCATTTCATTGATAAGGGTGAGGAATCTTTGATAAGTGTCATGAAGATCTTCTCCAATCTTGGCTTTAAAAGAGTCATACGCAGTTAAAGTACTAGCTTTCTTTGCCTTGACTCCTATTTCTGTCCCATGCATCATCTTTGCTATTTCATCCCACATTTCTTTTGCAGTTGTCATGCTATCAATTTGCATGTAGATGTCGTTTGGGATGGCTTGCAAGAGATAGTTTTTGGCTTGATAATCAGCTCTAGCTCTAATTTTCTCAATCTCAGAGTATTCATCAGATGTTTTTAAGACCTTGGTTGGAAGAATTGGTGGATCATGAGTGGGATCTCCTGCTATAAATTTCCAGAACAGGGCTGGGCCTTCTTGCAAAGAAGAGATCATTCCACTTGATTGATCTTTACTTTCTAGAAAATTGAGGAATCTTTTCTTCCATACATTGTGTTCTCCCCTTCTAAGAATAGGAGGTCTAACTTCGTTTCCTAAGGAATAAGTATCCATTCTATGATCGTCTTGTTAGGATTGATTGGTCTGAAAGAAAAAAAATTGGATTGAGTTTTAAAAATGACTGATTTTCTCAAATTTTCAACGAATTTTGACTTTTAGTCAACTATGATTGGTTCTAGTTTTTCGCTCTAAATATAAGTGGCGAAAAGCTTCAGGTCTTCAATCAAACAGTAACTAGCGAAAAGCTCTGGTTTTCGCTATGTCAGTAGCTGGCGAAAAGCTCTGGTTTTCGCTAAGAAATGACCTGTTAAACTTCTCGTGTGAACAGTATTAGCGAGAAGCTTTAGGTTTTCGCTATTAATTCTGGCGAAAAGCTTAGGTTTTCGCTAAGTGATGAAGAGTTAAACTTCTCGCGTGAACAGTATTAGCGAGAAGCTTTAGGTTTTCGCTATTAAATCTGGCGAAAAGCTTAGGTTTTCGCTAAGTGATGAAGAGTTAAACTTCTCGCGTGAACAGTATTAGCGAGAAGCTTTAGGTTTTCGCTATTAATTCTGGCGAAAAGCTTAGGTTTTCGCTAAGTGATTCTTATCAGCGAGAACTTTAAAGTTTTCGCCGTTAAGTAAAATCAGATTAATAAAATAATAACAGAGGTAAACACCGATTTAACACCAAATACTAGATCAAGTAGCGAAAACCGCTGTTCTAACAGCGAAAACAGCTGTTCATGTGGCGAAAACAGCTGTTCATGTAGCGAAAACAGTTGTTCATGTAGCGAAAACCACCAAACTGTTCTGATATTTCTCAGATCCTAATTTCAGCTTAATCGGTACACAATTATCGACTAATAGGTATCGACTTAGCTTACCTATCACTCGATTAACAGAATTAACACAGGATTAACACAGAAATCAGGCAAATTGGGATGCAACAGTGACAAACCAACGATCAATCGAAAATCAGCAATTAAGCTCAATTTAACTCAATCGATGTAAATTCAACACCTAATCAACTAACAAGCCTGCTCTGATACCAATTGTAGGTCTCAGATTCACTCAATTATAGTTAACACACAATTAGGTTTGACATACCTCAACCTTAGATTGCGCGCGGAAGCAGCAGTGGATTGTTTGGAGGCAATCGATCAGCGAATTCTTCAAGCTTTATCGCAAATCCTTCCTTATCTTCTTTGATTGGAACGACTGGACTGAGATTCAAGCTTGATTGTGTGCTCGTTGTGAGGTGCGTGAGTGAAGTGAGTGTGAAGAGAGTTTTGGGTATCTTTTTTGTTATTCACACTCTGTTGAATTGAATGAATGAATTACACGTCAATTGTAAGCGGGACTTCTATATACCCTTACAAGTTTGGGTATATTTACAATTAAGTCCGTAAACTAATGGAAATTCAAACTCAAAGGACAAGGTTCAAAATGAACACAAATACATATTCTAACAATACTCACGGAGAAAGGGCTTGAGGAAGCGTTGAAGCCAGAGGCCGAGATGGAGCCGAAGGATATGGCCGAGACTTTGAAGAAGAAGATCCGTGAACGAGCCTATAGCACATTGATACTCTGCCTATCAGATCGGGTGCTAAGAAAGGCCGCAAAAGAGACTTCGGCCGAGGAGATTTGGAAGAAGCTTGATGCCTTGTACATTCCTTGGCTAGGCGCTTGTACTTGAAGCAGACCTTGTATACCTTCAAGATGCAAGAAGATCGCCCAATAGATGAGCAGCTCGGCAGCTTTAGTAAGATCATTCTTGATCTTGAGAACGTGGGCGAGTCGATGAAGGACGAAGATAAGGCGCTCCTCTTGCTATGCGCTCTTCCAAGAAGCCATGAACACTTTAAGGAGGCATTGTTATATGGCCGGGAAGTTCTGAAACTTGAGAATGTTCTCTCTGCATTGAGCTCAAAGCAGCTGAATACCAAGAAAGTTTCAGAAATTTCAGGATCTGCTGAGTTGCTTTATGCGAAAGAAAAGTCGAAGTCTTGGCACAAGAAAGGAAAAGGAAAGAAAAGGGGTGATCCTGGGAGCCATGTGGAGTGTTGGTACTGCCAAGGAGAGGGCCACTTTTGAAGAAACTGCCCCAAGATATCAAGAAACCAATCGAGCCAAGGTATGTCTAGGGCTGCAGCAGATTTTGTGAAAGAAAATGATGAATTTGCTGAGATCTTGACAGTCTCTAGCCAAGATTCAAAGCAAGAATGGATCCTCGATTCAGGGTGTTCGTTCCATGTCACGTGTAATAGAGAATGGATGTAAGAGTTCATGGAAACAAGAGACAAGTCTGTCAAGTTAGGAGATGGAAAAAGCTGTGAAGTTCTTGGAGTTAGTTCGATTCGTTTGAGGCTAAAGTCAGGAAATATAGGTATCCTTAGGGATGTTAGATATGTGCCTTTGTTGAAGAGAAACCTAGTATCGATTGGAGTTTTGGATGACAAGGGTTTTAGCACCAAAACATCAGGTGGACAGATAAAAATATGGAATCGAAGCAGGCTGGTTCTGTCAGGGAGTAAGAGGCATGGTATCTTCGTGCTCGAAGGCTGTACTGTAGAGGCAAGCAAGGTTAGAAATACTAGGGAGTGTGGAGACTTGAATAATGTCCAAGAAACCCCACAGAGACTTCATCTTGAGGTGGAGAATGTGACTGCAAAACGCGAGGTCGAAGCAGAAATGTCTGAAGAATCAAATTCTGCTGTGAATTAATCTGAAGAAAATGGTTCTATTTCTGCACATTCTGGGCACGAAATGGACATTGATTCAACAAGGGAATGAAGTATTCTCAGGTCTTGCTCGAAGTTTGCATCTACAGAAGAAGAAAAGGCAGAGGAGATGGATCAAACATCTGAAGGAACCTTGATGCATATCATGAGTGAAGCTGTGAGTGATGATGCTTCACTGGTATGTGCTGAGGTACCTGCTACGAAAGAGACCAAGAAGCACAGAGAATGTGGCTGTAAAAAATGGGTCTGCAAGAAGGCTCATGAAGCTAGGAAAGTGAGAGATTTATCAAGAATGATGAAGAGAAGCTCGAAGAGTCAAGTGGAAACTTTCAATCTTGCTTGGAGTTGATAAGGCATCATTTGAGCTTCGAAGCTGCTAAATGCAGGCCGAACCAATAGAGCTGAGTGTTGAATCAACGTGGAGCCTTGGTTGAGGATTGCAGTTGAATCAAGAGTTGGATTCTGCAGATATAAAGCTGAAACCGCATGTTTGAAAGCTGGTTCTGGTATGCTTTTCAGGCACGTGTAGCCCCCGTGTTTGAGGCGTTAAGGTGGAGCTTTGTGATGAAAATGGGAGTTCTAGGCTCAAGGTGGAGATTGTTGGGATTTATAAGCCCAAACTCGCCGGAACGAGGCCGGAATATGATCGGAAAGGAGCATGAATGATCACAGCTCGTGTTTTCGTTGATCAAAGCTGGAAAACATCTAAGTATCCAGATTAACAAGTGAACCGTCCGATCATGGCGGGAGATAAGATCTAAGGGTTGAGATTCAAATGTAAAGTTGTTGCACACTTTTATAAGTCAAGTGAAGGACAACTTGTAAAGCTCAAGGTACAAGCAATGAAGCTTCCAACCGTTAAAAAAAGCTGTTATATTCTGCTATATATATCAGACTTTAAGTTTTCATCTAGGCATCTTTGAGAGCTTGTAGATTTCGTTAGAGTGAGAATTAGCGAAAGTTGTAAACACGAAAGTCGTAGAGGGTGTGCCAATCTTGTAATCTCGTCTTCCGTTTAATAAAACAAGCTCTGCTAGTCCATGGACGTAGGACTAAAGTCGAGGCCGAACCATGTTAAAGAATGGTGTTCTGTTTTTGTTTTCTTTGCTGTTTTCGATTCGATCGACTCAAGATTGCGTTTCTTGGATCGATCATTATAGTCACGTTAAAGAACAACAAATTACGAATCGAGGGGCGCCGGAATTTCAACAGTATAAATACTTAAGTGTATGAGTATTTTGTATTACATTAGCAAGATATCGAACCTACAATGCCATAATCGGATATTTTGAAATAATTCTGGTATCTTATATTTTGCAAAAATTGCACATTTACTGTACTAGTAGGGAACACGTGCGTTGCACCTGGGGCCCTATTATTTATGCTTGAATAAATTCAGATATTATAGTAAAAAAATCTCATTCCAGAAGCGAATAAAAAAGTAGAGAAATCTAGAGAAGTTCCAATGGGAAGACTTGATTGCACCATAGTAAATGTTAGTTTATACATCATCGTTCAGCATTATATTATTTATTAAAACATAGCACAATTTTATTCTCTATATTTTTATTTCTTGAAACTTGTGTATACAAAGCAATGAGAATCTCACAAAGCAACCTTGTACAGTGGCTTTGAAAACATTCTCTTAGATAATAATTTATTTTAGGAAGTTCGTTGAAAACACATAATAAAGTTTAATTGCATAGTTAACACTAATAATAGAAATGAATAAATGATGAATAAGAACACATATTTTTTAACGTGGAAAACCCATAATGGGAAAAACCACGGGACCTAGTCCAGTAAAATATCGTCACTATATGAATGATGATCCGTACACCAATTTTCTTCATACAACAAATACCCTATAAATTAAATGAAAATAAATATACTAAAAGTATCAAAGTTACGAGGAAAATATCTGTAGACAATTTGCTTGAAGAATAATGTAGTATTTCCGGATTTTGAGCATGACTTTATATTACGAGTAGTGTTGATACATCATATGGTGTATTTTCGTTCCATCCAGTTGCATCATGCCAAGGTCTTTACTGCACCCGACTCTTCCGCCTCGCAGAAAGATCATAAACCACACATTTAAAGAGAACATACATGAAAATATGTAAAAGATATATTATATAGGTTATTTTAAAGACTAATGGGTTGTAATTAGAATATTTAAATAAATCAATTTATTGAATAGTATTTTGTAAAAGGAAATACACATTGCAAAGCTGCACAAAATAAAATAAAAAATAACCAATGCACCAACCAATCGTTTCATAATTAACCCCAAAAAGCATATGATAACCGGCTAACCTGGATAATTGCTTTTAATGAACTCCAAATAGGTTGCCAAGATTGGTATTTGATACATTTGTTTCTTAGCAATATTTTGTGGGTCTCCGGCAATTCCATGGTTTAACACATGGAAAACAAAAATTCGAAATTTATTAGAAATACATAATATATATATATATATATATGTGTGTGTGTGTGCGCGCGCGCGCGCGCTCGCGCATTAATAATGTAAAAATGAAATCTATTGAAAATAGCAAATAGATTAAGGGGAAAAACAAACTGTATGGAACTCACGTGTATATGTTATATGTTTGGGTTATTTGCATCATCATTCTGTCTTGATAAACTTTGTAAATGAACTTCGGTCGTTAAGCTGAATTATGCTCAGAAGTTCCTTGGTTTAGCACATGTTAAACAAAAAGTTCAAATGTATTAGAATATATTTATATATATATATACATATATACAATGAATACATTTAAAAACGATAATTTAATCGAAGTAGCGAATAGATTAAGGGAAAAAAATAAACTATATCATACTTACCCGTATATGATATATGTTTGAGTCATCTGCTGGATCGATCTGCTCTATAAGCTTATAAATGAATTTCAGCCGTTAAGACAAATAATGATGCAATATCAAATTACTTTCATGGTTTATTATAGGGATTGCATATATAATAACGATATTCATGATTACTACTACTCGATGAAAAAATAAACTTAACAGAAAAAATAATTAGATTAGTTCGATTGAAACAATAAGCAATCAAATGGCACAAAAAAAAAGAACGATAAAAATTATATTATGAACTACTTACCTCTTCGTCAATCAATATGAGCTTTCTTATTGATTTTCCGGCATGATTCGGAGGTGCGCTCGTTCCTTGTCGAATTACCATAACTTTTATGGTGATACCTTGTTGTTCTTGGCTTAGGGATCTTATGGGGGTGAAAGCAAGTTGAAGATTCTCCATTTCAAAACAAGATAAAATGGTTAAGCAAGATAAAATGTTGAGTAAAATATGGTGTAAGAGATTGAGGAAGATAAAATGGTTGAGCAAGATAAAATAATGGATTAAAATATTCAACGCATGCTCTTAAGCCTTCAAAACTTTCAATGAATGGTGAAATATTCAAGAGCGCGTTAAATGATATTATTTCTCAATTAAAATATTTAAAGTTCAATTTTCATTTAAAATATTCAATTCTTGTAGACGATGAATGGTCAAATACTCAAAGAGCACGTTAAATGCTCTTATTTCTCAATTAAAATATTTAAAAGTTCAATTTTCATTTAAAATATTCAATGCATGTAGATTATGAATGGTCAAATAATCCAAGAGCACTTTAAATGCTATTATTTCTCAATTAAAATATTTAAAGTGCAATTTTCATTTAATTTAAAGCTAAAAGTAAGAGACCCCATTTTTAGATGAATAGGGGCATGAAAGTCATCTAAGAATAAGACGAAACACATTTTCCTAATCTTCGATCAACAAACTTCCTCTTCTATGTTCTTCTTCGATCTCCCTCGGATTTAGTGTCTTAAAGGCTCTTAACCCCATATAGTTATAACTAGGCATATAGGAATATATAATATATGTACTGTAATCGTGATTATAATTAATTAAGCAAAACCAATATAATTCTATTCGTGTCTTAACTCTCAAATCTCTCTTGTTAGGAATATTTTCTAGTGTTCAATAATCATGTTACCTTTGTCTAAGGACTTAATTGTAATATTGTGTAAATATAGGGATTAGATTGAAAATATACCAAAGTATTCTTTGGTATATATAGGACAAGTATGTGTAAAATACACACAACTTGAGTTTTAGCTTTCTCTCACTAGAAACACTCTCTCATCATTAGCAAAATTAGGGTTTAATTATAGAGAGAAGAAGGAGCTTATTGTAGAGAGAAACTTGGTGATTAATGAAGATTGATTGAGTTAATACCCAAAGCTTCCGCACGTTAATTACAAGGTAATTTTCATCGATCTATTCGCAAGTTCTTGATTGGATGTTAAATCTAGGACCTACATGTGGTATCAGAGCAAACGTGTTTTAATTGATCGATTGTTAGCTGAAATTGTTTTCGATTGAGCTGCTTTGAAGTTTCCAAATCTGTTGGTTTTCAATCGCAAACTGCTGAATTGTTTGTGAATGAGCTGCTTGCTTAATCGATGAGCTGCTTGCTTCAAATGTTTACGATGATTGAATCTACAATGAGTAAATTGATTATGATTGCTTGATCGAGTGTTAATTACGCTCATATTGCTTGATGTAATTGAGCTGATTTTGGACTAATTGTCTTGAATTTGATCAAAGTGTTCATCATGATCTTCAAAGTGTTCATGTGAAAAAACTCAAAATTTTATATGTTTTGCTTTAGATTGGCTTAATCTAGTGTTTTTACATGTTTATCAATAGATTTCCATATTTTGTTCGTAAACTGTTAATTTGAGTGTTTTTGTTTTCAATAATTTGCTTAATCTGCAAAGTTTACGGTTAAAACTTTACTTTGCGGGTCAAAGAAGGTTTACGAATCTAAACTTTACGGTTCTCTGATATAAAACTTTGCGATACACACTTAAAATAGTTTTCAGTACACATCTTGAAAAGTTTACCGGTAAAAAAAGGTTTACGATACTAAAGGTTTACGGTCATATTAAATATAATATTTTGGTTTGCGATACTTCATTCAAAAAATATTCGCATACTTCATTCGCATATTATTTTATATTTGAATACCCTCTAGTTGAAGTTTACGATACCCACTAATAGAAGGTTTACTAGTCTATTATAATAATAATAAAGTTTGAATACTATTCGCATACTTCATTCTCTTTATATTCGCATACAACTCGCATAGTGATCTATAATAATAATAAAATAATATTAAGTTTACTGTTCAAAAAAAAAAAAAGAAAAGGGGGCTTCACGATTGTATAAGGTTTGCGATACTAACAATAATAATAAAAAAACCTTTACGATTGTATAAGGTTTGCGATACTAATAATAATAATAAAAAAAAACCTTTATGATTGTATAAGGTTTGCGATACTAATAATAATAATAAAAAAAAAACTTTTACGATTGTATAAGGTTTGCGATACTAATAATAATAATAAAAAAAGAAGCTGCTTTACGATTGTATAAGGTTTGCGATACTAATAAAAAAAAATACTTTACATAGAGCTTTGCGATACTTAAAAAAAAAAATTTACTTTACGATTGAACTTTGCGATTAAAAAAAAAAAAAAAAAACTTTACGATTGATATAGCTTTGCGATAAAAACAAAAAAAAAACTTTACGATACATAAAGCTTTGCATTGTACTTTGCAGTTATGGTAAAAAGTTTTCGATAGCTCAACTTTACGGCTCTTTTTCAATCGTAAACCTAAAATCTATCCTTTGTGGCTCTCGCAACTGTACGAATTTTAAAATTCTTTTTAATTGAGACCCGTAAAATAAATCTTTACTTTACGATATCTAACTGTTTACGGCTCTCAAACCACCGCAAACCTAAACTCAAACTTTACATTTCTATTGTTTGCGTCTCTTATTCATCCGCAAACATAAACCTAAACTTTGCAAAAATTTACTGTTTGCAGATAGAAATATTTTAAATAGTTTCCAAAAGATTGCGGTTTATCTCTAAAATCAAATTTAAATTTTTTAAACGAAAATATTAATAAAAAAAAATTCAAATCAATTCTAAAACACGTCAACGATCATATACATCCAACAATTTTATTTGAACAAAATTTAAAATCCAACATTCTATATAGAATTTAATTACCAACATTGTTTGACCTTAAATTTCAAATTCCATATCTGAGCTAAAAAGATTAAAATGGATTATTATTCATATGATCAAGAAATGTATGAACTTCATAAACAATTATCTAGATCATCTTCCTCAACAACCTCAAAAACTTCAAGCTCAAAAATTGAGAGAATACCATCTGAAACTATAAATACTAGTGCCTCTCACGAACAAAAGATTATAAAAGAGCTCGAAGATAGACTAGCAAATAATGAACGTGTCCTAAGAAAACACCTACTAGAAGAAGCCAATCTTGCAATACAACTTCAATTAGCTAACGAGAAAATAGCTAAACTTGACAATGATCTTGCTAAATCACTTTCTGAAACAAAAGAACTAAAAGAAAATAAAAATTATCAAGTTCAAAATAAATGTCTTTCTGAAGAACTCATTAGATTAAACTCTAAAATTAAAGAACTAGAGGTTCTTCTTGCAAAGAAAGATCAAAATGAGCAAAAAATATCTCTAAACAAGTCGACTCAAACAATTGAGTCAGTGCCAACCATGGAACATTCTATACTATCGATAAAACCCGAACCTAATGATTGCTATACTCCAGAAAGTGCTCGCAAAATTGATGAATTACACTCTCTTCTGGATTCCGAACGAAACGGGTTTCGAGCTCAAATGGATAAGCTTTTAAAGGAGAATTTAATTCTCAAAAATTCCTCTAAAAAAGGCGGAAGAATGACTAAAGCTATCAAGAAAGAAAGAATAAAGGAAAACAAATTATCTTCTATTGCCACGACCAAATTTGGTTCTATCTCTATTCCTAATTCAAAAATAACCAAAGTCATTCTAAAATCAATATTAAAGAAAGAAGCTACTAAAACTAAAGGAGACAATAATTATATATTCTCTATTAAAGCTGAAACGTTTAAAAATAATAATTGTCTAAACAAAAGTAGCTCATTTAATACACATTACAAAGTGAATGATGTGAGTTTAGAAGGTAGGAAATACGACACTTCTATACTTAATGCTATTGATTCTATAAGTTCGTATTCCTCTCTCAAGTATCCGGTCAAAGTCAAATCCGAAATGCATCTTAAGCGACTGGCGAAAGAGAAAATTTTCTCTTCTACAAAAAGACGCACATTCACCGATGCTGAAATATTAAATTTCAAAAAGGTTCAACAAATTTGGAAACCTAAGCTACAAATAGAAATAAGTAGTCCTCGACAAATGTGGATTCCTATGACTGCTTTATGTGATAATTTTGCTTCCAAATTTGAACCTTATATGCATAATTGTTTCACTGCTAATCAGGGAGGACCCGTCCAAAAATGGGTACCAAAGTTCCGATAATTTGTTTTGCAGATCCTGATCATACATGGTAAATAGACGACGATTGCTCTACATGTATGGTCGGTATACGATGATGAGCAGTCGCACACAATCCCGACACGTGTGGTAATTAGGCTGCTCCACACGCGTGATCGGTATGAGATGTGAGCAACCACACTTAATAAATAAATAAATATTTTCCAACTTTACATTTTCATCCTCAAAACAGCTTTTACTACTTTACATTTTACTGTTTGCGGATACTATTTTACTGTTTACGGATATTATTTCATTTTTTTTACGAATAAAAATCAGTCGTAAACCTGAGCATTCTTTTTCTAATAAACTTTTTACGATCATTTTCCATCCGCAAACTTCTATCTCCACTGTTTACGAACTCAAATCTACCGTAAACAATTTTTTTCTTTTTCTTTCTTTTCAATTTTCATAGTTTACGATTCCTTCACTTTTTCATTGTTCATTCGTAAACTTTTCGTTTATAAATTTACTGTTTGCGATGATATTTCATCCGCAAACTTATAAATATATATATATATATAATAATAATAATAATAAAAAGGACAAATGCCATAAAAAAAATAATAAAAAAAAGAGAAAAAAGAAGGAAAAGGCCAAAAAAAAATAAAAAAATAATAAAAAAAATAAAAAAATCGAGAAGAACTTTTGAGCTACAATGTTCAAAGAAGGCCGAGCCGATTACCAAATTCAAAACGTGCTTGGATTTCAGGGGAGTCAAACTCTATATATTAAGTTTTTTATTTTCATAGGGAGTTTGACTTATTATAAATAGCGCTTACCTTTACAGAATATTCGGTCTTCATATTCTATATTCGTTTTGGGGGAGTGGATAGATAGATAGACAAGGCGCATGAACTTCAAAAGAGCGTATTACTATAGAACGATGTCAACGGGACAGAGCGTACCTGCTTTGACCATTCAACTGTCTCCCAACTGACAGTTGTCTCAGATATGCACGGGGAGCCACGTACGCTATCCCTGCCTCATTCTGAGGCAGTGGGTATTGAATCAGGTGGTACCCAGCCCCAAACCACCGCCCCTTCGTTGACCACTTCGAGTCTAGTGTCCACCTTCCCAAAATTTTTTGATTGTACTAGGACACAGCCTCTTTTTGGCACCACCCCTCTTGGTCTTAGTGACCAAGATAGAATCTCCATAGATACTTCTATACAAGAAGTCATTCGAGGATTGGAGAGAAGTCCTGCCACGGTCAACCCCACGACAGCTGTGACAGCAGGCCGTGCAGTGGATACTTTCTCCACTGTTACGTCAACGGTGCGCCTAAGTGGCCCCGGCGGTGACTTACCCTATATGAGAGAGTCACGGTTCGAGGAACGCCTGGCGTCTGCTCTCGCATCGTTCAAGGATTCCTTGATGCCAGAAGTACGTGCTGCTATAACCGCAGCCGTTCAGGACAAAGGGAAAGCCCTCGTCCTCGAGCCTTCTCAGTCATCACCCCCACCTCGACCCCATATTCCCATCCCTCCCTCACCACCATCATTTCCCAATCCATACACCAATCCTCTTCCTGAGCTACGGGATATTCTCATGTCCCGGCTCATGTTAGAAGATGTTACCCCTGACATGATTGAGCTCTTGAAGAGAATCCAATCCCCATCACCACAACCACCACCAACTACATCTTGTCGTGACGAACCTCAGGGGTCCAAACGACCACATGACGATCCAGAAGACCCGGATCGCCCTGAGGGGGAGAAGAGGCCCCGCGTCACGCAAGCCACCACAACCCAAACCATAAAATCAACCACCCCATCGACCTCTTCAAAAGGTCGTACGAGGTCAACACAAAGAACTACCAGACAATGGCCTTCGACTCCATCAGTCCAAACCTACCAAGAGGCACTAGCAGCTGATTTTGGAACTTCCCAATCAAATCGAGTAGCTGCTGGAACCTCCTCCTCCCTGCCTGACGTCAACCTGCACTAGGTGATCGAAGAATATGTACTTCAAGATCAACCTCGAAAAGAGGCAGAAACAGATGATGAGACTGCACTGAGGATGCTAAAGATACTAGATTTAATCAAGCAGTCCATCTTCGATATCTTCCAAATGGAGCCGTCAGAAATCCAAGAAGGAGAAGACTACAACACTGAACTGCCCAAGCTCCAAAAGGCTATATCCAAGAATGTCGAACCAACACCGAGACTATCCTCAAGAACTCGACAAATGGAAACGGCCTGGGAGAATAAAAGAGTTGTAGCTCCTTTCCCAGAAGACATACGTCATCGAATTTGGAGAAGGGAGGAGAAGATTAAGAAACTTGACGAACTCAATCTGCGGGGACTTACGCATCTCAAAGGGACGGAAGCAAGAGCATATCATTATATGCTGGCGCAGAAGTTCGTAAATCCATTCAAGGACCGCAGACATGACCAAATGAGGATCAAGGACAAAGGAAAAGTCACGGACTTAGTTGAGGTCGAGCACCACAGCTATGGCCGAAGTGTGCAATTCCCGATCTTTATCGTCAAGTTCATCGATTTCGACTCAGCTAGAGAAAGAGTCGAGAAGATTTCGGAAGCTGACTTGCCACTTCTGCTTTTTCAAGATATTCTCAAGATATACGGATTCTACAGGAAGTTCACCCTGAAGGAATTACGTTATCGACTTGGATTGGATGCGCTGAAGAGGTTGATGCTAAGGCAAGTCAAGTATTATGCGGCACAGGATCTTCAGATTGGAATTGAAAACAATATGAAGAAGGTCAACCTGCCAGGACCAAGCAACCGAACAGCTTCAGCTCATGGGTTTGAACTCAACTTCATTTTCACCGAGCCTGAGCTGGCTGTAATCTACGAAGACTTAGAAGACCAGAAGCGTGTGATGCTCCTGTCAGAAGTAAACATGTACTCTGACGGGATGCTCAAAAAGGTTCTTCAGAGTCTTCGTCAGAAATTAGAGGTCCTGAAGAGGGTGCCGCAGCCGAAATCGTTATTTGATCTCGAAGAAGAAGAACTTACCGAGAAAGTGATCACTGCCATTGAAGAACGGATCAACTTGAAAAACAACATCAGGCAGTTTGAGATAATTCTCGGTCTACGCAAATCATTCTACCTTCGAGATCGCCCAAGAACAAGAGGACGAGGCGCGAGAAGAAGATGAACACAAATGGAGAGATTGTTAGGAATATTTATTGTGTTCATCACTAAATTCCTCTTGTAATTGGTTAGTTTATAAATACTAGATAGTTCAGGGACCAAAATGTAAATATATACCAAATGTAATAAGGTATATATAGTCTAGGTCCTTATTTCTTCTAGGTAGGTTTTTGGAAATATTGTTTTTACGCACGTAAAGTGTGAGGTTAATCGAAAATCTATTTTGCAAACTCTCTCTCTATTTGTTTACACTTTACGCGCGAAAACCTCACACACACAATCATCATTCGATCGATTTCTTCACTGAAGACTGTTTGATTATCATCTGGATTTGCTGCTAGATAATCAAACAGATTGAGGATCCACACTGCATTCGATCGATCTGAAATTCGACAGTCTATCTATCCACCCATCTCCTGGAGCTCGACTCTAGAACGATGTCAACGGGATGCCTATGTGGCTCCGTAGTCCCTTCAAATGCAAGTCTGTGTGACTTTGCATTAACGACCAAGAGTGACATCAAGGGATGTTTCACAATGATTGGTTGTCTGTCCCGTTTTCAGGTACTTCATCCAGAATTCAACGACAACACGATCAGCCCAAGCTGGTTGACCTTGATCACAAGCATGACGATACAAATGAATCGCCATGAGGGGGAGAAGTATATCAAGGAGGCGAAGCACATGAACTCATTAAAGAAGTGCTTTCAACGCACGTGCTGAACCGCAACAAACAAGACATCTCTCCATGGTTCGAGCATACACGACAAGTCAATGGTGACGATCCACGCGACTCTGATATATGCAAGAAGGTGACGAATATTCAAGTTGCAATGAAGAAAAAGAGGGTGCATGTAAATAGGGGGAGAGTGAAGATTCTCCAGAAGTCCTCAGTTATTTCTTCAGACAGCAACAAAGACCGTGTCAAATTCAACTGATGATGAAGGCTGAAGATTATCAAAGACAAAGACAACCGGCGCTTCAATGACAATTGAACACTAAGGGGGAGATTGTTAGGAATATTTTCTAGTGTTCAATAATCATGTTATCTTTGTATAGGGACTTAATTGTATTTTATGTAAATATAGGGATTAGATTGAAAATATACCAAAGTATGCTTTGGTATATATAGGGCAAGTATGTGTAAAATACATATAACTTGAGTTTTAGCTTTCTCTCACTAGAATATCTCTCTCACCATTATAGTAATTAGGACTAATTATAGAGAGAGAAATGAATTGCTTGTAGAGAAAGCTTGGTGATTAATGGAAGATTGATTGATAATTACCCAAAGCTTCCGCACGTTAATTACAAGGTAATTTTCATCGATCTATTCTCAAGTTCATATTGATTGGATGTTAAATCTAGGACTTACATCTCTTTCTCTATGTATCTTCCAATCTCTCTAACCCTTCTTCACGATCAAATCTTCGATCAACAAACTTCCTCTTCTATGTTCTTCTTCGACCTCCCTCGGGTTTTTACATTGGTATCAGAGCCCTCGATTCTCAGTATGTGATTTCACCAATGGAAGGCCGTACTAGTTTCAACTGAGTTAAAATTTTCATTTAAAGCTAGAAATATCAGACTATGTTTTTAGATGAACCGTTACCTAGTGTAACCTAAATGTATAAATGCTATTATTTTTCAATTAAAATATTTAAAGTTCAATTTTCATTTAATTTAAAGCTAAAAGTAAGAGACCATATTTTTAGATGAATAGAGCATGAAAGTCATTTAACAATAAGACGAAACACATTTTTCTTGTTCGCACTTTTAATATAGTATAGATTAGATAGTTATATAATCTTGTTGTAATAAATAGGAAAAACTCCATTAACCTCCCTCAAATTATACAAAAAGTTAAGTTCCAGTTGAGAACTCAAAAGTGCAAAATTCTTCACCTTGGCCCTAGTAGTCAACGATTATGATTTTTTCAACCCCGAAATAGGAATGAAAATTTATCAATCTAAGATACTCGAGAGCAAAAGGAAAGAAAAGCTCGAAAAAGGGGAAGAAGACCCCGCGAAGGGAAAGAAAATCCAAAAAAAAAAAAAGGAAGAAGACCCCACGAAGGGAAGACAAGCTCCAAAAAAATGGGAGACATGAACTCCTATAAGGGGAGAAAAAGAAAAAATAAATAGGTCAATGATGGAAAAAAGACCGGAAATGAGCTCCCCAAACTTCTTTAATGGAGGAATGGAGAGTAAATATTTTTCGATTTAGTTTTTTTTTTTTCTTTTTTTTTTTAAAGAATGGTGGGAGAGAAAGACGATACAGAGGCCAATGAGGTCTTGGCCTAGTGGTTAAGGATGAGACCTTAAGGATTTGTGGGTTAGATCGTGAGATCGAATCTCCCACTCACAATTCATTGAGTAGTCCCCATGAGATTTATTTTTCATGACTATCGTTGTCACGTGGGTTTTAGACGTATTCATCTGGCCCTGGAGATTTCCCACCACTGGAGTGTGTGGCCCAGTTAAGCCTCCGTCAGGTCTGTGTGGCGCAAAGCTCACGCCGTATTAGGGGCTAGCCCATAGTCAGATTGAGTGGGGATACCTCGGGACCGCGAAAAAAAAAAAAAAAAAAGAAAGCCGATAGAGAGAAATGTATTTATTATAAAAAAAAATTCCAAGTAGAACAAACTCTCGCAGACATTGAAAATACGATGTGCCGGTTCAAATCTCATTGTCCGTACTTATTATTATTTAATTTCTTGTTGACGTGAGCAATCTTAGTAGGAAAATCTGTTGTTAATTAAGGAGTTGATTCTGTTTAATTGTAAATTGATTTACTTATTTTTAGGCTATATTTTATAGTTTTTTATTTAGCCTATTTTTTAGGATCCTGTTGTATGTATAAATAGGATGTAATGATAATGAAAACAATGAGAACCAATCATTTCTTATTCCTCTTGTCATCATTTCTTACAGAATGGAAGTTATCATGAAATCATAATAGTAAAAATTGTATTAAAAATTAATTTTTTAAAAATTTTGATTCCACTATTGATATCTATCTAATTTAGAAAATTTTCATCTATCTTCCACGTCTTTTCCAACGAGTATAATTTTAGTAGTCCCAAATCTTCAATATGACATTTTGTCAAGATGATTTTTTGCATTCTTTAGTCGTATATGTTAGATACTGCCTAGCAATAACATAGTTATTCCAATTTATAAATGAAGCATACACATTATATATTTAAATTGGGAATTAGCAAAAAAAAAAACAAAACAAAAAAAAAACATTATTATTCCAATAAAACAACCCCAACAGCAGAAAATCTTTCAACATAAATAGGTACAATCAAGAACCATGTATTTTCACAGGCCGTGGAAGAAACGACGAAAGTTCAGCTCAAATCTCTCCATCTGCTCAGGCGGCAGAGAGACCAACGCATTTACAGCACTGCAAGCATCGCCGAAAACCCAACAAATGTCCTTGCGGTGGCTGACCACAGGCCCGCTGTGCACGGGCTTTCCCCACGGATAGGCCACTTGGTCGAACCTCAATCTGAGCCACGAGCTTACTAAGTACTCCCCGCCAGGAATCCCTCTGTTGATCTCAAGCCAGTCCATCATAGATCGCACGTAGTCGTTGTTTAGTCGTTTAGGCCCTTCGGAGACCATCTCCACGAGCCTGGCCCAGTTCTTATCGAGCCCAATATCCCCACGCCTTGCCGCCGAATAAGCAATGAGCACGCCATTGCCACAGTACGAAGGAGGCAGCGGCGGATCTATTCTCTTCCGTATGTCCACCGCGTTGATTAACAAGGAAACGTCTCCGCCGTCGTCCGACGACATGGCCTTGCATCGCCATACGAGGGCTGCCACTACGTTGAAGCTTGTGATCCGTGAAGTTGTAGTGTTTGAGTTCAAATTCTTGGCCTTGTCTTTTAAATAGTCGATGGCCTTCGAGGTCAACTTGAATACCTTGTAGTCCAATTCTTCCTTGTCGCAGTCGTAGATCGGAACGCCCGAGGGAGGTAGGTGGCCGGGCTTGAAGAGCTCGGGGTGGTCGAAATCGACGTGCGGCGGAGTTCTTGCGGCCAGGAGGTGGCGGTCGTGGGAGGGGACGGTGGCCAGCGGTCTCCCGTCGTCGAAGGCTTGGCCGGCGAGGTTCTCCATGAAGGCCACCGCGCTTATGCCGTCAAACAAAACGTGGTTCGTGGACATGCCGATTGCAAATCCACCACACTTGAATGATGTTACCTGCTTGTATAATCGTTGGATCAATGAAAGGTGACATTTGTCCGCATTGAAAAAATCAGTCAGTTGGACGCAAGAGGCAACTTCACCTAATATCAACTAATTTAAGAATGGAACCCTCCATTCTAATAATAATTAGATTAAATAGGTGTGGCAATTTTATATATACCGGATAAAATTTAATTAATTAGTCATATCGTAATACTAATTTATAATCAATATATAATCAACTAGCGCCTCTTAAAAACTACCTCAAATCGATCAAGTTGATCTGTCGTATAAATTTATAGTTTTATTCTTCATTTTATTATTTATTCCAATTATATCCTTATAAATCAATTTCATTCTTTTTAATACACAATTGAAATTAAGTTATATATAAAATAAATCTTACCATATAAAATAATATTATATATTTTGTATGTTAAGGCACAATGCTTATAATACGGTCCGTTTGATTTATAATATCAGGCCATATAATATAAATAATAGCCAATAATATTGCGTTTTATTTCTTTAATTCCAGCTCCGTATTATTAAACCAGTCCAATATTATACCATATGCCCTATATAAATAAACTGACTTATAGGCGTGAGATAAATTATCGAGGGCTTATATATAGTAAATTTATGTTGGGCTTTTATACTAGAGCTTATAACCAAATGAGGCCCCAGTATATATAAACTCTTGCAGAAGGCCGGGCCATTTAGGTCGGACGAAATAGGCCCGCATGCCTCTTAGATCTCGGCCCGACCGACCTTATAGCGCTGCTTTTGCAACCTCTTCCATTAAACATACAAAACACATGCAAATTTCACCTGGAAAACGCATAAAGGCTGGTCCTTGCCCGGGCCTAAGTTATGCAGCGTTTCAACAGCAAGCTGCCGGAATCCGACGTTGGGAGAAACCAAGTCCCCTAAACCCTCGAGCGAATACTCGGAAGAAGCCACCACAAATCCCGCCCCGGCCCGATTGCATTGGATCTCCATGCGGCCGACGTCATGGTTCATCTTGAATCTACCAGCCATGAAGTCATTCTCCACCAGCACTTTTCCCAAGGCTGACTTGAGCCGCCTGGCCACAGTTTCTGGCGGAAAGTCGGGGTGGGGCTTTGAAGAAATAGGCTGTCGGGATATTGTAGTTGAGAATCTGATCTATGGGTGCGAGGAACATTGTTCTCTCCTCAGTTTCCTGCGATGGAGAGATTAGAGTTGACTCTTGAAATGTGATCTTAAGATCTTGCATGGCTGGAACACTCAAAACAGATATCATAATTTGTCTTGTAATGAATGACACCCTAAGTTTGCCTTGCAACTATATATATATATATAATGACAGGCTATCTCTAGGGCAAACTAAACTCAAACGTTTTGTTTATGAATTTTTTTTATGTATAAACTTGAGAACGTATTTTATTGCATGTAATTGATTACGCCACCTCACTTACCACAATTATAATTAGACACAAGTTGATCATAGACTAAAGTAACTATTGCTATACTTTGTAATTGAAAGGGACCATTTGAGCTAACTTCAAGCAACCTCCAACTAACGTAGTAAATGAAAAATAATAAAGTTATTATATATATTATATATAATAAAATAGTATGATCCCGCGCATTGAAGACAAGACACAATCTTGGGGGTAAGATTTCATCGTGTTTTCTTCTTTCTTTTAATACCTTAATGTATATCTACTTTTATAATACCACAAATCGTGATGTTGAGTGTGAGCCTTTGTCGAAGTTTTTGTTTGTCGAGTTTAAATGCAGGTACAGATCAATTTCTAGTATTGAGTAGTGTTGGTTGGCCACAACAAAATAAACCTAACTCTTTTTTAAGATTGTCGCTCGAGACATAGATATCGTAAGGAAATTTCTGAAAATTGTGAGAAACACAATTTCTTTAAAACAGATTCGCTCATCACTATTGTGCTTGAGATTTGATGAGCGTTTGTTTCCCAGAATACCTCGAATTTAAGTTATGTTTGCTTACCACTCGAACGACACAACTAGCGAGATTTAGAACAAACTAAATTGTATGAACAGAAGCTCGAACACCTTCAGGCTTCAAACATACGACGCTTGTTGTTTTCTGAAGTGTTCTTCTTTGCTGAGAATAATTCACTATTTATATGAATCAGAAAACCTATTCTGAAATGTTAGATTCTCACTCATTTTGCCATCCATCTATTTCTCATTCACCAAACCCAATTTATAAAACCTAATTAGGTTTCCAACAAGTACTTGCTTTATGATATGGTCGGTCCTGCCTATGAGAATTCAGAATAGCACTCACTCAAGCCATTTTCTATTCAGAGTACTAAAATACAGTCAACTTTACATAAAAATACACTTGCTACAGTGTTTTTACTCCAACTCATTAACTCTATTTTCCACACTAATTTTTACTTCAACACATTAACTCTATTTTCTATATTAAAAATAATATTCCATACATATTCCTACTTGTTATTATAATTAAATTTTAAAAACAAAACAACATAAAATTTAACTTATGCCTAAAAATTATTTATTATTTATATTTTAGAAATATAATTAATAATTTATTTTGATATATTAAATCTAATAATTTTATGATTGACATGTTAATTAAAAGCAAACTACACATATTCTCTATATAAAAATAAAATATATTTATTTTTATACGAAATACATTAAAATAAAAACGATACAAAGAAAATATTAAAAACAGATTTAAAATGATTATTAAATATTTCCGCATGTATTCATTCATAGTTAATAAAAGTATTGCATGTGTGTGATTTGAATTTTTTTCATTCTTATGTACTACCTATAATATTAAGATGGGTATGTCTTAAGTTTTTTTATTTAATATAACAAAATTATTAAAAATTCAATATATTATCATAATTAAACTTTAAGATCAATTAAATTATAATTAGCACATGACTTTAATTTTAATTTTACTAGATTAAAAATGAAAAAATATAAGTAAATAAAGCAATTTATATAATTTTTGTTATATTATTACAATGATATAAAATATTGGGGCAAAAACATGAAATAATAAAGTACCCGGTGATCATCTGCTATGTAAATAAACAAAATTGGGGTGATATGAAACATAAAATAATAAGTTTCCACAATTCCATAATTGTATATATATTGAATTTATGCACAGTGTCAGTTTAGACTTACATATAGATTTTCAATCGAATGGTAACAATATTAAGAAAGCGATTTAGGTGTCTGTCATGCATTGGTAGATGGATAACCTTTCTTGACTAATAATATACACAATATAAATATCTTCCAATAATTCACATCAAAACGTAGATGTCCCACAAGGTTGAAGATTAACTGTTATTAGAGTAGTTATATTACAGGGTTATACATAAGTCAGTCATAAGAGATATTTATCATTGTTTTCAGAAGAAACAAAAATGAAAGAGAATACATTAATATAAGAATATAGTATCTATGTTATATATAATTGGAGAACAGCTCATAGTAACTCCTAAATTAATTTGATATGGTTATGAAAATGACCATTTTAACTTTGATTTCAAATTTATTCCAATTTTATCATCTACTTAAAAAAATAAAAATAAAAATTAATATTATAATTTTACCTATTAAAAATAACTTAAAATAGTAATATATATATATATATATATATATATGTTGGTAGCCTTTCTATTTATATCATAACAATCTAACTAGGGACGATTTGACCACGATTTCGAATGGAAAGAATTAGATCGACGTGGGGTGTGTGTGTTCTTGAGAGGTGTTGGGTGACTCTCTCTCTAAAATCTCTCTCTAGTTTATTTTCACACAAAACACACATTATTATGTGTTAGAGTTTTTGTATTTATCTTGGGTCCCTAACAAAGCCTAATTACACTAAGCCTTTTATAAAGAGAATCTTTATAAATAAACAACAAAGATAATTATAATTAATTGAACACAATAAAATATTCCTAACAATCTCCCCATTTGTGTTCAATATTCAATCCGGCATGGATTATCTTTGCAAGGCTTAGTGCATTTGCCTGAGTCCTAAAGGAATTTCCTCATTGTCTTGTCTTTTGACCTCTTCTTTTGGAGATCTTCAAGCTCACCGTGTCTTGATCTTTGCTTCTCGGCACCAGATCTTCTTAATCTTCTTTTGAAGCTCAACTCGTAAATGCCGGAAGGTGTTTGAAGTTGCTTGCCGGATCTCTTCTTTTTGTGTTCGATCTCTCCTTTCGATGGTAGCACAACTCCCCCTACTTTTGGTCAACCTTATGTTGGAATTGAGAAGTTCTCTTTGAAATTTGGAGAGAAGCACACGAGGCGACAACTTCAATCTTTGAAGTTCGTGGTGTTCGCTTGATTCTTTACCGACGCTTGAGGATTTAGCGTTTCTGATATATCTTGCACTTTCATCATGGTATTGCTCCCAATTTGCTTTAGTAGTGCTCCCCCTCATGAAGATCGAGTTGGGGAGATCGTCATGCGATGGATCAAATGAAGCATCGTCTTTGGCAGGAAGATCACGTCGTCGGGACAAAGATGATGACATTGGTAGGCACATTAGGAGCTCAGGTTAGGTAATCACCCGACGGAGCCACAAAGGCAATCCGTCGTATAAGAAACCGGGGTCACGAAGACTTCCCGTTATCATCTTGAGTCCTAGCAATCTCCCCCTACAAGGGCTATCTCCCCTTCTTGCGAAGGCTTTGAATGCTCTTCGGCTAGGAATCTCTTGACTTGACGCTATATTCTGTGGACCGGATGTAGATAGTGATCCACGCCTTGAAATTCGACTTTGATGATGTCGCGGATCTTGGACTTTATTCGTATCTTATCCCGATCTTACTCCGTAGTTTAAAGGCGTCAAGTCTCCTCTAATCTTCTTCTTCTCGGCGTCGGATTCGTCTTCTTCGAAGGAAGTTGTCTGGTTCGGCCTCGAGGAAGCTTTTCTGGCTCCGGAAGAAGGTATGCGTGGGGTGTTGTAAAATGTGTCGAGGCTCCTTTGGAATGTTCCATTCAAGTGTAGGGAAGCCCGACTTCAGAGTGGTAAGCTCGGCGAAAGTTGATGGGTGGTCCGACCTGTTTGTTTATGTGTGTCCCCTTCTCCCCCTCATGGCGATTCGTGTTAACGAGATTGACATGCTTGTATAGGAAGATTAGAAGGACACAAACGACAGGTCGGTGATGGTAATAACTAGACGGAGTCACTAAGGTAATCCGTCGACACGGCTTCAGAGATAAACTCCGAGACGTGGCATGTGAGGACAGGGCTTGAAGAATCGGGGCCACAGAGGCATCCCGTTTACATCGTCTAGAGACTAGCTCAAGGCGATGACCTGATTCCGTTGTTGTATTGATGTTGCAAGATGTTGCAACGGCAGGATTTCCTTCCAATCTTGGAATCACATCTACAGGAGATGTGTCTATGGAAGTTCTAGCGTGATCATAAAGATCAGGCGTTAGAAAAGTGTATGTGTCCTAGAAAATATAAAAATATATGGAAAGTGAGGACACACTAGACTCGAGTGCTCAAGGAAGTGTGGTGGTGGGACTGAGTACCACATAATTCAATATCTCCCGCTTTCGAGTGAAGCGGTGATAGTAGTTGTAGTTCCCGTGATTTCTTGAAACACCTGTCTTTTGTGAGACAGACGAGTGGGTAAGGCTCAGTTGTGCATGCGCCGTTGGACCTGTTGCGGCGACTTCTACCCGGGAGCTAATAAAATTAGCACATGTATCTATGGGGGTTGGTCCGAATAATTTGTGAGGTGAGGGAATCATTTAGTGTCGGTCTTTTCAAAAGGTTTTGGTAGACGTAGCTGTTTTTTCGTGATTCGACTGACTCTCGGTCATGTTCTGGGGTTAGATCCAGTTGGGTTTGACTGAATCGTAGGAACGAAATATCCTTGCATCTGGTAGAAAGTAGTGAGTGCTACTTTGTTTGTCAGCAAGCCGAAGCAGGTCGGTTGAAGTGAGCACCGAGATTTGCATTTGTAGCCATCGTCGCCTTTAGAAAGGAGTTTACCGTTGTAGGCTTGAGATTCTTCTTTTGAAGTCCATCTTCGGAGGTCGGCAGTAATCTCCATGAAGCTTGATGATGAGGAGAGAAGATTTTCTTTTTTTTTTATTTTCTTTTTTTTAACTCTTTTTTATTTATATATATATATATTAATTATTATTAGTAATATATATTTCTATACTATATATTATATGGATATAATATATATATTGTATTAGTAAAACATATTAGTATATATATAATATAGTGTATTCATATATATATATATATATATATATATATATTCTGTTATTCCCCCCCCTCAACACATGCTTCCTAAGATAAAATTGCTCCCCCTCAAAAGATGCGTGATAATTTTGAAAGATCTGTGAATCTATTTCCCTAAATTCACGTATTTGAAGTTCGCTCCCCCTAAAAAATGTAATTATTGCTCCCTTCTAAAGAAATAAGGGTCACTTCTCTTTTTAAAAATAAAAAGTAGCTCCCCCTCAAATTAAGCTCATTCTATTGGAAAAAAATGGTATCTATCATTTCCGTGCGTAATATGCATTTTAAATTTTAATGTTTAGAAAATGCATATTTGAAATATACCATTTTTTAAAAATAGGTATTTTTTGCGATTCAGCTTATATGCATGCTTGAAAGTTTAAGCTCTAAAATCTAAAAATTGTATGTATAATGAAAATGTACCTATAAAATAGAGTATTTTGCATTTCGGCTTATGTATGCATGTGACGACCCCACTTTTTAACATAAATAGTTGGCGGGTTTTCGCAACGAAAGCCGCGGAAAGCCCATTTTACAAAAACAACATAGTATATTATACACTATATAAAAGAGTCGTTTTACAAAGGTATTTACAGCGGGCCGAAGCCCGAAAATATCAAACTAATCCTACACCTCCACAGGTCGCGTCCCATGTACTGCATCCGCCCCCAAAAGCCCGTGGAGTCACCGCCACCAGCCGCTACTCACCCGTACCTATAAAACATGTAACCCTGAGCAAAATTGCCCAGTAGGTGAACACCAAAATAATGCGATGCATGCGTGCACATGTCCCCAAATCCCAATATCTCACATGACAAATGCACGCTCATTTTTTTTTCTCATATCTCATACTCAGGGCCCTAGGTTAGACTCGGCACCTCGCGCACAACATCACATCAATCATCCGGTCACACAGACTCGGAAATCACATTTCATGGCGGTGGGCACCCCGAGTCGCATTTTCACGCTGTACCCGGGTAGATAGAGCGATCACGTCTATCTCCCGCCTAATCTCATCTCATGATGGTAGGCACCCCGAGTCGCGCTCCCACGCTGTACCCGGGTAGATAGAACGATCACGTCTATCTCCCGTCAAGTCGAGCAATCCTACGAAGGTGGGCACCTCAGGTTGCTCAAGGCTGAGTAGACAGAGTGATCACGTCTGTGTCCCGTCAGGTGCACCTACGAGTCTTAACCTCACAAATCTCTGCCAAAGAAAGGCATACACTCTCCCATCGCACAAATGCGATCAATACTCTCGTCATGACATGCCGTGGATGCATGAACAATTAATCGCAGAACATATCAAGTATATTCGAAAAACCTCAAAAATCATTAGAATATTTAAAACGTACTTTTGGTTCAAATACTCAAAATCCCGAGAATAGTGAATTATTTAAGACCCAATACTCCTTTATCAGTTGACCCAAGAAATTGGGTCCAAGCTCAAAAATATTTTATAAAAACTTAGTTCAACAAAAATTAAAAGATTTGGGCTGAAATCAAACTAAAGCCCAGAATTGTCACACTAGGCCCATGAAAAGCCTACTAAAAGTTGACCTGGCGAAAAGTTTTCTAAGTGGCGAAAAGTTTTAACCTCATGAAAAGTGGCGAAAAGCTTTGGTTCGCGAAACTTAATGAAAAGTGGCGAAAAGCTTTGGTTCGCGAAAAACCTTTTTATTTTGAACAGTGACTAGCGAAAAGCTCAATTCGCGAACAATAAGTGGCGAAAAGCTTTGGTTCGCGAAACTTAATGAAAAGTGGCGAAAAGCTTTGGTTCGCGAAAAACCTTTTTATTTTGAACAGTGACTAGCGAAAAGCTCAATTCGCGAACAATAAGTGGCGAAAAGCTTTGGTTCGCGAAAACCTCATAAAGAGTGGCGAAAAGCTTGGTTCGCGAAACCTCACAAAAGTTGGCGAAAAGCTTGGTTCGCGAAAACTTTTTCCTCTCACATACCGAAAACCTTAGGCCCGCGAAAACTGATTTTTCGGCCCGCGAAAACTTTTTCTTCCTCACAGTTCGCAAAGTAACTGGCCCGCGAAAACTTAAAATGGCCCGCGAAAATGGTTTTCGGCCCGAAAACACAAATCATTCGTAAGTAAAGAACAGTATACGAAAAACACTAAGTTCTTCAAAAAATCCAGAAAACTCATAACATAATTAAAATCCATATTTTGGGTTTTTAAACATCAATCATCACACATAGCATTTTATCGAACCAAAAACGATGGTGATCCTTTCACCATAAATATAACAGCTTAAAAATATCGATTTTGGGTTTGTAAGTTTCACCTACCTCACGTCCTAGCTATCTTACGAATTTTCTGGACTGTTGTTCGCTAGAAATCCTTCTGCCAGGTTACTTCTTTCTTCCCTTGTTTCTCTCTGCTTGGCTCGAATAAAATAAGAGATCAGTTTTCCTTTGTAGGTTGTTTTATACTAAGCATGTGGATGAAGTATGGGCAACGTGTCTTTCCCCCTCTGTGAAGAAAACTTTTCTTTATTGTAAAGAAACTGGGCCATTGGGCCATTAGGCCCTTTGGTTCCGATTATTTTTCAGCCCATCCTTTTCTCTTCTTTATCGGTTTTGGGCCCAAGTATTATTTGGGCTCAATTTCAAGCATGCCCAAACTTATCTTCACCAATTTCGAAGTTTTGCGAAATCCCCGTATTAAATTTTACGGGTATTACATCCTCCCCCCCTTCAAGAAATTTCGTCCTCGAAATTTAGGCAGTCGGAAATAATTCGGGGTACTTCTGCCGCATGTCGTCTTCTCGTTCCCACGTTGCTTCCTCAATTGCCTGATTACGCCACAGAACTTTGACCAACGGAATATTTTTATTCCGAAGTTGCTTTACTTCATACATCAAGATTTCTACCGGCTTCTCCTCGTAACGTAAGTCCGGTTTCAACCGTTGATGAAGGGTTTCATTTTGTAGCACATGGCTTGGGTTGGCGACGTATTTTCGCAATGTTGACACGTGAAAGACGTCGTGAACCTGATCTAAAGACGCCGGTAATTCAAGTTGATAAGCGACCTCGCCGATTCGTTTCAGGATTCTGAAAGGGCCTATATACCTCGGACGCAACTTCCCTTTGCGTCCGAACCGCTTCACGCCCTTCATTGGGGATACCTTCAAGAATACCCAATCATCCTCCGCGAATTCTAACGGCCTTCGTCGTTTATCAGCGTAGCTTTTCTGACGACTTTGGGCTGTTTGCATTCTCTCTCGAATCTTTGCAACAGCTTCCGTCATTTCTCGAACCATTTCGGGACCTAATAGCGCTCGTTCACCGATTTCGTCCCAATGAACTGGGGATCGACATTTACGCCCGTACAAAGCTTCATAAGGCGCCATTCCGATCGTAGCCTGAAAGCTGTTGTTGTACGAGAATTCGATCAGCGGAAGGTATTTGCTCCAATTTCCTTTAAAATCTAGCACACATGCTCGTAACATATCTTCCAGTGTTTGGATCGTCCGTTCAGATTGTCCGTCTGTCTGGGGATGATAAGCTGAACTGAAAGACAACTTGGTCCCCATAGCCTTTTGTAAACTTCCCCAGAAGTTAGACAGAAACCTCGAGTCCCGATCTGAAATGATCGAAATTGGAATTCCATGGAGTCGAACAATCTCTTGAATATATAATTCCGCATACTTCTCCATGGAATATGTTTTATTGATTGGCATGAAATGGGCAGATTTCGTCAATCTATCGATAATTACCCAAATTGCGTCGTGGCCTTTCCCAGTCTTTGGCAGTCCAACGACGAAATCCATTGTTATATGGTCCCACTTCCATTCAGGAATCGTTAACGGTTGTAACATTCCTGCCGGCCTTTGGGGTTCCGCCTTAATCTGTTGGCAAGTCAGGCATTGATTTACATAGGCGGCAACATCTTTCTTTATCCCCGGCCACCAATAGTTAACTCGTAAATCCTGATACATTTTCGTCGTACCAGGATGTACAGAGTATGGTGTAGTATGTGCCTCCGTCAATACTTTAAATCGGAGTTCTTCCTTATTTGGCACATACAGACGGCCGTTATATCGTAAGCT
Organism: Lindernia subracemosa; assembly: GCA_028392965.1. Classification (NCBI taxonomy): domain Eukaryota; kingdom Viridiplantae; phylum Streptophyta; class Magnoliopsida; order Lamiales; family Linderniaceae; genus Vandellia; species Vandellia subracemosa. Next base: position 757,446 of record JAQPCC010000031.1, read on the forward strand.
CCCGTCTCCTCGAATTTCAAAATCCGCCGTAGTGCTTTTGTTTTGTTCCCCTTTAACCTTCACATAAAGATCGTCTTCCTTTTGGGCCTTAGTGATTTGTTCCAACAATGTTGGTTTGAGCGTTAATGCTTCCATTCTCGCTTCGACTTCACCGAAGTTGACTACCTCTACTCCAATCTGGCACAGCTCCGCACTCATGGCTTTACGACTCAAAGCATCTGCGACTACGTTGGCTTTACCCGGATGATAATTGATCACGCATTCGTAATCGTTCACCAACTCAAGCCATCGTCGTTGTCTCATATTTAACTCCTTTTGGGTGAAGAAGTACTTCAAGCTCTTGTGATCCGTAAAAATCTCGCATCTTTCTCCGTAGAGGTAATGTCGCCAGATCTTCAGGGCGAATACCACGGCTGCGAGTTCCAGATCGTGCGTGGGGTAGTTTTTCTCGTACTCCTTTAGTTGTCGGGAGGCATAGGCAATTACCTTCCCGTTCTGCATTAGCACGCATCCCAAGCCACTCTTCGAGGCATCCCTATACACCGAAAATCCTTCAGTTCCTGACGGTATTGCTAAAACCGGAGCGGTCGTTAGTCTCTTTTTCAGTTCTTGGAAGCTTTGCTCACACGATTCCGTCCATTTAAACGGAACATTCTTCTTCGTCAAATTGGTGAGTGTTGAGGCAATGCTGGAAAAATCTTTGATGAACTTCCGATAATACCCAGCAAGCCCGAGAAAACTTCTAATTTCCGTGGGAGTGGTTGGTCGTGGCCAATTCTTAATTGCTTCAATCTTACTAGGATCCACCGAAATCCCGTCTCCAGAAATAATGTGTCCCAAAAAGGCCACTTCTGTCAACCAAAATTCGCATTTCTTGAATTTTGCGAATAACTGCTTCTCCCGTAAAATTCCTAGAATTGTTTTTAGGTGTTCTTCATGTTCATCTTTCGTCTTTGAATAAATAAGGATATCATCTATAAAGACGATCACGAAGCAGTCTAGGAAATTCTTGAATACTCGATTCATCAGATCCATGAAAGCAGCTGGTGCATTTGTTAACCCGAAAGGCATGACCAGAAACTCGTAATGGCCGTACCTTGTGCTGAATGCGGTTTTAGGAACGTCTGTCTCACGGATCTTTAACTGATGATACCCAGAGCGCAGGTCGATCTTAGAGAATACCGTTGCTCCTTGCAATTGGTCAAACAAGTCATCAATCCTCGGCAACGGATACTTATTCTTTATCGTGATTTTATTTAGCTCACGATAATCGATGCACAATCTCATCGACCCGTCTTTCTTTCGAACGAAAAGAACCGGTGCTCCCCATGGAGAGAAGCTCGGTTGGATGAATCCCTTCTGCAACAACTCTTCCAACTGTTCTTTCAGTTCCCGTAGCTCATTCGGCGCTAATCGATATGGGGCTTTCGATATCGGGGCAGCCCCAGGCACAAGATCGATTTTGAATTCGATCTCTCTATCAGGAGGTAAACCTGGAAGGTCGTCGGGAAACACGTCGGGGTATTCATTCGCAATTGGAACCTCCTCGAGTCTCAAAAGAGGAGATTCCTCGGCCTTCATGGCAGAACAAAAATAGAATTCGCAACCCGAGTTAACAAGTCGTCGGGCCTTCAGGGCAGATATTTGAGGAATTCTATCCTTGCTCGCCTTTCCCCAAAAGACGAACTCTCCTCCCTCGGGTAATTGGAGCCTCACGATTTTCTTAGAACAGTCAATCATGGCTCCGTATTTCGAAAGCCAATCCATCCCGAATATGATGTCGTAATCATTCATCGGGATTACAATTAGATCGACTAACAATTCCCTACCCTCCATATTTACTGGGTACTTTTCTATCACTAAATTGGTTCGGGTCGGGTTCCCATGTGGCAAACTAACTAAATAATCCTTCTTAGAATGGGTAGGATATATTCCGACCCTTGTCACAAAATCAGCCGACACAAAAGAATGCGTAGCTCCCGAGTCAATTAAAATAGAAGTCGGGACATGGTAAATATTCAACGTACCCGTCACCATATCGGAGTTTGTCTCCGCCTCCTCTTTTGTTAATATAAAGACCCGTGCAGGTACAGGTGGAGGTCGGATCAACGGTTGGGGCTGATTCTGCACCAGGGGTTGTCTCTCCGTGCATGCCCTGGCGTAATGCCCCACCTTTCCACACTGGTAGCACTGCGGAGGTTGCCTTACTCCATAGCAGACCCCAAATTGATAGCGTCCGCATTACTGGCATTGGGGCGTAACATTCTGAGGTCGATTAGAGATATTTGTCGGCCCTTGATTCGGCCTCGGGCGCCAGTTTTGTTGGCCCGGTCGGTTTCCTTGGCTAGACCGCCCTTTGCCAAAGAATTGGCGCTTCTTGTTTCCCCCTCCGCCTTGTTGATTTTCTCTCCTTTTTCTCGCTTCCTGGGCTTCCACAACTACCCGCTCTGCTTGCTCGGCAATTAAGGCGCGTTCGGTAACTTGCATGAACTCCAGCTGTCGCGCGCCGGCTATGCTCAAATCCCGATAGATTTCGGGCTTGAGTCCCTGAATGAATCGAGTCACCTTCAGGGTGTTAGTTGCCACGAGAAACGGGGCAAAACGGGACAATTCTTCAAAACGACGGATGTATTCCGCCACTGGCATGCTTCCTTGTCGTAAATTCATGAATTGGAGCATACGCTGCTCCTGTTCATGAGCGGTGAAATATTTGGTGAAGAACAGCTCCTTGAACCTGTCCCACATCATGGTGATTGGGTCTTCCAATACTTTTACTGTGTTCCACCAATAGCGCACATTCTCCCGTAGGAGGGAAACGGCGCAAAGTACCTTCTCATTATCAGGCACTCTGCTATAGATGAACATGTCCTCTATAGTGCATATCCAGTCCTCAGCCACCGCAGGGTTGGCGGCCTCGGTAAAGATGGGAGGATTCAATTTTCGGAAGCGCTCCCCGATTATTTGTACATGATCGGCCTGTGGGGAAGGACGATGCTCTGACGAGCTCCGATGGTGTATAAGGTCACTAATTTGCTCCGACTGATGCTGAATTAGTTCGGTCAGTCTATCGATGGTATTATGTTCGTGCGTTGGAGATTCGGGCTCGCCTCTTTGGCTCGACTCCCCAACGTGTTTACGTCCCCCTCTCGGCATTTTGTAACTATTCTCCATTCACAGACACATACAAGCACATAGTCATGTACCACATACTATCGTTAAAAATTAAAACTTACAGGAGCGGCTGGTTCTCCCGGCTTTTGGGCAGCAGTACATGGACAGTCTTCAGAATCTAAAACCTATGCTCTGATACTACCTTGTGACGACCCCACTTTTTAACATAAATAGTTGGCGGGTTTTCGCAACGAAAGCCGCGGAAAGCCCATTTTACAAAAACAACATAGTATATTATACACTATATAAAAGAGTCGTTTTACAAAGGTCTTTACAGCGGGCCGAAGCCCCAAAATATCAAACTAATCCTACACCTCCACAGGTCGCGTCCCATGTACTGCATCCGCCCCCAAAAGCCCGTGGAGTCACCGCCACCAGCCGCTACTCACCCGTACCTATAAAACATGTAACCCTGAGCAAAATTGCCCAGTAGGTGAACACCAAAATAATGCGATGCATGCGTGCACATGTCCCCAAATCCCAATATCTCACATGACAAATGCACGCTCATTTTTTTTCTCATATCTCAATACTCAGGGCCCTAGGTTAGACTCGGCACCTCGTGCGCAACATCACATCAATCATCCGGTCACACAGACTCGGAAATCACATTTCATGGCGGTGGGCACCCCGAGTCGCGTTTTCACGCTGTACCCGGGTAGATAGAGCGATCACGTCTATCTCCCGCCTAATCTCATCTCATGACGGTAGGCACCCCGAGTCGCGCTCCCACCCTGTACCCGGGTAGATAGAACGATCACGTCTATCTCCCGTCATGTTGAGCAATCCTACGACGGTGGGCACCTCAGGTTGCTCAAGCCTGAGTAGACAGAGCGATCACGTCTGTCTCCCGTCAGGTGCACCTACGAGTCTTAACCTCACAAATCTCTGCCAAAGAAAGGCATACACTCTCCCATCGCACAAATGCGATCAATACTCTCGTCATGACATGCCGTGGATGCATGAACAATTAATCGCAGAACATATCAAGTATATTCGAAAAACCTCAAAAATCAATAGAATATTTAAAACGTACTTTTGGTTCAAATACTCAAAATCCCGAGAATAGTGAATTATTTAAGACCCAATACTCCTTTATCAGTTGACCCAAGAAATTGGGTCCAAGCTCAAAAATATTTTATAAAAACTTAGTTCAACAAAAATTAAAAGATTTGGGCTGAAATCAAACTAAAGCCCAGAATGGTCACACTAGGCCCATGAAAAGCCTACTAAAAGTTGACCTGGCGAAAAGTTTTCTAAGTGGCGAAAAGTTTTAACCTCATGAAAAGTGGCGAAAAGCTTTGGTTCGCGAAACTTAATGAAAAGTGGCGAAAAGCTTTGGTTCGCGAAAAACCTTTTATTTTGAACAGTGACTAGCGAAAAGCTCAATTCGCGAACAATAAGTGGCGAAAAGCTTTGGTTCGCGAAACTTAATGAAAAGTGGCGAAAAGCTTTGGTTCGCGAAAAACCTTTTTATTTTGAACAGTGACTAGCGAAAAGCTCAATTCGCGAACAATAAGTGGCGAAAAGCTTTGGTTCGCGAAAACCTCATAAAGAGTGGCGAAAAGCTTGGTTCGCGAAACCTCACAAAAGTTGGCGAAAAGCTTGGTTCGCGAAAACTTTTTCCTCTCACATACCGATAACCTTAGGCCCGCGAAAACTTTTTCTTCCTCACAGTTCGCAAAGTAACTGGCCCGCGAAAACTTAAAATGGCCCGCGAAAATGGTTTTCGGCCCGAAAACACAAATCATTCGTAAGTAAAGAACAGTATACGAAAAACACTAAGTTCTTCAACAAATTCCAGAAAACTCATAACATAATTAAAACCCATATTTTGGGTTTTTAAACATCAATCATCACACATAGCATTTTATCGAACCAAAGACGATGGTGATCCTTTCACCATAAATATAACAGCTTAAAAATATCGATTTTGGGTTTGTAAGTTTCACCTACCTCACATCCTAGCTATCTTACGAATTTTCTGGACTGTTGTTCGCTAGAAATCCTTCTGCCAGGTTACTTCTTTCTTCCCTTGTTTGTCTCTGCTTGGCTCGAATAAAATAAGAGATCAGTTTTTCTTTGTAGGTTGTTTTATACTAAGCATGTGGATGAAGTATGGGCAACGTGTCTTTCCCCCTCTGTGAAGAAAATTTTTCTTTATTGTAAAGAAACTGGGCCATTGGGCCATTAGGCCCTTTGGTTCCGATTATTTTTCAGCCCATCCTTTTCTCTTCTTTATCGGTTTTGGGCCCAAGTATTATTTGGGCTCAATTTCAAGCCTGCCCAAACTTATCTTCACCAATTTCGAAGTTTTGCGAAATCCCCGTATTAAATTTTACGGGAATTACAATGCATGTATGCAAAAAATTTGAAAGTAAAAGTCATTTTGAAGCATGCATAGCTATATTGTATCCTATTATTTTCAAAGTAGGTATATTGTCTTTTCAGCTCGATATGCATGCCAAAATTTACTATGGAATGCATATATAGAATTTACCTATCTTAAAAATATGTATGAATGTGGTATTATGCAATTCAGTTCAAAAGATAGAATGTACCACATATAGTCGTAGTTGCTCACGTCGTTTTCCTTTATCATGTATGTGGAGCCACTACGTCAAATTTACATACATGAGGGATGCGGTTGCTCGCGTCTCTTACCAGTCATGCATGTGGAGCAACCCGAGTACCGTGCATGTTGGAAAGTGAGGTTGCCCTCGTCTCGTACCGATCATGAGTATGGAGCAACCATCTTCTTATTACTACTTATGATCGGGGTTTTGTGGTTGCTCTAGTCTCATACCAATCACGCGTGTGGAGCAACCATCGTCGAATTACCACACGTGATTGGGCTCCTGCAAAATATTAGCGGGACTTTGGTACCCATTTTTGGATGGGTCCTCCCTGATTAGCAGAAAACAATTTATGCACATTTGGTTCAGATATACATCCTAAATCATCCTTCAATGTCTTATTTAATTTGATTTCTGATTTAGGAATCCAAATTTGGTGAACCTTAGAGGGAAATGACAATTCATCGCTGGTGAATGTGTGTCTAGGTTTAGAAGATCTGAAGATTTTCTCCCTAGCCAGTCGCAGAAGGTGTCTTTCAGACTTAATCTGGACCGGGTATTTCAAGTACGAATACGAGCTTATCGCATTATATGTGTCATCAGATGATGAGTCGTATTGCCTAAAAGAATTCACATCATTCACTCTATAATGATGGGGTATAAGCATGGAAGTTCGCTTGCTTAAGCTTCGAACTTCTTCTTTGCACGCTTTCATTTTAAGAGGAATAAGATAGGGAAAATCTTGAGCATGTTCGACCTTAATTTTTGAAAATAATGTTGATTTTCCTTTCTCCTTCCTAATCTTCTGTTCCTTGGAAGCATTAAGCTTAAGGCTTTTACTTATCTTTTCAGCTTCAGTCAAAATTGACTTAGAATTACTAGTAAATGCTTTCTCAGTTTTAGGAACAAGGATGTTTTTCTTTGTTTCCTTCACCTATTTCGAGGAAGATGTATCTTTTGAAAGATCATTGGAAACAGATAAAGACGGGGAATTTTTTAGATATAAAATCTCCTCTAAAAGCTTTTTCTTTTCTGCTCGGAAACCTACTCTTTCTGATTCCAAGGTTGCGTTCAATTCTGCAATTTTACTAGCAACCTCAGAAATTTTCCAACAAGAAGTAGGTTTATTATAATGTAAATTATTTTCCCTTAAAGACACTAAGTTAGAAGAGGGATTTCGCTAAAAGTTCAATCTTAGAGTAAAGCATACATCGTTCCTCTAAGATTATCTCATATTTTGATGAGACACGATTTCGCTCATCTTCGCAAGAACGTAATCTTTTAGTCATATCACAGACATTCATTTCACTAATCTCTAACTTAGTTCCTAAGCTAATGACATTTGACATTGTGTTAGCCAAATCCACATTAGCGAAAGCTAGACAGTCCTGTTACTTAAGCAACAAAGAGTAATTATTAGCAAACCTTGCTTCTAATTCCTCAATTTTTCTAGCTTGTGCATCCATAATAATATTTTTTTTTAATTTAAAAAATTTAAAAATTTGGCTTTCGAAAATTCAAAAAGTTTGTTTTTATCAAAAAGTATATTGAAGTATCGAGGATAGTAAGTGTCGAAAATTTTTGGTGTGAACCTAAAAATTTTAGAATGATTTCGAAAACTTCCGAAAAATTACCAAAACTTTTCTATGATATGCCATTAACGACCTAAGTTGATTGTTGGATACGTGATCGTAGACGAGTATAGTGGATTTGCTTTCAAAAATTGACGAAAAAAATTTTCTATACCGAAAATTTTGGGCCCGGAAAATTTATTTTGAAAATTTTCAAAAAAAGTGTAAAATAGACTATGTCCGTTGGACTTAGAAAATTTTTCTCTATCAAATGATGTATAAAAAATTTTCCTCTGAAAATATTTCTCTATCAAATGATTTTTTTTTTTTGCTACTTAAAGCCTTTTGATTCCGAGGGTGGCCGGAAAATTTTGGGTGGTCGAAAAGTTTTAAGTGTAATTTTTTAAGAGTGAGTGATCGAGAAAGTCACTGTTTTCGATTGAGAACAGTGAATTCCCGGGTGAAAGCTGTGACCGAAAATCTTAAAAGGTATGATTGGAAATTCGGGTATTAAGAATTGTTGGGTAGGTAGCAATTAGGGTACACTGATTCGGATGATTTGCCCGAATTCGGATAATTCAATCCGAAAATCAGACAATCACCGAGAATGGGCAAATTCGGGTTACTCTGCCCGAAAACTAGAAAATCACCGAAAATTCGAGTGATGGAATTCGGGTAAGTCCTAATTTTCGCCGAGAAAAAAATTCGGGTAAAATTAAAAATTTTGTCCAAAAATCTTAAAATTCGGGTGTTACCGGCAGAGATTTTCGCCGAAAACATGAATTTCGGGTATAATTCGGGTAGAATTAAAATTCGCCGAGTTTTAAGAATTCGGGTGAAAACTATCCGAATTTCAAGGTACTGTTGTATTCATTTACCAAAAAATCATCTCTGGGAAAAAACTTACGAGTTTTCTATGCGATTTCTACCTAAAACTCACTCAAATCTACTGAAAAATGTTGGGTAAACACTTAAAATCACTCAAAAACACCCTATTTAGCTCTTGAGCTTGCAAAATCATTAAAATAAACCCAAAAACTCAAGAACATGGGCCGGAAATTTCGATCTCATGAACATGAAAAATCTCAAAATTTTCAGAAAAATCGCTCAATTCCGAACGTGTTTGGCTCTGATACCACTTGTTGGTAGCCTTTCTATCCTAACCACGATTTAACCACTTGTAATATTGAGGAGAGGGCTTTGGTTTCTTTGTGTGGACCTAAAGACAAACCCCATGGAATGTTGATGGGAAGCGTAAAAACAAGAAAAAGGTTTTGATATGCAATGTTGATTGCTTGATGTATACCATGTTGAATGATCAGTTCACCTAAAAGCTTAAAGTTTGAAGAGAATGTATCTTATTTTAAATTTATATACTTGATTTACAACACTTGCCTTTTTCACCCTGACATGAGGTATCCTTATAGCACTACTGTAGTGACGTAGTTCTCACACTCCGATTTAGTACGATCTAACTTTCATACATCACCATCAGCTACGTGACAACAACCGACTTCTGGCAGGACTAATTCTCTTAGTCCATATTTTTCGTTCCCAATCCACAAAGATAACGATAATAGGGTCACCAATGGGATTCAAATTAGTCATCTCCACCATGGAGTAATAATATATCACTTTCCAACTCAACTGCTTTGCCCAATGTGGGACTGCCTTTTATTGTATGATTCAAAACATCGGTCACTATGACAACATCTTAGACTGTAACTGTGAACTCAAGTGAATCTTAACAAATGTCTGCATAGTTTTTCACCTAACGCCACGGTGATAAAATAAAGCAAAGCCAACAATGAAAACATTGATTGATCATACATTTTCTTACAAACGTGAATAGCCATCTACGTTCTTATTCATACAACATACGTATACAAACACGTTAGGCGCGTTCGTCTTCACATGTCACGAAAGAACTCACGGAAGCTCGACTCGAATCTCTCCATCTGCTCGGGTGGCAATGAGACCAAAGCATCAACCGCACCGTCGGCATCGGCGAAAACCCAGCAAATGTCCTTTCGGTGGCTGACCACGGGCCCGCTGTGCACGGGCTTTCCCCATGGATAGCCCACCTGGTCGAACCTCATTCTGAGCCACGAACTCACCAAAAACTTTTCGTTTCTCTTTCTGATGAAAACCCATTTATATCCAAGTGGCTTTACATTTTCTGATATGCGGACTACAGGTCCAAAAACTTTTTGTTTCTCAAGTGATTTTAATTCTGCCTCGATTGCATCTTCCCATTTTTGGCCAATCATTTCTCTGTCTGCATTCTTTTACGGACCTTGGTTCATGATCCTCATTCTCTTTTATCTCATTCATTTCATGTAGTTAAATGAGAATTTATCGTAAACGTTGACTTTGTCTTGGTTCCTTCTAATTCCATTTTGGGCATCATTTATCGAGAAATCTTCATTTTTATTATTTTCAATATTTTCAGGTACTTGAGTTTCATTTTCATAATCATTTATACCCGTTGACTCTTCGGGAGTCGATAAATCCTCGAATGGACCATTCTTAGTGTTTGCTCCTTTTTTTTTTTCGAGGATTTTTATCTTTGGAACCCGAGGGCCTACCACAGTTTAATTGTGGCTTAGGCTCGATCCTTATATGTTCTGCAGGAACATCAATTTTTACAGGAGCATTAACAGCTGGTATATGTGACTTAGTCACTCTTTTAAGGTCAGTAAAACTATCTGGCAGTTGATTCGCTAAACTTTGTAAATGAATTATCTTTTGAACTTCAAGTTTACATTCTTTCGTTCGAGGATCATAATGATTTAGCGATAATTCATTCCAACTAATATTTTTCTCCACCTGTTTCTTTTCTCCCCCTAATGTCGGAAAATTCGATTCATCGAAATGACAGTCGGCAAATCTAGCCGTAATCAAATCTCTGTTAAAGGTTCTAAATATTTTATTATCGATGGAGATTCAAATCCGACATGTATTCACAACCTCCTTTAAGGTCCCATCTTAGCTCGTTGTGGTGGAGCAATTGGAACATATACTGCACATTCAAATATTCTTAGATGGGAAATATCTGGTTCCTGACCATAAACCATTTGTATCGGGGAGATATCATTATAACTTGTTGGTCCGATGCGAATTAGTGTCGCTGCATGTAATATAGCATGTCCCCAACCGGACGTGGGAAGTTATTAATAATGGTCTTGCAATTAACTGTAATCGTTTGGTCAATGATTCTGCCAGACCATTTTGCGTACGAACATGTGGCACTGGATGCTCAATATCAATTCCAATACACATACAATAATCATTAAATGTCTTGGAAGTAAATTCACCAGCATTATCAAGGCGTGTTTTCTTTATTGGATAATTTGGAAAATATGCTCGTAATCGAATCAATTGAGCAACAAACATATGTGGAACCACTTAGTCGATGCATCAATCAATATCATGAAATATCTAAATGGTCAACATGATGGGTGTATCGGTCCACAAATATTACCATGTATACTCTCCAAAATCTTATGGATTCATTCTTTATTTTTATTGGTGATGACCAAATAATTTACTTCCCTTTAGAGCAAGCAGCACATGATAATTCATTAGATTGAAGAATCTTCTGGTTCCTCAATACGTGCCCACGTGAATTTTGAATTATTTTTCGCATCATAACTGAACCGGGATGGCCCAACCGGTCATGCCAAACAACAAATATATTATCATCAGTAAACTTCTGGTTTACGATAGCATGTGATTCAATTGTTTTAATATAGGTGTAATACAACCCAAAATCAAAAGAAGGTAATATTTCATCAACTCTTTCATCATTCGGAGCCACTTTTGTTATGTGCAAATATTCAATATTTTCTTTTTCTCCAGTCTCCACGTGATAACCATTATGTCGAATAGTTTTAAAGCTCAATAAATTTCTTTGAGACTTCGGAGAATATAAGGCATTTTTAATTATCAGCCTCGTTCCTCTGGGTAATAAAACATTAGCTCTTCCGGAGCCTTCAATTATATTTGTGCTACCCGATATAGTGATAACACTTGTTTCTTTCATTTCAAGATGGGAGAAATATTTCTTATTTCTTAGAATCGTATTAGTCGTTGCACAATCTGCAAGACATAACTCCCCATTGCACATACTCGTATCCATTGTATCAATATCCTTAATAAATAAATATAAAATAATATTATTGATGAATAAAACAAAATAATAAAATTATATATATATAACACAATAAACAGAAAATATAAATAACGCGTAAATAAAATATATATAAATAACAATAAACAGAAAATATAAATAACGCGTAAATAAAATATCAGTTCGTTGGAATCAATTTTATTTATTCGGATCTTTACGAAAATTTACAATATCCGACTGAGTATTTTATCAGATCCGGCACCAATTTTCTGTAATATTACAAACATGACCAAAATTTAATTTCAACGCCACTTCACTTTTAATTGCTCTTTAGAAAGATCAACGGGATCTTCTGGTGCGAATAATAATCAACGATAATATTATAATGATCTTTATATTGCTAAATATTTTTCCGTTGACTCATTAATTTTCCACTTCGGGGGAAATAATAACCACAGTAAATATAATTTTCACGACCACTTTTATTATTTGCGAATGCATTCACTTCAGGGAATGCAACATGATCATTCGGTCGAAATTTATGCCTTTCTCTTGATTTTCAAAATATATCATAATATTTTTCGCTTCTTCTTTTTCACGGCATTTGGTCGTATGGATAAAACATGACGACTCATATATATGAATAATTCTCAAGCCAGTGTATCAAAAATCTCGAGAGCCACAAATTTTAGTTTTTCTTTATCCAAATATTAATATCATAAAATATAAAAACATGTTATAACAATTAAAATATTAAAACATATTAGGGAAAAAAAAAAACTTATAATTAATCTTCTTTGATATCTTCTTTTGAAAAAGTTCTTATGAAAATGATATCCACATTCAGATAAGTGTCGTCGTAATAATAATCATAAGCAATAGATCAAACATCGGACAAAGCGTCATCCTTCGAAATAAAATATATTTAAGTAATTATAATATTAAAGAAATATTACAATTAATAATTATATTTTAAAAACATTGTTAAAAATACTATCCACATAGCGATAAGGATCACCGTAAATAGAGTAAGAATAAGGAGATCCATTTTTGTATAAAATGACATGTTTCTATAAAATCAAAAGTCGTAATATATTAATTTAGAAAAATAATATATTATGAAATATATATAATACTATAAATAAAAATTAGTTTAATATTTTTTTTTTTCGTAAATCTCGTAAAAAAATTTCCACACGCCACCACCGGGAATCGAAATCTGGACCTCTCGCTACTTATAATGAACGATATTCCGCGAAACCACTCTGGCTAAGGCGTTTAGTTATACGCTATATATATATATTAACTTAAACAAAATTTGGTACGATTAATATAGATATTAAATAAAAATTATCGAACCTCAACTAAACCCGTATAAGATCTTCGACGGAGGTTGAAATTGACGACGGAGAGCGCTCGTGCTGATAACGTGTTATAAAATATTATAACTATTAAGTATTTTACTAACGACGATTATATAAATATTAGAGAGATAACTAGAGAGATAAACAACTTCTTTTATTCAATACTTTCAATCTATTTTTACACATCCCAAATCACCTATTTATACACAAATCTCTCAAATTACATCCACAAAATAAAATATTACATCAACCACACAAAAATCACATCTACCATTCCAATTAATAAAATAATCAAATCTAACTTTCTCAACCTCCATTCTTAACTTAACAACCAATCCTTTTACTTAACCACCATTCTAAATAATATACATCCACATCTTTATTTTAATATTTATTAATATTTCCTAATAGTTCAAATATAATACCGCTATGACAAGTTATAACATGCATTTGGTATTTTTTTTATCTCAGTTATAATATTTATTAAAACATAAATATATTTCAGCAATATATAGTTAGCGCTACGTCATAGGTTATCTTGCTTTATATTTTTAACCGACCTTCAAAACACGTTTTGAGGATATTTGTAAATGATTGAATTCTTAGTTGATATAAATTCGTTGTGATTTGTGAGAACCTTTCTTGTTGAATCCACTTTACCTAAAAGTTCAAACTTCAAAGAAGTGTATCATATTTTAAATTTAATATATTTTACTTTTAACTCGATTCTTTACCTCTTAACTGATTCCTTTTTTATCAAGCCACATATGTGTAATTTTTATATAATGGGTGGTCGTGAGGATTTATACACATAACCTTTAGGCATGATTTCTAATACCATGTTAAACGATCATTTCACATAAAACTAATTTTTTTTTTTTGGACTAGCAGAAATAGGCCAAGGTGCAGGACCATAACCATTGTTTTGAAGCAAGTCTTGTAATATTGAGGAGAGGGCTTTGGTTTCTTTGTGTGGACCTAAAGACAAACCCCATGGAATGTTGATGGGAAGCGTAAAAACAAGAAAAAGGTTTTGATCTGCAATGTTGATTGCTTGATGTATACCATGTTGAATGATCAGTTCACCTAAAAGCTTAAAGTTTGAAGGGAATGTATCTTATTTTAAATTTATATACTTGATTTACAACACTTGCCTTTTTCACCCTGACATGAGGTATCCTTATAGCACTACTGTAGTGACGTAGTTCTCACACTCCGATTTAGTACGATCTAACTTTCATACCTCACCATCAGCTACGTGACAACAACCGACTTCTGGCAGGACTAATTCTCTTAGTCCATATTTTTCGTTCCCAATCCACAAAGATAACGATAATAGGGTCACCAATGGGATTCAAATTAGTCACCTCCACCATGGAGTAATAATATCACTTTCCAACTCAACTGCCTTGCCCAATGTGGGACTGCCTTTTATTGTATGATTCAAAACATCGGTCACTATGACAACATCTTAGACTGTAACTGTGAACTCAAGTGAATCTTAACAAATGTCTGCATAGTTTTTCACCTAACGCCACGGTGATAAAATAAAGCAAAGCCAACAATGAAAACATTGATTGATCATACATTTTCTTACAAACGTGAATAGCCATCTACGTTCTTATTCATACAACATACGTATACAAACACGTTAGGCGCGTTCGTCTTCACATGTCACGAAAGAACTCACGGAAGCTCGACTCGAATCTCTCCATCTGCTCGGGTGGCAATGAGACCAAAGCATCGACCGCACCGTCGGCATCGGCGAAAACCCAGCAAATGTCCTTTCGGTGGCTGACCACGGGCCCGCTGTGCACGGGCTTTCCCCATGGATAGCCCACCTGGTCGAACCTCATTCTGAGCCACGAACTCACCATGTACTCCCCATAGGGAAGCCCTCTGTTGATCTCCAGATAATCCATTGCAGACCTAACGTACTCGTTGTTCACTCTCGCGGGCGCTTTAGAGACCATCTCCACGAGCCCGGGCCAGTTCTCCTCTAGCCTAATGACTCCCCGTTTGGCCGCAGTATAAGAGACGAGCAGGCCATTGCCGCAGTACGAAGGTGGCAGCGGCGGGTCTATTCTTTGCCTTATGTCCACCACATTGAGAAACATGGAAGTATATTCGTCGCCATATTTATCGTTACTGTCGCTCATCAACGACATGGCCTTGCACCGCCAAATTAGGGTTGTCACTACGCTGAAGCTCGAAACCCTTGTAGTAGAATTCGAGTTCTTGCAGGCCTTGCCTTTTAAAAAGCCGATGGCCTTTGAGGTCAGCTTGAAGACCTTGTAATCGAGCTCTTCGTTCACGCAGTCGAAGACAGGAACGCCCGACCAAGGGAGGCGCTCGGGCTTGAAAAACTCAGGGTGGTCGAAATCGACGTGCGGCGGAGTTCTTGCGGCCAGGAGGCGGCGGTCGTGGAAGGGGACGGCGGCCAAGGGTCTACCGTCGTCGAACGCTTGGCTCGCGAGGTTCTCGATGAATGCCACCGCGCTTATCCCGTCGAACAGAACGTGGTTCGTGCACACGCCGATTGCGAACCCGCCGCAGTTGAACGATGTTACCTTTTTATATATAGTTAACGAAAAAGAAAGAAAAATTTGAACTTGGCGGACCGTTAAATATACAAACTATATATTCCTTGATCAAAATTAGGTTATTTGAGAGGGAAAAATATATATATATATATATATGTAATTCTATCCCGACATGAGCTATATAGGGTTGAAAATATATCATTTATGTATGCAAAAATCTGACCTGGAAAACACATAAAGGCTGGTCCTGGCCTGGTCCGAGATTGTCCAGCGTTTGGACAGCGAGCTGCCGAAATCCTACGTTGGGAGAAACCAAGTCCCCTAAACCCTCGAGCGAATACTCGGAAGAAGCCACCACGAAGCCCGCGCCGGCCCGATTGCATTGGATCTCCAGGCGGCCGACGTCATGGTTCATCTTGAATCTACCAGCCATGAAGTCATACTCCACCAGCACTCTTCCCAAGGCTGACTTGAGCCGCCTGGCCACAGTTTCCGGCGGAAAGTCGGGGTTGGCTTTGAAGAAATGGGCTGTCGGGATATTGTAGTTGAGAATCTGATCGACGGGGGCAAGAAAGAACGATCTCTTCTCAGTTTCTTTCGAAGGGGATACTAAGGTTGACTCTTGAAATGTGATCTTAAGGTCACGCAGGTCTGGAATACTCAGCACAGATGCCATCTTTTCTTGCAGTTAACTACTGAAGTAGAAGAAGTATACCTATCAGTTATTGGTATTGCATCTATAACTAATGAGGCCTATTTATAGTAGAATAACATTCTTAACGATGATGTAAGAAAATTTCTAGTTTGTTTCTTAAGTGTATGCAATTGATTAACACAATTATAATTGGATTAACGTTTGATCATATCATTAATAGACTGGCTTGTCTGTCTGTGGCTGTACTGTATTGAAAGTGAACTATCTGATGGTCTCAGCTACCTCCAAACGAACTTATTAAATGAGAAGAAATATAATGAAATGAATGATCCACTTGAAGAAAAGAGGCACGTGATTGGTGTACTAGCGCACGTGTCGAATTCTATAACCATATGCGTTATTCCTTAACAATAAGATAGTTGCAATAATCGTGCAAACAGTGTATATAATATATATAATCAGATGATCAAATCAAAACGGATTTTTTTTTAAGTGGGAAGTATACTAAACTAAAATAACGAAAACGTACTTATAAGAATTTTAACAGCAAGGAGAACAATTTTCGCACGTCATGATGATGATAGGAATAACTTATTAATTGCGATGTAATAATAACTTTGACGACTTCAATAATTCGATTGTTTCCTATGTGTATACTGTTGGGAGGTTATTAAAATATTCGGGCCTAGCGATGAGTTGTATTTAGACCCCGCGATAATTTATCGGGATAGTACGTAAGCTGAAATTACATCGAGAGAGAACACGAGATTTTTACGTGGTTCAGCCAATACCGCCTACCTCCACGGAGAGACAATAATTTTACTATGTTGAGAATATTACACCGTACAAATTAACGCTCGTGTTTAAACCCAAACCCGAGACCCCTTACCCATCCGGATAATGTATTTGTGCATATTCTACCCCAATAAAACTAAATTCGCTCTCACCTTTATCCACCCGAATAAATTTTCCTCGGGGTACGTTTACAAGTGAGCAAATGAGCCTATTTATAGGCAAACCCAAGCACAATAAACATAAGCACATACATCACTATATTTATATTTGTGATGGCCCTTGCAGTTGAGAAGATGGTATTAACTCATCAACTTGTGGATTGAAGATGAAGCTGGACCCATCAATTCTCCTCCTCCAGCTACATTTGCCTTCTTTAGCATCACCAACCGCTCCTCCCAGCGAGTCTAATAATGAATACCCATTCATAAATATCACGAACGTCCATTGGCCTTCCTTGTACCAGCTACACATAATCCGAATCAAGAATTCCGATCCTACCCCACTTGATTCAATCAGCGGCCAATCCTATGTGCAGCTGCCCGAACCGACTCTACCCGTCGATTCTGAAGAGGGACTTCGATGCAACCCCTTCTCCAGTAGGACTTCCCTTCTCACCATCGTCTGCCTTTTTGCCACGCGCGCGCGATTTACGTGAACCCATCGAAGTCAGAGTATTATATACCATACTCTCGTCCAGACGATACAAACCTCCACGCTCTTCTCCTTTCAGTAGGACCTTTCTGCCACGTGTGATTTTGCAGACTCCCCCTGCTACGAAACTCCCATAGCCATTGGAATCTAACTAGCTCAAGGATATTAAATTCCTACGCAACTTTGGGACAAAGATCACACCATCCAAAGTGCGCACCGCTCCGTCAACCATTTTGATTTTTACCGTTCCAACACCCCGAACATTACAATGATATCCATCAGCCATAGAGACCGATCCCGTTCGTATTTTCTGGAACATATCAAAATATTTTCGATCAGAGCAAACATGGTACTTCGACCCCGAATCCAATATTCATTCATCCTAAGAACGAGTGTCATCTTTAGAGACTGTTAGATCGTCTCCAAGATCATCCGTATCCTGTGCTATCATCGTTATGGAATTTTTCTCGTCGCTTCTGTCATTCCTCCAAGTCGGACAGTTCCTTTTGATGTGTCCCGACTCACCACACTTGTAGCACACCGTTCCCTTCCCGCAACCCTTGAATTTGGACTTGTTGCTGTCCCCAAATCCCCTGGCGTGCATCCTTCCTTTACGATTCTCTCCATGTATAGCCAACGCGGAATTTTGGCTATCTTCATAATTTGATCGTCATCTCTTTTCATGCGACAAAAGAGTTGACTCCACCTCCATCAACGTCACTGTCTTCTTCCCGTACAGAATGGTGGTGACCAAATTATCATAAGAATCAGGAAGCGAGGTAAGACGTAAAAGGGTCTTATCTTCTTCCTCTATCTCAACATCAACTTTTGCAAGTTGATCCACAAGTCCGTTGAACACGCTAACATAATCCATGAGATTCCCACCTTCCTCCATCTTCAGCCGGTACAATTCCCGCTTCAGATCTAACTTTGTGGTTAAGCTTTTCCCGATGTGCAAGTCCTCCAACTTATTCCGCAAATCTGGTGCAGAATATTCATTAATAACATTATTCAAAATATTATCCACAATGTACAGACGGATTGTGCTGACACATCTTGACCCCAAATCCTCCCAGTCTTCTTTCGTTATTTTCTCCGGCTTCCCCTCGTCTCCCTTGAAAGGTTTAGCTAGGGATGTCAACGGGGCGGGGCGAGGACGGGGACCTAATCCCCTGCCCCGGCCCCGCGTCTATGGGGAATCCCCATCCTCGTCCCCGCCAAGTGAACGGGGACAAAATCGTCCCTGTCCCCGTCCCCACGGGGATCCCCACCCCCGCAATTTTTTTCTAAAAAATAATATTTATATTATAATATGTAAATTAAATATATTATTTAAATTATATTTTAAATATTATTTATATTATAGTAATATAAAATGAGTATAATAAATATTTTTAAATATTATAATAATATTGATTAGATATAATAAATATTATTTATATTATATAAATATAGCATCGGGGAACGGGGCGGAGAACCCCATGGGGCGAAATCAATCCCCGTCCCCGCCCCATCCCCGCCATCGGGGGGAGATCTCTCCCCGTTCCCGCCCCACGGCGATAAAAAATCGGGGATTCCCCGCCTTTTTCGGGGCGGATCTCCGCGGGGACGGGGAATCCCCTCCCCATTGACAAGCCTAGGTTTAGCTAAGCCTTGGTGAACGAGCACATCCTTCACCCTCATCTGCCAAAGAGTGAAACTTCTTGTACCATCAAATTATCGCACTTTGATGCTGTTATCCATCGCCATTATCCTTGGAGAGATTCAACAGCAACTGGCCTATATAGTAATGATCAGATAATTCCCAGGAACGGCTAGCGAGCTGTCTCCTAGACAGAATTACACTTCTAAGTGAGTTTCCAGATAGAGCTGGTGGGGTCACACCGGTCCCACTTACACACCAGTCACCTAGACAAAACCCACTTACACAGTACTATTACCACTACTCGCCAAACAATTCCTCCGCCGCACAAGCTCCGCCCGACACTGGCTCCCCCGTAACGATAAACCTTTTTGATATCTTTTCTGATAGGTAAGATCAGACACAGCTGCAACCACAGAGCATACTCAGAATATCAACAAGGCTAGGTTCTGATACCACTTGTTGGGGAGGTTATTAAAATATTCGGGCCCAGCGGTGGGTTGTATTTGGACCCCGCGATAATTTATCGGGATAGTACGTAAGCCGAAATGACACCGAGAGATAACACGAGATTGTTACGTGGTTCTGCCAATACCTCCTACCTCTACGGAGAGACAATAATTTTACTATGTTGAGAATATTACACCGTACAAATTAACGCTCGTGTTTAAACCCAAACCCGAGACCCCTTACCCACCCGGGTAATGTATTTGTACCTATTTCCAACTACCCCATTAAAACTAAACCCGCTCTCACCCTTACCCACCTGGATAAATTTTCCTCTGACTCTCTCAACACTCACTGACTTTTACTTCTTCACTTTGGGGTATGTTTACAAGTGAGAAAATGAGCCTATTTATAGGCAAACCCAAGCACAATAAACGTAAGCACATACATCACTGTATTTATATTTGTGATGGCCCTTGCAGTTGAGAAGATGGCATTAACTCATCAACTTGTGGATTGAAGATGAAGCTGGACCCATCATATACATGATCATCTAATTGATGTAAACCTATTTTATGCTATGACATATTGTTAAAGAGGATAACACACATGTGTTCCACATCGATTAATAATGGAGAGATTGACTAGCATATAATTGATGGATTACTCCACCTATTATCAATTCGTTTTAAAATGGAAGTCAAAACTTATGCGATCAACTCTTCTCTTACGCACGTGTAGGCCAAATAACAAAAATTTTACACATACCTCATACATGTTGCCTTTCAGTTTATGTATTAAAAACTCTGTTGAAGTTGTTTAAAAGATTTAAGTCGGTGGGTTGAAAGGTAGCTAGCTGGTTAAGGAGATAACCCTATAGTCAATCGAATCGGTGCAGTAAAAAGTGTCATGGTTAACTAAAGCCAACAACAAGCTCATTAAATGATGTTAATTGTTAACAGTGAATGCAATATTCTAGTGAAGAAAAGGAAAAAAAAATTATTCTCCTTCCACGTAGGCACCGGCTAGTGGGAAAAAAATTGAGATAAAACTAGAGTGAATGATTTTAAGTAATTATTGTCGATCACATCAGACGACGGAAACATGTTGTCCACCCATCACTAAGAGCATGAAGGCCTATAATATTATACGGCTTCTTGAAACGTCAACAACTTATCACATGACCTCTCGAAGAAGACTGGTTCAATCACTATGAACCTATCTTAGGTGAATCTGTTTATGGTTCTGAAGACAGTGACTTTGAAAATAGTAGACATTGGAATCATAAAGTTGAAGTTTCACGATGTCACACTAATCAAGGAGTACGACACGTGTAAGGTCTGAAGAAGAATTGTTACATATGGGAGCAGTTCAATAACCTTGGTTTTGAAATCAAGGTTCAATTAGAGTCACAATGCTTGTAATTCTCAAAGGTAAAAGATCGCTTCAAATTGATAAATGTTGTGGGGAAGGACACTACAAGAAGTGGAAGCGACTATGGATTCGAATAGTTCTGTTAGGGATATGTCCTTAGAATGCCATATGAGGATTATAATATGTATAGGACATGTACATTTGTATCGTTTGAACGTTATATTTTGATGAATGTTCTGCAATTAATTTTTGAGCGAACGACAAATTTGGTGCGTATACTATACAAAAATCTCACTATAGATGCTCAATTTTTTAAATGTGCCGTTTTAGTTCCTAAACTTTACAAAATCGTTCATTTTAGGTTCTTTTGACCTAAACAATTGGTAAAATAAAAAATAAAAAGGAACGATTTTGTAAAGTTTAGGAACTAAATCAGAGCATTAAAAAGTTTGAGCACCAAAGTTAGAGTTTTTTTTTCTACATACATGCGATTGTGTAAACTTGATATAAAATTCGACTTCATTCACCACGAGTTTTAAACCTTTTTTATTTCAAGGGGTATCCCAACAAAATCACGCTGTAATCACTACACTCCGATTAAGTTCAGGCTAAATCAAATCCCGAAATAAGTAGTAAAGTTGGACATTTTTTCTGCATATATATATAGGAAAGAGATGGATTAGCTGCCTTCTGAGCCTCAAAACCCTCGTCCAACCTCCGGTAGCCTTCGTAGAATGGTTGAGCATCTAAAAATGACGGTTAGCTGCCTTCTTAGCCTCAAAACCCTCATGTTAATGATTGATAGCATAAGTTAGAAATAGAAACTATGAATGTAGAAAACGTTCGCAGAACCTCCATTATCATTCCAATTTTTTTGAAAAAAACCGAAAAGCCTGTTTTGCAACAACACAACATAGTGAATGTAAACAACTCTATAACAGTACATAACAAAATATCATGAGCAAATCAAGTCGAACACCAACACAACAAATATAAACAAACGACATATAGTTGCCTTCATCTTTTGCGTTTTCTCGTCGATGAATGATAAATGTAGACGTATGATAAATGTAGATGTATGAAAACTTCAGGAAGAGTTGGTGGGATGGACCGGTTCAACTCAGACACCAATCACCTACACAGAACCTACTTACACAACACTACTACCACCACTCGCCCAAACTCTACCGCCGTATTCCACATCCTCTTCATCTCCCATTCCCATGACAAAAAAGTGGTAATAGGAAACAAATTGCATACACATACTCAACACCACTTACCTTAGATACACATGAGATTATGAAATAAAAAAATGATACACAAGCTTTGATCGACACGCTGCTGTTTATAACAAGACAATATCACTAGTGCAAAAATGGTAATAGGCGACGGTTTCTCGGCGACGCCTAGCTCCCCGACACCCATAACATGACAATAGGCGACGGTTGTTAAGCGTCGCTAAACTTGAGTATGGGCGACAGTTGTTATAAGAACAGTCGCCTATTGTCATGTTATGTGCGACGGCTGTTGTAACAACCGTCACCTATACTACGTTATGGGCGACAGTTATTACAACAACTGTCGCTTATTCTTGTATTTTTTTATTTTTTATATATTTTATTTGTTTTTTCTATATCCCAATAAACCTTCAATATACTTTCGACCCAACAATTCTATCCAATGATCAATCCAACAATTTAATAAATTAATTTCATTAACTATTTCAATCAAATAATTCAACAATTCACCAGTTCAACTATTTAAAAGTACATATTCTAACTTACGTCACTATACAAACTTCTTTAAAGTACTCGGCCCATAATTCTCGTAGTTCTTTAATCATTTCCTTGTCATAAGCGACGTCTTCAGATATCTATGATATTGATCAAATAGTTCAAACTAAATAAAGGAAAACTGGGTTGTGTTCGCAAAATACTATAAATATTAGTAAAAAAAAATTGTCACCTTCGATTCTTCTATGTCTTTAGCTTCCGACACCACCATTGTTAGGCTCACCCGACACGAGCTTATATTCTGCTCCGCCTTTGCCATCATCTGACATAGCCAAAGAACAAGATCAGTAAGCAACTATAAAATTTCCTCTTTTTCATTTTGGATTGTATTTCTCTTTTAACCCATTGTTCACCACCCGCCTCTTAGCAGCCTCCTGCGGCAGAGAGAACAAAGGCAATACTTAGTATGAAATAATCAGTTTAGGCTTTTCAAGAAAAATATATCATAAAAAACAGATGATGTAAAAAGCTGAAACCGAGCCATCTCTCTTCGGTTCTACCTTCTTTATTGTAATCTCTTTCTTCCAAGTCTTAACTCTATTAAGGAAGTCCTCAGATGATGAAACTACAGAACCATAAAAAAATATTATTAGAAGCTATGTATCTATGGAATAAAAAAAGACTGTAATAGAACTTAAATGCAATCGTGGTCGACCAATAAAAAGAACGATAAGAAGAAAGGTACCTTATCAAGAACTTAGCGTTCGAAAGCCTCTTGAGATTGAGCATCCTTTTTAAGAAGTAACAACGCTATATAACCGATGAATTCTGCTTTTTCAAATCAATTTTTTTCAACACAAACCGTAAACCTTAATTTTCGAACAAAAACTTGAAGAAAGACTATAAAATCGAGATTAATGACAGCAATTGACTTAGATAGCAAGCACACTACATTCCCAACACAAATAGAACAAAGAAAAAAAGCAGAAATCGAAAGACTCAGAAGCAATCATAAGAAATTCCCAAAATTTTGAAAATTAGGTTTCGAGAGAAAAAAAGAATACATTTCGAGTTTAATCGACGTTCATGATGTGTGTAAGGGGTGTTATCGCCACTTCTGGGGTGTCGCCGACGGTCGTAGATGATTGGACGACGTTGCGGTCGCGATTTCGCGGGTGTTTCAAGCGTTCCTGCAAATGAAGTTGAAAGGGATTCGCGACTGTTAAGCGTATTCAAAAGAATTATGTACTATTTTTTCTTCACTGGGTTTTTATCCCACTAAATTTTTTCTAGTAAGGTTTTAACGAGGCATATTCGTTGAAAACATCCAATGGGGAGTATTATGAAATAATTAAATAATGTGGATGTTTTAAATAATAATATTAGTTAAATTATTGATGATTTGAAAGTATTCTATTAAATGATGATAAGATGAGGTGTTTAATTGAAAAGTTTGCATTTTAGTTGTAATTGTAATAAATAGGTGATTAGTAGTTGTTTAATTATTAGTAGGATAAATAGGTGATTAGAGTTCATTGTATATTACACCAAGTATTGATATATTTAATCCCTCTATAGTCTCTCTCTCTTTAATATTATAAGCTACATCATCATCATAATCTTAATATAAGTATAAATATAATAAAATAATATTAATATTATATTAATCATAATTAATATTTTTATAACAATATCCAGATTTGACTATATATTTGAAAATATTTGCCACTCAATGAATAATCTATCAAAATGCCAGTAAGAAAAAGAAATGAAAAATATAACCAATTATCTTTTTCGCAAATTTGGTAAGGACGAACCAGAAACTGAAGATACAACAAGTGTACTGAGCTAAGAGTAATACTATCGTTTGCTGAAATATAACCTGCAATGGTTTGCAAAAGGTTTTTCGCTCTCCCTCTCTCTTATGTTCGTGGGTTTTCTTCTCTATCTTCACATGATGCTCTGCTGTTGGCTTCCTCAACCTTTCATGGATCTACTCGCCTATTCAAAACACTTTCAGAGAGGCCAAGATTGGATTTTAATCGAATAAAACAGATCGAAGATGCTGTTTTCTTATTCAGTGACATGCTGTCTATGAGGCCTCGGCCCCCCGTCAAGGATTTCGCGAAATTAATGGCCGTAGTGGTCAAGATGAAGCGATACCCTGATGCCCTCTTCATGTTCGATGAAATGCGTAGATTAGGTGTTTCGGTGAACGTATACCATTTGAATATTGCGATGAATTGCTACTGTCATTTGCATGAAGTCGCTTATGGGTTCTCACTTTTAGGCATCCTTTTCAAGCTTGGCCACGAATCCGATACATGTACGTTCAACACTCTCCTCAAAGGACTCTTCTTACTGAATAAAGTTTCTGAGGCGGAACAACTGTTTAAAAAGTTGTGGAGAGAAAAAATCTGTGAACCCGATGAAGTTATGCTTCTCATTGTGCTTGACGGGCTCTGTAAAGCTGGCCATACACTCACAGCTCTTGAAATGCTTAAGCTGTTGGAGAAAACAAGTTGGGAACTTAATGTGAAATGCTATAGCACGGTAATTGACAGCTTGTGTAAGGATAGGATGGTGGATGATGCTCTCAGCGTTCTATCATGTATGACTGAGAAAGGCATTTGGCCAGATGTGGTGACATATAGTTCAACTATTAAGGGGTTATGCACTTTTGGTAGATGGAAAGAGGCGGTAAAGTTATTAGATGAGATGGCTGCTCTTAAGATTCCTCCTGACGCAGTCACTTATAGCATATTGGTGGATTCATTTTGTAAGGAAGGTATGGTGAAAGAGGCTGAAGGTGTTATCAAAATTATGTCCCGGAAAGGTATCCATCCCAATATTATCACATACAGTTCTTTGATTGATGGGTATTGTATGCGAGGACAAATGGATAAAGCAAGGCACTCTTTTGATTGTGCACTAGCTTCTGGGCTTAAACCTTGTGTACTCACCTTTAATATTTTGATGAATGGATACTGTAAGAAAGGAAATATAGAAGAAGCTTGGCATCTTTTTCATGAAATATCAAGAAAGGGGTTGGAGCACTCAATAGTTTCCTATAACACCATGTTACATGGATTGTTCCGTGCGAGTAGGTATGCTGATGGTTTCAAACTTTTTGAAGACATGCAATCTAGGAATATGGAACCCGACGTAACTACATTGAATGTTATATTGGATGAATTTTTCAAGACTATGCACGTGGACCAAGCGTTGTCTTTTTTGTGCAAGATGGAAGAGAAAGGTGCTATTACTGATATCATTACATATACTATAGTCATAGATGGATTGTGCAAGAAGGGAAAGCTTAAAGTTGCCCGGTATGTCTTTGCGAAACTTCCTACAAAGGATTTGCAGCCTGATGTTCGTACGTACACCATTCTCATCGGGGCACTTTGTCGAGAAGGTTTCGTACATGAGGCGAAGGAGTTGGTGAAGGAAATGGAGGAGCGTGGCAATTGCTTACCTGACAATGTTACTTACAACGTGTTTTTACAGGGACTCCTTCGAAGGAATGATTTCGACGAGGCCATTTTGCTTTTAGAGGAAATGAATGCCAGAGGTAGTTTTACAGTTGATTCGGCTACGCTTTCCATGACAATTGATGGCTGTGAAAAAGAAGCTAAAGCTCATATGCTCCTTAGGAAAATGAAAGAATTTCTGCCAGAGATATTATAGAGAAAGATTTATAGCTAAAGCTCATATCACTTTTTTCGGATTTAAACCATTGTCAAACTATCGATTACCCTCCACTCCACAGTTGTTTGTTATCTAAGCTTTTTTGCACTTATGAAAACTATACATGAACATAAATATAACTAATAGTTTCAGACATGGCGCGAGCTTGGAGCTTTCTATTTATACACATATATATATATAATACATGCATAAATACATACATTGAAGGCCAAGTCTACGACTATGTGGGAGACATATGGGGTCTATGCTATGCTACCCACTTGGGTATTACCCAAGTGGGTTGAGATCGTGACACATGTCCCATCTAAAAGATGGTGTTGAGATCAACACCTTGAATTGGGAAGGTGTGACACGTGTCACGATCTCAACCCACTTGGGTTATACCCAAGTGGGTAGGTAAGAATAAACCGACATATGGTAACTTTAGGCGAAGGCCACAACCAAATATATGAAATTATTTATTAATTTAATTTATATACTACATTAAGTTCAAGTGCTAATTATTGTTGTTGCAGTTTTTTCAAAATGTGCACTATCTTTCTGCGATCGCGTGTTCAACTTTTTTTTTTTTTTGTTGTGGATCGTGTATTCAATCTCTATTTTATTTTTGTCTTTAATTTGTGCATATTATAAAATTAATTCATAAAAAGAAAATAGAGCGTTCAAATACTTCAATATTCATGTTTATAATTATCCACGGAATACTTGTGTTGGAAGTATTTTATAGTGTTCAATAATCAAGTTATCTTTGTCTAGGGACTTAATTGTAATATATGTATAGTTAGGGACTAGAATGCAAATATACCAATATTGATTGGTATATATAGGGCAAGTGTGTGTAAAATACACATAACTTGAGTTTAGCTTTCTCTCACTAGAAACACTCTCTCTAATCACTATCTAAGCTAGGGTTAATTGTAGAGAGAGAAAGAGGTTAATTAGAGAGAGAAAGTGTGTGATTAATGAAGATTTGATTGAATATTACCCAAATGCTTCCGCTCAATCTTGTTCAAGGTAATTTCGATTAAATCTATGCTCGAGTTCTTCGTTGGATGTTAAAAACGGACCTAACAATTGGTATCAGAGCCAAAATCGTGTGAATTGATCAATTTTTGGTTGCAGAAATTTATTTTTCGTACGTGTTCTTCGCGCTAAAAAAAAATAAAAAAATTCGCATGATCTCAAATGATATTTGGTTGCTGATTTCGCACGATATTGAACAAAATCTATTTGCGCATTGATTGTTATATGTTAATTGCGATTATCTTCGATTAATTGAGCTTAAGAGATTGAATTTGCGATCGAAACTATTTTTCCAACTTCAAACTGTTCTTTGCTGAAAATGCAAAATTGAGCTATATTTTTTATTCGATTGTGTTAATCGAGTGTTTTCTATGCTTACCCAATCAATTTCGATCGATTAACTGTGCTTAATGTGTTAATTTGAGTGCTATTTGAAGATTTCGCATATAAATTCGCGTTTTCGCACCGTTCAAAGTTTTTCGTATCAAGCGTTATTTTCGCATGACATGTTTTCGTATCAGCTTTCGCATTGACCAAAATTTTCGTATCTCTCACATTATCAAATTTTTCGTGTGGACCCTACATTTTCGTATACGGTAGCAAACGGAAAAAATTTCATTTTTTTTCGTATGAATGATTTTTCGTACCAGTTTGTGCTTTGACTAAAAATTTCGTATCACTCACATTCACAAATTTTTTCGCATTGACCTTATATTGTTGTATACTATAGCGTACGAAAAAATATATCTTTGCCATACGAAAAAATTTGCGTACGAAAACTTTCTTATGTGTGATACGAAAAAGTTTTAAAACGAAAATTCTGTTACGAAAACTATTTTCTCGTACGAAAAAGACTTGGATACGAAAAAGATTTAAAATCTGAAAATTAATTTTCTCGTACGAAAAAGATTTCTATACGAAAAATATTTTTTCTCGTACGAAAAAGTTTGAATACGAAAACTATTTCTCTCGAACGAAAAAGGTTTTCCATACGAAAAACTTTTCATATACGAAAATTAATCTTTTTCTCATACGAAAAAGTCTCGGTACGAAAAATAATTTTTGGTTCCATACGAATAATATTTGTCAAAGTTTTCGAACGCTACAGTGACTAAGAAAACATTTATCATACGAAAACCTATACGAAAACTTGCACAAATGAGAAAAAGATTTTCGATACCGCAAAGCTTTCGATAGTTTTAGGTAGTAAAAAAAAAAAATGTATAAAAATTTTAAATTTTTAGCTACGAGATTTTTTGCGTACCTGCTTCAAAAAGGTTCCCGGTTCATACGAAAAAAAAAAATTTTTGGGTAACAATTTTTTGGACTGGTAAAATTTTTCAGTACAAAAATTATTCTCGATATAAGTTTTTTTCTTTTTTAATCATTTCAAAAGTTTTTTGATACCTAAACTTCTGAAAACTTAATCATTCGAAAATCTATTCGAACACATTGATCCAAAATTTAATATCAATTCAAAAACACGATAACGATTAAAAAACATCCAACCCAGAAAGTAAATATGGAAGCCAACTACTTGATAAAAATCAAAGAATTAGAAGCTAGGCTAGAAAATAATTACAACTGCTTAGTTAAGAGTCTAGAAGAAAAATCTATTCTTAAAAATAAACTAACAATAGAACAAGAAAGGCTGACGAGCTTAAAGACAAGGATCGCACAACAAGAATCAACTATAAGCGAACTTACAAAAGAATTATCTACATGTAGAGACGAAAAAATAAATAGTGCAGCCCAAAATAAAAGTCTTTTTGAACAAAGAAATCAATTATATTCAAAAATTAAAGAATTAGAAGATGTTCTAGCTAAATGAGGACAAACTGAGCAACGCCAAATAAAAGAAACTATATTGTCTCTAAATAAGTCGACTCAAACAATTGAGTCCGTGCCAAACAAGGAACATTCTATACAATCAACAAAACCAAACTCTAAAGATTGTGATATTCTAGAAAATGAACGCAAAATTGCTGAATTACATTCTCTTCTGGAATCAGAACGTAAAGAGTTTCGAACAAAAATGGATAAGCTTTTAGAGGAGAATTCATTTCTCAAATATTCCTTAGAAAAGGGCACAACTACGACCATTCATCCTATAAAACCTGAACCTTTAAACGATATATCTTCTAAACAGGATCAGAAAACTCAAATGACTAAACCTATAAAGCAGGAAAGAATAGAGCAAGACAATTCACTTTCTATTACAATAAAAAAAATTGTTCCTAACCCTATTCTTCCTCCGAAAATTCCTAAAGTCATTCCAAAGATAAAGCAAGAAGCTACTAAAGCTAAAACAGACAATAAGTACACATTCTCTATTAAAACTGAAACGTCCAAAAGTAATAATTGTCTAAACAAAAGTAGCTCATTTAGTACACATTACAAAGTAAATGATGTGAGTCTAGAAGGTAGGAAATACGACACTTCTATACTTAATGCTATTGATTCTATAAGCTCGTATTCCTCTCTCAAGTACCCGGTCAAAGTCAAGTCCGAATTGCATCTTAAGCGACTGGCGAAAGAGAAAATTTTCTCTTCTACAAAAAGACACACATTCACCGATGCCGAAAAGTTAAATTTCAAAAAGGTACAACAAATTTGGAAACCTAAGCTACAAATGGAAATAAGTAGTCCTCGACAAATGTGGAAACCTAAGCTTTATGTGATAATTTTGCTTTCAAATTTGAACCTTATATGCATAATTGTTTCACTGCTAATAAGGGAGGACCCGTCCAAAAGTGGGTACCAAAGTCCCGATAATTTGTTTTGCAGGATCACGATCATACATGGTAAATAGACGACGATTGCTCCACATGTATGGTCGGTATGCGATGATGAGCCGTCGCACAAGACCCCGACACGTGTGGTATTCTGGTTGCTCCACACACGTGATCGGTATGTGACGTGAGCAAACAAACCAAATCAAGACTATTCCAACGTTATTGATTTGACATTGTTTTTAGTTTTATTTTTCTGTTCATAAAAAAAAAAAAACAGGAAAAAGCCATAAAAAAAAGAGGCCAATAAATAAAAAAAAGGAAAATGCCATAAAAAGAAAAAAAAAAGGGCCATAAAAAAAAGAGAAGAGGCAATAAAAATAAAAAAATAAAAAAAATAAGGCCATAAAAAAAAAATAAAAAATAAAAAAAGAAAGAGGGGAGTGGATAGAAAAGGTGCAAGAGTTTCAAAAGAGCGTATTACCATAGTTTATTGTAAAAAGCGCATATGTTTTAGGGGAAGTAATACTAAGCGCAATATAAAAAAGGCGCGAAATGTTCAAAAGGGGAGTGTGCTTCAATCACAAAAGGCGCATAACTTGAAGGAAAGTAATAGGCAAAAATCTACAAGAGAGCACAACTTTAGGGGGAGCAAGGGCATCATATTAGAAATAGCGCAACTATTTAGGGGGAGTGTTACAATGAAAAAGCGCTAGAGCTTAAGGGAAGAATGCCCTGAATACAAACTTCATGCTTTTAAGAGGGAGTGCTACCTAAATGTCAATAAAACGCATGGATACAAAAGAGTTGTTCACATACCTGTTCCAAAGGATTAGTAGACCCAACTGATCCTAACCCAGGAACAAACCCCGAGTGTATGTGAGGGTATTGAGCGTATCACGATGATATCCTTACAACTCAACCACAAACTATCCGGGCCATAACCATATAGGTACAGGACTGATTTATCAGATCCCGGGTAGAAGACGCTTCATCTGGTCCAAAGGCGCATGCACGACCCTTCCTAGCTACTCATTTGTCTCCCAAAAGACATATGTTTCAATATCTCACGGGGAACCGCATATGCTATCACCGTTTCATTTGGAAACGGGAGATATTGAACTAAGTGGTCCACAGCCCCATACCACGACTTTCTTGAACACGTAAAGGTCTAGTGTGTCCTCATAGCCTAAATATTTTTAAATTTTCTAGGACACAAACATTATTTTACACATACTATGCAGGTCTACGTGACCTAGCCAGAACTTCTGTCGACACATTTATCGCAAAAATGTGCTTCGATGATCAGAAGGAAGTCCTGCCGTTGCAACATCAAAACAACAACGGTAGCATGCCATCTTCTGGAGCACGACTCTAGAACGATGTCAACGGGTTGCCTATGTGGCCCCGTAGTCCCTTCAAATGCAAGTCTGTGTGACTTTGCATCAACGACCGAGAGTGACATCGAGGGATGTCTCACGATGATCGGTCGTCCGTCCCGTTTTCAGGTACTTCATCCGGAATTCAACGCCAACACGTTCAGCGTACACTGGATCGCATTGATCACACAGCATGACGATACAAATGAATCGCCATGAGGGGGAGAAGTATATCAAGGAGGCCGAGCATGTGAACTCATTAAAGAAGCCAAGCTTTCAATGCACGTGCTGAACCACAACAAACAAGACCTCTCTCCATGGTTCGAGCAAACACGACAAGTCAATGCTGATGATCCGCGCGACTCTGATATATGCAAGAAGGTGACGAATATTCAAGTTGCAAAGAAGAAAATGAGGGTGCATGTAAATAGGAGGAGACTGAAGATTCTCCAGACACTCAGATATTTCTTCAAACAGCAACAAAGACCGTGTCAAATTCAAAGTTGAGCACAAAGGGGGAGATTGTTGGAAATTATTCTGTTGTATTCAACTGATGATAAAGACTGAAGATTCGAGAGACAAAGACAACCGAAGCTTCAATTATATTTGAACACTAATGGGGAGATTGTTGGAAGTATTTTATAGTGTTCAATAATCAAGTTATCTTTGTCTAGGGACTTAATTGTAATATATGTATAGTTAGGGACTAGAATGCAAATATACCAATATTGATTGGTATATATAGGGCAAGTGTGTGTAAAATACACACAACTTGAGTTTAGCTTTCTCTCACTAGAAACACTCTCTCTAATCACTATCTAAGCTAGGGTTAATTGTAGAGAGAGAAAGAGGTTAATTAGAGAGAGAAAGTGTGTGATTAATGAAGATTTGATTGAATATTACCCAAATGCTTCCGCTCAATCTTGTTCAAGGTAATTTCGATTAAATCTATGCCCGAGTTCTTCGTTGGATGTTAAAAACGGACCTAACAACTTGTCTTATCTATAGATATGTCGGAGTCGCTTTCGGTTGCAGTTTAAGTTTTGCAGATTTTTATATACACCAAAGATCCAACCTGCTCAAAAATTCTAAGTCCATGCATGTGACACAAAATCCTCGAATGAGGTGGAAAATATAAGTCATCGGATGTTGATGAAATCTAAGCTCTCTGATGAGGCAGGAAATCTAAGCCCTCGGATGTGGCAGGAAATCTAAATCCTCGAATGAGCCAGAATATGTAGTATTCGATTGTGACAAAAAATTCAAATCCTCGAATGAGATAGAAAATCCAAGTCCTCGAATGAGACAGAAAATCTAGTTCTCAAATGAGGCAAAATATCCAAATCCTCGAATGCGGCAGAATATCAAAGTTCTCGAATGGGATGCTATTGAGATATAATAAGGAACCTATTTGTAATAGTAAAATTGTATAAGGATTAGATTAGAAGATTATATTTGTCCAGGGATTAGGTATGTAGTTATACACTGTGTAAATAGATCGCCCTTTCATAGAAAAACACAACTTTGTAAAACCTCTCCTCGATTCATTGAAATGAATAATAAAGCAGGGATTTAATCTCATTTCTGTAATTCTTCATATGTTCCTTATATACTTTACATGGTATCATAGCTACGTCGAGTCATTTTCTCCTCAAATAGTTAAAAGATCCATAGAGGATTATCGCGAGCTGCTATGGTGAAATCCACCGATAGTGAAGCCAAGAATCAAGAGGACAGAAGAGTTGAAATCGCCTTTCAAGATCCTTTAGACATACATCCCTCCGACACGCCCAATCTTGATCTTGTGACAGATGTACTACGAGGTTCTGAGAATTATAAAATCTGGAGTCGCGAGATGATCGTGGCGCTTGAGGCGAAGAATAAGATAGGATTCATCAATGGAACTTGTAAGCCTCCAAGTGTTGATCAGCCGCTACATCACCAATGGCGAAGATGCAATGCCCTGGTAAGATCATGGATACATAGATCAATTTCTAGAGATTTAATACATGGAGTGGTGTATTGTGATTCAGCTAATATGGTTTGGAGAGATTTAAAAGGCAGGGCATACGTATCAGACATCCAACTGTATACTTATAAATATATTCATAATAATAATTATATTGTTCATGCCCGTGCATATTTATGAAAAGGTCTGGAAATGAATTTGTTATCATTGCAGTTTATGTTGATGATATCAACATAATAGGAACTCCTAAAGAGTTATCAAATGTTGTTAACTGTTTGAAAAATGAGTTTGAAATGAAAGATCTTTAGACCTGAATAAAGATCCATTTAGACCTCGTGAAAATGATGAGGAGCTACTTGATCCTGAAGTACCGTATCTCAGTGCTATTGGAGCACTAATGTATCTTACGAGTCATACGCGACCTGATATTGCGTTCGCTGTAAATTTATTGGCGAGATATAGTTCTTCACCGACTCGTAGACATTGGAACGGAGTTAAACGAATATTTCGATACCTTCAAGGAACAACTGATATGGGTTTGTTCGATTCAAATGAATCGAAAACAAATTTAATTGAGTATGCAGAT
The DNA here is from genome assembly GCA_028392965.1 of Lindernia subracemosa. Taxonomy (NCBI): domain Eukaryota; kingdom Viridiplantae; phylum Streptophyta; class Magnoliopsida; order Lamiales; family Linderniaceae; genus Vandellia; species Vandellia subracemosa. The sequence goes on from JAQPCC010000031.1 coordinate 791,500, forward strand.
GCTGGATTTCTATCTGACCCACATAATGCTCGATCGCAAACTGGTTATTTATTTACAAATGGCGGACCTGTTATTTCATGGCGGTCAGTTAAACAAAGTTTAACCGCCACGTCATCTAATCATGCAGAAATTTTGGCTATTCATGAAGCTAGTCAAGAATGTGTTTAATTGCGATCAATAATTCAGCATATACAACAAACTTGTGGGCTATTATCTGAGAAACTACTTCCAACAATTTTATATGAAGATAATGCGGCATGTATTGCCCAATTAAAGGAATGATATATTAAAGGGGATAGAATAAAACACATTTCACCGAAATTTTTCTTTACACATGATTTGGAGAAAAATGGTGATATTAATGTACAACAAGTGCGATCAAGCGAAAATCTTGCAGATTTATTTACAAAAGCACTTCCTCCTATTATTTTTAGAAAATTGGTATATTCAATTGGAGATCTGGAGTGATATTATCATCAGGGAGAGTAAATACGCGTTGCACTCTTTTTTCCTTCACTGTGGTTTTTCCCATGAGGTTTTCCCAGTAAGGTTTTTAATGAGGCAACAAGAAAAGCGTATTAAGGGAATCATGTACTCTTTTTCCTTAATTAGGTTTTTATCCCACTAGGTTTTTCCTAGTAAGGTTTTAACGAGGCATATTCCTTACTATACATTCAAGGGGGAGTATTATGAAATATTAATAAATAGTAAAATAAAGATGTGGATGTATATTATTTAGAATGGTGGTTAAGCAAAAGGATTGGTTGTTAAGTTAAGAATGGAGGTTGAGAAAGTTAGATTTTATTATTTTATTAATTGGAATGGTAGATGTGATTTTTGTGTGGTTGATGTAATATTTTATTTTGTGGATGTAATTTGAGAGATTTATGTATAAATAGGTGATTTGGGATGTGTAAAAATAGATTAAAAGTATTGAATAAAAGAAGTTGTCTATCTCTCTAGTATAAGATCTTCGACGGAGGTTGAAATTGACGACGGAGAGCGCTCGTGCTGATAACGTGTTATAAAATATTATAACTATTAAGTATTTTACTAACGACGATTATATAAATATTAGAGAGATAACTAGAGAGATAACTAGGAGGCTCAGCCGCATGATATCCTGGAGGCAACTTCATGTAGACATCATCTAAAGTCCCATGAAGAAATGCATTGTTGATATCCAATTGCTCTAAAGACCAACAATGAGCAGCAGCTAAAGCAATCACAATACGGACCGACACGGCTTTAGCAACAGGTGCAAAAATATCGAAGTAATCAAAACCTTCAGTTTGAGTATAGCCCTTAGCCACCAGCCGGGCTTTATAGCGCTCGACTGACCCATCTGCGTTATGTTTCACCTTGAAGACCCACTTGCACCCAATCGCCTTTTTTTCTCGTGGCAAATCAACAATATCCCAAGTCTCATTGCTTTCAAGAGCCTCTAACTCGGCATTCATAGCGTGCACCCAATCAGGAGAGATTCTAGCCTCCTCATAAGTACATGGTTCCTTCACAGTGTTCAGGTTAGCCAAAAAACACATGTATTTTGGAGAAAAAGAAGGATTAAGAATAAAAGGATAAGTTTTAGGAGTGTAGGAAGAAGAATGAACCAGATTGCAGCAGGGAGAATTAGCAGAACCAGCAAGTACATTATATGACACATATTCATCCATCCAACGAGGTGGCTTACGTGGTCGAGTCCCTTGTCTGAAGAGTGGGACAGAGGGTTCAGGTATGATAGGATCAGACACATTTGGTGAGGAAGAAAGATGTTGGTCTGGCACTGTATGATCAAGCTCATGATGTGAAGGTGAATCAGACTCTAAAAGATCTATGGTAGGATCAGGAATATTTGGCACATACAAAGTAGGACAATAAGTGTCAAATGTATTATCCAATGTAGGACAAGGCAGAACATCATCATAATTGTTGACAGAAGGACTAGAAGCAGACTTTGTATAAAATGGAAAAACGATTTCATGGAAAATGACATCTCGTGAGACAAAAACATCCCACGTTTGAGTATCAAGAATCCTATAAGCCTTTTGACCCACAGGATACCCCAGAAAAACACCCTTAATAGCTCGAGGACTAAACTTTTCTTTATGTGGTAATATATTGGTGGCAAAACACAAACAACCGAAGGTTTTTAAGTGACGAAGATCTGGTTCGCAGTTGTTTAGAATCTCATATGGACTCTTCCAGTGAAGTATCGATGTGGGTAAGCGATTAATGAGGTATGTGGCTGTAAGAATGGCATCACCCCAATACTTATTTGGAAGATTAGACTGAAACATAAGTGCTCTAGCCACTTGCAATAGGTGTATGTGTTTGCGTTCAACTATCACATTCTGTTGGGGCGTATAAGGACAAGATTTTTGGTGTATGATGCCAAGGTTATTGAAAATGGTTTGACACTGGTGACTGGTAAACTCAGCACCATTATCACTTCGAATGGCTTTAACTGAGCACTGAAACTGGTTCGTAACTAAGTTCAGGAAAGTGGCTATTAGGCTAGGTGTGCGGGCTTTTGAAGACATGAGAAATGTCCAAACTGAACGACTGTGGTCATCAACGATGGTTAAAAAATAATGACAACCACTATATGTGGGGTATTTGTAAGGTCCCCATATCTCAATATGCAACAACTCGAAGCAAGTAGAAGCATGCGTAGAACTAATGGGAAATTTCAAACGATGTTGTTTAGCAAGGGGACAAACATCACATACTTAACTGGATTCCCCATTAATATTTTTGAGATTCATACGTTTCATAACATCAATAGAAGGATGACCCAAACGACTGTGCCAAACATGACTGGATACATGGCTAGTCTTATTTAGAAGAGATGTAACATTATTGACTATGTATGGGTCAGTAATGAAGATAGAAGATAGAGTACGAATGACTGACTGAATTGTTTGTGATCGGAAGGATTCTGCATCAAGAATGTACAGCTTATTCGCTACTCTCCCCACAGCAATCACGCGCTTAGTCTGTTGGTCCTGTAAAACGCAGTATTTTGAGAAAAAGAAAGTGTCAATTCCACCAGTGGCAACAAGTTTATGAATAGAAATGAGATTATATTTGAAGTCAGGGACATGGAGACACTTTAGCAGCTGAAAATCATTAGTGAATCGAACATCACCAATGTGTTTGACAGTTTTAATACTGCCATCGGGTAAAAATATTGGTGTGAAGTGGTCAGGAGATATAGGATGTATCATAGAAGTAAGGTCATAACACATATGATTTGTGGCACCACTGTCCAAGATCCAAAACCGTGTACTCATCGAGTCAGTAGAAACCAGAACACGGTTAAAACTCATACCTGCAAAGTCCCTCAAATGTGCAAAGTTAACCTGATCGACATCAGCTTGTTGTGTTGCATGTTTCCCTTTCAGAATCTTCCCAACTTCATTTTGTAGCACACTCAGGTTTGCCATTATCGACTGCAAGTCTATGTGCTCATTGGTGGAGGTATCATATGCATAATCTGTGGCATTCATAACTTGTCCCTTTCCAGAGCCACGACCCCAACCGCTGCTCCTCCACGTGAATGGTGCAGGGCTCCATCAAAATTTAGCTTGATTGTTCCACTTGGTGGCCATGTCTATCGATCATCAACTTTCGAGCCTCCTCTATCTCCATGTGAGTGATGGTTGGTGCCCGAGGTTCGCCGTGAGTAATGATCCGTTCGGGGAAGTAGCGTGCTCGGAATATTCTGGCAACCAAACTGTTAGGTTTTGTCCATAATTGCCATGTCTGCTTTGCTACTAACGCCTTGTTAAAATAATCGATATCGCCAAAGCCCATTCGTCCCGAGGCTTTAGGGACGCACATTTTCTTCCATTTCAGCCAGTGAATCTTTTGTTAATCTTCGAATATATTGCACGAGCGCTATTGGTAGCTTGAAGCATCCCATAGCATATGTTGGAATGGCCTGCAGGACAGCTTTAATGAGAACCTCCCGACCCGCCTGCGACAGGGTTTCGGATCAGCCCTGGATACGTTTCCACACTTTTGTACGAATAAACGCAGCCACCTCTCTCCTCTTTCTTCCAACTACCGCCGGCAGCCCTAAATACATATTGTGGGCAGAATTTCAATTTTCGTCTCTATATTTTACACGCTTCGCAATTTTCGTCCTTATATTTTTATGAGTAACGAATTTCATCCTCGTCTTCTTGATTTTCGACAATTTCAATCTGTTGGGATTTGTGAGCCCAAACTCGCCGAAAGACTCGATCTTAAAGCCTGGAAAATCTTCTAAGTCCCCGGATTAAACCACAATCGTCTGATCGTGTTCGCGCGTGATCTAGGGGCTGACATTTGAAGTTTGGGGGTTTGAATGTGGTTCGTTCGATCTGGCAGAAAAAGGAACGAACGGCTCAGATGATCACTTATAAAAACGTTTTTATAAGTTATAACTCGCGCAAGGTACAAGCTTCGATACGCGCAGTACAAGTCGCTAATGCAACGATCAGTTTTAAGTTCTATATATACCAGATGATCTGTTTTGAGTAGCTATGTTTGAGAGCTTTTTGGAGTGAGAATTAGAGGGAGTTGTAAACACAAAAGTTTTAGAGGGTGTGACGGTCTTGTAAACCCTTCTTTTTGTTTTTAATAAAAGGGTCTGTTGGTCCGTGTACGTAAGCTCAAAGTCTGACCTGTACCACGTTAAAACTGTGTTCTGTTTTTCGTTGTTACTTGCGGTTTTTGCATTCGATCGCTTCCAAGATTGTGTTTCTTGGATTGATCTTCACATACATGTTAAAGAAAAGCAAGTTGAGAATCGAGGGGTGCTGGAATTTCAACAATTGGTGCGGTGAGCGTGGAGGAGAGACGTGATCTTCATGATGGCGGCAACTCGGTTCGAAATGGAAGTCTTCAATGGTCAGGGTGATTTTGGCCTGTGGAAGAAGAAGATGAAGGCCACGCTAATTGAAAAGCGTCTTGAGGAAGCTCTAAAGCCTGAGGCCAAGATGGAGCCGAGAGATATGGTTGATTCATTGAAGAAGAAGATTCGAGAGAGGGCCTACTCGACCTTGATTATGTGATTATCAGATCAATTCTTGCGCAAGGTGGCTAAGGAAGAGACTGAAGATTTATGGAAGAAATTAGATGCTCTCTACATGACTAAGTCCCTTGCCAAGAGGTTGTATCTAAAGCAGGCCCTCTATAGGTTTCAAATGCAAGAAGAACAGCCCCTTCAAGAGCAGTTGGATCATTTCTCACCACTAGTTCTTGATCTTGAGAACATTGGGGATGAAATAAAGGATGAGGATCAGGCCTTGTTGTTGTTGTGCGCCCTGCCTCAAAGCTATGATCATTTCAGGGAGGCTCTCTTGTATGGAAGGGAGAAACTGAAGCTAGAGAACGTTCTCTCAGCCTTGAGTTCTAAGCAGCTGAATGCAAAGAAGACAACAAGCCTTGATGAGAAGATTGAGGCTGCTCAGTTGTTCTTGGCACAGAATAAGGCTGTTTCTTTGACAAAGAAAGGGAAAGGGATGGAAAAGAAAGAAGCAAAGGGATCTGTGAAGTGCTGGCACTGCCAAGGAGAGGGCCACATTCGGAAAAATTGCCTCAAGATGTCAAGAAACCACTCGAGTCAAGGTATGTCTAAATTTGCTGCAGATTTTGTGACTGATTGATATGAATTTGCATTGAATGTTTATGGGCAAGAAACAAGCAAGGAATGGATCCTTAACTCGGGGTGCAGTTTCCATATGACGTGCAATAGAGAATGGCTTGAAGATTTCAGAGAAACAAGCCAAGAATCTGTCAAGCTTGGTGATGGAAAGAGCTGTGAGATTCTTGGATGCGGTTCAGTTCGATTGAGGCTGATGTCTGGAATTGTGGGGTTGCTCAAGGATGTTAGATGCATTCCTGAGTTAAGGAGGAACCTCATTTCAATTGGAGCGTTGGATGAAAAAGGTTTTACAACCCAAACTTCAGCTGGTAAGATCAAGATTCTGAGACAGAACAAGGTGGTTCTATCTGGATTTCTAAGGCATGGTATCTATTTCTTGGAGGGATGTCTTGTGCTGACAAGCACATCATAAGATATTAGGGAATGTGCTGGCTTGAATGTTGTGGAAGAGAAGCCACAAATACCTCGCCTTGATATGGAAACAGGTGGAGGTAAACCTGTAGTTTGTGCTGTTTTTCTAGAATTTGCTTTTGTGATCTTGGATAAAGTAAGCTCAATTGGTGAGTCGTCTGGGCCTGAGGTGGAGCTGATTTCACTAAGAAAGAGGAGTATTCTTGGCCATGTTCGAGGCAAGTGCATAGAATGGATGGAAGCTCAGAAGAAAGTTAGGAAACAACTGGTAGAAGATGGACAGAAACTCAGTCTGAAGCTGAGAATGAAGCTGCGAGCGATGTTGCTTCATTGAGAGGTGCTGAGGTCTTACCTGTGAAAAAGACCGAGAAGAAAAGCTTTAGGGGCAGTAGATAGATCTACAAGAAGCCTCAAGGAGTTAGAAAGAAGAGAACTTCATGGGAGATGAAGAGAAAGAGCTCGAAGGGCCAAGTTGATTCCAAATGGGAGATTTCAATCTCATTTGGAGTTAACAAGGTTTCCTTCAAGGCTCGAAGCTTCTAAACAGCTTGAAGCTAACAGAGCAAAGATATTGAATCAAGGTGGAACCTAGGTTTAAGGTTGCAAATGAATCAAGAACTGATCTGCAAATCATAGAGCTAAATTGAAAAGGCTGGTTCTGGCAAGGTGTTTGCTCAAGTGTAGCTTGCGTGTTTGAGTTGTTAAGGTGGAGTCTTTTGTTGGGAATGCAAGTTCTAGGTTCAAGGTGGAGATTGTTGGGATTTGTGAGCCCAAACTCGTCGGAATGTGGCCGAAAGGTGATCGAAAAAAGCTCAGATGAAAAAGCCTTGAAGAACTCGATCTTAAAGCCTGGAAAATCTTCTAAGTCCCCAGATTAAACCACAACCGTCCAATCGTGTTCACGCGTGATCTAGGGGCTGACATTTGAAGTTCGGGGGTTTGAATGTGGTTCGGTCGATCTGCCGAAAAAAGGAACGAACGGCTCACATGATCACTTATAAAAACGTTTTAACATTTTTATAAGTTTTAACTCGCGCAAGGTACAAGCTTCGATACGCGCGGTACAAGTCGCTAATGCAGCGATCAGTTTTAAGTTCTATATATACCAAATGATCTGTTTTGAGTAGCTATCTTTGAGAGCTTTTACAATTCTGTTGAGTGAGAATTAGAGAGAGTTGTAAACACGAAAGTTGTAGAGGGTGTGACTGTCTTGTAAACCCTTTGTTCTGTTTTGAATAAAAGGCTATGTTGGTCCGTGGACGTAAACTCAAAGTCTGAGTTGAACCACGTTAAAACTGTGTTCTGTTTTTCGATTTTACTTGCTGTTTTTGCATTCGATCGCTTCCAAGATTGTGTTTTTTGGATTGATCTTCAGACACATGTTAAAGAACAGCAAGTTGAGAATCGATGGGTGCTGGAATTTCAATACAATCCTTAAGCTTACTTTCCATTAAGAATAAGAGACTGTTAACTAAAAGTAAATAGAAAGTAAAATTAAATAAATAAATAAAAATTAAAAGTAACTCTCAAATCGATACTTACAAACTCAAACCTCTCATTTCAGACAAAAAACCTTCTTGAACAAAGCTTACAAATACATCACATTCCAAACCCTAAGTGTAGAAATGAAGGATGTGAATGGGTTGTGTATGTGGTTAAGTTGAGGGATGTCCATTTGTGGCAGGTTAGAACTTATAACTCCAAGCACAGTGGATGCGGATGGAATTACAACAACTTGAGCATCAAATCGCGATGGTTAGCAAAAACTTTACTGAAAAAGTTTAAAGAAAACCCAAATTTGGGAACCGCTGAATTTCGGAGCGAGTTTAATGCCACAACACGAATTGTTTTATCAAAATCAAAAGCTTACAGGACAAAAAGATTTGCTTTGGATGAGATTGAAGGAACAATGGAATCACAATTTACAAGATTTGGAGGCTATTGTGAAGAAATTCTAAGAACCAACCCGGGCTCAACACTAATAATGAAACTTGGAACTGGCCGAAAGAGGTTTCACAGTTTTTATGTGTGCTTTAAGGCGTGCAAAGATGGGTTTAAAAGTCTGTGTAGACCTGTGATCGGTGTTGATGGATGCTTCTTGAAAGGCAAACACGGAGGTCGGTTGTTGACGGCCGTAGGGCTAGACGCCAACATCGGTATTTTTCCAATAGCATATGCAATTGATGAGGCGGAGACGAAGGAAAGGTGGACTTGGTTTCTCACATTGCTTCACAATGATATCGAATTTGATGAATAACACAATTGGACCTTCATGAGTGATAAATAGAAAGGTCTGATTTCAGCTTTTGAGAATGTGTTTCCTGAAGAAAAAATAAATTTCGTGTAAGAAATTTACATAGTAACATGATCGATCGTGGATCGAGAATCAAGTAACCGAACATGATCGATCCCCGGCCCTTGCAATAATGATTAGATTCGTTGAAAGGATGGCCCGTTCGGTGTTCTTGAGTTTGAGGGGAGAATTGTTGGGGTATAAAATCTAATCCCACGTCGGATAATTCGAAGGTGGATCATTTGTATATAAGCTTTTGTGTTACTCCCTCTAATTGCCAATTGGTATTTAGAGTGGAACCCCACAAGAGCTCTTTTTTTCGATCAGGTAGGTATTCCTACACAACGCCACTGTAGTCCCCACATTCGGATTATGTTTGGTCTGAATCGAATCCGAACCTCATCGTCCGCTATGGGATGACCACAGCTTCCAGCGGGACTAATCCTCTAGGCCATGAGACCCACCCCAAAATCCCACAAACAATGATAGTCAAGGTCTTTAGAAGATTCGAACCCCTGACCTCCCGCTTGAAAGGTCAGGGGCCGAACCGCTAGGTCAAGCCCTTGGGGGTCCACAAGAGCTTATAGGGTTGAGCATTTCGGGGTTGATTCGATCCTTACAAATAGAGATGGTTTTACCAGTGGAGCGATCAAAATAGCATTATGGGCTGCTGCTAGAGCCACGAGAATTGAGGAGTTCAACATGAGAATGCAAGAATTGAAGGAGATTGACGAAGATGCTTATCAGTGGCTTGTAAAGAGTCGTCAAGTCATTGGACAAGGTCACATTTCAATCCCGTTTCTAAGTGTGATACCCTGTTAAATGATATGTGCATGACGTTCAACTCAATGATACTTGATGCCAGAGAAAAGCCTATAATTTCGTTGTTTGAATAGATGAGGACTTTGTTAATGACTAGATTTAGATTCCAACTGAATAGAGAAAAGGCCTCTAAATGGAACGGTGTTTATGTCCTAGAATCAGAGGTATCTTGCTAAAAAACATGAAAGATGCAGGTCGTTGCAGTCAGATAAGTGGACATTTTTTATTCGAGCAGCATCTGGAGATAGGATTCTGGACATTAAAGAGAGAAGTTGAAGTTGTCGGAGGTGGGAATTGACAGGAATACCATGCAAGCACGCCATTTCTGCAATTTGGTGTAGACTCGAGGATCCTGAAATGTATGTGGATCAATGTTACGCTATGACATTGAATGTTATATTGGATGAATTGTTCAAGACTACGCATGCGGACCAAGCATTGTCTTTTTTGTTGGGGATGGAAGAAAAAGGTTCCATTACTGATATCATTACCTATACTATGTCGTAGATGGATTGTGAAAGAATGGAAAGCTCAAAATTGCCCGGGATGTATTTGCGAACCTTCCTGCAAAGGGTTTGCAGCCTGATGTTCGTACATACACCATTCTCATCGAGGCACTTTGTCGAGAAGGTTTCATACATGAGGCGAAGGAGTTGCTGAGGAGAATGGGAAGCGTAGCAATTGCTTACCTAACAATGTCACTTACAATGTATATTTACAGGGACTTATTCGAAGGAATGATTTCGACGAGGCCATTTTGTTTTTAGAGGAAATGAATGCCAGAGGTAGTTTTACAGTTGTTTCTGCTACACTTTCCATGACAATTGATAATATGAAAAAGGAGAAGCTAAAGCTCATCTGCTCCTTAGGAAGATGAAAGGATTTATGCCAGAGAGTATAAAGAAAGATTAATAGCTGGCTCATATTCAAAACAATCTTTGACGCAATAGTGGATATTGCTTGATTGAGCTTCCAAACTCTAACCCAAAAACTAACCCGAATTTCTGTTCTTGATTTCTCTTTTCTTTTCTTTAGATTGACTTTTTTTTTTTTTTTTTTTTTTTTTTTGTTGCTGTAATAGTGCATTCGATCAATGGATTATCCTTCAAATAAAGCACTTACTCCATCCATATGTACACTCACTCTTCTTTTGATTTTAATCTATCAGAATACTTGCACATAGGTTGTCTAGTTAGAAAACTGATTTTCATTTTCTTTCTTTCTCGGTATTCTTTCTATTGTGGATATAAGATCTCCTCTAGCTCAAGCTCACGAGCCTTACATGTGAAATCATGTGGGGTTTCGATCTAAATACAATTGGTAATAGATAGAGTAATCCACAAGCTTATATGAACGTCATATACTTTTTTTTAACTGAATGTCATTTCGAATAATTTTGATTATATTTATGGTATGAAGATATGATATTTAACCATAGATATTTCAAATCCTGACATTTGTTGATCAATCAATTGCAATTTACTAGTTAATTATTAAGGAGTCTGATATATGATCATAACAACAACGTGTTCCGTGACCAACAATGTAATCCCGAATTTATATATTTAATGTTGAGATTATTTGTACCATGGAAACTAACTTCAGACTACTCAATATATAAATCAAAGAGGTGTCTAATTATTACCAATTGATTTTAGGATGAAACCCTTAATTTAACATAATATCGGAGTGGGTTCGATCTGCTGTTATCACACTTGTTTGACTCACTGCCACCCGATTTGATGTTAAGCTTTAAAGCCACGTGTGAGGGGGCGCGTTGAGATTATTTGTCTCACATCGGAGAACTAAACTCGCCCGACTCAAAATATAAATCAAATAGGTCTACGGTCTTATCACTAATTAGTTTTAGGATGAAACTTTGAATATAACATTTATGGTCTTTTGATGCAAGGACGAAACTATCAACGAACAACCAATTCTTAGCGATTGCATATCTATGTGTATTGTTTTTATCTCCGTAAAATTTTCGTTGGTTAGGCGTTCATTCAGTCCCAGTTGCGATAGACAACATAGTTGTCTCTATTGATATCATTGCGTTTGGAAAGAAGGGGTTCCAGCTTTCTGTATCAACCAAAAATCTTGTGACGCTGGAAGATGAGCATAATAGCTTCGTACAGTGGCCCAGAGAGTTGATACATTCACCGGTAAGAAAAACAATATATTGATCTTTTGATATTTTTTACTAAAATTTGTATTTCTTATGTAGTCACTTCCCTCCCCACTAAAGACTTACGCACGGAAAGGGAAGTCACCGATGAAGTCTTTCAATGTGCCGGTAAATGAAGATGACATTGCATGCCTTTATTCGAGGGTGGTTGCTTGTCTAGGCGATCATTGTCGTTTTCTGTTCGAGGCCCTCACGTCTCGCGTGGATCGACTACACGCATCTTTCGTATTCAGTATGAGAGATGTTTATTAAAATCCGAGGCGTGAGGAATATCAAACGTTCATCGACGTCAAGGACATTCGAGAATTGTTCAAACTCGTGAGTTTGGATTCTTCAGTGATTCAATTTGTCCTGATGTATTTTTATTTTGGTTGTAACAAATCATTACAAGTTATTTTGCATTAAATTTATATGATTATTTTATAAATTTTACAAAGGTATATTCGTCAAGAGTCATCGGACTTCCAGTGCTTCAATCCCAATATTCTAACTTTGATGGCCCGTGAGGAAAAGGTCAATAGGGAAATTAGCGATATGGATGCGGCTTTAAGAGATTTAAGTCAGTCGTGCAGTTATATTTTTGCTCCTTATTGTGAAAGGTAAGATATAAATATTTTCTATTATATATTCGTAGTTTATGTAATATTCGATAATTTAATGGTGTTTATTTAGGAGTCATTGGATTTTGTTGGTGATTGAGTTTGCTGCGAACACAGTATTTGTGTTCGACTCATTGGCACCAAAGCTTGGTGTTAGGAAGATAGGGATACGTGACAAACTAAATGCGTAAGTGTTGTGAAATAAAAATTCATATTTAAAATTTTGTTTTTAATTTAATAGCCTTGTTACATACTTTTGCGCTTCAGGGTAATAAATACGGCGACTTTCGTGGGTGGACTTCAAAATAAGAAGAAGGCTTCCGTTGTTACTTGAAAAGGATGCAAGGTTCACTTTTAGACACTATGGTTTACGGTGCTAAGTTTAAGACACCACATGAGAGTTTCACGCAATAAAAAAATCATAGGATAGTAATGCACATTTTAATATATCCACGTGGGGTGTAACAAGGTAATTCTATTGCCACTCCCTAATTATTATGAAAAGTAAACCATTAAATATATTCACTTTTGGGTAATTATTCGCATCCCTCTTTGTTTTTTCTTTTTTTTTTTCTATTTATGGGTAAGATATTTAACCATTTTTCCAAATCTTCTCAGATTAAAAATATGCATGATAAGTTCATTAAGCGCATAAAGCTCACCAAATTATTCTTACAAATCCAAAAACTATGACCAAAACCCTAAACTGGCTTCGTTTTTTCTTTCATCTCGTCGGAAGTGAGAACAAGGAAGCTAAAAGCCATGCGATTGAGTTTTCAAGAATCGATCATTGTTTTGGGGGGAGTTTTATCAGCCACTGCCTCCTTCATATGGTAATTTTCTTGGGAATTGCAGATTAATTACATCAATCAAATATTTATTTAGATTTTTTTAATTACAACATTGTCCGTTTTAACATAGCATAATTATATATATATAAGTAGGATGGGGACTCTCATATGCTGACACGTCAGCAAGTTTAGCACCCCCAAACCAATAGGAGTGAGCAAATGAGTTGTATTTAATGTTTTATGGTCTAAATGAGATGGACTTGCCTCTTTGTTCGATGCAAAAGCTAATGTGGCGAGTTGTGGTGAATTTGATTCCTTTTTTTAGTTTTTTTGTTGTGAAATGAGTTTGTGGTCATGGTGTTGTATTTAGCATTTCAATTAATGTAATAATTACGTTAATTAAACTTAGTGCATGAATGGAATACTAAAAGTCTCACATAGATAGCCAAGTAGAAAGACTTCTCATATTCTATTTATTTGTTGCATACATTGTATTTAACATTTATTATAATTAATATATTAATTGCTTTAATTAAACTTGATTGCTAAAAAGTTTTGGTTCTGGAATTGGTACATATTATTCTTAGGAATGCATTAATTACTGCAATTAATATATTATTTATTGTACAAAAAATGTGGGAAATATTCTGCAATTAATATATTATTTATTGTACAAAAAATATGGGAAACATTCTCTTGAGCGTAATTTTGTTTTCTAGGAAATACATTAATTATGGTAATTAATATATTAATGAATGTAATTAACATTGATAGATTTTTTAACATTAATAGATAAAGATGAAAGGACACGTCATATAACGAGGAGTCAACAATGATGCAAAGAATATATCCAAAAATATCCTTATACAAGTAGACAACGAAGAGGCTCATTTCATGAAGCTTGGGCTGAGCATTGACGAAGATGCTGGCGAGGGTGATATGGATATGCCTCCCTTGGAGGATACTGATGCTGCCGATGCTGAGAGCAAAATGGAGGAAGTCGATTGATTTATCTAATCAAGTCATGGTGATCTTTTAGTTATTGAGGTTTTATTCTGCCTTTTTTTTACTCTCTTGATCCTTCAATAATGTTGTTATTGCGCATGTTGACTCAGACACTGCATAAGCTTGCTACAACAAGGAAGACTGCGCGACTGTTAGGTTGTGTAAGGCTGTAAAGCTAATTTGTAAGACTTCATGACTGATGGAAGGTGCAATGATGTGGTGAGAGTTTGCACGACTGTACGACTGCGACTGGCTAGATTGTGTAAGGATGTAGTTGATCTTCTTAGAATCTGCACGACTACACGAATGTCTGATTGCAAAAAACCTTCACAACTGCTGGAATTCGTAAGACTGCAAATTCTTAACGAAAATTCGAAGATTGTGCGGGCACAATTTCCTTGATTCATTCGGTGTTCGAATAATCAATTATATACTATACGCTACATGTTAATTCGTTCAAGTTCTTCGTCGACAAGTCAGTGGAGCAGCTCATGGCTGTGAATTCGTGTTCACAAGTACGGTCGATGGGAAGCCGGAATGAGTCAATTCGTTGGGAAAAAGTAAGCTAATTAGACAATTTCTTTTCAATAAGTAAAACTCAAATTATCTGTTTTCTTATCAAGTTCAATTATCTATTTTGTTTCAGGGCTTATGATAAACCAATCATCACCAACTGCGATGGAAGGGAAAGGAAAATCTCTCTAAAAGATAGAAGTAATAGATATCTATGATCTCTTCGATCATTACATGGTGACGACCCAACTTGTGGGTTGATCTTGGTTAAAAGTAGGTATGGAGAGCGATTTCTACCTCAACCTTGAAATGTCTTTATCGTCTGATAACAAAAACTATAACAGAAGTTTGCTTTTCCAGATCATTGCTTGGACTCAGCAATGGAAGGAGAGTGAATGCGCTACTGCTCTCAAACTATTAAGAATTGATCTGAATTCTGACTATTTTCAGTCAAATAAATAGGAAATTATTGCTTTGTAAGGTATTGATTTTTTCTGTGCCAGATCAATTGGGATTCAATTTGATATTTGAAAGTATTTTGTGTATGAATTCCAACCATGCTTATGTTAGATCAATAATATTTAAGTGGTTTTTATTTCTTTCAGGTTTTTTCTTTCCTGGTTCTGTAAATTATATGAGTTTTTTTTTTTAATATATTTTTTTCTTTGGATAGGTAGTTCAAGTCTCCACTTCAGAGATTGACAAGCCTGGACACGCAAAGTTATCAGGTCCGTGCGTAAATATGTGCATATATCTCTTTGGACGAAAGTCTTATAATCCAGTTATGTGAAACCGCTCAATACTCCGATCTCATCGGTATAATGATTGGATACTCCATCACAATTCACGACCTCCATTAGCATATTGTAAGTATTAATCAATTATTTCTCATGAACTTCATGTAATAATATATATATATATATATATATATATATATATATATGTGTGGCCATAAACAAGGACACAAAGTAGACTGCCACTGTCAAACAATCCTTACATTGTGAGATTTGTCGATGTTCTAGATCTCAGTTACAACAAGTTTATGGGTTCAATTCCATGGAGGTTTGGGTCCCTCCCTAATCTCTTATGTTTAGATTTATCATATAATTTAATATCAGGATACTTCATTATTTTATTATATTTTTTCAATTGATAGCTTCATTATTTTTTTTAAATATTTGCTTCATTATTTTATTTTCAAAAGATAGCTTCATTAAATTTTTTTTTTTCAACAATAGCTTCGTTATTTTTTTTCAAAAGATAACTTCATTATTTTATTTTCAAACAATAGTTTCATTATTAATTTTTCAAACAATTGCCTCATTAGTTTATTTTCAACCGATATCTTTAATAATTTATTTTCAAACGATAACTTCATTATTTTTTTCGTAACGGTAGCTTTGCTATTGTTTTTCCAAACGATAGCTTCATTTTCTATCTTTTCAAATGATAACTTCATATTTTTAAGACATCTACTTCATTGTTTTATTTTATTTTCAAACGATAACTTCATTATTATTTTTTTTAACCGATAACTTCATTATTTTTTTCAAACAATAGTTTCATTATTTTATTTTATTTTTTTCAAACGACAGCTTCCTTATTTTTTTTCAAATGATAGCTTCATTATTTTTTATTTTTTTTCCAAACGATAACTTCATTATGTTGTTTTTATACGATAGCTTCATTATTTTTTTGTCAAATGATTGATTCTTTATTTTATTTTTAACACGATAGCTTCATTATTATTATTTCCTTTAAACAATAAGCTTCGTTATTTTCTTTTTTAAAAATGTGCCAAGTATTAGATTTCATGTATACTCATCTAAACAGTCGTAATATTAATGTTGTGTGTTTAATGGCTGATGTGCCATGTTTCTATGGTTGCATACGTTCTAATATATTGATGCATTGTATCTTTCATTAATCGATCTTATTATCTATATACGAATAAACAATCAAACTATTGCTTCCGAGACGAAAGGAGAATCAAGCAATAGATTCAAGTGCATACCCGCATGACTGATACATATGCATTTTGATACTTAATTTTAAGTTTGAAAGGTGAGATTCTTTAAAAGCCTATCCACATGCCAATTTGAGTCTTTATTATTTTTTATTTACCACAATGTTTACCAGTGATAATTGATGTGGAAATGAACAATGAGCAGTCGTTGAATGATGAATTCTATATCAGACTCAGAAGAAGGCAAGTGACAGGACGGGTTTTAAGGATTCTAATCGGTTTCGATATTTTTTAACTAATAACATTATCTTGGTAATGACTTAATGCATTTGTTTTTTAACAGGAATATGTTGGGCTTCTTCATGAATGTATCACAACAGTGAAGCAAAATTATGAATAGAAAGTTCTCATTCAGGTCGATTGGCATTAGCTTCCGTGGAATGAATAGACACCGATTGCATATTTAATCAAACTCACCTTTTGTTTTTGGTTTAGTTGGTTGTAACAAATCTTTCGAATTGTGTTCGTGTTATTACAAAATTTCTCTTTGTATGATTATTGTATTAAAATTTGTATGTCGAGACTCATCATCTGCATTAATATTAGTAATTGTCTTAAGTGTTAACATTTGACGGTATACAGAATTGCTTCAATGACTGATTATTGTAAGACTGTAATTCCCAATAATGTTGCAAGTCTGCTCCACTGACCGACTGTTATAATATTTAGTCGTAGGACTGTTAATAATGTTTATGTTGTGAGACTGTGAAATTGCACGTCTGATTATTGTTTCACTATTATTACCATCAATCTCTCAAAGTATGTTGTAGCCAATAAATACGAGCTTTTCAATGTTCTCATTGAGTTTGTCCCCGTTCTTTGAAGAGATATTGTTACAAGGTTGACTCATTGCGTGGTTAACGGTGGCCGAAAAGGATCCCGTCGGAGCATTCGTGTCTAGATCTCTGAGAGATTATCGGAAGAAACCTGAGCATGCCGGACCATGGCTGAGGAAGAATCGGCGAGGCACACAGAAGCGCACCAAGGTGGGCGCATTGGACTGAGACAGATGCGGGAGCATCAGCAGGCTACGTAGGCAAAAGGCGAGGCCAACGAGCAGACCAGACAAGTCGGGCAATATGAGACGCACGACAAAGATAAGTAGCATGTTAGGATCTGGCTCAAAACAGGACAGATGAGTCATGATGCAGTCAACGAAGACAGTAATGGCGTGCGGAGGCCAACGTGGCATAGAACTTGGAAGTACCATCGGGTCAAGGTACATGACATGTTGGGAAATTACCTTTGTTTTGGTGTCAGACTGAGGAATTGCAAGACTGCTTAGCTTGTAAGGCTGCAGTTGCGAAATCCGTAAGACTCTGGAACTTGAGAGCTTTGTAAGACTGCATAAGCCTGCTACAACAAGGAAGATTGCGCGACTGCTCAATGGTGCACGGCTGATTTGTAAGAGTGCATGACTGATGGATGGTGCAAGGCTGATTTGTTAGACTGCGCGACTGGCTGGATTGTGCAAGGCTGCACTAGGTCTTCTTAGAATCTGCACGACTGCACGACTGTCTGGTTGAACAAAAGACTCGCACTACTGCTGGAATTCGTAAGACTGCGAGTTCTTAATGAAAATTCAAAGATTGTGCGAGCATAATTTCCTGAAAATAGATTCGCTCTCAAAACTCTGAAAGCTCCATTCGAATCTAACATCGAAGAAGCTCGGTGATCATCTCGGGCCAATATGTTTTATGCATGCGATGTAAGACTGTAAAAAATTGTAAGACTGCAAATATTTGTGACTGTAGAGAACTCGCCACTGAGCAACTGAAGTTGTAAGACTGAAGGATCTAAGAAATTATAAGACTGGATTTGTAACCTTGAGCTTGCAAGATTGTCATCAAAAGCACTGTACACTTGAAAAATAAATAATTCATTGCATCCGTTCGCTCAATTAAGACCAAAATAGAACAGAATCTCGAGCAATACCGAGCGAACGTTGTATTATATATTGATGTGTTTGATAAGAGGAAGTATTGGATCTCTTGAAATTTGGTGAATCTTCGTTTATTAGTTTTTTTCAAGCATTTAAATTCGTTGACTTTCCATTTTTGTTTCTCCTCTTTTGCTGGGAATAATTTCACAAACCGTGCATTCATTTAGCTCAACTGTGATGCATCATGTTGATAGGGCCGGCTCGCGAAAGTAAGATCGCCGGTTTGGACTATTAAGTCTTAGTGATTTGATGAAAATCCTCATGGCCCAATCCAAGTCAATGCTTGGCACATACTGCAAAGATCAAAGAGAGTTCTGGTCGGGCATCAAGAAGAGATGGTTGAACTTATGCAAAAGGATTACATGGTTAAGACTATTAAAGCCTCTGTATAATTGCAGGATTGTGCAACCAAACAACTACATGACAACAGAAACTCCAGGCATTGCACGACCGCGAAGTTGCACGACTACGATAAGTACACAACACACTACTGCGAGACTGGTAGAAATCCAAAGGTGTCCGACTGTAATAATTATACAACTGCACTTCTCCACAACTACTGTGAGAATGAAAGACTATAAGACTATAAGAACAAACTAAGCTACCATTGATTTGACATTCTAATAAATCCATTAGATACTTTTATTATTTATTGATATCATAGAATTATTATACGTTGCATAAAAAATGTGCAAATATTATGTAAGACTGGTTCATGATTTATGTCTATGTTGATGGATGGCTGATTACTCTCTTTGACCATGTAGCTTTTTAAACCATGTTTGGCGAATATCGATTTCGTTGTACTTAATTTTCATACTTTTGAATACTTAATTTAGCGTATAATCATAGAGTAAATAATTCATTCATATACCGAAATTTGACTAATAATAGTACATTCACATAACTGTGATTTTAAATTTGATCATAAAATATACCCGGGCATGGGCTACCTAGTTACAATAATACCAAAAAGTGACCCCTATGAGAAACACGGCTCTTTTATATATGTAAAAGATATGCCACCACGAATTATCTATTTGTATTGAGAGTAATACAGAATCAGTATACCGTTGGCTGAAATATAACCTGCAATGGTTTGCAGAAGATTTCTCGCGCTCCCTCTCTTTTATGTTCGTGGGTTTTCTTCTCTATCTTCACATGATGCTTTGCTGTTGTCTTCCTCAACCTTTCATGGATCTACTCTCCTATTCAGAACACTTTCAGAGAGGCCAAGATTGGATTGTAGTCAAATAAAACGGATCGAAGATGCTGTTTCCTTATTCAGTGACATGCTGTGTATGAGACCTCGGCCCTCCGTCAAGCTTTTCTCGAAATTGATGGCCATTGTGGTCAAGATGAAGCGCTACCCTGATGCCCTCTTCATGTTCGATGAAATGCGTAGATTAGGTCTTCGGGTGAACGAGTACCACCTTGCTATTGCGATTAACTGCTATTGTCATTTGCATAAAGCGACTTATGGGTTTTCACTTTTAGGCATCCTTTTCAAGCTTGGCTGGAAGCCGAATGCATATACGTTTACCACTCTCCTAAGAGGCCTCTTCTTGGTGAATAAGGTTTCTGAGGCTGAACAACTGTTTAAAAAGTTTTGGAGAGGAAAAATCTGTGAACCCGATGAAGTTATGCTTCTCATTGTGCTTGACGGGCTCTGTAAAGCTGGCCATACACTCACAGCTCTTGAAATGCTTAAGCTGTTGGAGAAAACAAGTTGGAAACTCAATGTGAGATGCTATAACACCGTAATTGACGGCTTGTGCAAGGATAGGATGGTGGATGATGCTCTCAGCGTTCTATCATGTATGACTGAGAAAGGCATTTGGCCAGATGTGGTGACATATAGTTCAACTATTAAGGGGTTATGCACTTTTGGTAGATGGAAAGAGGCCGAAAAGTTATTAGCTGAGATGGCTGCTCTTAAGATTCCTCCTAATTTGGTCACTTATAACATATTAGTGGATTCATTTTGTAAGGAAGGTAAGGTGAACGAGGCCGAAGATGTTATCAATATTATGTCCCGGAATGGTATCAATCCCGATATCATCACATACAATTCGCTGATCGATGGATATTGTCTGCGAGGAGAAACGGACAAAGCAAGGCAATCATTTGATCGTGCACTAGCTTCAGGGCTTAAACCTTCTGTGTTCACCTTTAGTATTTTGATGAATGGATACTGTAGAAAAGGAAATATAGAAGAAGCTTGGCATCTTTTTCATGAAATACCAAGAAAGGGGTTGGAGCAACTCAATTGTTTCTTATACGACCATGCTACATGGATTGTTCCTTGCGAGTAGGTATGCTGATGGTTTCAAACTTTTCGAAGACATGCAATCTAGGAAAATGGAACCCAACGTAATTACATTGAATGTTATATTGAGTGAATTGTTCAAGACTATGCACGTGGATCAAGCATTGTCTTTTTTGTTCGGGATGGAAGAGAAAGGTGTTATTACTGATATTATTACATATACTATAGTCATAGATGGATTGTGCAAGAATGGAAAGCTCGAAATTGCCCGGGATGTATTTGAGAAACTTCCTGCAAAGGGTTTGCAGCCCAATGTTCATACGCACACCATTCTCATTGGGGCACTTTGTCGAGAAGGTTTCGTACATGAGGCGAAGTATTTGCTGAAGGAAATGGAGGAGCGTGGCGATTGCTTACCTAACAATGTCACTTACAATGTATATTTACAGGGACTTATTCGAAGGAATGATTTCGACGAGGCCATTTTGTTTTTAGAGGAAATGAGTAATAGTGGTATTTTTACAGTTGATTCTGCTACGCTTTCCATGACAATTGATGGCTGTGAAAAAGGAGAAGGTAAATCTCATCTGCTTCTTAGGAAGATGAAAGAATTTATAGTAGATATGGGAGATCTCTGATGTTTGCTTAATTGAGCTCTCAAACTCGTCGTTTACGGGCGTGCCTTTTCTCTGTTCTTGATTTTTTGTTTCTGCTATTTTCACTTTTTTTTTTTTGTGTTGATGTAAAATTGCATTCGATCAAAGTGATTAATTTTCCTTCAAATAAAGCACATAATCCATATGTTCTTTGATTTTAATCAATAATAATACTTCTTAATTGGAGTCATTCAGATAACATTTAAAAAAAAAAGAAAAACTTAATACACTCAATGAACGAGGAAAGGCAGTGAGTGTTACAGTGCAATTGTTGAACATGACAAGCAGGTTTTAAAAATGAACCCTGCAACTTCTATGGTCCAACACATATATCAAGTAAAAAAAAAAAAAACATGTATAATCGAATTGGAATTGTGGGATATGATCAAAACCTTACGAACGCCATGAATTTAGAACTTGCAAACGATAATGAAAATGCAGCAAAAGCGGAGAGTTTCCTGATTTAGTTCCTCTTGATCATCATCATCATCATCATCATCATCATCATCATCATCATCATCATCATCATCATCATCTTTAACCGAGTTATCATATCTTCCTCTTCAACAATACATTGACTAGCCGATGAGGCCATGGCCTATTGGTCAAGGCTGCCTTAAGAATTATGGGAGAGAGGTCCCAAAGATCGATTCTTCCTCCAACATTTCTTTGAGTGAGCCTATCACACATGAATTTGGACGAGCGTAGTTGAACCGATTATCGTGTTTTGCAAACTATTGCGTCGATCTCTGCAATTTACGTGGTCTCCTGGACAGGTTTCCCCGAGTCACCCAAGGAGAAAAAAAATAAAAGAAAAACAATACCTTGATTGAGTTTCTTTCCTTCTTTTTGCAGTATCTTCAACAATACTAGCTTTTAATCTCTTCTATTATGTCCACATTGATGTATCTACGGTGTCTTTCTTTCCCGTGGAATTGATTTACAAAGCCCGGAGCCATCCACGCATCGCCTTCCTCGTACTAAATGTATGGATGCTTGATGAGATCAGAATATGGACCTCCGTCTTCTATTTTGTGACACAAAGTCTTGCCATTTTACTTTGACAATGCTATTAATTTTATGAATGAAGTTTTGCTACTGAATCCGATGTGCAAACAATTGAAATTGGTCAATCAGTGTTTTGCAGATGACTTGATCGGTGAAAGGACTTGTTAGAAAAATATAATTAAATAGAAATTAACTTTTATTTTGAAGGATTACAACTCTTGTGAAAAATATATATCTTTTCACAAGGTGCCCTTAAACCAAAAGATATATCTAACAGGTTGAAAAGACTTGACCAATCATGATTAGATGCAACTGATCTTCGACATGATCCAGCCACATCTATAAGTAGAGGGCTCATTTATTCATTTCATACACCTCGAACAACACGTTCAGGTCCTATAAATCTTAGGAATTTTTTTCTTCTCTTGCCGTGAAATATATATATATATATATATAATATATATAGTATATTTCATATTTCGAATTCATATGAGAGTCCGAAAAGCATCAAATAAGTTCGTTGATCTCTAATTTGGAGTGCTCCTATTACGAGACGTTTGTCGTTGTATCTTGAGAAACGATTATCGTATTCTGTAAGCACCGTGAGTGGCGCAATATCGTTTTAAGGACATAGCATTTAACGCTAGCCTCGATAATAAAATCAGATTTATATTCCCGTGTACGTTGGATATAATATATGTTAATATATATATATATATATATATATACACATATAAAAATATACATACGGAAATCGTACCAAACAATTTGTGAAAATGCATCCTCTTTGAGATATTATCTCTTTGAGTTTAATTGGCGACCTTTCGTTAAGAGAGAGACGACATTTCACGAAGAGACACAACTTTTCACGAAGAGGTATAATTTTACGAAGTGTCATGACCTTCCGCAAAGAGGTAAGATCCCTCGAAGAGTCACGACTTTTCTTGAAAAGATATGACCCTTCACCAAGAGGTTCAATCTCATGCAATAATGTGACCCTTCATAAAGAAGTACGATCTCGAAAAGTGATACGATCTTTCAACAAGAGTTACGACGCTTTGCGAAGAAACAAGAACTTCTGTCAAGAGGCACGACCTTTCGTGGAGAGGCACAAAATTCTGTGAAGAGGTACGACTTATGAACAGGTGTAGCCTTTCGTAAAAGAGTATGATCTCACGAAGATATGTGACTTTTCATGAATGAGAACGACCTTTTGCGAAGAGGTACGATATCACAAAAAGGTGTAATATTTCGTAAGGAAGTACGATATCACCTACCTTTCGTGAAGAGATATGGACTCACGAAAAGATGCGACTTTTCACAAAGAGGTACGATCTTTTGCGAAGAGGTACGATCTCTCAAAGAGGCACGATTTTTTGTGAGGAGGTATGATCGCATTAGGAGACACAACATTTCACTAAGAGGTGTGATCTCACGAAGAGATATGAAGTTTTGAGAAGTGATATGATCTCACGAAAAGACACGATCTTTTGCAAAAACATATGAATTTTTGCATAAAGCTATAACCTTCTGTAAGGAGGTATGATCTTTCACGAAAAGGTGCGACCTTTCATAGCAAGATACAAACCTTTCACGAAGGAGTATAACTTTTTGACAAAAATATGTGATTATTCGGAGGCATGTGATGTATTACAAAAAAGGCTCAACTTGTCGCGGAGAGGGATGGTTTTTCGAGAAAAGACATTGTCTTTCACGAAGAGATACAACCATTGTGTAATACCCAATCCCTCGAACATCTCGGTTTGTGTGTGTCATCCTTGCGCAGCGGCCATGCTAATATTCTCTGTATCATTCCAATTTTATCGGATGTCCCAGTTATATAAATTATGTGTTTGTTTATATATTCATACTTTACATGAGTCTTACATGTTTCATATTAGCTGCATAATGCATGAAATATATCGGTCAATCGAGATGTTCGAGAGCTCGAGTATAACACATTGAGAATACGTCGGTATTTGTGGAAATACTTATAAGTGTGGGGGTACTTTGTAAAAGTTGAAATACCCAAGTAAAATAAGATGGAACCTAAATCGATCGATGGAATAGTTATTGGATTTGCCAATAACAGTAGTGCAGATTGATTTATATATATCAAAAGCACATATGAATGATATAAAGAAACATATCATTTAGTATAGAATGGGCTTTTTGATGCAAACTGGATATACGATACAAAAGAATCCAAACCAAAATATGATATGCGCTCACAATTAGTGGTGGAACAGTGTATTGGAATCCATCAAGCAAACGTGCGCTACTCGGAGAAACCCGAGTTTATCACCCTGAGTAAAGCTGTAGAAAAGGCTGAATGACTATCGAATTTCTAAAGAAGATATCCACAGCTAGAACGAACTTGTGTCTGTTGTTCAAAAGATACAGAGTAGTATGTAAAATGGTTAGTCACGATACACGCATCGTAGACACAATACCATTTAATCTCCGATGAGTGGTTGCAATCGACGATGTCAAATAGAATGAAAATTTGACAAACCCTCTTACAAAGAGGATAACCCCAGATTACGTAAACTGCATATCTAGAGGAATGAGATTACAAATCTACCACAAAAAACGATTGTAGCTGACACTCAACCTTGGTAACTGGAGATCCCAATATCTTAGTTCAATGGGATAACTAAGTTACGGAAGTTGTGCAACAGCACATGGGACAGTTGTCTATATCCCTTCCTAGGATGAATAAGTGTTGTTCTACCACATGTAGTGAGGTTGAGTTTTGACTTTTAATGATTTCTATACTTTATAACGTGGAGTATTGGTATAATATTATTTATAGAAGTGTCACCTATGTGAGTGTGAATACGGGCCGCTTCAATGAAACACTCACGAATCCAAGATGGTATCCATGGCCAAAATGGAAAAAATAATGAGAACTAAAAGATGAGATAATTCACTGTGTGGTTCAAAGCCACAAAAAGTTGTGCAGTTCAAGATATCGTGTTCACTGCATACCGAGTAAGCTCGATAGCATTCCACTACGGAAGATTCAAAGCTACAAGCTATCTATCCAGATGCATTGACTTATCGATTGGACTCTCACTAGTGTCAGCTTGTATTTGAGCATTAATTTCTATTTATGTGGAGGATTGTTGAAAAAATATAATTAAATAGATATTAACTTTTATTTAGTTAAAGAGTTTTTAACTTATGTGAAAAATATGTATCTTTTCGCATGGTGCCCTTAAATCAAAAGATTTAATGGATTGAAAAGTCATGATCAATCATGAATAGATGCAACTCTTCGACATGATCCAGGCACATCTATAAATAGAGAGCTCATTTGTTCATTTTATACACCTCGAACAATACGTTCAAGTCCTAGAAATCTTAGGAATTTCTCTCTTCTCTCGACGTGAAATATATTTATTATATTTCATATTCTGAACTCGTATGAGAGTCCGAAAAGCATCAAATAAGTTCGTTGGTCTCGTAATTTGGAGTGCTCATATTACGAGACATTTGTCGTATTATCTTGAAAAATAATTGCAGTATTCCATAAGCACCGTGAGCGGGACAATATCGTTTTAAGGACATAGCGTCTAACGCTAGCCTCGACAATAGAATCTAATTTATACTCCCGTGTACGTTCATATAATATATATTATTATTATTTACTTATATATATATTTAAACGAACGTACGAAAATTGTACCCAATAGGATTCAATCATTTCATAGATGTATCAGGCAAGGCCTCTCAGCTAATAGACTGAAATTGAGGTTATACATGGCTGGAAGCTCGATATAGGCGAAGGAAGAACTACTGAAAACAATGGGATTCAACGGATACTATGCTACACAATCTCAAGTATCAATAATCAAACAACAATGATTATTGTTTCATTAATAGCATAGAGATTCGCCACTCTATCGTTCGTTCATCTTGTTTAGGTATATGCATTTTAGTAGTATGATTATCATGTGTGACTTCTTAGTGTCCGTAGGCTTGTTATTACATAGAGTTCGATGAACTGTTGTTGTCTTTTGACCACATGTTATTGAGTAACAATTGTCTACTTTTAATTGCATAGTTTCAATTTGAATTGTTCTGAAAGTTCAGTTTTCAATTTGCGGGAGTTATGTTCAAATTCAGTTATTGTAACGCTATACTGGGGTGACAATTTAATCACAGTTAGCAATCACACAGTTTGTGATCAAGCTCTAAATAATAATAGAGTATTTTCACGTGACATTTCATTATATTTAATCTTAACTTGTTGCGAGAAGTTAGCAGTGTGCATCACAATTTATTGAAGATATATGTCCAGTACATGACAATAGATGATATAAATCGTGTTGCATCTTTTTTTTAAGTCATATTTAGTGATGACATGCTTACTTACGTCTTTGATATGCAACGGGGATAAAGAAGTATATTGACTAGAGATTCCATGTGTATTTTTTTTATAGTGGTTTTAATTCTACTTTTCTAGCTTCATTAAACTTAATATTTAATCTCTTTTTAATTATAGACATTGGTCATTTTGAAGATCAACCAATTCCTACAGAGAATCATCCATCATGGAATCAAAGAAAATTATTTGCATATTCCGTGCCTCTTGTATTAGCAAATTCCATTGACATTCCAAACAAGGTCGACAACTATATGTTAGATTCGAATGAGACTTTTCAGTTGGCAGTTCAAAGATATTGTATTGAAGTAACTAGAAGGTCGTATATTGTGAAAACTAGTAGTCAGAAAGTGTGGGAGGCTCGTTGTCCACAAATAAAAGGTATACAGCCTTGTGATTGGAGAATCAGAGGTATACTGAAGGAAAAAATCACAAGTTTGAAAGGTCACTATGTACAAAAGGGAGCACACATGTTATATTAGTATGAATCTATCTTTAGAGCATAAGAATTTAAGCGTGAGATTGATACCTCTGCAATACTTATGATACTAAGAGAGATCCTACCATCACTATTGTTGCACCTCATAGACTGATTAAAAATAAGTTTAGTTCTGATATTAAAAACAGCAAAGCACGATGAACAGTAAATTTAGCGGCGCGGAAAATATATGGCACATGGAAAACATCTGTTTCGAAATTTTCGTATTTTCTTCAAACGGTACAATAGAAAAATCCAAGTATTATTTTATTTATTATTGTTATTATAATTATTACACTTTATATTTTGTTATTATGTGTTTTTATTATTCTTGAACATCATTCTTAAACTGATATGCATGTACTATTTTTAGATATGACAATATACCTTTAGAGAATAGTGGTTTTATGATGAATTATATATTTTGGGCTTTTGTTTTTTGGATTGATGCATACAAGCATTGTCGCCTGTTATTGCAGTTGATACGACACACTTGCCCTCAAACTATGAATGCAAACTGTTAATTGCTACTGCTCTTGATGTGGGTGCTCATATTTGGCCTAGCTTTTGCTTTGGTAGATGAGGAATCAAAATACTATTGCCATTGGTTTTTTAATTTCCTTAGCACGCATAATGTTCAAGGGCAACAAAAAACATATCTGATAACTGATCAAGGTTCTGGCTTAATTGCAGCTATACCATATCTCCTACATTCTCTGAACCAGAGGACTGCTATAGATTTTATATGAGGCGTGTAATGTTAAATTTCATGGACACATACATAAGTTTTCTTTTGAAGAGCATGGCATGGTCAGCTACATATGCAGAAGATGTAGAAATTATAATGGAGTCTGAAACTTAAGAGTCTCATAATATAATTTAAAGGAGTTTTTTTTACTCAAAGGTCCTCTTATATTATAATTAACTAGTATTTTCCGCACACTCGATGCGTGTGCTTAAAATATAAATAAAATATAAAATTATTTTTATAATATCAAATTATAATATTAATTTTAATTGTAAATTATTTTTTATAAATTAAAAATATGATTTTTGGGTATAATTGAAATAAATTTGAAAAATAAGGGTAAAATGGTAATTTAAAGTGTCATACCAAATTAATTTGGTGGTAGTTACTATAGGGTGCTCTCCCTTAATATATATATATATATATATATATATATATATATATATATATATAGTATAGATAAAGGTAAGAATGCATGATATTGGCAAGTTCTTGCATCTATGGAGAATGACCTTCACTATCGTAGCCTAGTGACTTAGCCATATAGTGGGCCGCTTCGTTGCAATAATGCTTTACAAAAGAAAAGGAAATGGACGAAAAAGAATAACAATGGTAAACACACTCTTTTAGAATGGCTCCAATCGGATATGACTCTATGCACTTCTTGTCCAACTTCTAAATAAGCGTTTGACAGTCTCTCGAAGATGACGGATGGCCACTTCCTTTCCCTTTCAACAAGTAGGGCACAATAGGCCGATATAGCCTCGATGAACTCAGGTCCGAAAGCTCCTTTTTAAAAGATTGTAACCATCCAAGACATGCTCCATTATGGTCTCTCGCTAGGATCCCGACAGTTGTCTCAGTTCGTTGTGTATGTATCGCCTTGTCAAATTTAACTTTATAGTGTTTGAATAACTTCAGATCTCTAAACCTCCCTCATTTTTGGCTAATGTCACTTTACGACAGGCCATCCAGTGCAGCTTGTGCTTGTCAAACGAACTCCACTAATATCTTGTCATTCTTCTTTGTATTTCGTCAACTACATGCAATGGTAATAAGAAGCAACTCATAACATATGTAGGAATTTGCTTGAATTATCGACTTTACGAGAACTTCCTGCCCCGCTTGGGATAGTAGTTTCTTGAACCATCCTTTCACTTGCCTCAGACCCGCTCAGTGATGTGCGAAAACACTTCCTTCTTGTTACGGCCTATGATCGACGATAGCCCCAATATAAGCTATGACGGGCCGATCTTGATAGTCCCAGGATTTGATAGCAATCATCCTTACCTCGGGGGGCTGCCCACGTTTGGTGAGAATGTGGTCGACGACTTCTTCAAATTTATCTATTATCTGGAACTGGGGTTGCAAATGAATCGAGTTTTTTTTGTTCGATTCGATATTCGAATTCAAAATATTAGAATATCAAATCCGAATAAGAATATTTTTTTCGATTCGAATACTTTTAGAATATGAATACAATCGCAATATTTGATTCGAATATTCGATTCGATTCGTAAAAAACTAAATATAAATATTATTATTCAATATATAATTGAAATGTAATATATTATAATTCAGTATATATATTTATTAAATAAAACATATTATAATGCAACATATATTTAAATATAAGATACTATGATTAAATATATACTTTAAATATAATTATTTTTTTTATTAAATTAAAAAATATTATAATAAAATATGAATTCTAATATTTGATTCGATATTCGAATGTCATAATCAAATCGATTTTTAATATTCGAATAATATTCGTATTCGAGTTCGAATTCGAACTTGATGATAGAATATGAATAGTATATCATGATATTCGACTCGATTCGATTCGTTTGCATCCGTATCTGGAACCATTGTCTTACTCCTCACGAATATATATGAAGGGATAGCATCACCGACCTGTTAACTAGGCAAAAGATAATCGTATCGTCGACTAAGAGAAAGTGCGAGACCGCCGGAGAACCTCGGCAGATGGCGAAGCCGTTCAGTGAGCCCGGGATTCCAGCTTCATGTAGTAGACTACAAAAAAATTCTCCGTACGACGAAAAATGATCCCCTTGTCGTAACCCATGAGAAGGTACGAGGTTGCCAAAAATACTGATTGTTTAGAATAAAATCGTAAGAAACAGAGGATATGTTCGTGTTTTATTTTCTCCTTTTGCCTTCTACATAACCATCTTCCTTGTACTAATTCCGATCGACCATGTGCTTTGCTTTCCTTTGTCTTCCATTAACCATGCCTTTATTGCTTGTTTGATACGCTGATTTATATTTAGGAAAGTTTAAGTATGTAAGATTTTTATAAAAGTAATAAGTGTGTATAAAATAAAATATGTATTTGATTAGTGAGTTGATAAAAACCTATCTGAGGATGTGGATTTATCTAAATCCTTATACATGGGTTTAGAGGTGTTATATTATATAAACACATGTTTTATATAAATCTTCCTACCAAACACACCTAGATATTTTAAACTAAGTACCAAACATAAGTTTCTTAATTAATGTAACCAACCTTAGACTATTGGGGTAATATTGTATAATATAAGATTAACCCAAATGATTATTGCGACACCCTTCTTGCAAAAACTCAACAAGTCGACGTATGATCTCATCCATAACTCCTTAAGAGCATTCCGTTTCTTACACTCGGCTGCAGTTGCATTAGATCAAGAAACAGGAAATGTTAGTTCAAATTCATCATGTGCTGATATAGCACACCAACTGTTTGATAAAGTTCCCAAGAGGGAAATTTCGGGCTACAACCACTTGCTTTTTGAGTATTCACGCAACGGTCTGAATCACGAAGCAGCAATGGTATACGTAGATATCAACCACAGCGATGTTTCAGTAGATGGGTGCACACTCTCTTGTATTTTAAAGGTCTCAGCGGCCATTTGTGATCGTGCCCTGGGCAAACAGCTGCATTGCCAGTGCCTTAAAAGTGGGTTCTTTGATGATGTTAGCGTTGGAACCTCACTTGTGGATATGTACACCAAAGCTAAAGATTTGGATGACGGGAGGAGAATCTTTGATGAGATGAATGAGAAGAACGTAGTGACTTGGACCTCTTTGATAACAGGGTATGCACAGGAAGGGATGGTCTCGAGAGTTCTCAAAACTTTTGCGTTGATGGGGCTCGAGGGGATCGAGCCAAACCCCTTCACATTTGCAACAGTTCTTGGAGCTTTAGCAGCAGAACGTTTGATAATTGCCGGATCTCAGATGCACGGTTTGGTTATAAAGAGCGGTTTTGAATCAACCAGGGTTGTATGCAATGCTTTGGTTAGTCTTTATTCAAAATGCGGGATGATCAGTGAGGCTAGAGATGTTTTTTACAATGTGGAATGTGTAGATTCTGTATCTTGGAATAGTATGATGACGGGGCTTGTTCATAATGGTCTCGAATTGGATGCTCTTGAGCTGTTCCGAAGGATGAGGCTTTCGGGGGTGATGTTCACCGAGACAACCTTTGCTGTTATCGTCAAGCTATGCGCTAACCTTAAAAAACTGTCTTTAGCTAGACAGATCCATTGTCGGGTTGTGAAAAGCGGGTTCGAATGGTTCGATAACATTAGAACAGCACTTATGGTCTGTTACATGAGAGCTAGTATGATGGATGATGCATTCGAGATTTTTTCCTCTATAAAAACAGTTCAAAGTGTTGTGTCGTGGACAACTATGATCGGTGGATATTTGCAGAATGACCGACCTTCGGAAGCAATAGATCTGTTACTTGAAATGAGAAGAGAAAACGTTCGGCCAAATCATTACACTTACTCAACTATAATTCCAGCTCTTACAATGGGTTCTATATTACAAGTTCATGCTGAGATTATCAAGACAAACTACGAGAACTCATCTTCCGTCGGCACCGCATTGGTCGATGCTTATATTAAGAATAAAAGCACTGCAGAAGCTGCAAAGATTTTTGAAAAAATTGAGGAGAAGGATATTGTTGCTTGGTCAGCAATGTTAACTGGATATGCTCAGCAAGAGGATTCTGAAGGAGCTGTGAAGTTTTTTAGCCAGTTATCGAGAGAAGGCATCGAACCAAACGAATATACTTTCTCCATCATAATCAATGCATGTACAGCCTCCACAGCAGCTACTGAGCAAGGGAAACAGTTTCATGCAGGCTCAATCAAATTCGGGTACAACAATGCTCTCATAGTAAACAGTGCCCTCGTCACAATGTACGCTAAGAAAGGAGATATCGATAGTGCTAACGAAGTCTTCAAGAGACAGAAGGAGAGAGACATAGTGTCTTGGAACTCAATGATATCAGGGTATGCCCAGCATGGTTATGCAGACAAGGCACTAGAGATATTCAAGGAAATGCAAGGGAGAAACTTGAAAATGGATGACATTACGTTCATCGGCGTCATCTCAGCCTGTACTCACGCTGGACTTGTGAAGGAAGGCGAAGCATATTTCGACATGATGTTGAAGGATCTTCACATCAATCCCACGATGGAGATATACTCATGCATGGTAGACCTTCATAGCAGAGCTGGAATGTTGGATAAAGCTATGGCTCTTATAGATACGATGCCTTTTGCTCCAGGTGCTACTATATGGCGTACCCTTTTAGCTGCTTGTAGAGTACATAGGAACATAGAGATTGGTCAACTAGCTGCTGAGAGGCTTATCTCTTGTCAACCGCAAGACTCAGCTGCATATGTATTGCTAGCTAATCTATATGCTGCATCGGGTCACTGGCGAGATAGGCAAAAGGTGAGGAACTTGATGGATGAGAGAAAGGTTAAGAAGGAAACTGGGTATAGCTGGATCGAAGTGAAAAACAAGACGTACTCATTTTTGGCTGGTGATGTTTCACATCCTTTGTCGGAGCAGATATACATGAAGCTCGGAGAGCTGAGCGTTCGACTGAGAGATGCTGGGTATCAACCTGATACAAACTATGTTCTCCACGATATTGAAGATGAACAAAAAGAAGCTATACTTTCACGGCATAGCGAGAGGCTAGCAATTGCATATGGGCTGATTTCGGTGCCCAAAGGCGTCCCAATACGTGTCATAAAGAATCTCAGAGTTTGCGGCGACTGCCACGTCGTGATTAAGCTGATATCGAAAATAGAAGGGAGAGAAATTGTTGTCAGGGATTCGAATCGGTTCCATCACTTTAGAGAAGGGTTGTGCTCTTGCGGGGATTATTGGTGAAGTTCAGTGAACTTGGAAGCTAACGTCAGAAAGATGCATTTTATCGATTTATGTCTCAGAGGGACAATACAATATGACAAGAGAGACTCCTTACGCCTACCGCATGAACTGTCATCAGTCCATGCCAGAATCCCAAAGACAATGTCCCCCTCAGCTGTAAGTATTATCTGGTATAGTTGTTGAAAAAATGGTTTGTTTTTTATTTTAGCATTATTGGAAAATTTACCTTCCAGATTTTGTTGATGCTAGACTACGGAGCGTGGAAGAAACACGCGGACATGAAATGGAAGTGCCTGAAATTATGTTACAATCTGTTGATCTTCCTTATTACCGGACGATGGAGAGACCATGCTCCTGGTGCTTTTCTATGCGGCTGAAGATCAAATCTTGACAAGGTCAGCCATTAGTTTTTCATTTAACAGTAATATCGCCAGGTGTTTCGTATACGCTGATAATTTAAAAGTATAACATCTTTTAAGATTGTTATGTGTACTGTTTGTCCATTATATCATTCATTAAGAATTTCTTGTAACATCACTTATCAGAGAACACAAATCAGCCTATACTGCACTGCAATCATCTCTAACATTAGCTTCCTCCTACGTAAATGTTTCTTTCGTCCAAGATCTGATGGCAGCTTATATACATCTGTGCATTTTAATTCCCATCCACACACTTCAAACACATCCCAGATATAAAGTTTCTCCTGCTGCTTGCTTACTCTGCTGTATCATATACCACAAGAAGCCTTATACTAACCTGTCAAAGCAAGTTAGGATATTATCAGTTGAAGTACCTTTACAGTAGGTATTGTAATAACTAGCTTCTGAGCTCGAGCTATTCTTGTTCAGCTTGAGCTCAAGCTCGGCGAGCTACTTTTTTCCGAGCTCTAGCTTTTAGGCACAGTTACATATAAAAATTTTAAAATATTAATATATATATATATATAAAAAAAGGTGTTCGCGAGCCAGCTCGTGAGCTCGAGCTCAATTTTTACGAGCTTGAATCAAGCTTCACTCGAGCCGATTCGTCGAGCTCACGGACTGGTTCGGTTCATCTTTCACTCGTATCGCACACTACTAACTGTAGTCGGTAGGCTCTATTTTTGATTTTTATTTAATTAATAATAATTCACTTATTAATAACGTAATAAAAATTAAAAAAAAATAAGCAGAAATATATAATATATTAAAATATTGTCGAATACACAATAAAAATTTCGTCGAACATGCGAAAATGAAAAAGTTGTTTCAATATAAAATAAAAACAGTCCAATAGTAACATGAAGTAACCTACGTCAGCAGCTGTGGCCAGAGAGAACATCCCTAGTTAGAAACCATCGTAGCAACGAACATTTGTAATGGTACGACGCTCCAAACATAACGAATAATTGCATGATGTACAAACACTATTTTCTTCGTCTTTTCCACGCATAAATTCAATTCTGCGTATCAAAAGGACTTAGAAGGACGCACCGGGCTAACCAAACTGGCTCAGTCATGAACTTTCTTACTACTGTTAGATGTGCTTCAAAACTATACAACATTGACTCATTTCATAATACTAAGCTTCATTTGCTGCAATTTGTTTATATTAAAATTTATATACGGTAGGGGACATAACTGGGACTGCCTTATCCTGACTTTGTAATTTCGACTTGGGCCTTTTTCTCTTTGAAAATAAATAAATAAATAAAAATTTATATACGTCTGCGTCCTAAATTTGAAGCCCAACCAGGCCCAGTTTACCATTTTACAAAAACAACCTTGTGAACAAAATACAAAATGCTTGGAAATAAAATTGAGGAAGAAATTACGTCTTTTTGTCCTCCGAGAAAATACAGATCGGGAGCTTCGACGGCGATTTGGTGGTGGTAGATAGAGCGCGACGTACTGGTGAGTGTGTTTCTTCTTTCACATACTGAAACGCGTCGATGCTTATTGTTGGTTTATCGCCCATTGTTTCGAAACTTTTTGGTCGATGGCGATTATGATATGATGGCTGGCTTACAATCGGTTACCTCTTGAACAGAATCATTTATTTCCTCATAGAAAGCGACGATATGTTTCTTATCATGAAACTGTGGGTGCGTTCGATTTTTACCTGTGATTCGCGCCTAGTTTAATCTGCAATGTTTACGAACCCTAAATCTTGTTGGATATTAATCGATTTGTAGGTCCTTTGCTTGTATTTTTTTTTTTTTTTGGGGTTAAAATACGTGATTTCCCGCAAAACACACCTAAAAATAAGGCACTTTCCGCGCAAACTTGGGCCTTTTAACCAGTCTATCGTTTATACACACATCACATACAAGGGTTAATAAACCAGTTATGTGTAAAATGGCTTGATTTAGACTTAGCTCAGCTGGTTTATCTCACTAATGCTCAGAAAGGCTAAGTTTGTGAACTAGCTAGGTTTTTAAAGAATGATGCTTGAATTCTATGCTCAATAAATTCCCAACATTGGCCGGAATTGGATGTGTAATGAACTTCCAAGCTTTTATTTTAAACTTTTGTAAATTTGATGGGCTGAATTTTTTTATTGTGCCAATGAAAGTTCAGTCTCAAATTTAATCATACTTTCATTATAACAAAATTATTTTGTTGAATTCCACCCTGGTTTTGATTGCCGAATTCATAATGGGTTATCTTGGTTTATTTGTGCTTTTTAGGATTTTGAATTGAAACATGGAGTCTGCAGCTAAACGCAGAAGTGGTGGGATGTGGGAAGGAATGTACCGAATGATAATGCGTCGTACACCTGTTTACGTCACATTTGTTGTCATCGGTGCATTTGTCGGTGAACGAGTATGTATCAAAGTTGATAGTCTCTCTGTGATGTTTCGATATTGATATTTCAGTTGATAGAGTTGAATCTGGGCAAATTGATAACTCTAATTTTTTGAAATTAGTCTTAGAATCTGACATAAAGAGTGATTATGTTGAATTCCGTGGTATTTATATGTTTCATTTCCTTTTTTTTTTCAGGCGGTAGATCATGGAGTGCATGCTTTGTGGGACCACTTCAATGCTGGGGTATTGATTAAACAAATTGATTTTATGTTTGTGCTACTTTCTGCTTTTATTCTTGTTATTGTGATAATTTCAGTGAGGGCTTCTGCTTGTTAGCTGAATATTTTCGTTGAGGTTTTGCTTGCTATTTTGTTATAAACTTTCACAGGTTTTTTAGGTGGCTATTTTCTTTTAGATATTTTGGTGTTTGATTAATGAGATGTCATGTGTTTATTGGTGGATGCCATTTGATGATATAGGACACATTCTGGTTAAAGAAAGATCAGACGAAGATAGGAATGTGTCTGGGATGTGTTAGAAGCATCCATTTTTACTTTCTTCCTCTGGATTACTGTCAAAAGATATTGGATTGAACTGATTTCTTTATATGTAACTAGCTGTATTGTTATGAGGGTTTACGAGGACATATTGTTCAATTACCTTTGGTGTTTTGAGTGGACTAAGGCCCGAGTATGGTGACATTTCTTGAATCATTAGTGAACACTTGTAAGTTGACTTGGCATGGAAAGACGCATCACTGTTTGCTCTTGTGCTAGTTTGTGTCTGTATGTGAGATATTTGCACATGCAGACGTTTGTGATAATCCCAGCGCTAGCAGCTTTGTGCAATGCAACGTGTAAAAATCTTGAGTGCTTTTGCGCTAATTTTTTTTTTTCTTTGTTATCATAGGCTGCATCGTTTGTACGTTTTTATACTTGCTGAAATCAAACCAAGAAACATGCATTATCATCTCTAACAATGCCTTGGTGTTTCACTTCGCAGAAGAAGTACGAAGACATCCCGGTTTTGGGACAGAGACAAGCTGAAGAGTGAAATGCCCCTTTCATTGTCCATCAAATGCCAGTTTTCAAATAACTAATGCGTGGTGTGTTCTTAGGAACGTCTTTAAGATTGATGTTACACTTTTGCTTTTCGGTGTGATCATTTTTATCATGTATGGACTTCATGGAACAATAATCTGTCAGAATTATTAACTCTGATTTTTAAATGGTTTTCATTTTAAAAGAGTGATTCATTTATCTTCATTGATTGTTATTATGTGATAGGTGTATTATTTTTATATTTATATTTTCAAACAAGGCAGCAGTACAAAACTGTGATGCGTTTTTGTGATGTGCCTGGCGTTGGATGTCATGTATGGCATGGGAAGCTCTCCAACCGAACGAACGTGAAACGCCACGCCACGCCATTGCCAGAGGACTCTACAGTGACCCGTTATATTGAGTGGGTCACTGTTCACTTGTCACACTATTGCCAAACCTTTTTTTTTTCTTTTTCTGTTTTCTTTGGATTTAAAATTATTTGAAACATATTTCGATTTATCTGGCAACGTAAATTCGAGATTGTGTTGAACTGAGTTTTGTTTGTGCTTCACAGTAGATCTCACGGAGAAGACGACCAAGAGGCATGATAGAAAATTGGAAAAATTTGGTCAATTACAACTATAACCCTAAACTTAGTGAAAATTGCAAAAATTGCCATTAATCTATGAAATTAGTTATGATTATTTTTTTTAATTCCTTTTTTGACGTAATTATTATTTTTTTTTAATTTTTAATTCCTAGTTTTTTATTCGTTAAAGGATGGTGAGTTGAGAATTTTTTTTTATCGTGTGAATTGCAAACTTAAATACTTTAATCAAACGCCATTTTATTATTTAAAATTATGTTTGCAATAATTTTGTTTAATAACATAATAAATTATTATTATTATTATTATTATTATTATTATTATTATTATTATTATTATTATTATTATTATTATTATTATTATGTATAATGTAACTAATCTATTAATTTTCAATAGAGTAAATTATAATAAAAAAATTATAATATAAATTAATATATGAAGGAATATAATCATATAGAGGAAAATATAGAGGAAATGGTTGGAGAATGATGACAATGTTCAAACTGTAAGTATAAAGAAATGATATTGTAACAACTCTATATGTAGAGGTATCGTTGGAGATGGCCTTAGGCATCCGTCTGCCTCTTTGGATGTAGATTAGATCAACAACTGCTGTGTATATATTAACGAACGAATTGCATGAGTTTCAGGTCGAAAAAACCTCAGAAAAATAGAAAATGGCATAGATATTTACGCGCTTCGGATTGATAAAACCTACATTCACGGAGCCTTTATTAATTTTAGAGTGTCTACAGTAGTATTATATAAGCTTTACAAGTTTTGTGTCTTCAAGTTTCGTGTTTACAACCTCTCGAGATGCTCGAACTTGATAACTTCAAACTGATAATGAACAGAGCTATTAAAGTCATTCTCACGATCATTAGCATTTGTTGCATGTTATCCACTATCTCTCAACTGCTGAATAAGTTTAACATATAGAATATATTATTAAAAATATATTTAAATTATCATAATTACGTTGCATTCTACAAAATCAAAATTATATTCTCAGATATTTTTTGTGCTCGGTTCCTCTCCCGACCACTGATGCTATAGTGGCAATAATATGCAATCCCCTAAAAACCCTTAATGTTTTCGATTGTTTAACATTGCGCAAATATAACATGCTATTTGCATTGTAGCTCATAGAAGTTCGTTGTGGATGACATTTCTGATGATTTTATCATGAAGCAAACATTTATAAATATTTAATAGAAATATTTTTCAGCCCTCAAAATGACAATCCTTGTTCCGTTACTGAATCCATCATGTTATAATTAAAGAAAGAGAGAAAGATTAAAAGATTTCTCAAGTTAAGTCCCAATAATCTAAAGTATTCCCATATCATAATCTCAAAAGGAAATTGAACTCTATTTCAACATTATTGGTTGTATCGTCACTGCTCGCTACACTAATAGGGCTAGCTGCAGCACCATCCACTGATTTACGGTTTTCAGTTGATATTGTTAAGAAAGAAATAAAACATTATCGATTGAATATATATGAGAAAAAAGCATGTGCATAAATTAGTATACTAAATTACTTCTTGTTCTAATGGTGTACGATGTACCATCTTGGCAACTTATCCAATTGTAACACTAATGACATTATCGCTGAAAAGACAATATTCATTTTATGAAATTTGATTGGACGTAAGTCCATAGTGGTCACAACACTTTTAAGATAAAAAAAAATTTAACGTAATGGTTAGCACATTAGAAACGACTTATTCTTATCCCATTTTTCATTAAATAAAAGCCTCGATCAAGGTGAGAAGCAGTTGAGACATCGAAAAAAATTCAATCATTCATATTTTACCAGTAATATTAGATTTATCTCATCAAACAAAGTGTCTTTTATACTAAATTGTCGATAGCATATGAATGATGAATATCACAACAAACATCGAAACGAGCACCTAAAATTCCAAATTATTAGAAAAATGAATAAAGTTCATATTAAGAGAGATTACAAGTTTATCGATTATTTTGGCGTAGATATGGACATAAAGCAAGATAGTAAGATATATGATGAGTCTTTCTCAAGAGAAACAGTGTTTTCAATTTCATCCAAGAACACAGTGAGAAAAGAGTTTTAAGTAATGTACAAAGTAATGTAAAATTGTTTGGAAAGTGATAAATGATTTTCAAAATTCGAAAATTGAATACGAAAGAACTACTTTGCAGCCTTCATATATATAAATTTGAGAGAAGTTTTTAACCTAACTTTTGCAACAACTCGGGGTGAATTTTTAGAAAGATATGCTTGCATTCCAATATATTGAACTAATGAGCTTTATAAACAAAACACGTCACAATATGTTCTCTCGGTTTTGAAACAAAATGGATAAAAAAATCTCAAGCTACGAAAACGACTCACATATTTTAACAGAAAATAACACAAAATGAAGAAAACTCCATTGTGAATAGATCGTCATTAACTTTTTTTTTTTAAGATTTTATATATTTTTTCTATAAAGATTCTTAACAAATTATTTAATTATATCATTTAATAATAACAACAAAACAAATCAATATATAAATGTTATAGATCTCCAATTACATACAAAATGTAGAAAACATAATAAACTGTCTATATTATTAAAAATATATTTGAATTATAATAATCTGGGTATATCTTGCAAAATCATAAATAAATGTTCTGACTGGAATTATTTTTTCGGCTCGACACCTAACCCGACCGCTGATGTTATAGTGATAATAATATGCATTGTTGCCTAGAAGTATTAATGGTTTAGATTGTTTAATATTTTGTAAATATAACAAGCTATTTGCATTGTACCTCATAGGCGTTCGCTATTGATGGCATTTCGATGATTTTATCATGAAACACAAATTTCTCATTTTTTTAAGAAATTTTATTTTTATAACGAATGAACGAACCCGGTTTGTACATGTATAAAGACCACGTAAAAACAAAAAATCGACCCACAAATTACTAAGCAATGCGCCAGATACGTATTAGAGCCTGTGCTTGAATGCTCTCCTCCACATTTCTTATTATTTAACAGAAACATTTTTTAACATTCAAATTAAAAATCCTGATTCTATCTATTTTTATAGTCATGAATAATCACTTCACATCGATTTTTAATTTTAATATCTAGTATTAAATTATCACAAGAAAACCTACCATTTTGTATGAACGTGTAATGAATTTCATTTCGAATGAACGTGTAATAAATTTTTGTAATACATTTTTGATCCATTTTCAAATTCATTATGCATGATTAAATCTCCTTTGATATAAATATAAAAATAGTGAGAGGCGACTTGTGTTGGTGCAAGAATACTTAAAAATAGTTTATAAGAATCTCCTTGGCGAGACAAATATTATTATTGTATTATTTATGAATTACGTACTTTTAATTGCGGTAAATATTTTTTGTTGAGACTAATTCGATCAATTATAATTTCGATGGTAAATATTTTTTGTTGAGACTAATTCGATCAATTATAATTCCGAGTGTCACGACTCGAGTAGCACTTCGGGGACAAATAAAAAAAATGAAAAAAAAAAGATCACACTCGACGGGCGGCGCAGGCTGGTTAGCTGAGTGTTATTATTTTATTGTTATTTAGTATTTTATTAGTATATTATTTATTATTATTATTATTATATTTACAAGTGGGCTGCGTAATTAGGTACGTTAATATTTGTATTTTGTATAAACTAATAGCTGGCTGCAACATTTGCCGAAGAATCGCTCGCTACTTAGCTCTAGGGAAAGGGAAAGGGGTTAGGTCAGGTCAGTCGTTTCACGGCTCTCAATCTTTGTCAAAGGCCACACCTTTTCTCTATATTTTGATGCTCTTTGTTTGGTGAGCTCGCTTGTGTATTCATTTCATTCTTCTAGGTATCTCCGCCCATCAATTTTTTTTTTCTTTTTCAATTTAAAGAAAAAAAAAGAGAGAGAGAAATCGATCCCAGGGATCGTAACTAGCATACCCAGATTCTGAATTTCTGTAAGTTCTACAGTTATTTTCTTGTTTTTTTTTTCCCGATGAATTTCTTGAGGGATTTGTATATCTTATACGCTCTGTTATGAAACCTTGTGGGGTTCTTTTTTTTTTTTTTTTTTTCAAATCGCTGTCGAATTTGAGGGCTGAGATTATACGGTCTTTTTCGTTGTTTGTTTCTACAGATCTGCATAGATGGTGATGTTGTTCTTGGTGTGGTTTGTGGTTGAGAAAGATATTTTTTTGTGAAAATGATATATTTTACTAAATGTTAAAATGATATACTCTGAATTAGTAATCTCCATCACTACATATATGTTCCAACTTCTTCTTCCTCAGGATTTTCCCAATTGATTTACATATATTTTGGGCCTTTTTCTTGTTTAAAATCAAACATGTTCTTGGTGTTGGAGCCTCGAGTGAAGGGCATGGACTAAAACATTCTTGCCCTTCTCATAACGCTCCAAACATTCATTGCTTGGTTATTCAAATCAATGGCCTCTACATATGCTTCGATCGTACTGGCCCATCTCTAACGAGCACATATATCTCATCTTGATCGTCGTTTTATTTTCCTTGCATTAGATATTCTTCTTTAGCTGTTGCTTATAGGCATTTGGATGTAGATTTATTCAATATTTTCAAACACAACAGCTTTTCTATATCAGAATCAAACACAACAGCTTTTGCTCATATCAGTTATCTGACATTCTTGAATGTGCCCATTGTAGGAATAAGAAAGAAAATGGCGACATCAACTCTCCCCACCATTTGCTCGCTCAGGTCGGCCCCACAAAACCGACCCATTACCGTTGCCAGTGTCTTTCCCAAGACCTCATTGGGCTCAGTCAAGAGCATCGCCAAATCCTTCGGCTTGAAATCGAAGCACAGCTTCAAAGCAACAGCCATGGCCGTGTACAAGGTCAAGCTGGTTTCTCCAGAGGGCACGGAGACCGAGTTCGAGGCACCCGACGATTCTTACATCCTCGACTCGGCCGAGAATGCTGGGATCGAACTGCCCTATTCTTGCAGGGCCGGTGCCTGCTCGACCTGCGCTGGAAAGATAGCGTCGGGCTCCGTGGACCAGTCGGATGGTTCGTTCCTTGATGACGAGCAGATGGAAAATGGGTACCTCCTCACTTGCGTGTCTTACCCAAAGGAGGATTGTGTGATCCATACCCACAAGGAGAGTGATCTTTATTAGTTCCTTTTTTTCTTTTTTCTTTTCGTCTTTTTCGGGTCTCCTCTATGAAGTTAAGAGATATGATTTCTAGTCGTCAAGGTTGGTTGGTGGTGTTTTGTCTGAGGCTAAGGTTTGAAGTGATGGTGTTTTTTTTTGTGTTTAGGTAATAACATCTGTTGTGTGCTATCTTGTTTGAGCTAAAACCCCAAGACATTGAAGAAAGCCATACCATATTATGTTTGATAGCATAGCCTGAAGTAAGCATTTGAAGCTTTCATCTTATATTATACGGTTGCATTTGTCTAAGTGCTATGTGAGACAAGTCCCTCTCAATGAAGAATACTTTGGCCTTTTCAATTTTAGTTCTAAAAATCACAAATAAATCCATTAAAAACAAGCAAAATATGTATAAAATATACTAAAAAAATTGAAAAAAAAAGAAGAAGAAGAAACATTTATAATTTCAATCATACTGTTTGATGCACTCTATGTTCGTGTCTGAATGTTTGCTGATCTTTATCTGCTTTTCTATGCAAATCATATTTCTCTACTAATTTAAGGGCCTATAAATGTTTAAACGGAACATCGTTCGACGTGTCATTCCTCGAAGTACTCGGAAAATAGTTCATAACCTTTGGTGGCATTACTGCATAAAACGAAAAACGACAATTGCAATATAATCAAAATATAATACCACTATATTCAAACATGCAGTATCAATCTAACGAAACATGCAATACACATTATAATACATATATCGTATTAAAAACATGCCTACAACGTATCAAAAATATTATATATATATATATAGCGTA
This sequence comes from Lindernia subracemosa, assembly GCA_028392965.1. Lineage (NCBI taxonomy): Eukaryota > Viridiplantae > Streptophyta > Magnoliopsida > Lamiales > Linderniaceae > Vandellia > Vandellia subracemosa. Next base: position 834,920 of record JAQPCC010000031.1, read on the forward strand.
CAAAAAAAGAATTACAGTTACAAAAATCAAAGTTTAATTCTAGTGGTTAAAGTGAAGTCTAAAAAAAATTGAAACTTAAAGTCATTATTAAAACCAAAAAAGCCCCTAATTTAAACCCTAGAATCCTAATCGAGTGAAATCTAAAAATATCATAATTTCAACAAAAAATACAAGTCGAGCAAAACCTAAATAAAATTCCAATTGAAACATTAAAAAAGCACTAATCGATATCTAAAAATTTCCTAATCGCACCTAAAAAACCATAATATAAACCTCAAAAAGGTCTCAATTGAATCATTAAAAAGAGCTAATCTATATCTAAAAAAAGCCATAATCGAAACCTAAAAAAATCTCAATTGAAACATTAAAAAGCCCTAATCGGTATCTAAAAAAGTCATAATAGAAACCTATCCATCCTGATCGAGCAATTAACTAAAACGTGACACCAAGCTGCACGGAAGTAAAAAAAAAAAATATGGCGAAAAAATAATAAATTCGAAACAAGTATAATACGCTTCATTTTCATAAGGAGAGGACATGTTAGATTGCAAAATCCAGAAGGCGAGCTCGAGTGAGAATTTCAAACGTGTTTTTGAGAGTAAGAAAAGTTCGAAACGGATAACTCAATATAAACTTTTTCTGATCAATGAATCGTAAATTTTTTATATCAACGGGATTTAGTTGCATAATAATAACTAGTATTTTCCGCACACTCGATGCGTGCTTAAAATATAAACAAAATATAAAATTATTTTTATAATATGAAATTATAATATTAATTTTAATTGAAAAATATGTTTTATAAATTAAAAATATAATTTTTGGGATATAATTAGAATAAATTTGAAGATTAAGGGTAAAATAGTAATTAATAATGTCATACCAAATCAAATTGAATTTTTCACACCATACCAATTATATAAAAGTATAGATAATAATAATAATAATAATAATAATAATAATAATAATAATAATTTTACCAATACACGTACGTATCTATAAACTCGGAGTCGGATCAGCTTCAAGTACACACTTGCTAATCAACTACTTAGCTACGAAAAAATTCATCTAGGGTTCATACGATTTCCTCTCTCTTTGAATTAATTCAACGTCAGACAGTAAAGAGAGGGGAAACTAATTGTCCAGAACGATGTCGCAGAATGGTAAATTGATGCCCAACATCGATGAAAAGAGCACCAAAGTTCTGAATCTGACTGTTCTGCAGCGGATTGATCCTTACGTGGAAGAAATCCTCATCACGGCCGGGCACGTTACGTTCTACGAATTCAACATCGACACAACCCAATGGGTATGGATTTTGATTTTATGCTGCTGATTTCAGTAATTTGTTGAGCATTTATGTTTAGTTAGGGTTTTTGAAATATATGTTCCTGTTGATTTCTATGGTTTGTTGATCGGTCTAAAAAAAATTTATTTTTATCTTTTTGTGTGTGCAGAGTCGAAAAGACGTGGAAGGTCCGCTTTTTGTTGTGAAGAGGTGATTTTTTAAGATGTTTCCATCAGTCTGTTGTTTTAATGATGTTGTATCGAACTTCTTGGATATTTGATGTTTTTTTGTATTTATGTCCCAGGAGTACTCAACCACGATTTCAGTTTATAGTGATGAATCGACGGAATACAGGTTACTTGCGTCTTTGTATTTCTCTCTTTTTCTCAGTTTGCGTTCAGTCTAACTTGTGGCTTTAACTCAGAGAGATCGAAAGATATGTTTTGGAATGTGGTACATGATTTGAAATTCAATTGTTATTGTTTGGAAAAGTATCTTGTCTGAGAAATTGACATTTGATTTAGATATCCTGCAATGTTCCTCTGTGCAGATAACCTGGTTGAGGATCTCTTGGGCGACTTTGAGTATGAAATACAGGTTCCATATCTATTATATAGAAATGCTGCTCAAGAAGTAAATGGAATATGGTTCTACAATGCACGTGAATGTGAAGAGGTTGCAAATCTTTTTACCAGGTTGATAGCTTTCCTCTATGTACTGTTGTTTTCTGAGATTGTCTTTATTTTTTATCCCATGAAGTTTATTGCAATTGAAGTTAACTGGTTGCTGCTGGTGTGGTGGTTGTCATGAATTTGTATTTCTCATTGAAATGAGGACGAGTATGAGATATATTTAAAACTAATACATGTTGTGTGGCTGATAAATTTAGTTTAGCATGGTTTTATATTCGTTTTCAACAAGTTCTTATTAAGTTTTACACTGGCCATGGACACTCTTGCCAGTCTGGACAGTGATAAGTCAATGAATTTTTGCAATAGTGAATACTCGTTAGAATGATATGTAGCTCAGGCCATGTCCTAACTGGAAGATTATGCAATTATATTGAACTCAAATATAAATGTGTAGAGATAATTTTTATGTTGGATTTTCATTGAATAATCCCGCAGGTAGCTGTCATATTTCTTTGCATCTGCATAAATGTGTATTATATGTAAATTTGCACTCAAGATTGTGTTTTTCATCTTGTGATCTATATGAATTTGTTTGTCGTCACCATGTCATCCGCTTCTTGAATCCATCTGTACGTATGTCCTAGGTCTAGGATGTTGAGTTACTTCTGCTTCTAGGTCTTCACTTCAATTCTTCACTTCTTTATTCAGGATACTTAGTGCATATTCAAAGGTGCCGACAAAGTCAAAATTGTCCAATACGAAAAGGTAGCTTTCTTTCATCTTACCCAGGTTTTATTTGGAAAGGAATGTCTTCTTTGAAAATAATCTCTATGGTGTGATCCCACGGTGTTATCCAGTGAGAGATAAATTCATTCATTCTTAATATATTTGGATATGAAATGAACACTTAGTAAATACTATCGAGCTTTCATCATTGATTTTCTTGGATTCGTAATAAAATATTCTTTAATAAAATAGTCTTTGCTTCTTTTTTGTGGAGATGTAAAGACTGGGCGTGCTTTTGTCGGCATTTTATTACATGGCAATTAGAGATGCTTCCATATAAATAGTCATATTTGTTTGTTGCAGCGAGTTTGAAGAGCTTGAAGCAGTTCCTACAATGTCAGTGATTGATGGACCCTTGGAGCCATCATCTTCAACTATTTCCAATGTCACAGACGTCACTGATGATCCTGGCTTCGTTAATTTCTTTAGTGTATGCTTCCTTTTCTTATATATTTTTCTGACTTGGGTTGATCTTTTACTATGCAGCATCTCTGAAACTAACTAACACAGATTGACGTGTTCGCATGCAAATTATGATTTACATTATTGGTATTCTGCACATTGAGAAGTGCATCATTTTTAGATAGTTTATGCAATTTATTAGGACCTACTTATTTGGAATTCCAGAAAATTTAAATGATGTTGGGTTCTGCTTCATGCTTCCTGGACCAATAGAGTAATTGTAACCTTATTTGATTTCTTAAAATCTGTCATTTTCACCAAGTCCGGTGGAAATTTTAGAGAATCCGGAAAGCGGATGGAGCATTTTTTTTGTGTATTCTTAATTGAAGCTGCTTTTGCATTTTACCGCTTCTTTTAGTTTCATAAATCATAGTAATTTCGCTGCTCTATCATGATTTCAGATTCCGCATGCTGAGTTTCTAATATTTCATGGGGTTTGTGCACCTTGTTAACACATTTCTTGATCAAGCAATCTTTAGCATGTGCTCTTCACTTCGTTTGTCATTTGTATTCTTCAAAAATAAATTGGAATTCATGAATTATTTGCGTCATTACAAACTCACTGAGCACATGATTTTCTGACGATCTATTATAACATTTTCAGAATGCAATGAACATTGGTGGTGCACCAAATACATCCATCTCCGCGCACATGCCATACCGCCACCCTTCACCAGCTATAGCTTCTCCTCGCCCTCAAACCGTTGGTTTGCCAACCTTAGCAACCCCGCAGACACCATCATCAATTTTACCTTCTTCAACTTCTATAATGTCTATTCTTGATATTAACGAGTCTAACAATAATGCTGCTGCGAGACGTTCAACTGATCTTGTAAAGCCATCGACCTTTTTTGGCCCACCTTCCTCGGCTGCGTCACTAATGTTGCCTCCGGTTTCATCGTCTATGCCTACTGCACCTCCTCTACATACTCCTGCTCCTGCTGCTAGTCTACAGAAGCCTTATGGTGCTCCTTTGCTTCAGCCTTTTCCACCACCTACACCACCACCATCTCTCACTCCAGCCTCTGTCCCTACTCCAAACTATGGCCCCGTGATCAGTAGAGATAAGGTTCGGGATGCACTACAGATGCTCGTTCAGGTATATTTTGGAAATTTTGTCATATGGTCCTTTAATTGATTACTTTTATGTCTGTGGGGTGACTGTACTCAACCCAACCTCAAACCTCAGGTAGTACAAGCCTAGGTTAAATGTGTTAAACTAGAGGATCTACTTTTATGTATTCCTTCCTATCTAGATCTCAATGGAATTTGGAGTAACATATTTTTTTGTTCGTCCGATAGAGATGATGAAAACTGGGTAGAACACTGAAAGTAGCTTGTCGAAATAATTTGTTGGTTACATATTGGTTTGGTTCTTGCACAAGTACTACTACTTCCTATTGGCTTATCCTACTTTAGTGGCATAATGTAGTGTGATGTATTCTCCTTTTTCACCGCTTATTTTAACTTACTGCATATGGAATATACGATTTTTCACATTGTCCGAATGTACAATTCTGCAGGACAATCAATTCATCGACATGGTGTACCGAGCTCTTCTAAATACGCACCAACCATGATAAAAATCTGGGCAAAAAGCTGTTGTGTTATCACTTTGTTATGCTTACTACTCTCCTTGAATGTTCCAATTAGTGCTTTCTTTTTTCTTATGCTACTGAATTTTGTATCTTTGTATAGAGTTTCGTAGCTTGTGACTAATGCTACATATATAATAATATACTTTGGGAGTTCATTTTGTTAGCATTTTACTGCTGCATTGAATCTGCCATTATTATACATTACTCAAAAAACAATCATGAGAAGAAGGATTTTTGAGACATAAGAAGTTGTGTATCTGTCTAATTTCCCCGACATACTCGGAATAATTTCATCAGACGAAGTACTTGGCCATCTGAACTCCCTTCTGCTCGAGACCGCACTTGTCATAAAACGGCTGGTTCTCAACGCTGCAATCAAGGATCACTTTGTAGCAACCCTCGCTCCGAGCGTGGCCCACCAAGAACTCGATGACCTTCTTCCCCAGCTGCTTGCCTCGGCAGCTCGAATCAACCACCACATCCTCGACGTGGCCAGCTTTACCACAATTTCTTACAAATTTCTTCTCCAAGAATAAGCTCCCCGTGGCTACGATCTTCTGGGAGCTCTTGTCTTCGATCACGCAGACGAGATGGTCGTCGCTGTATTTCTCAATCTCCTCAAACCGCTGTCTGAATGCATCGTCGGACACTGCGTCGCAGATGGTCAGTTGTTGTAAGAGCTCCATGAATCCCTTACATCTGTCTGTTATCTCCAGTTTTCGAATTCGAAACATCCCACCTTCAACTGAGAAATCTGTCATTTAGCGTATTCGCCGCAACGCAGAAACCAAGGACGAGTTTCTGAAGTTGGAACGCATTAAGATGAAGTCAGCCGAATGAAGAAGCGTCCACTTCCGATAAGATAAAAAAAGTGTAGATTTTCGACAGTTATATTATAGATAAAAGAAAAACGTATAGGATACGAGAAAATTCCGATAGCATGATTCAAGGACGAGTTTGCTCTGTTTCGTCTCCTATTCTTCCTTTGAAATTGTTATCCGAAACTGTAACTTAGTGGGTGTAAACGGGTCGGGCTTGACTTATTTTCTAGGCTCGAGCTCTAACGCGAAAATTTTTATCTTAGGTTTGAGCTCGAGGTTCTAAGGTAAACAGATAACTGAGTCCGTGAGCTCGTTTACTCGACCAGTTTTAGCAACCTCGAAAAACTTCAAAACTTAATAAAAAAAAAAAAAACCCACATGAAGAGCAGTTACAATGAGGCTCGAGCCCGACCAACGAGCTGGCTCATTGAGCTCGTGAGCCAGCACCACCCCTACCATAGCTCGAGGTAAACATATCGATGAAGAGTTAGGCACGATGGAGGTTGAGCTGTTTACAAAGGATCTAAAGAGAGAAAAAATTAGGTCCCAATTACATCAATGCTGAGTGGATATATCATCTAAGCTATCGACGAACAGCATCATCATGCCCAATCACTCAGATTAAATACGAATGGTGAAAAAAATAAAAACACAACCACCAAAAGGACCCTTAATTAATTTGCAACCTATCATCACACAGCGCATGTCAAATTAGGGTAATCGGGGAATAAATCTTACCGAGCAAAGACGGCTGTCTCAAGAGAGGCGATGAAGAATTGAGGTGAGGCTCAAAATGTTCATGAGCTGCTGAAGAAGAGGTTTGTTTAATGGGTCATTCAGAGCTCTTGTTCTTCATGGAGCTTTTCTCAGATTAAGACCATCTCCAACCGAAAAAGGCATTCTCAAATTCAAACTCATTCTCAAACTCAAAATGCATTAATTCATTTCCAATCGTTAAACTCATTCTCAATATATCTTAATTATTAATAAATAACTAAGTAATATATTTTTATTTATTATTTTATTTTTATTTATGGTTGATTTAGTAATTAAAAATAAATAAAGGTCTCTAAAGCAATTATAAAAGTACAAACCCAAAAAATGAGTTCGCAAAAATGGGTTTATATAGGAGAGAGAAAGTCAAAAAATTCATTTTGAGTTTGAGTTTCAAGTACGGTTGGGACCATTTTATCCCATTTTGTGAGTTTTGGGGTACGGTTGGAGATGGTCTAACAGGCCGGAAACATTGTATGTATGAAACACAACATTATTAGTATTAGTATTATTATGTGAGGTCAAGTACGATATCGTGGTGGATGAATTTGAGATATGTTTATTTGTCTTTGAGGATTAGTATTACCCTTAGGAATGTATGGTGTAAGCCCATAGTTAATTGAGTGGTGATACCTCCAATCGTCAAAATTATATATACATATATATATATATATATTAGTATTATTCACGCATGTTAACCCAAGTGGTTACATGTGATGTGATCCAATTTCATGTTTTTACGAAATTACATTTTTTTAAGCACATGGATACAGTATAATATTCTTTTTCTGCGACGTGATTGATCGATTTTACCCCCCAAGAGCTTGACCTAGCGGTTCGGTCCCCGACCTTTCAAGCGGAAGGTGAGTGGTTCGAATCCTCTAGGACCTTAACTATCATTATTTGTGGGATTTTGGGGTGAGTCTCATGCATCAGGGAGAATTAGTCTCACTGGAAGTCGTGTTCGTCCCATAGCCAACAATAAGGTTCGGATTTGATTCAGACCAAACCTAGTCGAAATGTGTGGACTATGGTGGCGTTGTGTGGGAATACCTACCCGATCGAACGAAAAAAAAAAAAAAAGAATGATCGATTTTGATTTCATTTCGAGAGAATGTTAAGAATAGTTTACTTTTAAAAGTCATGTTACAAAAATAGTTGAGTTTTTAACATTGTTACAAAACTAATCAATTTTTTAAACCACAAAATTGTTTAAAATTGCAACTTTTCATTATTATTATTATTATTATTATTATTATTATTATTATTATTATTATTATTAACCATAAAAATTATTAATAATTATGGTTTTAACCCAATTTGTAACAATTTTTTATCCGAAGATATTAACTTATTTTGCAACTTATTTTGCCACGTGAATTCTATCTTCCCACCAAACAATTTATTTATTCATTTAAAAACCCTTTTTATTATTATTTTATTAACTAAGGAAATAAATAAAAAGAAAAATAACTAGACGTGTACTAACCTACACAATCTCAATCTCATTCTATCTTTACGAACAATTCTCATTCTCTCGGTGAATAGAGACACACAACAGTCAAATGAATTCAACGGATGCTACGCTACGCTACGCTATACAATCTCAAGAATCAATAATCAAACAACACTGATTGTTGTTGTTTCATAAGTAGCATAGAGATTTTCTGATCATCGCCACTCTATCGTTCATTCATCTGGTTGGGCTATATATGTATTTTAGTAGTATGATTATCATGTGTGACGTCTGATGGCTCCATAAAAGCCACCCATACTGTTCAACCCTCAACCACATTGATTTATAGTCATTTATTGTATATTGATGTAATGAGTTGTTGGATTTTTTTTAAGTGTATCGGGACATTGGGCCCGAATGAGTTGTCTTGCCCCATAAAAATCTATTTAATCGATTTCTAATAAAATCAAGATGTCGTCGTTTGTCGAAACTCAAAATTAATGAAAAATTCATAATCTACGTTTCGAGGAGAATCCGTTGACTATTAAATTGCTCAAAACCGACATCGAGTGAATGAAATATTTATTTTTAATCTCGGGCCGAAGTGATAGTTAAAAGGAGATCAAATGTCCCATATTGGAAAAAACACATCAAATTTTTCCTCCTTATATATAGATACACTACATAAGTCATCAAATAAGTGGTGAGGCCAAAGAGGTGGGCTCAAGGGCTCGTGAGCCCAAGCCAAGCCTGAGCCCACGCGTGTGACCCTACAAGCCCAAGCTCGTATTCGGATTTAAATTTATGCTCTGATGATATGGCACTGGCGGTGAAGTGGCACCGACGATGACGTGGCGACGAGGTGTCATCCATGTTGCACGTGACGTGGCGGGTTTGATGACGAGTCAGGGACACATAGGCCTGAAAGGGCGATGTTACCCTGACAAGGCAATGACTGGACAAGCTGAGATGGAGATCCGTTACGTCGATGGGTCATGATGGATCGCAATAAGGTGCGATCTCGACCGTTAGATCACAAACCAAGTAGATCCGAGTAACCACTCTTGCGGTTTGATCCGAAGAGGTGGATTGAAAAGGTGTTATTATCAAAAAGGCTCAAAAGTTGCGACTATTCGCAAAGAGACCCCCAGTCGAAGCAGTCAAACGGTCAAAATTGGCCAAAAGTTGTGAATATTGGCGAATTGACCCCAATAACCTTTTGAGATCTATAAATAGACCCATGCAGAATTGAAAAAATCATTCAATTCACTCCAGTGCATTAGAAATAAGTCATTTGTAGTCCCAAAAATACAAAGTGCAAGAAAGTTGCGAATTTCGAGTAGTTCGCACGATAATTTCGAATTGTAGTGCTGCGATTACGAAATTCTGAAGTCATTGTATCTTGAGACGATCGCCGTAACTCGAGAGCACCTAATATAGGGGTGATATCGTCTTCTAGACAATATATTAAATACACGCCTCGACTTACCGTACAGACGAAGTTCTGATCGATCTTTTACCACCAACCAGACCAACAGTACTACCAGAAACAACAAAAGTGACATATTCGGTGCCTTGAGATATCTATATAAAGGCATGTAGAGCTCATTTGTAAGGACACCCCAAAGGAGTTCTCAGTGAGTGAAAAATTTTATCCAGGTGGATAAAGGTGAGAGCATGTTTAGTTATATTAGGGTAGTTGGGAATAAGTACAAATACATTATCCGGGTGGGTAAGGAGTCTCGGTTTTGGGTTTAAACACGAGCATTAATTTGTACGGTGTAATATTCTTAATATAATAAAACTATTGTCTCTCCGTGGAGGTAGGTGGTATTGGACGAATCATGTAAAAACTCGTGTTCTCTCTCGATGTCATTTCGGCTTTACGTAATTATCCCGATAAATTGTCGCGGTGTCCAAATTACAACCTACCGTTGGATCCAAATATTTTAATAATTTCCCAACAAGTGGTATCAGAGCCTAGCCTTGTTGGTATGCTGAGTATGCTCTGTGGTTGCAGTTGTATCTGATCTTCCACATAATAAAAGATATCAAAAAGGTTTACGCTACGGGAGAGCCAGTGTCAGGCGGAGCATGTGCGGTGGTGGAATTTTTTTTTGGGCAAGTAGTGGCAATAGTACTGTGCAAGTGAATTCTGTCTAGGTGACTAGTGTATAAGTGCGATCGGTGTGACCCCACCAGCTCTATTTGGAAACTCACTTAGAAGGGTGATTTTATCTTGGAGACAGGTCGCTAGCATTTCCTGAGAATTATCTGATCAGTACTATATAGCCAGGTTGCTGTTGAATCTCTGCAAGGATAATGACGACGTATAACAGTATCAGCGATAATTCGATGGTACAAGAAGTTTCACTCTTTGGTAGAGGAGAATGAATTATTTGCTCGTTCACCAAGGCTTGGCTAAAGCTTTGAAGGGAAACGAGAGAAGGAGAAAATAACCAAAGAAGACTGGAAGGATTTGGGGTCGAGATGTGTCAGCACGATCCATTTGTACATTGCAGATAAAATTCTAAACAATGTTTTCAATGAAGATTTTGCACTAGATTTGTGGAAGAATTTGGAGGACTTGCACCTCGGAAAAAGTTTAACCACAAAGTTAGATCAGAAGCGGGAATTGTACCGACTGAAGATGGATGAAGGTGAGAATCTCATGGATCATGTTAGCGTGTTCAACGAACTGGTGGATCAACTTGCAAAAGTTGAGGTTGAGATAGATGAAGAAGATAAGGCCCTTTTACTTCATACCTCGCTTCCTGACTCGTGTGATAGGTTCACCGTCATTCTGAGACAATGACATTGGTGGAGGTGCAGTCAACTCCTTTGTTGTATGAAAAGAGAAGCAAATTACGGAAATAAACAAAATTCAATGTTGACTATACACGGAGAGAATCGTAAAGAAAGGGCGTACGCTAGGAGATTTGGGGACAGCAGGAGGTCCAAATTCAAGGATGATGGGAAGATCATGTGTGCTACAAGTGTGGCGAGTTGGGACACATCAAGAAAAACTTTCCGACTTGGAGGAAGAAGGACAAGATCGGCGAGAAAAATTCAACAACGATGGTAGCCCATGATATATATTATTTGGAGACATTTTCACAGACTATAAAGATGACGCCCGTTCTCAGGATGAATGAATATTGGATTCGGGGTCGAAGTACCTTGGTTGCTTCGATCGATAATATTTTGATACGTTTCGGAAAATACGAATTGGTTCGGTCTCCATGGATGATGGATATCGTTGTGGTGTTCGGAGTGTTGGAACGATGAAAAATAAAATGGTTGACGGAGCGGTGCACACTTTGGATGGTGTGATTTTTATTCCAAAATTGCGTAGGAATTTAATATCCTTGAGTCACTTAGATTGCAAGGGCATGGAAGTTTCATAGGAGGGGGAGTCTGCAAAATCACACGTAGTGTAAATATCCTATTGAAGGGAGAAAGGCATGGATGTTTGTATCGTCTGAACGAGAGTATGGTATATAATACTCTGACTTCAATGGGTTCACGAAAATCGCACTTGCGTGGAGGAAAGGCAGAAGACAGTAAGAAAGAATGTCCTACTAGAGAAGAGGTTGCATCGAAGTCCCTCTTCGGAATCGACGGTTTGAGTCGGTTCAACAGCTGCACATAGAATTGGCTGCTGAGTGAATCAAGTGAGGTAGAACCGGGATTTTTGATTCAGATATGTGTAGCTGGTACAGGGAGATCAATGGATGTTTGTGGTATTTACAAACGGGTAACTCTCAGGATCAGACTTGCTGTGATGAGCGTTTGGTGATGCTGAAGAAGCTGAATGTCGTTGGAGGGGGAGAATTGATGAGTCCAGCTCCATAAAAGCCACATATACTGCTCGACCCTACACTACATAGATCTATAGTAATTTATTGTATATTGATGTAAGGAGTGGCGTATTCAGTGCCTTGTGCTGACTATAAAGGCATTTAGAGCTCATTTGTAAGACACCCCCAAAGTGAAGAGTTCTCAGTGAGTGAATAGAGCGAGAACGAGTGAAAAATTTATCCGGGTGGATAAAGGTGAGAGCATGTTTAATTTTACTGGAATAGTTCAGAATATGTATAAATACATTACCCGGGTGGGTAAGGGGTCTCGAATTTGGGTTTAAACACAAGCGTTAATTTGTACATTGTAATATTCTCATATAGTAAAAATATTGTCTCTCCGTGGAGGTAGGCGATATTGGCTGAACCACGTAAAAATCTTGTGTTCTCACTTGGTGTCATTTCGGCTTTACGTATTTATCTCGATAAATCGTCGCGATGTCCAAATTACAACCAATCACTAGATCCGAATATTTAATAATTTCCCAACAACTACTTGTTGTCTCTAGGCTTGTTATTGTAGAGTATGATGAATTGTGGTCGTCTTTTGACCATCTGTAGGACAGTAGAAACCTAACCGAAGCAAATTTTCGATTCTATTACTTATAAAACAAAATACCGAACTAAAATACATGTTTTGGTATACGGTTATACCAAACTTACTCTATATCGATATCTTCCTGGCGTCTTATTTTTTTTTTTACTAAATTTATTAGTTGTATGCTTGGAGTCATTATATATTATATATGTACTTTTTAATTACTACAAAAATTAAAGAATGAAAAAGAATAGTTTTAATTACCGTTGAAAAGAATGAGCATAATTATTTTTGTATTGAACTGGTACTATTTTTGTATTTAATTATGTACTTTTCTAATTCCTTTTCATAACACATTTTTTTTTGTTTTTTCTAATTATTTAATCAAATAATTTAATAATAAAACCAAATAAATCAATATATGCATAATTTTGTACATCTCTAAATATAGACATTATAATGTTGTAATCATAATTGAAATGTCTATAATATTTTCGTTGTTCGATCTCCGTCAACATTATCATTATTCTGTCTTTTTATATTAATATTTCTTTGTATTGATAGTACAAAATTTGATTGGGTTTTTTTTTTATAATTATGGATTTTATTTGTTTGAATGGGAAAATTTATTCCAATTCATAAGTTTTTTCAAAGGGAGAGGACAAATAAAAATCTATATTCACGTTCGTACAAATATAATGTAAAGAATTTGTAAAAACATACCATGAAGTCGTCGTTGTCACCATCGATGACCTTGAAAAATCGAACAGTTTTAGGAGCGGGCACTTTGTTAGTGACGTCAATTGAAGCTACTTGTGACATCTTTTAGGTAGTTATTCTGAAGAATTGATGAGTTTAAAGACATATTGTTGATGATAGGTAAAACCGCAATGTTAATGTTTCCACGATAGATATAAAATCTAGTTTGAATGATACAAAAGAAACTAATAGATGTTATAAAAATATTAATTGTGATTAATATTATATTAAGATTATTTTATTATAATTATACTTATATTAAGATTATAATGATAATATAGCTTATAATATAAAGAGAGAGAGATTAGAGAGAGATTAAGTATTTCAATACTTGGTGTGATTTACAATGAACTCTAATCACCTATTTATACTACTAATAATTCACTATTACAACTAATCACATTAATTACAATTATACACCTCACACTAAAATACAAACTCTTCAATTAAACACCTCATCTTATCATCTTATCACATTATCATCATTTAATATAATACTTCCAAATCATCAATAATTTAACTAATATTATTATTTAAAACATCCACATTTAATTATTTCATAATACTCCCCCTTGGATGTTTTCAAAGAATATGCCTCGTTAAAACCTTATTAGGAAAAACCCAATGGGATAAAAACCTAATGAAGGAAAAAGAGTACATGATTCTTTTAGATACGCTTTCGATTGTTGCCTCATTAAAAACCTTACTGGGAAAACCACATGGGAAAAACCTCAGTGAAGGGAAAAAGAGTGCAACGCGTATTTACTCCCCCTGATGATGACATCATTTAAGATCTCGAAGTTTTCGAACTCCAATTGAATATACCAATCTTTTGAAAATTATTGGGGGAAGTGCTTTCGTGAATAAATCTGCAAGATTTTCACTTGATCGCACTTGTTGTACATCAATATCACCATTTTTCTCTAAATCGTGTGTAAAGAAAAATTTTGGTGAAATATGCTTTGTTCTATCTCCCTTAATATATCCTTCCTTTAATTGGGCAATGCATGCAGCATTATCTTCATATAAAATCGTAGGAAGTAACTTTTTCGATACTAGCCCACTGGTTTGTTGTATATGCTCAATTATCGATCGCAACCAAACACATTCTCGGCTAGCTTCATGAATAGCTAAAATTTCCGCATGATTAGAAGAAGTAGCCGTTAAACTTTGTTTAACTGACCGCCATGAAATAGCGGTTCCGCCATGTGTAAATAAATAGCCCGTTTGCGATCGAGCATTATGTGGGTCAGATAGAAAACCAGCATCTGCATACCCAATCAAATCTGTTTTTGATTCATTAGAATAGAACAATCCCATATCAGTTGTTCCTTGAAGGTATCGAAAAATTCGCTTAATTCCATTCCAATGTCTACGAGTCGGTGACGAACTATATCTCGCCAATAGATTCACAGCGAACGCTATATCAGGTCGCGTATGACTCGTTAAATACATTAGGGCTCCAATAGCACTGAGATATGGTACTTCAGGACCAAGTAATTCTTCATCGTTTTCGCAAGGTCTAAACGGATCTTTATTCACATCTAAAGATCGAACAATCATTGGAGTATCCAATGGATGAGCTTTATCCATATAAAATCTTTTCAATACCTTTTTCGTATAAGTCTCTTGATGTACGAATATCCCATTCTTTAAATATTCAATTTGCAGTCCAAGACAAAATTTCGTTTTACCGAGATCTTTCATTTCAAACTCTTTTTTCAAACAATTAACGGCTTTTGATAACTCTTCAGGAGTTCCAATTATGTTAATATCATCAACATAAACTGAAATGATGACAAATTCATTTCCAGATCTTTTCATAAATATGCACGGGCAAGTTTGATCATTTTTATACCCCTCTTTCGATAAATATTCACTTAGGCGATTATACCACATACGCCCAGATTGCTTTAATCCATAAAGCGATTTATTTAGCTTGATTGAGTACTCATTTCGGGGCCCTGAATTTTCAGGTAACTGAAATCCCTCGGGAAGTTTCATATATATATCACTATCAAGTGATCCATATAAATAAGCGGTGACAACATCCATTAGACGCATATCGAGTCCTTCACGTACTGCCAGACTAATTAAATAACGAAAAGTCGTTGCATCCACCACAGGAGAATACGTCTCCTCATAATCAATACCAGGTCGTTGTGAAAAGCCTTGTGCAACAAGCCGTGCTTTGTATCTCACAATTTCACCGTTTTCATTTCTCTTTCTGATGAAAACCCATTTATATCCAACCGGCTTTACATTTTCTGGTATGCGGACTACAGGTCCGAAAACTTTTCGTTTCTCAAGTGATTTTAATTCTGCCTCGATTGCATCTTTCCATTTTGGCCAATCATTTCTTTGTCTGCATTCTTTTACAGACCCTGGTTCATGATCCTCATTCTCATTTATCTCATTCATTTCATGTAGCGCTACGTTAAATGAGAATTTATTGTCAACGTTGACTTTTTCTCGGTTCCATCTAATTCCATTTTGAGCATAATTTATCGAGATCTCTTCATTATCATTATTCTCAAAAATTTCAGGTACCTGATTTCCATTATCATAATCATTAATGCCCATTGACTCTTCTAGAGTCGATAAATCCTCGACTGGACCATTCTTATTATTTGCTCCTTTTCTTTTTCGAGGATTTTTATCTTTGGAACCCGAGGGCCTACCACGTTTTAGTTGTGGTTTAGGCTCGATCATTATATGTTCTCCAGGAACATTAACTTTTGCAGGAGCATTAACAGCTGGTATATGTGACTTAGTCACTCTTTTAAGGTCAGTAAAGCTATCTGGCAGTTGATTAGCTAATCCTTGTAAATGAATTATCTTTTGAACTTCTAGTTCACATTCTTTCGTTCGAGGATCATAATGATTTAGCGATAATTCATTCCAACTAATACTCATTTCCAGCTGTTTCTTTTCTCCCCCTAATGTCGGAAAATTCGATTCATCGAAATGACAATCGGCAAATCTAGCCGTAAATAAATCTCCAGTTAGAGGTTCTAAATATTTTATTATCGATGGAGATTCAAATCCGACATATATTCCCAACTTCCTTTGAGGTCCCATCTTCGTGCGTTGTGGTGGAGCAATTGGAACATATACCGCACATCCAAAAATTCTCAGATGGGAAATATTTGGTTCCTGACCATAAACCATTTGTATCGGGGAGATATCATTATAACTTGTTGGCCTGATGCGGATTAGTGCCGCTGCATGTAATATAGCATGTCCCCAACAAGAAGAGGGAAGTTTCGACTTCATTAATAATGGTCTTGCAATTAATTGCAACCTTTTAATCAACGATTCTGCAAGACCGTTTTGCGTATGGACATGTGGCACGGGGTGCTCAACATCAATTCCAATAGACATGCAATATTCATTAAATGCCTTGGAAGTAAATTCACCAGCATTATCAAGGCGTATTTTCTTTATTGGATAATCCGGAAAATGTGCTCTTAATCGAATCAACTGAGCAAGCAATCTCGCAAAAGCTACATTCCGCGTTGATAACAAACATACATGAGACCATCTAGTTGATGCATCAATCAATACCATGAAATATCTAAATGGTCCACACGATGGATGTATCGGTCCACAAATATCACCTTGTATACGTTCCAAAAATCTTATAGATTCATTCTTTATTTTTATTGGTGATGGACGAATAATCAACTTCCCTTTAGAGCAAGCAACACATGATAATTCATTCGATTGAAGAATCTTCTGGTTCTTCATTAAATGTCCACGTGAATTTTGAATTATTCTCCGCATCATAATTGAACCGGGATGGCCCAACCGGTCATGCCAAACAACAAATGTATTATCATTAGTAAACTTCTGGTTTACGATAGCATGTGATTCAATTGTTTTAAGATATGTGTAATATAGCCCAGAGTCAAAAGATGGTAATATTTCCACAATTCTTTTGTCATTCGATATCACTTTTGTAATATGCAAATATTCAATATCTCCTTTTTCTGCAGTCTCAATATGATATCCGTTATGTCGAATAGCTTTAAAGCTTAATAAATTTCTTTGAGACTTAGGAGAATATAAAGCATTTTCAATTATCAGCCTTGTTCCTCTGGGCAGTAAAACATTAGCTCTTCCGGAGCCCTCAATTATATTCGTGCTACCCGATATAGTAATAACACTGGCTTCTTTCATATCAAGATGATCGAAATATTTCTTATTTTTTAGAATCGTATTCGTCGTTGCACAGTCTGCAAGACACAATTCTTCATTGCACATGCCCGCATCCATCAAATAATATCCTTTATAAACAAACACATAATATTTATTATTGAAAAAGAAATATTGCATTACAAACATATAGATAACTTAAAACAACGATATATAATAAAACACACAATAGTAAATCATAATGCATAAATAAAATCATAGCAGATTAATTTTCATCGATCAGAAAATCCGCAGCTTCCAAATGAGCATTTTCATCATTGGCATCAGAGGTAGAGGCGAATTCACCCTGAACAAAATTCATTTCGATTTTCTTTCCTTTGCCCTTTTGAGATTCCTGATATAGCTCAACAAGATGTTTGGGCGTACGACAATTGCGCGACCAGTGGCCAGAACCACCGCAACGATAACATTTTTCATCATTATTCTTTTGTTCAGTTTGCCTCTTCTCATCTTTATTATCAAAACTTTTCCTCTTCTGGGGAATATTTTGATGACCGCCACGATAATTATGATAACCACCACGGAAATATTGATAACCACCACCATAATATCCTCGGCCACGACCACGGCCTTGACCACGACCTTGACCACGACCACGTCCACGGCCGCGATATCCACCACGTCCACGTCCACGATCATTACCTCGACTGTTGTCATTATTAACTTTGACTGCATTCGCTTCAGGGAGTGCAGTAGAACCAGTCGTTCGGGATTCGTGATTTTTCACCAGCAATTCATTATTTTGCTCAGCCAAAAGTAAGCAAGAAATTAGATCTGAATACTTTTTAAATTTTCTCTCCCGATATTGCTGTTGTAATATCATATTCTGTGGATGAAATGTGGTGAATGTTTTCTCCAGCATATCGTTATCAGTAATTGTCTCTCCACATAATTTCAACGTGGAAGTAACTCTATAAACGGCAGAATTATATTCACTTACCGACGTAAAATCCTGCAATCGTAAATTCAGCCATTCGTACTTTGCATTGGGGAGAATAACAGTTGTCAAGTGGCCATATCGTTCTTTCAGGTTTTTCCACAACTCAGCTGGATTCTTTTCTGTTAAGTATTCAACTTTCAGATTTTCGTGAATGTGGTGGCGAAGAAAAATCATAGCTTTCGCCTTGTCTTGTTCAGTTGTGGTTTTCGTGGGATCAATGGTGTCACCTAAGCCTTTTGCTTTCAAATGGATTTCAGCATCTAGTACCCAAGGTAAATAATTTTTTCCAGTGATATCGAGTGCAACAAACTCAAGGCTCGCCAAGTTCGACATATTACTATAATAAAATACAAAACATGTTATTAAAACTTACATAATAAAAAAAAACTTATAATTAATCTTCTTTTAAATCTTCTTTTGTATCTTCTTTTGTAAAAGTTCTTATAAAAAATGATATCCACATCCAGATCAGTGTCGCCGTAATCATAATCATAAGTAAAAGATCAAACATCGGACATAGCGACATCCTTCAAAATAAAATATATTTCAGTAATTATAATATTAAAGAAATTACAATTAATAATTATATTTTAAAAACATTGGTAAAAATATTATCCACATAGCGGAAATGATCACCGTAAATAATGTAAGGAGTAGAAGATCCATCTTTGTATAAAACGACATTTTTTTCTTATTAAAGAAAGATTAATAATATGCCGCTACTGAGGTTGGGATTACCGCAAGACCTCGTGGGCTTGTGTTGTGTACGTGCATAAATAAAAAAAAATCACACGCCTCCACGGGGATCGAAACCTGGACCTCTCGTCACTTGTAGTGAACGATATTCCGCGAAACCACTCGGGTATTGGCGTTTAGTTATAAAACCTTTAAATAATACTTTTATAATATATATTTTTAAATTAATCACAATTAATATATATTAGTATAAATTAAAAATTAAATTACCATACCTTGACTAAACTCGTACGAGATCTTCGACGGAGGTTGATCTTGACGACGGAGAGCGGTCGTGCTGATAACGTGTTATAAAAATATTAATTGTGATTAATATTATATTAAGATTATTTTATTATAATTATACTTATATTAAGATTATAATGATAATATAGCTTATAATATAAAGAGAGAGAGATTAGAGAGAGATTAAGTATTTCAATACTTGGTGTGATTTACAATGAACTCTAATCACCTATTTATACTACTAATAATTCACTATTACAACTAATCACATTAATTACAATTATACACCTCACACTAAAATACAAACTCTTCAATTAAACACCTCATCTTATCATCTTATCACATTATCATCATTTAATATAATACTTCCAAATCATCAATAATTTAACTAATATTATTATTTAAAACATCCACATTTAATTATTTCATAATAATAGATATTTTTTTGATATAATTAGACAATGTCAGAAGTCGTCTAATTTCACAATCTACATAAATACCAGGACACAATTCGCAATGACAAAACTCGTCCAATTTCACAACTAAATACCATATAAAATTTAATCATATTATCACATCTTTGAGTTACTATTTCCTACTTAATTTTTGTGTAAATGAAGTCCATCGTCATTCTCAAACATAGAAGATAGAGAAATCAAGAAGATTGATTATGTGGGGAAAAAGTTGAATTCAATAACAAAAATGCACACATAAAATAAGACCCAACAAATACAATTATCTCGAGCCGTCACTGCCTCAATTCTAACTAATTATGCAGCACTCGACAAATATTTGATAAATTTCTACGGAAAACAAAATCAGAAATAAGCCCATCTCTGGTGGAATTTCCGACGTTACCCAAAGCAAAATCAGAAATGAACCATTCATGTATCCTAGAAATATAAATCAACTCGAACCTCAACTGATAAATAAAAAAAATAAGGAGATAGACACAGCAGAGATCGCGACCTTTGTAGCAGAATAACGGAGCGTAAATCGTTGACGGCCGCAACAGTAATTTAATAAATCAATATTAATCGTCTCAAAAAGCTATTTATATGTCTATAAAAATCTAGCAATATTTGACCTAATCTAAATAAAATATATATATTAATACAATATTTAGACCCAATGGGCTGTAAGACTATTCTTAACTAGAAATGAGTCTTTTATTTGACCAATAACTAATTGCTACTTGTTATAAAAGTATTAATTGTACAAAGTATTAATTGTGATTAATATTATATTAAGATTATTTTATTATAATTATACTTATATTAAAATTATAATGATAATATAGCTTATAATAATAAAGAGAGAGATATTAGAGAGATATTAAGTATTTCAATACTTGGTGTGTTTTACAATGAACTCTAATCACCTATTTATACTACTAAAAATTCACTATTACAACTAATCACATTAATTACAATTATACACCTCACACTAAAATACAAACTCTTCAATTAAACACATCATCTTATCATCTTATCATCATTTAATATAATACTTCCAAATCCATCAATAATCCAAAAACATCAACATCTTAATTATTTAACCATCCATAATTAACTTATTTCATAATACTCTATTTTGGATGTTTTTCAAAGAATATGCCTCGTTAAAACCTTGTTAGGAAAAACCCAATGAGATAAAAACCTAATGAAGGAAAAAAGAGTACATGATTCTTTTAGATACGCTTTCGATTGTTGCCTCATTAAAAACCTTACTGGAAAAACCACATGGGAAAAACCTCAGTGAAGGGAAAAAGAGTGCAACGCGTATTTACT
Source organism: Lindernia subracemosa (assembly GCA_028392965.1). Taxonomy (NCBI): domain Eukaryota; kingdom Viridiplantae; phylum Streptophyta; class Magnoliopsida; order Lamiales; family Linderniaceae; genus Vandellia; species Vandellia subracemosa. The sequence continues at coordinate 855,823 of JAQPCC010000031.1, forward strand.
CCCCCTGATGATAACATGATTCCAAATCTCGAAGTCTTCGAACTCCAATTGAATATACCAATCTTTTGAAAATTATTGGGGGAAGTGCTTTCGTGAATAAATCTGCAAGATTTTCACTTGATCGCACTTGTTGTACATCAATATCACCATTTTTCTCTAAATCATGTGTAAAGAAAATTTTTGGTGAAATATGTTTTGTTCTATCTCCCTTAATATATCCTTCATTTAATTGGGCAATGCATGCAGCATTATCTTCATATAAAATCGTCGGAAGTAACTTTTCCGATAATAACCCACAAGTTTGTTGTATATGCTCAATTATCGATCGCAACCAAACACATTCTAGGCTAGCTTCATGAATAGCTAGAATTTCTGCATGATTAGATGAAGGAGCCGTTAAACTTTGTTTAACTGACCACCATGAAATAGCGGTTCCGCCATGCGTAAATAAATAGCCCATTTGCGATCGAGCATTATGTGGGTCGGATAGAAAACCAGCATCTGCATACCCAATCAAATCTGATTTTGATTTATTAGGATAGAACCATCCCATATCAGTTGTTCCTTGAAGGTGTCGAAAAATCCGCTTAATTCCATTCCAATGTCTACGAGTCGGTGATGAACTATATCTCGCCAATAGATTCACAGCGAATGCTATATCAGGTCGCATATGACTCGTTAAATACATTAGGGCTCCAATAGCACTGAGATATGGTACTTCAGGACCAAGTAGTTCTTCATTATTATCGCAAGGTCTAAATGGATCTTTATTCACATCTAAAGATCGAACAATCATTGGAGTATCCAATGGATGAGCTTTATCCACATAAAATCTTTTCAATACCTTTTTCGTATAAGTCTCTTAATGTACGAATATCCCATTCTTTAAATATTCGATTTGGAGTCCAAGACAAAATTTCGTTTTACCGAGATCTTTCATTTCAAACTCCTTTTTCAAACAATTAACGGCTTTTGATAACTCTTCAGGAGTTCCAATTATGTTAATATCATCAACATAAACTGAAATGATGACAAATTCATTTCCAGATCTTTTCATAAATATGCATGGGCAAGTTTGATCATTTTTATACCCCTCTTTCAATAAATATTCACGTAGGCGATTATACCACATACGCCCAGATTGCTTTAATCCATAAAGCGATTTATTTAGCTTGATTGAGTACTCATTTCCGGGCCCTGAATTTTCAGGCAACTGAAATCCCTCGGGAAGTCTCATATATATATCACTGTCAAGTGATCCATATAAATAAGCGGTGACAACATCCATTAGATGCATATCGAGTCCTTCACGTACTGCCAGACTAATTAAATAACGAAAAGTAGTTGCATCCACCACATGAGAATACGTCTCCTCATAATCAATACCAAGTCGTTGTGAAAAGCCTTGTGCAACAAGCCGTGCTTTGTATCTCACAATTTCACCGTTTTCATTTCTCTTTCTGATGAAAACCCATTTATATATAACCGGCTTTACATTTTCTGGTATGCGGACTACAGGTCCGAAAACTTTTCGTTTCTCAAGTGATTTTAATTCTGCCTCGATTGCATCTTTCCATTTTGGCCAATCATTTCTTTGTCTGCATTCTTTTACAGACACTGGTCCATGATCCTCATTTTCATTTATCTCATTCATTTCATGTAGCGCTACGTTAAATGAGAATTTATTGTCAACGTTGACTTTTTCTCGGTTCCATCTAATTCCATTTTGGGCATAATTTATCGAGATCTCTTCATTATCATTATTCTCAAAAATTTCAGGTACCTGATTTCCATTATCATAATCATTAATGCCCATTAATTCCCAACCTCCTTTGAGATCCCATCTTCGTGCGTTGTGGTGGAGCAATTGGAACATATACCGCACATCCAAAAATTCTCAGATGGAAAATATTTGGTTCCTGACCATAAACCATTTATATCGGGGGGATATCGTTATAATTGTTGGCCTGATGCGGATTAGTGTCGCTGCATATAATATAGCATGTCCCCAACAAGATGAGGGAAGTTTCGACTTCATTAATAATGGTCTTGCAATTAATTGCAACCTTTTAATCAACGATTCTGCAAGACCGTATTGTGTATGGACATGAGGAACGGGGTGCTCAACATCAATTCCAATAGACATGCAATATTCATTAAATGCCTTGGAAGTAAATTCACCAGCATTATCAAGACGTATTTTCTTTATTGGATAATCCGGAAAATGTGCTCTTAATCGAATCAACTGAGCAAGCAATCTCGCAAAAGCTACATTCCGTGTTGATAACAAACATACATGAGACCATCTAGTTGATGCATCAGTCAATACCATGAAATATCTAAATGGTCCACACGATGGATGTATCGGTCCACAAATATCACCTTGTATACGTTCCAAAAATCTTATAGATTCATTCTTTATTTTTATTGGTGATGGACGAATAATCAACTTCCCTTTAGAGCAAGCAGCACATGATAATTCATTCGATTGAAGAATCTTCTGGTTCTTCATTAAATGTCCACGTGAATTTTGAATTATTCTCCGCATCATAATTGAACCGGGATGCCCAACCGGTCATGCCAAACAACAAATGTATTATCATTAGTAAACTTCTGGTTTACGATAGCATGTGATTCAATTGTTTTAAGATATGTGTAATATAGCCCAGAGTCAAAAGATGGTAATATTTCCATAATTCTTTTATCATTCGATATCACTTTTGTAATATGCAAATATTCAATATCTCCTTTTTCTGCAGTCTCAATATGATATCCGTTATGTCGAATAGCTTTAAAGCTTAATAAATTTCTTTGAGACTTAGGAGAATATAAAGCATTTTCAATTATCAGCCTTGTTCCTCTGGGCAGTAAAATATTAGCTCTTCCGGAGCCCTCAATTATATTCGTGCTACCCGATATAGTAATAACACTAGCTTTTTTCATATCAAGATGATCGAAATATTTCTTATTTTTTAGAATCGTATTCGTCGTTGCACAGTCTGCAAGACACAATTCTTCATTGCACATGCCCGCATCCATCAAATAATATCATTTATAAACAAACACATAATATTTATTATTGAAAAAGAAATATTGCATTACAAACAAATAGATAACTTAAAACAACGATATATAATAAAACACCCAATAGTAAAGCATAATGCATAAATAAAATCATAGCAGATTAATTTTCTTCGATCAGAAAATCCGCGCTTCCAAATGAGCATTTTCATCATTGGCATCAGAGGTAGAGGCGAATTCACCCTGCACAAAATTCATTTCGATTTTCTTTCCTTTGCCCTTTTGAGATTCCTGATATAGCTCAACAAGATGTTTGGGCGTACGACAATTGCGCGACCAGTGGCCAGAACCACCGCAACGATAACATTTTTCATCATTATTCTTTTGTTCAGTTTACCTCTTCTCATCTTTATTATCGAAACTTTTCCTCTTCTGGGGAATATTTTGATGACCGCCACGATAATTATGATAACCACCACGGAAATATTGATAAACACCACCATAATATCCTCGACCACGACCACGGACTTGACCACGACCTTGACCACGTCCACGTCCACGGCCGCGATATCCACCACGACCACGTCCACGATCATTACCTCGACTGTTGTCATTATTAATTTTGACTGCATTCACTTCAGGGAGGCAGTAGAACCAGTCGCTCGGGATTCGTGATTTTTCACCAGCAATTCATTATTTTGCTCAACCAAAAGTAAGCAAGAAATTAGATCTGAATACTTTTTAAATTTTCTCTCCCGATATTGCTGTTGTAATATCATATTCTGTGGATGAAATGTGGTGAATGTTTTCTCCAGCATATCGTTATCAGTAATTGTCTCTCCACATAATTTCAACGTGGAAGTAACTCTATAAACGGCAGAATTATATTCACTTACCGACGTAAAATCCTGCAATCGTAAATTCAGCCATGCGTATTTTGCATTGGGGAGAATAACAGTTGTCAAGTGGTCATATCGTTCTTTCAGGTTTTTCCACAACTCAGATGGATTCTTTTCTGTTAAGTATTCAACTTTCAGATTTTCGTGAATGTGGTGGCGAAGAAAAGTCATAGCTTTCGCCTTGTCTTGTTCAGTTGTGGTTTTCGTGGGATCAATGGTGTCACCTAAACCTTTTGCTTTCAAATGGATTTCAGCATCTAGTACCCAAGGTAAATAATTTTTTCCAGTGATATCGAGTGCAACAAACTCAAGGCTCGCCAAGTTCGACATATTACTATAATAAAATACAAAACATGTTATTAAAATATTACATAATATTAAAAAAAAAACTTATAATTAATCTTCTTTTAAATCTTCTTTTGTATCTTCTTTTGTAAAAGTTCTTATAAAAAATGATATCCACATCCAGATCAGTGTCGCCGTAATAATAATCATAAGTAAAAGATCAAACATCGGACATAGCGACATCCTTCAAAATAAAATATATTTCAGTAATTATAATATTAAAGAAATTACAATTAATAATTATATTTTAAAAACATTGGTAAAAATATTATCCACATAGCGGAAAGGATCACCGTAAATAATGTAAGGAGTAGAAGATCCATATTTGTATAAAACGACATATTTTTTTCTTAAAGAAAAATTAATAATATGCCGCTACTGAGGTTGGGATTACCGCAAGACCACGTGGGCTTGTGTTGTGTACGTGCATAAATAAGAAAAATCCACACGCCTCCACGGGGATCGAAACCTGGACCTCTCGTCACTTGTAGTCAACGATATTCCGCGAAACCACTCGGGTATTGGCGTTTAGTTATAAAACCTTTAAATAATACTTTTATAATATATATTTTTAAATTAATCACAATTAATATGTTAGGAATATTTTATAGTGTTCAATTATCATGTTATCTTTGTCTAGAGACTTAATTGTATTTTATGTAAATATAGGGACTAGATTGAAAATATACCAAAGTATGCTTTGGTATATATAGGGCAAGTGTGTGTAAAATACACAATAACTTGAGTAATTGTTTCTCTCTCTAGAATAGATTTCTCTCTCATCATTAGCAAAATTAGGGCTTAATTGTAGAGAGAGAAAGGAGATTATTGTAGAGAGAAGCTTGGTGATTAATGGAAGATTGATTGATAATTACCCAAAAGTCTTCCGCACGTTATTAATCAAGGTATGCCTCAATCGATCTATGCTCAAGTTTATATTCGTTGGATGTGTTAAATCTGGGAATTACAATTGGTATCAGAGCATGCGTGTTTGAATTGATCAATTGCTTGCTGAAATTGGTTTCGATCGAGCTTGAATTGAATGATTTTAAGCTTCGCAATAATTTTTTTTTCTTCTTTCCCGCGCACAGCTATTTGCTCAATTGCTGCCTTGTTTGGATTAGATCTTGTTAATCGAGTGTTATTGATTTTGGTATCTAACTTTCGATAATTTGAGGTCAATTGAGTGTAATTTGAACTGTGTGATCGAATTCTGTGAAATTTAAGTGTTTACGATACATGAACACTGTTTGCGATTGATGAACATAGTTTACGAACCTAGAACATAGTTTACGGGGTAAATTTTGGTGTTTACGCACGTTAATTCCCTGTTTACGAAACCTTTAGCTGTGTTAAACTTTACACTGCGGAGTCAACGCGGTTAAAGTTTACGGTCAACGAAAGGTTTACGAACGATTTCCCATCGTAAACCTTGTTTACGATATCTATAGTGTTTGAAGTTAAAGTCTTCGGTCAAACTGTAATTCCCAGATTTAACACATCCAACGAAGAACTTGAGAATAGATCGATGAATATTACCTTGATTAATAACGCGCGGAAGACTTTTGGGTAATTATCAATCAACCTCCATTAATCACCAAGCTTCTCTCTACAAGCAATCCCTTTCTCTCTCTACAATTAAGCCCTAATTATGATAATGATGAGAGAGTGTTTCTAGTGAGAGAAAGCTAAAACTCAAGTTGTGTGTATTTTACACACACTTGCCCTATATATACCAAAGCATACTTTGGTATATTTTCAATCTAGTCCCTATATTTACATAAAATACAATTAAGTCCCTAGACAAAGATAACATGATAATTGAACACTATAAAATATTCCTAACAATCTCCCCCTTAGTGGTCAATTGTCATTGAAGCGTCGGTTGTCTTTGTCTTTGATAATCTTCAGGCTTCCTCATTATTTGAACACAACAGAAAGATTCCTAACAGTCTCCCCTTTGAAAATCTCTGCCTTTGTGTTCAACTTTGAATTTGACACGGTCTTTTGTTGCAGTCTGAAGAAAATAGCTGAGAGCATCTGGAGAATCTTCAGTCTCCCCCTATTTACATGCACTCTCTTTTTCTTCTTTGCAACTTTAATATTCGTCACATTCTTGCATATATCAGAGTCGCGCGGATCGTCAGCATTGACTTGTCGTGTATGCTCGAACCATGGAGTGAGGTCTTGTTTGTTGTGGTTCAGCACGTGCGTTGAAAGCTTGGCTTCTTTAATGAGTTCACGTACTTGGCCTCCTTGATATACTTCTCCCCCTCATGGCGATTCATTTGTATCGTCATGCTGTGTGATCATGGTGATCCTGTGTACGCTGAACGTGTCGGCGTTAATTCCGGATGAAGTACCTGAAAACGGGACAGACGACCGATCATCGTGAGACATCCATAGATGTCACTCTTGGTCGTTGATGCAAAGTCACACAGACTTGCATTTGAAGGGACTACGGGGCCACATAGGCATCCCGTTGACATCGTTCTAGAGTCGTGCTCCAGAAGATGGCCTGCTATCGTTGTTGTTTTTATGTTGCAACGGCAGGACTTCCTTCTGATCATAGAAGCACATCATTGAATGATGCGTCTACAGAAGTTCTGGCATGGTCACGTAGACCTGCAATATGTGTGTAAAAGAATGTATGTGTCCTAGAAAATTTTAAAAAATATTTAGGCTATGAGGACACACTAGACATTTACGTGTTCAAGAAAGTCGTGGTGTGGGGCTGTGGACCACTTTGTTCAATATCTCTCGCTTCCAAATGAAACAGTGATAGCATATGCGGTTCCCCGTGAGATATTGAAACATCTGTCTTTAGGAAGACAAATGAGTAGCTAGGAAAGGGTGTGCATGCGCTTTTGGACCAGATGAAGCGTCTTCTACCCGGGATTTGATAAATCAGTCATGTACCTATAGTGGTTATGGCCCGGATAGTTTGTGGTTGAGTTGTAAGGATTTCATCGTTATACGCTCAAATACCCTCGCATACACTCGGGGTTGTTCCTGGGATAGGTGCAGTTGGGATGAACTGAACTATGGGAACAGGTATGTGAACAACTCGTATTGTCCATGCGCTGATTGTCGTTGACACTCCCTTAAAGCTTGAAGTTTGTCTTGAGGGCATTCCCTTTTAAGCTCTAGCGCTGTTTTTAGGTAACACTCCCCCTAAATACTTGCGCTAATTCTAATGTGATGCCCGTGCTCCCCCTAAATAGATGCGCTTTTTGAGAAATTGCATATTACGAAGAAATCAAGCGCCTTTTGTATGTGAAGTGACACTCCCCAATAAATGTGCCCTTTTGCACTTATAAGTATCACTACCCCTCGAACATATGCGCTTTTTACATTAGAACTATGGTAATACGCTCTTTTGAAGTTCATGCGCCTTGTCTATCTATCTATCCACTCCCCCAAAAAGAATATAGAATATGAAGACCGACTATTCAATAAAATTAAGCGTTATTTATACTAAGTCGAACTCCCTATGATAGCCAAAAACTGAAAATATAGAGTTTGACTCCCCCGAAATCCAAGCGCTTTTTGAATTTTGAAATCGGCTCGGCCTTCTTTAAACATTGTAGCTCAAAAGTTTTTCTCCCCTTTTTTTTTTTTTTTTTTTTTTTTTTTTTTTTTATGGCCCTTTTTTTTTTTGTTTTTTTTTGTTATGGCCTTCATTTTCAATTTTTTTTTTTTTGGCCTTTTCTTCTTTTTTTTCATTTTTTTTTTCAATTTGTTTTTATGGCCTTTCATTTTTTTATGGCCTTTTTCTCTTTTTTTTTTTATAACGAAAAAAAATAAAAATAAAAACAATGTCAAATCAAGAGCTTTGGAATAGTCTTGATTTGGTGTATTTGCTCACGTCACATACCGATCACGTGTGTAGAGCAAACCGAATACCACACGTGTCGGGGTCTTGTGCGACTGCTCATCATCGCTTACCGACCATACATGTGGAGCAATATTCGTCTATTTACCAAGTATGATCGGGAACCTGCAAAACAAATTATCGGGACTTTGGTACCCATTTTTGGACGGGTCCTCCCTGGTTAGCAGTGAAACAATTATGCATATAAGGTTCAAATTTGGAAGCAAAATTATTACATAAAGCAGTCATAGGATTCCACATTTGTCGAGGACTACTTATTTCCATTTGTAGCTTAGGTTTCCAAATTTGTTGTACCTTTTTGAAATTTAACTTTTCAGTATCGGTGAATGTGTGTCTTTTTGTAGAAGATAAAATTTTCTCTTTCGCCAGTCGCTTAAGATGCAATTCGGATTTGACTTTGACCGGGTACTTGAGAGAGGAATACGAGCTTATAGAATCAATATCATTAAGTATAAAAGTGTCGTATTTCCTACTTTCTAGACTCACATCATTCACTTTTGTAATGTGTACTAAATGAGCTACTTTTGTTTAGACAATTATTACTTTTGGACGTTTCAGTTTTAATAGAGAATGTGTAATTATTGTCTACTTTAGTTTTAGTAGCTTCTTTCTTTAATTTTGATTTTAGAATGACTTTGGGTATTTTTGGATTAGGAATAGAAGTAGAACCAAATTTAGTCGAGGCAATAGAAGATAATTTGTCTTCCTCTATTCTTTCTTTCTTGATATCTTTAGTCATTCTTGCGCCTTTTTGAGAGGAATTTTTGAGAATTAAATTCTCCGTTAAAAGATTATCTATTTGAGCTCAAAATCCGTTTCGTTCGGAATCCAGAAGAGAGTGTAATTCATCAATTTTGCGAGCACTTTCTGGAGTGTAGCAATCCTTAGGTTCGGGTTTTATCGATAGTATAGAATGTTCCACGGTTGACATTGACTCAATTGTTTGAGTCGACTTGTTTCGAGACAATTTTTGCTCAATTTGTTCTTTCTTTGCAAGAAGAACCTCTAGTTCTTTAATTTTACAGTGTAATCTAGTGAGTTCTTCAGAAAAACATTTATTTTGAGCTTGATAATCTTTATTTTCCTTTAGTTCTGTTGTTTCAGAATTTGATTTAACAAGATCATTGTCAAGTTTAGCTATTTTTTCATTAGCTAATTGAAGCTTTATACCTAGATTGGCTTCTTCTAATAGATGTTTTCTTATGACAACTTCATTATTGGTTAATCTTGCTTCTAATTTCTTGACCATTTCTTTTTCATTATTTGTGGATGAGAATTTTTGCAACATTGACTTGTTTGCTTCATCACAGGCAGACAGACTTGTTTTCAACTCACATATTTTTTATTCATGTTCTGTGGTCTTAGTCTTCAACCTTATAATCTCATCCTTTGCATTGGTCAATTGACATTCAAGACTAGCTTCAATTTCTAGATGTTTTCTTAAGACACGCTCGTTATTAGCTAGCCTCGCTTCTAGTGTCTTGATCATTTGTTCGTGAAATAAATCCATTTTAATCTTTTCAGTTCAAATATAGAATTTTGAAAATTTAAGTTCAAATAATGTTGGTAATTAAATTCTATATAGAGTGTTGGATTTTAAATTTTGTTCAAATAAAATTGTTGGATGTATATGATCGTTGACGTGTTTTAGAATTGATTTTAAATTTGATTAACATTTTCGATTCTGTTAAAAAAAATTTAATTTTTGATATTAACCGCAAACTTTTAATTTCAGTTCAGTTTTAATCTTTTCAGCGCAACAAAGTTTTAGATACAACAAAGTATTAAAAATCAAGCCGTGAGCAATTTTCGGCTTTTAATAGATAAAGTGTATCTCAAACTTTTTATATTATTAAAAGAATGTAAGGTTTTGCGGTTCAGATTTGACACTGTATTAGTTTACGAATGAAAGAGAAGCTGTAAACAGTACCGTTTAGTTTACGAGTAAAGAATGTTTACGAATGAGAATCGTTCGTAAACTTTTAATCGTTCGTAAACCTTTAAGAACTGTAAACAGTACTTTCGTGAAGAATATTCGTAAACAGTAGATATGTAAAGGTTTACGATTGATGTCGAATTGTAAACAGTAGGCTCAGGATGTTTACGAATGCAAATGATTCCTAAACAAGAGTTAATGAAGTTTACGATTGAGATTGATTCGTAAACTGTTTTTGTTCGTAAAGTAAGGCTTGAAGTTTACGTTTGGCTTGAACGAAATGTTAAATGCGCGGAAGCTTAATTCAAACTTTAATCGTTTGAGAAACCGTTCGATCTGGGCAGAGTGGATCCGAAACCTACTTGATTATCGAGCAGCAAATCCAGATGATAATCAAGAGGTCTTCAATTCATCTTCGATCGAATTTTGTTTCTGTGTTTCTGATAGAAGGTTTACTGGTCTAAGTATGTATGAAAAGGTTTTCGCAAATGATTTTAAAATGATTTATACGAAAAAAAATTATACCGAGAATAATTTTTGTACTGAAAAATTTTACCGAAAAAAATTTCTTTACCCAAAAATTTTTCTAAGCCTCGGTAAACCCTTGAAAAGTAGGAAAAAAAATCTCGTAGTAGCAAAAAAAATTTAGGACTTTTTTTTTTTTGGCTACTGAAAACCTTTTCAAATGTTTACGGGTCTTTAGGTTTACGAGCAGAATTTGTTCGTAAACGAGTTTACGAATGAAAATGATCCGTAAACAGTGCCTTTATAGTTTACGAACGAAATGTATTCGTAAACAGTTCACATAGATAGTTTACGAATGAGAAATGTTCGTAAACAGTGCCTTGATATTTACGAATGAATAGTATTCGTAAACCTTCCCTTTACTGGTTTACGAATGAAAAGTATTCGTAAACAGTGACTCGAGATAGTTTACGATTGAAATTTATTCGTAAACCTTCCCTTTACTGGTTTACGAATGAAAATGGTTCGTAAACAGTAACTTTACGAATGTAAACTAAATGGACCGTAAACTTAAATGCTTTGACCGTAAACTATAGAGCTTTGACTGCAAAGTTTTCAGTTCGTAAACTTCGCAATAAAAATAAAACTCGATCAAAAACACTTAAATTCTAAAATTATGCTCAGATAATCGATCGAAATCAGCAATTAAACATGTAAAAACACTCGATTAAACCAGTTCAAAGCAAAATATATAGAATTTCCGAGTTTTTCACATGAACATTTTGAAGATAATAAGAACAATTCGATCAAAAATCAACACAATTAGTCCAATTTCAGCTTCGATCAGTCAAATTAATCAACAATTAATCATCGCAAACAGTGAATTCATCGTAAACACCTAAGCAAGCAGCTCAAAAGATCAATCAACAGTTTAGGATGAGCTTTAAATCGCGATGAACAGTGACTATCGTAAACTTCAAATTGCAGAATCGTAAACTTCAAACTCAATCAATTCAATCACACGTTTGATCTGATACCAATTGTAATTCCCAGATTTAAATGCATCCAATACATAATTCGATTCAACTCAATATTCGAAGAACTCAAGCATAGATTTGATAGAATTACCTTGATTTAGCGCGCGGAAGCTTGGGATTAATTCATCATCAAATCTTTATTCAACACCAAATTCTCTCTACAATGATTCTCACACTCTCTTTCTAATTCAAGCCCTAATCTATGTTGATGAGAGAGCTCTTAGTCTAGAGAGAGAATTTCTACATTGAGTTGTGTGTATTTTACACACACTCAACCTATATATACCAAAGCATACTTTGGTATATTTTCAATCTAGTCCCTATATTTACATAAAATATAATTAATTCCCTAGGCAAAGATAACATGATAATTGAACACTATAAAATATTCCTAACACAAACCTTTACAGTGTGTAAAAGTTTACGGTCAAACTTAAGTTTGCGATCATAAACTTTACGGGTAGAAACTTTAGTTTACGGTCCTTTCAACTTACATTCGTAAAGTTACTGTTTACGAATAATTTTTATTCGTAAACTAGTAAAGGAAAGGTTTACGAATAAACTTCAATCGTAAACTATACCAAGGAACGGTTTACGAATACTTACTGTTTACGAATCCTTATTGATCGTAAACCTCTGAAGTCTACTGTTTACGAATATATTTCATTCGTAAACTATCCAAAGCAAGGTTTACGAATAGTCTTCATTCGTAAATTCATTTAGGACGAGGTTTACGAATCTATTTCATTCGTAAACTTTACTTTACGACGGAACTGTTTACGAATAGCTTTTCACTCGTAAACATTACTTTACGAAGTTACTGTTTACGAATACTTTTCATTCGTAAACTATCTCAAGGCACTGTTTACGAATCTATCTCATTCGTAAACTATAAAGGTTTACGAATCACAAAAGTTTACGGTCAAATACTGCCCGTAAACCTAAAACACCCGCAAACATTTGAAAAGGTTTTAGGTAGCAAAAAAAGTCCTAAAATTTTTTTGCTACTACGAGATTTTTTTTGTACCTACTTTTCAAAGGTTTACCGAGGCTTAGAAAATTTTTTGGGTAAAGAATTTTTTTTTTGGTAAAATTTTTCAGTATAAAAATTATTCTCGGTATAATTTTTTTTTCGTATAAATCATTTTAAAATCATTTGCGAAATCCTTTTCATACAAACTTAGACCCGTAAACCTTCTATCTGAAACACACAAACAAAATTCGATCGAAGATGAATTGAAGACCTCTTGATTATCATCTGGATTTGCTGCTCGATAATCAAGTAGGTTTCGAATCCACTCTGCCCAGATCGAACGGTTTCTCAAATGATTAAGGTTTGAATTAAGCTTCCGCGCATTTAACATTTCGTTCAAGCCAAACGTAAACTTACACTTACTTTACGAAACTTACTGTTTACTGCTCTCATTCATTCGTAAACTTCAAAGCTTTACTTTACGATTGTTACTGTTTACGATTCTATTTCGATCATAAACATACACATATCTACTGTTTACGAATAAATTCCATTCGTAAACTATCAATAAGAAAGGTTTACGAATATTCTTCGTTCGTAAACTTATTAAGGAAGAGGTTTACGAATCTATATCCATCAGTAAGAAAAAGTTTACGAATACTTCTTATTCGTAAACATTCTTTACTCGTAAACTAAAAATCACTGTTTACAGCTTTTCTTTCATTCGTAAACTAATACAGTCTCAAATCTGAACCGCAAAACCTTACATTCTCATAATAATATACAAAGTCTAAGATAAAATCCATCTTTTATAGCCGAAAATCATTTTGAAATCTTCAACATTTTGTATCTAAACTTTGTTGTGCTAAAAAGTTTACGAACTGAACTGAAATTAAAAGTTTGCGGTTAATATCAAAAATTCAAAATTTTTTTAACAGAATCGAAAATATTGATCACAAACTAAATCAATTCTAAAACACGTCAACGATCAATATACATCCAACAATTTTATTTGAACAAAATTTAAAAATCCAACATTCTATATAGAATTTAATTACCAACATTATTTGAACTTAAATTTTCAAAATTCTATATTTGAACTGAAAAGATTAAAATGGATTTATTTCACGAACAAATGATCAAGACACTAGAAGCGAGGCTAGCTAATAACGAGCGTGTCTTAAGAAAATATCTAGAAATTGAAGCTAGTCTAGAATGTCAATTGACCAATGCAAATGATGAGATTATAAGGTTGAAGACTAAGACCATAGAACATGAATAAAAAAATATATGAGTTGAAAACAAGTCTGTCTGCCTGTGATGAAGTAAACAAGTCAATAGCGCAAAAATTCTCATCCACAAATAATGAAAAAGAAATAGTCAAGAAATTAGAAGCAAGATTAGCCAATAATGAAGTTGTCCTAAGAAAACATCTATTAGAAGAAGCCAATCTAGGAATAAAGCTTCAATTAGCTAATGAGAAAATAGCTAAACTTGACAATGATCTTGTTAAATCAAATTCTGAAACAACAGAACTAAAGGAAAATAAAGATTATCAAGCTCAAAATAAATGTTTTCTGAAGAACTCACTAGATTACACTGTAAAATTAAAGAACTAGAGGTTCTTCTTGCAAAGAAAGAACAAATTGAGCAAAAATTGTCTCGAAACAAGTTGACTCAAACAATTGAGTCAATGTCAACCGTGGAACATTCTATACTATCGATAAAACCCGAACCTAAGGATTGCTACACTCCAGAAAGTGCTCGAAAAATTGATGAATTACACTCTCTTCTGGATTCCGAACGAAACGGATTTCGAGCTCAAATAGATAAGCTTTTAAAGGAGAATTTAATTCTCAAAAATTCCTCTCAAAAAGGCACAAGAATGACTAAAGATATCAAGAAAGAAAGAATAGAGGAAGACAAATTATCTTCTATTGCCTCGACTAAATTTGGTTCTAGCTCTATTCCTAATCCAAAAATACCCAAAGTCATTCTAAAATCAAAATTAAAGAAAGAAGCTACTAAAACTAAAGTAGACAATAATTACACATTCTCTATTAAAACTGAAACGTCCAAAAGTAATAATTGTCTAAACAAAAGTAGCTCATTTAGTACACATTACAAAGTGAATGATGTGAGTCTAGAAGGTAGGAAATACGACACTTCTATACTTAATGCTATTGATTCTATAAACTCGTATTCCTCTCTCAAGTAACCGGTCAAAGTCAAATCCGAATTGCATCTTAAGCGACTGGCGAAAGAGAAAATTTTCTCTTCTACAAAAAGACACACATTCACCGATGCTGAAAAGTTAAATTTCAAAAAAGTACAATAAATTTGGAAACCTAAGCTACAAATGGAAATAAGTAGTCCTCGACAAATGTGGATTCCTATGACTGCTTTATGTGATAATTTTGCTTCCAAATTTGAACCTTATATGCATAATTGTTTCACTGCTAATCAGGGAGGACCCGTCCAAAAATGGGTACCAAAGTCCCGATAATTTGTTGTGCAGGTCCCGATCATACATGGTAAATAGACGACGATTGCTCCACATGTATGGTCGGTATGCGATGATGAGCAGTCGCACAAGATTCTGACACGTGTGGTAATTGGGCTGCTCCACACGCCTGATCGGTATGCGACGTGAGCAATCACACCAAATCAAGACTATTCCAAAGCTCTTGATTTGACATTGTTTTTATTTTTATTTTTTCGTTATAAAAAAAAAGGGGCCATAAAAAAAAAGGCCATAAAAAAAAATAGGCCATAAAAAAAAACAAAAACAAAAAAAAAATGAAAATGAAAGGCCATAACAAAAAAAACAAAAAAAAAGGCCATAAAAAAAACAAAAACAAAAAAAATGAAAATGAAAGGCCATAACAAAAAAAAAAGGCCATAAAAAAAACAACAAAAAAAAAGAAGGGAGAAAAACTTTTGAGCTACAATGTTTAAAGAAGGCCGAGCCGATTTCAAAATTCAAAAAGCGCTTGGATTTCGGGGGAGTCAAACTCTATATTTTCAGTTTTTGGCTATCATAGGGAGTTCGACTTAGTATAAATAGCGCTTAATGGCCCATGAACTTCAAAAGAGCGTATTACCATAGTTCTAATGTAAAAAGCGCATATGTTTTAGGGAGAGTGATACTTATAAGTGCAAAAGGGCACATTTATTTGGGAATGTCACTTCAAATACATAAGGCGCTTGATTTCTTCGTAATATGCAATTTCTCAAAAAACACATCTATTTAGGGGGAGCACGGGCATCACATTAGAATTAGCGCAAGTATTTAGGGGGAGTGTTACCTAAAAACAGCGCTAGAGCTTAAAAGGGAATGCCCTGAAGACAACCTTCATGCTTTGAAGAGGGAGAGCTACTTAAATGTCACCAAGCGCATGAACACAAAAGAGTTGTTCACATACCTGTTCCAAAGGTTCAGTAGACCCAACTGATCCTAACCCAGGAACAAACCCCGAGTGTATGTGAGGGTATTGAGCGTATCACGATGACATCCTTACAACTCAACCACAAACTATCCGGGTCATAACCACTATAGGTACATGACTGATTTATCAGATCCCGGGTAGAAGACGCTTCATCTGGTCCAAAGGCGCATGCACGACCCTTCCTAGCTACTCATTTGTCTCCCTAAAGACAGATGTTTCAATATCTCACGGGGAACCGCATATGCTATCACCGTTTCATTTGGAAGCGGGAGATATTGAACAAAGTGGTCCACAGCCCCACACCACGACTTTCTTGAACACGTAAATGTCTAGTGTGTCCTCATAGCCTAAATATTTTTTAAAAAAAAAATAAAAAAAATTTCTAGGACACATACATTCTTTTACACACATATTGCAGGTCTACGTGACCATGCCAGAACTTCTGTATACGCATCATTCAATGATGTGCTTCTATGATCAGAAGGAAGTCCTGCCGTTGCAACATAAATACAATAACGGTAGCAGGCCATCTTCTGGAGCACGACTCTAGAACGATGTCAACGGGTTGCCTATGTGGCCCCGTAGTTCCTTCAAATGCAAGTCTGTGTGACTTTGCATCAACGACCAAGAGTGACATCTATGGATGTCTCACGATGATCGGTCGTCTGTCCCGTTTTCAGGTACTTCATCCGGAATTAACGCCGACACGTTCAGCGTACACAGGATCACCTTGATCACACAGCATGACGATACAAATGAATCGCCATGAGGGGGAGAAGTATATCAAGGAGGCCAAGTACGTGAACTCATTAAAGAAGCCAAGCTTTCAACGCACGTGCTGAACCACAACAAACAAGACCTCACTCCATGGTTCGAGCATACACGACAAGTCAATGCTGACGATCCGCGCGACTCTGATATATGCAAGAAGGTGACGAATATTAAAGTTGCAAAGAAGAAAAAGAGAGTGCATGTAAATAGGGGGAGACTGAAAATTCTCCAGATGCTCTCAGCTATTTTCTTCAGACTGCAACAAAAGACCGTGTCAAATTCAAAGTTGAACACAAAGGCAGAGATTTTCAAAGGGGAGACTGTTAGGAATCTTTCTGTTGTGTTCAAATAATGAGGAAGCCTGAAGATTATCAAAGACAAAGACAACCGACGCTTCAATGACAATTGAACACTAAGGGGGAGATTGTTAGGAATATTTTATAGTGTTCAATTATCATGTTATCTTTGTCTAGGGACTTAATTGTATTTTATGTAAATATAGGGCAAGTGTGTGTAAAATAGACAACAACTTGAGTAATTGTTTCTCTCTCTAGAATAGATTTCTCTCTCATCATTAGCAAAATTAGGGCTTAATTGTAGAGAGAGAAATGAGCTTATTGAAGAGAAACCTTGTGATTAATGGAGGTTGATTGAGTTTATACCCAAAGTCATTCCGCGTGTTTAATCAAGGTAATTCTCATTCGATCTAATTCTCAAGTTCATATTCGTTGGATGTTAAATTTGGACCTACATAATATATGATTAGTATAAATTAAAAATTAAATTACCATACCTCGACTAAACTCGTACGAGATCTTCGACGGAGGTTGATCTTGACGACGGAGAGCGGTCGTGCTGATAACGTGTTATAAAAATATTAATTGTGATTAATATTATATTAATATTATTTTATTATAATTTTACTTATATTAAGATTATAATGATAATATAGCTTATAATAATAAAGAGAGAGAGATTAGAGAGAGATTAAGTATTTCAATACTTGGTGTGTTTTACAATGAACTCTAATCACCTATTTATACTACTAAAAATTCACTATTACAACTAATCACATTAATTACAATTATACACCTCACACTAAAATACAAACTCTTCAATTAAACACATCATCTTATCATCTTATCATCATTTAATATAATACTTCCAAATCCATCAATAATCCAAAAACATCCACATCTTAATTATTTAACCATCCATAATTAACTTATTTCATAATACTACTATTAATATTAACCCACAATTTTTAGATAGCATCAAAAAAGTAATATTCCTTATTATAAAAAAGTATCATCTATGAAAACCAATAAAATGAACAAATCAAATCTTCTTTCTATCTCTCTCTCTCTCTCTAAGTTTGAATTACATCAATTATGTCACAACACTAAGTCTCGACAACGTCAGACAAATGACCTAGTGAATAAGTCATTACTATGTGATAAATGGAGAAGTATTCACGCAATAGAACAGATATGAGGCACCAAAGTGCACTACCCACTCGGTTCTTGGTTCTGTAACATGACAACAGTCTTCTTCATTATCAGAGTACTCTCTCTCTCTCTCTCTGTTTGAATTACATCAATTATGCCACAACACTAAGTCTCGATAATGTCGGACAAATGAGCTAGCGGAAAAGTCATCTATGATAAGTGGAGAAGTATTCGCGCAATAGAACAGATTGAGGCACCAAAGTGCACTACCTACTCGGTTCTTGTTTCTGTAACATGACAACAGTCTTCTTCATTATCAGAGTAACCTCTCCATCATCGTTGGAGGCTATTCCAGATATGTTCTTGTCATCGTCTTGTTCCTAGTTCCATTGAGAACCCATAATTTCTTTTTAAGCGGTTAGTTCTTTCACAATGGTATCACTTCATCATCTCCATAGACTTAATATTTATTTCGACTTATTGTACCCTTTCGGTCCACTACTCTTACTCCGACCGTCTCTGTGACAAGGGTCTAATTTTTTATAATGGCACTAACAACACCCTTTCATCGCAATTCTTCATTGTACAGTTTATTCTCCACTGTAGACATCATCACACTACCTTTTGGTGCTGAGTTGGTGAGCGTTACCACCAACGCATCTCATCTATCATATAGAGATCACAGTAGTAGGTATGCTTGTATCTCATTATCAAGGGCCAGATCGATAGACGTGAGCGAGCTACCAGCCCTTCAAAGTCATTCAGATTTTCAGCAATCGATTGTTCGTCGTTCATCTTGATATTCATGAGTTTTCACATGAATGACTTGCTCTATGTGTTTGTCACCTTGTACATACCCTCCAATTTCTTCAAGAGATCACGGGGTCTGTCTCATTCCTTGCGTGTTTGTAGAAGGTAACTTTTACTCATTGTTGGATCATAGCTAAAGTCTTTTTTTTGCAACTTTACCCATGCATATCTTTGGTCTTTTTGCTATCAATTAGATCATGGAGGTTTTTGCAGTTAATATTATCTTATGTCCTCGATTTCCATATGGAATAATTCACTATTGTCAGTTTGATCATTTCTCTGTCATTCTCAATGGCTGTCAAAATTCTACCAACATATAAGTAGGTAAAATTTTTACTATAATAAGAAATTACAATGTTCAATTCCTTAATAACTCACAATTTTACTACTCAATATTTCACCTCACATCTCCCCGTGGATGTGAAATCTACTAGCTTTTACATTAACTAATAACTTCAATATTCACTTGGACTACTACACTCTGTATGGTAATTCTCGAATGAATTTGTGATATTACTGTGAAGAAATCTAGGTTTATTTATAGATTTCTCAAACTCTTCTGTGCCATTCAAAATCAATGGCCATGAATACGTTGTGTCATCAACTAACTTCAAAATCAATGGCCATGAATATGTTGTGTCATCAACTAACTGTTTAACTTTTTATTATATATATAAACAATTTTATAATTATATTATTAGTATTATATTTTTCATTAATGGAGTTGGTTGATTGTTGATTGTTGATTGTCGACCGAGGCTGGATCTAGGAATGTTCATGGGCAGGTTCGAGACTACTATTGGACATACTATCTCCAAATTAGATTCCTATTCAAAATACCATCTCCGCTATTTATCGCTTATGAAGATTTGGTTTGGAAATAAAAAATATTGTGCGATAATTGAGGTATCAGTGTTCCCCATTTAGATCCAACAATTCATGTTTTTAGAAAACATAAACTAAGCAGCATCATTAAAGTCGACAATAAACATAACGAAACATTCACAATAAAAAATAAATTACATAATACGATAAAATACAACATTTGTTTCTTTGATACACTACACAGAAACATAACAAAAACTATATTAAAGAATCAAATTACAATAAAATATGTGCGAAATACAGAGAAATGTGGGTTGATCATCTTGAGAAATGCTAGAGATTACTGATCGAACCCACCTTGGTAAGCTTTCATATTTTGATTACGGCGGCCGACACTTGGAAAAGTAGAGGTGATGACGGTGGCGGTGGGAAGAACATGATGATTCTATTAAAATTTATTAATTAAAAAATTTATTATTAATTTATAAATTATTATATCAATTTATAATAAAATACTCAATTTACAGACATCTTTCAAATTTTCATTTAATTATTATATCATATATGTATGTCATTCCCAAGGGCTTAACTTAGCAGCTCGGTTCCTGACCTTTCAAGCGGGAGGTCAGGAGTTTAAATCCTCTAGTGATCTTGATTATCGTTGTTTGTGAGATCTTGGGGTAGGTCTCATGGAGCAGGGAGGATTAGTCCTGCTGGTAGTCGTAGCCGTCTCATAACCGACGATGAGGTTCAGATTCGATCCAGACCAAACCTAGTCAGAATCTCATAGCCGACGCTGAGGTTCAGATTCGATTCAGACAAAACCTAGTCGAAGTGTGCGGACTACGGTGGCGTTGTGTGGGGATACCTACCTGAGCAACTACCGTGAGCATCATAGCAAATCTCGCACATATTGTACTTGTCTTTCCTCTCCGACGCCACCATCACCTCTACCGTCTCTCTCAACTCTGTCGTCACCTCCGTTTCTTAACTCGGCTCGTTGAAATCATAATACTTGTAGAAAAACTTTATATATATACTATGTGTGAAAAAAAAAATTAGTAAGTTATTTCCACCAACATTATCTACTATGATTGTAAGGAAACCTATATACATTTTACAATTTCCTTTTTTTATAAAATATGTATTCTGCGACAATGCCGCATATCTGAATTGTTCGCGTTCGCATCGACGACGACAACGAATGATGCATGATAAAAGAGCATACATACATACATACATACGTACGTAATGGTTGAGCATACATAAACATTGGTTACTATCGATATCAGAAATTTTTTATTTGGTCCAACGCCAATTGAATCTTTGAAGGGTTGAAAAAAAATCTTATTATTATTTTGCCACGTAAAATGTACACGTATATAGTACGTAGAGCATTACGCAGCTTGCCAAATTTAGAAGTTATTGCAATGCACACAGCAGGTCACGTGCCATGGCCACATTAAAGTATGATGGAAATGAAGCACACACGTGGGCCTCCCCCAAAAGCTTTGCCGTCTTCTTTTAATTACCTTCACTTCCTTCGATCTCTTCTTACAGTACAGTCGTCACGAAAAACTAACTGGCTGCAAATAACAACCTTCGATCGAATTGTTTTATTTGAATTAATATTAATTATTTGTATAATGGAGATGTCGATCGCCGAAGCTTCTTCGACTTATCCAGGTTTCAGATTTCTTCCCACGGACGAGGAACTAATACACCATTATCTGAAGAGGAAGCTTCAAGGCTCAAACGACGATACGCTCGGACGACGAATGGTTCTTCTTCTCTCCCCGTGGAAGGAGATACCCAAACGGTTCTCAAAGGCGAAAAAGAGCCACGCAGTGCGGCTATTGGAAAGCCACGGGAAAAGAACGGGCCGTAAAGTCGGGCTCCGAGGTCATCGGGACCAAGAGGACTCTTGTCTTCCACACGGGCCGGGCCCCGAGAGGCCAGAGGACCGAGTGGATGATGCAAGAGTACACCGCTAGCAGCGAAAACTCTGCCCAGGTGAGATTATGATATATCCAATCCAGATTCTTTGAGAGGACTAAGCATAACTGCTGTCTTAATGAATATGTAGGAAGCTATGGTGGTTTGCCGGCTTCAGAGAAATAGCGACTTCCATCTCCGTTCGTGCGAGAATCAGAAAAATAACGACAGGGACAAAGAGCCCAACAGCAACACATCCAAGGAGTCGAGCCCCTTGGCTCAGGTTAGGAATGTAATGATTCCTCGGAATGTAATGGATTTAAATTTGTTCTTTTGTTATCCAATGGAATCAAATGACTGCACTACAGGCCCATCCCGAGGAAGAAGCTGAGGCTCATGACGATTTTTACTCGGAAATAATGAACGACGACATAGTAAAGCTCGACGGAGACACCCCCGCGACAAAATGGCCAATCTCGATAATGGAGCATGCCTGCGAGACCATGCTGAGGTTTTCGGAACCTCAGAAAGATAAAAAGACTAACAAAGCTCAGCAAAAGTCAAGGGGAAGGTTCACCTGGGCTGATGGGGTCGGAGTTCTGCTTCTGCTCGTCTTCATTCTTTTGCTCATGATGATCCTCTTGCATAATATGAATGAAGATATGCATCACAATTTAAAGAAAAATATAGTGTAGAGATTGTGTGATGGTGCTTCCTCAGTAGAACTATCATCGTCGTCTATCCATCCCATGAATTATTATGACAATGCAAGGAAACACGAAGCATCTTGCAGTTTATTGCGTACATATCGAAACTAAAAACAAACTCACGCTAATGTAAACTTTAAGACAGAAATTGTCAGGAAAACAGCTTTGTGACATGATATATGATTATTGAAACCATAGGGTCGATCGCCAATCTTGAAATTGCAGGAACGCACTCGTTCAAAACACAAATGGAAGTATAAATAATAATCAAGCGGATATCTGACCGAATAAGCTCTTGCGTATCTGCAATGAAGTATGTTATGTTAAGTAATCGATCGATCAAATCTGCAATCAAAGTGATATTTACTAGCAAGTTTACTGAGATGGCGTATTACAATCTAAGCAAGCCAAGCTTACATTATCCAGCTGTTTCACATTATGTCGGAACCACTACAGCCTGGTTTATCAGCCGTATCCCAGCATTATCAACATTCAACATATATACATAGTTGACATGAATCGTCAATTTCTAATTAGGCATGTTTCAGCAATTTTAGGTATGATGCAGTAATTTTAACACCACAGCCTTCAGCAGCATTCAAGAGCACAAAAGAAACCATAAAATGTGGACGAAAAAGGGTATGGAAGTACCTCTGGTAGCTTTTTACGGAACATAACTTCGAGCCTAGCATCAAGGGTATTCTCATACACAATTCTGCCATCCCTAGACGCCAATACTACACCTCCAGAACTGAAAAATAACAAGGAAATCAACTATGGGGCTAGACATCACATTCTTCTCGATCAAATTATATACAATACTGATATAAATATATATATATATATATATATATGTTATGTAGAGATAGGGAATAAAAGGATAAGAAACCAATACCACACTCACTAGCCACTATCACTATTCACTTAACATCCACAGTTAAAAGTCTACAATTACCATGATGGACCGTGTTCATTGTTATGAGAAGGTGCCGGTGGAAGGTAGGTGCTATCAACCACAACCTCTGGGGTTGCCACTTTTGCTTTGTCAGCATATTCGTTTTTAGCTGAATCCACAACAGACTCTACTAACTTCAAATCGCTTTCACGGCAGCGTAATAAAACCGATGGTTCTTTCAACCTCAGCAAACCCTGATCTCAAATGTATAGGTTTAGAAAATTAAGACCCACAACAGATCAAAATATGATAAATGCTAAAAGTCACAGAGCAGTTGAACAAAAAATGAAGAAACAAACAGAAAAGGAAAATAATATTGAAATTCCAAAAATCCACAAACATTGCATATGAAATGCCGCACCAAGGATCCTATAAGAATATTAAAACTGAAAGGTTAAATTTTAGAGCACAAGAGACGTCTAACAGACAAGTACATAAAGGTTTGGGGGAAAAATTATTTTGCCACATGACATCAAATAATCACTGGATAAAAAAGATGACATGATAAAAGAACAAAAACCCATAACCAAAGTACTCGTCCGAAATTTAACGATCTAACGAATGGATGAACATAAAAACAAACCAGTAAATACAGCAAACTTTACACAAAGTTGGACGTGAAAATCAGCTTGCACGGACCTGAACAATAAGGTCCTTGAGGAGCTTCTTATAGTTAATATGATCCCTGCTCACATTCAAAAGCTCCTTAGATGCAGATTCCTTCATGGAATTCACGAGATCATCCTGTGCTTGAAGAACCTTGATTCGAGAAGCATTCAGCTGCATGGAATACTCACTGCAATGGAAAAATTATAACCATATCAAAACCTTCAATCACACAAATCAGCATGATACTCAATAAATTATAACTAAGTAACCAAACTCGAAACCATATCATAAAACAGTTTAAAACTTTAAGGCCAGTAGCTTCGTGAGAACTGTATTTATATTTGACCCAAACAACACATTGAAGAGAAAAAAACAAGTAGATTTTGAGAATGCATTTCTGTATAAAACCTTGCAAATGGTTCCAGAGAAAAAAAAAATTAACAGAAACATAATACATATGTCTAATACAAATCCGAATAGGTATTCTAATCAATTAAAAACATTTGAAGCCGTAAATTGATTTTTTATTTTCAAATACTTTACTTCGCATCAGGTCCATAAGCGTGTCTCCACTTAACGAATTTAAATAAGGAAACACGGGTATATATATAGCTTAAAATCCAGTTAGATCCATCGATTTTGATGAGAATATACCAGGTCAAATTACTGCTAGTGCTAGGGATCTTCGTATAAAAGCAAACATGACAACATACTTAATAGCCGTTCAACCAGCCCTGCTGCTAAATCATATAAACAGAGACAGAGGTATTAACAAGATCAACTTTTCCTGTAAGTTCTACTCCATCCTCTAACGCGTAATTGATAAACCATTAATTGTTTGAAATCATAATCAGATCAAACCACTAACATTTAACTCAAAATAACATGTAAATCTCCGTTTTGTTTTATAAATTTTGTTCCCATCATTTGATCATTCTTCCTCCCATCATTCCATTCCTAAATCAGCTAAGTTTAAAAAAAATATCGGAAAAATGATATCAACAAGACCAATAAAACAATTACATTTTCTTGCGCACTTCGACTTGTTTCTCTTTACGCTCGTACTCCTGCTTGATCTTCTTCTTCTCGGCCTCCACTAGCTGCAATTTCTCGATGTTGAATTCCTAAATACACAATCAGAACAAGAAGACAATATTAGGGCAAACACCAACATTAATTGTAAAAAAAAAATAGAGGCAAAAAAAGGCGCTGCTCAACAAAACTATATCCCCAAACCCATCAAAATCAATACAATTACAGATCCGAAAGAGAAATGCAACTACGAATAAGATGATAAGAGTAAAAAAAGCAAGCGTACTTCTTCAGCAGAAACAGAGATCTCATTGGCCTTCTCCTCCGCTTCTTGGCGGATGAATCTGACCATCTGCTGGATCTGCTTGGATACATCGGCGTCGTTCATCTTCAATTTCTCTCCGATTCTCTGCTTTCTTCTTCTTGAGACGAGTAAAATAGAATGTGAGATCAGAATCAGATGGGGTATTTCAATTTCGATGATTTGGAAGTTTCGAAAGTGATGACGTGTCCTTGGTTTCTAATTAAAGTATGATATAAATTTCCTTGTGTTTAAGTAGTCTTGATACATATTAGTTTTCAACCTCGATTGGAAAATACTTTTTCAACTGCCATCTTCAAAATTTTCTTCAACTATCTTTTTCATTTGATACTCTAAAGAATCCAATTTTTGTTCTTCACCGATTTTGAAATGTTCAAATCAGTCTTAATTCCGCAACGATGACACTTTTTAGCTCCTAATTTTAGACCGTATTGGCATTGAATTGTCCAATTTAAAGAACTTTCATACGAATACGAATCCAACTAAAAAAAGTCTTAAATAAATGAGTAGCGATCGGAGTTGAAAAATACTTTGGCCACTAATTGAAAAAGTCTTTAACACAGTGATACCAATGAAATTAAAAAATACTCCAACTAAAAAAACTTAAAACAAAGAAGTATCAATAGAAATTTTCATATATTATGTTAGTTATAATAGTAAATTTATTATTTCTCGTCACAGTAATTGATTTTCATATGATTGCTGCTAATGACACATTTTGGCTGCCACGTGACTATCATACTTTTTTTTTTTTTTTTTGCAGTGTAATCTATGTACAGTTTCCAGCGAAGCTAATTTTACTGATCCGTCCCGACTCCATAAAAAGAATGCAAATATAATTGAACTCATGAATATATTATATGTCATACTAATCGTTCGTTTATACTAATGTATATATTTTTTATATAAAAATAAAACAATAATCCAATAGAATTAAGTTATAACTCTAAGGATGAGTAAAAGTAAAACTGTAATATATTGATGTGTCTCAAAACTCATTAGCTTTGTGATGGGTGAGAATAAATTGTCATTCAACTTGAGATTTACCTCAGAGAGAATCATGAAACACCACGAGAGAAAAAGAAGTTAGTAATTATATTTTAAGCACACTATACAAATAATGTATTATTAATTTAAAATGCTCAATAGAAATTTTTTTAATTAAATGATAAAATTGAAATAAACAAACAATTGAAGGATAAAATTTATAATTACCTATCACGCACCAAATTAATTGATGTCAGTTACTCTAAGGTGCTGGTGAATATAGTATAGATGTGAGTGATGATTTTGAAAGAGCCCTAGATAAATTCAGTTTGAAAGCGAGTTTGAAATCATCTTTTGCTATTTTTACAAAACGATGAAAGTATTTTCAAATAACTCGTTTAAATTCAATTTGAAACTAATTTGAAACTCATTGGACATAGAATGATCCGAACTGAGCATGCATGACTTGCCCTTTGTCTACTATCATAAGCCCACATATATTATAATAATCGAATAGTTCAAGTTAGCTTGGACTTTGGAGGTATAATGAACTTGACCACTCAGACATAATTTAGGAATTTTATTACTGTTATTATTATTATGTTAAATAAAATTGACAGCTTTTATTTTATTGAATGATACATTTAAAAAAAAAAAAAAAAAAAACTTTTCCATAAAAATCAACATATAATTATTATTTTTTTTTTAAAATAAATATATCCAAGAATTAAATCATAACCGTGGCCTTTCGTCTCATAATAACCATGACCCCAAACTCTAAATGCAACTATTAAGATAGATTTAAAAAAAAAAAAAAAAATTCTTTTCTTTCTTTTTTTTAACCTGCCAATCGTTCCGAAAAGATGATTAATTACATGGGGATGAAAGTAGTGCAACTTGTCATTATTTGGGGTCTTGATTTTCTCTGTTCTAATCTTTCTTCATCTTCTCTTCTCCACCAGAAATCCAAGTAAAGCGCAATACCTCTTTTTTGAGAGAGAAAAGCCGAAAGTAATGGCAACTGCTACGCAAATCCCTTTTCAGACCACATCTCTTTATTCTTCTCCATATATCAGAATAACAGCCAAATCATTACACCCTTCAGTTTCCAGGCCGAGGTTTCGCTGCAATAGGTTCAGAGTTAGGGCTGTTCAGGATAAAACGGAGGAGGCGAAGACAACGCCATCTTCTGCCGAAGAAATCACCGAGAAGTATGGCCTCGAAGCTGGCCTTTGGAAGGTGCCTTTCGATTTATATCGTTTACTGTTTTCTTGATTGCGACGATTAACGAACTGCTCTGCTCTGCTCTAATTAGTTCGTTCGTTGAGAAATAATGATTAACTTGCATCCTATTCTTGAGAAAGAACCCTTCGTTGGATGTGCAGATATTTTCCTCGAAAGAAGAAGCAAACAAAGAAGAGAGGCAAAAATCGAAGGGAGACCAGGCGAAAGAACTCCTAGCAAAGTACGGCGGAGCATACTTGGCCACCTCAATCACCCTCTCCTTAATATCCTTTGGCCTCTGTTACGCCCTCATAAGCGCCGGCGTGGACGTACCAGCGTTGTTGCAGAAGGTACCGCCAAGCTTCGATTGGAGGGCATTCCTTATTACAACATGATTTTGCAACAGAACTATTATCCCATCTATCGATCTGTCTCAGGTCGGGATTTCGAGCAGTGAAACGGGCGAAAAAGTTGGGACCTTTGCACTTGCTTATGCTGCCCACAAAGCTGCTTCGCCTATTAGATTCCCGCCCACGGTTGCGCTCACCCCGATCGTCGCGAGCTGGATAGGAAAGAAGGTTGATGACGATCAAGGTAAATGATGATTTTGGCGGAGCTAAGTCTTTGTGTAATGTCACAGTTTTGCAGTCTGTGCTGATGATATGCGTCGATGAATTAATAGATGATGATTGCGCATTTGTTGTCCCGTTTACATGTCGAATCGATTATACGGTGGGAATTATTTTTCGTTGATATGTTGTATGATTTCCCATGTGAAGTTCTATCAGAAAAATCGAATCTTTGTTATTTAAGTATCGAATTAGTGTTTACGATACATAAAAAAGGAGCAATTCTCAGCCTCTCGAATACAATTACAGCTAACTTTTCGACCCGAAACACCGAATCAACTTGTTTTGAAGAAAAAAATAAAAAAGATTACATCTTTCTAAGTAAGAATAAAAAACAAGCTTACATGCGGCAACTATTTATCATTCTACTTAGGAGTTTTCGTTCTTACGAGGAGCAAAAATTAACCAAGTTGGTATCGATCATCTAAGTCAATGTCCAACCAGCCGTTCGATGCCTTCGTTATAGGGAAGTGCATGATGATGTGGTGAATGCGTTAAAGATTACATATTAGGGCGGAGGCTATGGAAGTCTCTAGGGACCTCTGGAAAACTATTTTCTTTGCGGTGAGCGATGGTAAGAAGATTTCGGTGTGTTCGACGGTGGAGAATAAATACTCTGTCGTCGGGCCGGAGATGATGAATGGGCCCTCGGTAGTATTAGGCAACTTGATGCAAAAACTTTCTGGTTAAGTATGCATGTATGATATCTGAGGAATATGAGAGGTACTTTGGAGTTCAAGAATGTAATCTTATACATGAGAGAAACAAGAAATCGACTACTTCATATATATATCAGAGACATAAAGATTATTATTACATAAACTTACTTTTGTTAGTTTACTGCTAATTGCGAATTAAAGAAATTTGAATGAAAATAATATTTAAATTGAATTGTATCCATATAAGGAAAGTATAGATTTGTTAGATCTCGGTAAGAGTTATTATCGGAAAATATCATACTTAAATATCTCAACAGAGAGATATATATCTCTCTATATATATATATATATACAGCAAAGATCAAACACTTTCGTCAAAACCCTATTTTCTTTGGTCTTTATATCTTTCTCTTAGGTTTTTTTTTTCTTAAAGTGTCTCCATATGCGCCTAACGGTGAGGTACCCTTCGTCAGAAGCAAAAAAGACCTTTGTGACCGTATGCTCTTGCATATGGCTCCTCGAAACACCATCATCATCATCATCATCCTCTTCGTCGCAAAGTACAGAAGAAAACCCTAAAGAAGAAGACGGCGACTCATTCATAATCGAAGTCACCACAGAAGTAGCCATCCACAATCCCCACAAGATCGAACCTCCCAAGACCATTTGGTCAATGAAAAAACCCTTCGACCGTCCGCGTCGAGCGTTTACGGAGGCCACCAAGTCCCAGCAACGTGAAATCCTCACCTCCATAATGGAAGATCCCGCCATACTCATCAAGCTGCGCGAAGCTCGAGACCTCCACTGGGGTTATATTCGCTTCTTCAAGCCCAAAACAATGGAAGACGTCGTCGAGCTTGCGCTGTGTGTCTTGCGCCAGTGTTTTGCGGCAGGCGCTGGCATGATGCGCATAATAATCAGAAAGGAGGTAGACATGGGCTTGAGTGAGTACCAAGGGCTGGCGATGAAGAGTTACGACCCTTTAAGTAATTGGATTGTCGAGAGGAACGGCGAGTCAAGGGAGACGAAAGACGTGGTTTCATTCGTTTTGTATAAGCTCTTTGCTACGTCGCCCGTCGATAACTTGTATTTCGGATTGAAGAACGTCAAGATTCAAATGGTTGGATCAGAATGCTGCGATAAGAAGAGCCGAAAGCTATGCTCGATATGCTTGAGTGGGTTTAAACACGGCGAGGTTGGTATAAGAATGCCATGTTCGCATGTGTTCCATGGATTCTACATATTGAAGTGGTTCGACAGGAGATTCACTTGCCCTAATTGCCGTTTCGAGCTTTGTAAGATTTAAGCTTGTCGAAGTATATATTGTTATTAGTTTTTCGCAATTAAATAAAAATTAATGTTTCGTGCACACTCGATGATGAGTGTGCCTAAAAATATTAATACATAATATTATTTTATATTTTGACTTATTTATAATATATAATATCTATTTCTTATTATTAGTTTTTGGCAATTATTTAAAAAGTACTATTTCTGCACACTCGATGTGTATGCTTAAAAGATAAATACATAATATTATTTTATATTTTGAGCTATTCGTGTTTTATATTATTTAATAGATGAAAAATTATTTTCAAAAAACGATTTGCGAGGATGTAATTATAATAAATAAAAATTGAGGATAACAATTATAATTATTCATATTAAAATAAATTATAAAAAGAAGGGTTAAATAGCAATAAAGTTTACGTAACAATTAATGGTTTTTATCTCCATACCACCTAATAAATAATATATATTAATCTTGTTCTTGCATCCCCATGTTTGTCGAGAGTATTTATTAAATTGGATCAATCAACGTTAGATTATTCTCACAATTCAAAATCTCTTTTTAGTGTTACTACTGAATTTCTTAGCCCTTTTAAATGTCTTATTAATAAGTTCGATGAGAATAAGTCATTTAAAAAGATATATTATCTTAAACTGGACGAGGTTAAAAAATTGGGTTCAAACCACAACCTAAACCATAAATAATAAAAGCGGACCTATCCTACTATTCATATGCACTCCAGTTATTTATCGATCTTTAATGGAAAATGTTTAACTCAATAAACAATTATTTTTTAAGTAACTATATAATCACTCTCATTTATTTTATAGAAAATAATAATAATAATAATAATAATAATAATAATAATAATAATAATAATAATAATAATAATAATAAATCGCACATGTATATAAGAATTTTTATCCGAGATATCCTCACACAACGTCACAACAGTCCACACTCCGACTAAATTCAAGCCTCCAACGAGACTAATCACTCTGGTCTGCATACGGCACTGCCTCAAGTCCACATAAACTACAATTGCCAAGTAGAATTAGATCGTTCAACCTCCATCCTAACATATCAAGGATTCAAAGAGTCAAATGTTATAGAATAATCGGGGAATTTTTTTGCAAAACAGACGACGACCCACCAACGACTCGACATCTCCGGCCAGGAAGTTTAACCAGAAAAATAGAGCATTGTGGAAGATTCAGGTATGGCTGGGTATGCAATATGGATGGACCTATGTAGTAATATATTTTAGGGCTCCATTCCCTCATAAATGGGCTACTATTAAGGTTACTACCGCCACTTCTCACATGAAGAAGACTGAATATTTGTTAGATCTCCGAAATCTTTCGTTTCCTCAACAACCAATCCTTATTATCCGAATTACTCTATGCAATTTCGGATATAATAAGGAAATTCGAGTGGAAATATTCTTTGATCCCCAAAACCTAAATATATGCTAAATATTAAACACGTATAGATAATATATCTCAACAGATAGATAGGAGGTATATATCTCTTTCTCTCTATATATACAGCAAAGATCAAAGCCCTTCCTCTTTACATCTTTCTAGGGTTTCTTTTTATTTATTTTTTTAACAGAGAGCCTCCATATGCAAATGGCAAGCAACTCTTCGTCCGAAGCACGAAAGACCTTTGTGACAGTATGCTCTTGCATATGGCCTCTCGAAACACCATCATCATCAGAACAAAACCCTAAAGAAGACGACGACGAAGACTCATTCATAATCGACGTCACCACGGAAGTAGTAATCCACAATCCCTTCAAGATCAAACCTCCCAAGACCATTTGGACGATAAGGAAAACCTTCAACCGTTCACGTCGAGCGTTTACGGAGGCCACCGAGCCCCAACAGCGCGAAACCCTAACGTCCTTAATGGACGACCCGACGATACCCATCAAGCCCCGCAAGGCCCGAGACCTCCACTGGGGTTATATGCACTTCTTCACCCCCAAAACCCTCGAAGACGTCGTCGAATACGTTCTGCGGGTCTGGCGCCAATGTTTGGAGGCAGGCCAAGGCAAGATGCTTCGCATAGTAATCAGAAAGGAGATAGATATGGGGTTGAGAGAGTACGAAGGGGTTGCGATGAAGAGTAGCTACGACCCCTTAAGGAATTGGATCGTCGAGATGAACGGCGAATCAAAGGAGACGAAAGAGGCGGCTTCGTTCGTATTGTATAAGCTCTTTGTTACGTCGCCCGCGGACAACTTGTATTTCGGTTTGAAGAACGTCAAGATTCGATTGGGAGGGTCGGAATGCTGCGATAAGAAGAAGAGTCGAAAACTGTGCCCGATATGCTTGAATGGGTTTAGACACGGCGAGGTAGGTTTAAGGATGCCATGTTCTCATTTGTTCCATGGATTCTGCATATTGAAGTGGTTCGACAGTAGTCTCACTTGTCCTAATTGCCGTTTTGAGCTTTGTAAGATCTCTAAGTAATATCTTTCTTATTATGAGTTTTTCACAATTTGTTAGTTAAAAAATAATAATTATGGTTTGATTAATTCGAAACTTAGAATCTTTGTCTTTACTGTTACTATCGACTTATGTGAGTATTGAATTTAGTTTCCCTTTTCAATATTGTTAGGCATGGTTTTTCGTGAATTCGATGAGAATAAATCATTTTAAAAAAAAACATATTATCATAGACGATTAAATATATCATTTAAAAATGTTAGCTTATCGGTTTAATAGGATAATTTAGGAAAATTTCCTCTGAGCAGTTTTTAAAAATTAGTGTGTGTGTAAAGACTATTCTTAATAATCGGGCCATAGTAACGGACTATGTGGTTATATTTAGGGGTGGTTTGTGTTATACCTTAATTTCGGTATGGGTGTCTTTTATATCAAACAATCTTATATAAAAAAAGATTTTTCATTCATAATTTAAATAATTTATATATTGTAAATGTATTTTATTAAGAATGTTATATATAAAATCAAAAAGATATATTAATAAAAAGTCAATAACAAAAAATCATGCATCATCTTCACGTTTTCAAAATCCTAAAAAAATAAACATTGAAAAACAAAAATTAAACATCAAGTATAACGGGTTAATTTAAGTAATAATTTGTAGACATAAACAATTTATGAAAGTTTTCTAATTAAATATAATAATTTGTGGGCCAAAATAGTTTGTAAAAGATGTTATACTTTTTGAGTAATTTTATATATTTTTATTTAATATGTATGTGTATATATAAAGTATTAAAAAAATTCGATATAATCAATATACCTTAATTTTAAGAGTTTTTTGTTATTTTACGGGTTCTCACCATAATTTGAGCTAGAATCCTCGTTAAAAAAAATTGTTTTGCGAATTTAATATAACTTATATTAAACTCGCAGAGCATTTTTTTTTAACGTGGGTTCTCAGCTCAAATTATGGTGAGAACTCGTAAAATAATAAAAAACTCTTAAATTAAGGTTATTGACTAAAATTATTGGTCAACGAGTCTATTCTTAAAAATCTTTTTGGTCAAATGCTATTATAAAAAATGGTGTTTAATACATATTATTTAATAAAACTTATCAAATCTAAAAGAAGATATTTGATAAAAACTCTCGCCATAAAAAACCTCTCCATAGTCACCATATTTGCCGATGGATCGGGTTAGAGTACTCATCATATATTTCATTCTCTTTCTCAAATTTCTTATATTTAATTTTATATTTTGTTGATTTTATCGTATAAGAGTTTCTTTCTCTCGTATGAGAGTATTTCTCTTTGAATAAGAGTTTGTAATGGTCTTATAAAATAGATCTAATGGACAATTTGCTGACATCTTGATTGGATAATGTCAAAAGTAATTGAAAAATGGATTGAATTTGATAATACTATTATATCTATCTTTTTATCGTATTTTTATTAATTTCATTGTAAAATTTTGCCCAATTAATAATGGAATAAAATTATCATTTCTCTATATTTAAATATATATTGAATTTCTAAACGAACTGAAAAAAAAAATGACGGTTCCCGCCTACACAGCCACCATGAAACACCCACCACCACCACCACCACCACCATCCCCTTCCTTGCGAACCACCCTAAGCAACAGCTCAAGCACATCTCTTCAAAACACAACAGCCTCATGGACGTCTTCAATAGCCAGCCTCTGCAAGAAAGGCCAATTATCCAAAGCCCTCTCACAGTTCAACCTCATGCGAAAATCCGGCGTCGAGCCCAATCACATCACTTTCGTCACTCTCTTTTCCGCTCTTGCTGATTTTCCCTTGCGTGGCTCATCCCTCGCCCCTCCGCTCCACGCTTACGCCAGAAAATTGGGTTGTCTCGATGTCGGAAACGTGATGGTCGGCACAGCTCTGATCGACATGTACTCAAAGCTTGGCGTGGTGGGTCTCGGGAGATTGGTCTTCGATCACATGGGCTCGAAGAATAAAGTCACTTGGAACAGTATGATCAATGGCTACATGAGGAACGGCGAGTTCCTATCAGGGATCGAACTGTTCGACGAAATGCCCGAGAGAGATGTGGTGTCGTGGACCGTGCTGATCGACGGATTCGTAAAGAAACAGAGGCACGAGGAAGCACTACATCTGTTCTGTGAGATGCAACTCGGCGGTTTCGAACCAGATTTTGTGACCGTTGTGTCCGTCTTATCAGCCATCGCTGGCCTTGGAACTCTCGGTTTGGGCTTGTGGGTTCATCGTTTCGTAATGCAACGTGAGTTCAGATCTAACGTAAGGATAAACAATGCGTTAATCGACATGTATTGTAGATGTGGATGTGTTGAATTAGCCTGCCAAGTCTTCAACTCCATGTCTAAGAGAAGAAACCTAGTATCATGGAACTCCATCATAGTAGGCTTAGCATACAATACCTTTGCAAAGGAAGCCTTAGATTATTTCCAAGCAATGCAAGAAGAGGGGTTCGACCCGGACGGTGTGACCTTCACTGGAGCCTTAACCGCATGCAGCCATGCGGGCTTAGTGGATAAAGGTCTCAGCTTGTTCAAAGATATGCAAAAGATTAACAGAATCACCCCAACAATCGAACACTATGGATGCTTAGTTGACCTTTACAGCCGCGCGGGAAGAGTAAAAGATGCGCTAAAGGTCATACAAGAAATGCCCATGAAGCCTAATGAAGTGGTCATTGGTTCTCTCTTAGCAGCGTGTAGGAAATGTGCGGATGTTGAGCTGGCCGAGAGGTTGATGAAGT
Organism: Lindernia subracemosa; assembly: GCA_028392965.1. Lineage (NCBI taxonomy): Eukaryota > Viridiplantae > Streptophyta > Magnoliopsida > Lamiales > Linderniaceae > Vandellia > Vandellia subracemosa. The sequence continues at coordinate 891,273 of JAQPCC010000031.1, forward strand.
ATATTTACGAAATGGACCCCGGCGGAGATTTTAATTACGTTCTGCTATCGAATATTTATGCGTCTAAGGGAAGTTGGCGGGGTGCGAATGATATGAGGATGAAGATGAAGGCCCGAGGGATCAAAAAGAAGCCAGGGGTGAGTTCTATTGAGGTTGATGGTAGGGTTCATGAGTTTCTTGCAGGCGATAGGTCTCATGTTGATGCTGAGAGTATATGTTTTATGCTGGAAAACTTGTCTGGCGAGCTTAGTGTGTTTAACCATGGTTTAGAGGCTAGTCTCCAAGAATCATATTGTATGCCTATGTTTGACTGTATTGGTTAAGGCTTAATTGTTTTTTTAATATTGTATATTTCGGAGAGTGGCATTTTAATGACAATTTAAATTAGGATGTGACAATTTTAGGACAATAAGTTTCAAAATTGAAGTAATTTAACGAGATATAAATTAAATGTTGCAATTTTCGGACAGTTGGTTTCAAAATTGAAGCAATTTGAGGACGAAAAGTTTCAAAATTGATGCAATTTGAGGGCATAAAGTTTTAAGATTATGGTGTTGATTATTCTCAAATTGCTTCAATTTTGAAGCATATCCTAAAATTGCAATAGGTGAATTTCAAGATTATAATTAACGTAATTAGTTGTAATAATAAATTTTTAGTAGTATAAATAGATAATTAGATTTTATTGTAAATCACAAGTATTAAAATGTTTACTCTCTCTCTCTAATATCATAAGTTATATTATCATAATAATCATAATATACGTATACTTATAATAAAATATTCTTAATATAATATTAATCATAATTAATATTTTTATAAAAAATGACATTCTTTATTTTCAATAAGCCGCGTCCAAATCCTTAAATTTTACATTATCACAGACATCATAGAGCTTTTCTTATTCATTTCGTCCTGAATTTTCGTATATTTGATATTCAACTCATGTGAGAGTCCAAAAACACTAAACTTACATTAGTCTCGGAATTTGGAGTGCTCATATTAACGGTCGTTTGTCAACGTAGTCTACTTCCATAAGCACCACGAGCGGGCCAATATCATTTTAAGGAAATAGTGTTGAACGCTAACATTAACAATAAATCAATTATGCCTACTTCCATATGCCATTGATTTAATAGATTTTATATGTAAACATATATAAAAAAGTATATGAAAAATTATCCAACATGTTTATGTTCAAGAAGTATATAAGGATCATATGTAAACTTAAGTGTTTCTACCAAAAATCAATAGTTTATTAGCATATTTGGTTGAGTAGAATCATGGTGTCATCATATTCCATTATATCTTGGTTTCAGATTATTTCTAACGAATCAATAGATTATGTACAGCTCGTTAATGGTAGTTTATGCATCCTCGTACAATAGTGTCTATTATCATCTCAATTAATCAATCAATCGCTCAGTTGTCGTCATCCTCCTCCTTGAGCATCCCGCCATTCTTCTTCTTGAACGGAGAGTATCCCTTCTCCAGCAATTTCTCCACCTGCTCGAAATGCAGCCCTTTTGTCTCCGGCACGAGGAAGAAGATGAACGACAGCCCGACCAGCGAGAATCCCGCGAACAGCAGGAAAGTTCCCGAGGATCCCAGATTCTCCGTCAGCGTTAAGAACGTGTCGCTGACGAGGAGATTCGAACTCCAATTGGCCACCGCGGCGATCCCTCCGCCGATCCCTCTGTATTTGAGCGGATATATCTCCGAGTTGACGATCCACGGGACCGTGCCCATGCCCGGGGAGTAGACGATAATGTACAGACCTAGAAATACGACGGCCAAGAAACCGATCCTACTCGGGCATCCCTGCGAGTACCATGTTCTTTTCGCGGCTCTGCATGCGCCTTTCACTCCGTCCGTCACTGCCAAGCATGCCCCGGGTTCGTACTGAAACGGGTAAAAGAAATCAGCCTAGACGTGAGAGTGTAAGATCAAGCGCCTGCTGTTGTGCCAAAATCTATAGCTTATGGCGAGGGTGTAACTTTAAACCTTATACCGTACAACAGCCAGCTCCACGGATCGATTGCTCTCTCAGTAGAGACATTTATATCTCCTCAACAGTCTCTCCCCGATAGAGGGGACATGTTGGAAATATAATATGTAAAATTAAAATATGATGCACTCCCTACAAGTTTAAGCTTTTAGGTGAAGTGAGTCGTTCAGCATCAGTAGTCAAAGATTATTATTATTTTTTTTTTTTACTTACGAGGCCGCCAGAAGCCGAACAGAAAGCGCAACCATTGTCTTTTTCCAAGCATTTCATGCATCCCCAAGATGTAGAATCGTAGGCGCTCACGTACGCCTGGCAAGTCGAATTGCCTCCGAAGAACGCAGTCTCCTCCGGGCTAATCTTGGGGGCCGTGACCGAGGCCTGGTGGAAGACGATGGAGAGCACCACGAGGCACGAAATGATGCCGATCATAGAAATGATCATGAGCCTCCTCCTCCCGTACCTGTCGACAAAGCACATGCTGACGATGGAGCCGATGGCGTTGAGGCCGGAGGTGATGAGGGAGAGGGCCAGTGCCGTCTTGTTGGAGGCGAACCCGGCAAATTGGATTATCGTCGGGCTGTAGTACATGACCGTGTTTATGCCCACAAACTGCTGGGCCACCTGGACGGTTATCCCGGCGTATAGCCCTCTCCTAACCACGTCGTTCTTCCACGCGCTCTTGAGCTGGCTGAGCGCGCCACCCTCCACGGCCTCGTTCTTCTCCTGCTCGACGGACGTCTGCAGAGCGTGCATCTCTTTAGTGACTTCCTCAGCGGGATAAATCCTTTCCAAGATTAATTGCGCCTCGCTTTGCTTCCCCTATCGATTGATTGATTGAAAGCAACTCATTCAAGCAATAATAGGCGATATTCTTTCGAAATATAATATATCAAATTAAAATATCATACAATTCATAAAAGCTCAAACTTTTAATGAAATGGTCATTTAATATGGTATTAGAACTCATGTCAATAGGTTATATGTATGAATCCTCACGACCCGTTAAAAAATAAATCACATTTAAAGATACATAAGAAAAGAAATCAGCCTGAACCTAGTGACAGTGTTGGAAATATAATATATAATTTTTTTTTGTTTTGGAAAATTCAATTGCATTAAAAAGAAATTAAGTCACACAGATATTAAGAGTGTTTGTCTATCAATATTCAACTGCTATCAATATTCCTACCATGGTATTTTCCATAATCGACATAATCAACGCAACGCCACAAATTGTATATTATCTTCATTCCAGCCCAAACGAAACCGTTGTATATATAAAATTAAAATATGATATATGCTACATAAGAAAAGAAATCAACTTAAACGTAGTGGGAGTGTTAAAAATATAATATGTAAAATTAAAATATGATACACAACGTACAAGTTAAGCTTTTAGGTGAAGTGACCATGTGAGATATTGAAAACACAATAAGAGGCTTACATTTCTGTAGAGCCACCTCGGAGACTCGGGGAGCGACAGCATCAGAACGAACTGTACCACCGCGGGAACCGCGGCGACGCCGAGCATCCATCGCCATGTCCCAACGACCTAAAAAGAAAACGCCACCGAAACCAAAAAAAAATCAGTCCCATCGACAAAACGTCGCGCTCGTTCGTAATTAGGAACGGAGAAACCGACGTGCGTGAATGCCAGGTTGATGAGGTACGAGAGGAACTGCCCGCCGGTGATGAGGAGCCCGTTGGTGCTGACGAGCGCGCCCCTAATCTTATGGGGCGACACTTCCGAGATGTAAAGAGGAGCGGTCATCGACGCCATTCCGACCCCCAATCCCACGAAGACTCTCCCGAGGATGATCACCCACGGCGCCGGCGCAGCGGCCATGATAATCGAACCGACGAAGAAGAGGAAGTCCGCCACCAAAATGGATATCCTCCTCCCGAACCTATCGTTTATCCACCCGCCAAACGCAGCGCCCGCGATGGCCCCAGCAACCGTCATGCTCACGATCGTTTCCTTCGATTAAAAAAGCGCAAATATTTACTACGACGATAGAATATAGTGCTTCACGCAATAACTTATCACAATCCGTTATTACCTGCAGCCATGTCTTCCTATCGACGGACTTGAAATCCTCGCGTATGTATAAAAGCGCGCCCGAGATAACGCCTGATTATGAATCATATAACTAACTAACAATCAATAAACAAATCTTTGGCGCACCACTATTTACGAATAAAAAAAAGAATATAATATACCGACCAGTGTCGTAGCCGAAGAGGAGGCCCCCTATGCCGGCGGAAAAGGCCAACCTCATAATGTAGGGCGTTCGCCATGACGTCTTCCAGCATTCGGTGAATTCCGTCTTATCTGCGTTTACGAGTCCTCCTTCAACCATTTTATCGATCCGTTGGTCGGGCGATTAATTATGTGCGATGCTCTCGAATATAGACAGCTCAAACGAGGTAATATATGTACAAAAAGGGTGCTAAATCTGCAAGATATTTAATCAGAAAGCACACAATCAATTATCATATGCACTATGAGTTTCTTAAGTTTCTTCATTATTCATTACAGAAAAGCATAATTAATTATCATAATCTGTATTCATTACCTTTACAGTATTGAAAGTACCTCGGTCGAGGAGGTCTTGTATATATATATATATGTTCAAAGAGGTACTTACAAAAAAATAAAAGTACAGAAAAAAAATATTATGGAAATGGTTTTAAATTGTCAAGAGATACTCAGCCTATATACAAGCAATGAAAGATATAAAGAACGCAAGAAAAGGATAATTATTCGGAACATTAAATAACTGTAATGGATAAAAATAGAAGTATTGGATGGATGGATGGATGGCTTTATCTTCATGGACGGGAGGAAGTTTAGGCGAGAGCCTATTTATGTGTAGCCTATTTAATACAAATATATATATATATATATATAATATATATTATCTTCTGTCCGATATTTTACATCTATTATACCAAAGCTAACGTTTTGGATATCTCTGAGATAAATAATGACGTGACTGAAGACTTATCACATGGACAAATCAAATTAGGTGACGGCAACACATTTCTATTATTCGTCCAATTAAATATAAATAAAAACTCTGTAAATTAATAATCGTCGACTATCAAAATTTATTAATTAAAAGAATTATTAATTAAATTAAATATATATTAATTAATATTTTATTAATTTATAATAAAATTTTCAATTTAAAAACAATTCACTTAATTATTTTATAATATATGTAAATCAAATGAATGACTAAATTTAAAAGAACCATTCAATCTCACACATTGAAATTTTTATCTATCCCACATCGGATAATTCTCATCACCCGACTCACCTTATATATCCAAGAGGCAACCTCACCTATAACCAATTGGTTTTACGATGAAGCCCTCGATTTCTTAACATGGTATTAGAGCGGGTTCGATCTTTGTTCACCGTCACCTGATTCATATGTCCATATGCTAGGCCAGTCACGCCACACGTGATGGGGCGTGTTGAGATTTTTATCTATCCCACATCGAATAATTCTCCTCACCTTATATATCCAAGAGACAACCTCACCTATTACCAATTGGTTTTAGGATGAAGCCCTCGATTTCTTAACATATGCTTCTTATATTCAATGTTTCACTTTATGGACATTAAAAAATATTTTCGATATAAATACAATATCAAAATATGATAACACAAACAAATCATATATACAAATGGCTTCTCAATACAATAAGTTTTCGTAATTCATTCATATAATGGTATGTAGTATATAGAAAATTATTAATTTATATTTTAAATGGGGTCTATAGAAATTATCAAAAATGTATTATTTTATAATTTTAAAGAGTTTATTAATTTATTACGTTATCCTCAAGTAGGGACCGTTTAAAAATATTATTTTATAACTTTTATTAAATAATCGAGTATTAATTTATGGAGTTTATATGTATTATATATTGGATTATATCACACACGGGCTTTTCTGCAGAATATTTTTATAAGCCCATAACCAAATGCTATAACGTACATTACACTTTTGATACTTAGTAAATGATCCAATTTATTAAGTAATCCTAAAGTGGGCGTAAGCAAAGCAATTCGTATAGTAGAGCTTATGATGTTCGAACTTATTGAAAATTAACAGCTTTAGTTAAATATAATTAATTTCCTTTTGCCAAGTGCAATTTTGTTTAATAAAAGTTGAAAACAAATTTCAATTCAGTATTCAACTTTTTCTATAGACATCTACGATCCAGGTCATAGAGCAAAGTATTATAAGAGAAAAAACGAAATGCAATTAGTAGTAGTTGGTACGAATGCTTTCATGCAAAGACGGCAGCCTTAATGCAAAAGCTTATAAAAAGAAATAGCACCAAATATTATATTGAAGAAAGGGGTATATGATCTCTATGCATAATTAATTTAAATCGGCCAAGAAAAATAGAGGGAAACAAACGATATTTTATTTACAAACTTGGTTCTAACTACACCCAATTGCCATGTCTTTGATCGTTGACCAAACAATATATTCAATAATTGTATTTTTTTTTATGGAAAACGCTTAAGTATGTGCACTATGAAACAATTAAATTTGTGAATATCCATTTTTCATGATTTTATTTAGTTGTCAACGACGGTGAATAATGAGTCGATATGTCTCGTAAACTTGATGCTCAACTCGAGCTCATGATTGTTTTTGAAATATCACGAACCAACTCTGTTACTTTTTTATTATTTATTTTAATTTTTTTCATCTAAATTTAGAAATTTTCGAGCTTCAAGTTCGACCTCAATTCATCGAATTCAAAGAGTTTTCAATTATTAATCAAACTCGATCTCTAAAATAAATATATCGTCAAATTCAAACTTAATAAATAATTTTCAAGCGGAGCTCAACTCATTTGCACGGCACCTCTAGTTTGGTTGCGACATTTTTTTTTCCTGTCCTGAGGTATCCTCACTCGATCTGGCTATGAACTAGCCCCTAAATACCGGTGTGGGTTTGAGCCACACAGACTTGGCGGAGACTTAATTGCGCCACACACTCAAGACTGGTGGGACTAATTCTCGGGGCCAAATGAATACGTCCTAAACCCACCTGACAACAATAGTCATGAGAAATAAATCGCATGGGGACTACTCAAGGAATTGTGAGAAGGAAAATTCGATCACACGACCTATCCCATAAATCCTTAAGACATCCTCCTTGACCACTAAACCAAGTCCTCGTATAAATGAAAAGAAACTAATCAACCAGGCACGTGGCATGTTCAAGTCCCATGTTAGCTAGAAGAGCACAAATAATGTCATGATTACTCTTATGTATTTTTTTTATTACAATATTTGATTTGTTCCAAGTACATAATCTTTTTTTTTAAATTATTTATATATATATATATATATATATATATCATTAAATAATTGTTCAAGTGCAATGAAGCATCGAGCCTTTGGTCATATAATGTGGTGTGTAGAGGTATTAATGTTCATTGGTCATTATTTATTCATATGCGTGCGAGGGACAACATTATTTTGCTGTCTTATTCGTGAATGTGTACGGCACATTGAAGTATAAGCTGTCTTCACGCATTTTGTAGCTAAAAACATCAATAGAAAAATATAGAAAAAAATAAATAATAAATAAAATTATAAACTCTCCACGTTCGCCACGTAGATAAATATAGAAGGAACGGTAAACATCAGTTCAGTTGGACGTCAGAACATAAAACCTACCACCTCAGAAACTCTTTAACAACGATTAACTAACACTAACAGCCAAGCTATGTATTTAAATCGTGTTTAATTAGACAACATTAAATTATTTAATTAAAAAAAAAAATTCTTGTCTTTTGATTCTTCAACGGGTTGTTGGAGGACAAGAAGAATCGTAAGCAAAACACCCACAGTGACAGAGCAGCACACTTCATGAAACACTTTTCTTTTTCTTTTTTCTTTTTATGAAAAAAAAAAGTAAAAGATTTTGGAGTGAACCTTAAAAAGTGTTTTTTTTTTCTTACCATTAGTGCCTGCCCACAAAGCCTAGCCTGATTACGTTTTACATGATTGCAACGTTTGCTTCATTCTCAAGAATCTGAGTATCATTTTATATGCAATGTACTAATATCTGCTCTTCAATGATGTTATGGCTATTTAGCAGCAGAATATCAAACACACCATGTTGATTTATTTCGACTATCACGTTCTACTTTTCTTCTATAGAAGTGTTTTGGTCTGAGACTATTAGGGAAGTTTAGCTATAAATGTTACGTTTCTGAGATCTCTACCCTACGCTGGTGGGTTGATAGCGGGAGATTTTGTAGAATCTTACATTCGATACTTACGAGGTTTCTGGGCATACCCATGTGGTCTGGGAATTGAAATATTGTAAAATTTGTGGCTTTGAGTTTTTTTTGTTCGAAGATTGGCGAAGAAAAAGGAAAACAAAGAATGGATCAGTATGAGATCATGGAACAGATTGGCCGTGGAGCCTTTGGAGCAGCAATCTTGGTCAATCACAAGCTGGAAAAAAAGAAGTATGACTTCGAAATGAAGTCTTCTTTTTTTCTTCGTTAAAATAGTATCTTTAAACTGTTCGTTTTAATGTGCAAAAGATATTATCTTTTAGGTTTCTGCTATTGATGGTTGGGTAAAACGAAAATGCAGGTATGTTCTGAAGAAGATTCGATTAGCCCGACAAACCGAACGGTGTAGGAGATCGGCTCATCAAGAGGTTCATTGTTGTTTTTATTTAGTTTGTGGGATTTATGTTAAATGTTATTTTGCTTGGGAGTGTGAGAAATTACGTTTGGCTTTTCGCCGTTTGAATATGCAGATGGCTTTAATTGCACAGATTCAGCATCCTTACATTGTGGAGTTTAAGGAAGCTTGGGTAGAGAAGGTAAGTGGCTTCGATCTTCTTACCGTATCTATGTCTTCTCACGCTGGCACGCTCATACTTCAGCTGAAAAATTCTTTAAGGTTTTTGAATCTTTTTATTGTGTTCTTCGGCGTTTGAATACATATGCAGGGCTGCTATGTTTGCATTGTCACTGGCTACTGTGAGGGTGGTGACATGTAAGTTCTTACATTACGGTTTATATAGCAGTAATATGCCATTTCCCTAATGTCTTAACGAGTCTTTTTCATTTTTCTTTAATTTCCCGATAACAGGGCTGAACTGATGAAGAAAGCCAATGGCCAATATTTCCCAGAGAAGGTATAGTTTTTGCCATATAATATATATATATATATATATATATATTCGCATTCTTTCGATGTGTTACAAAGTTGTTACTTACTTCATATACTGTCATGTATGTCTTGCAGAAACTGTTGAAGTGGTTAACTCAGTTGCTATTGGCAGTCGAATACCTTCATTCGAATTTCGTTTTACACAGAGATCTCAAGGTAAACTACTCAAACAAAGTTCTAATGATCAATAGCTGATAGCCCAAGTGATGCTGCAAACTTAACTTCTGGGCATGTTTTTGTTTCGGTTTTACAGTGCTCCAACATCTTCCTCACCAAAGATCAAGATGTTCGATTAGGTATATTCAAAAGTTGTTTCTTACATTTTACTTGAATCAAGGCATTGGGACATAGTTATGTTACTATTGTCCTTATTGAACAGGCGATTTTGGACTTGCTAAGACTTTGAAAGCAGATGATTTGGCGTCTTCGGTATGTACTTATGCTTAATCCATTATGCTTTCAGAAAACGTTTTAAATGTAACAGATTTACAGTCCTACACATATTTATAGTGATTCTTTCTTCTGACAAAATACCTTTTCTTTTTCCTCGGTTTTTGTAGGTTGTCGGGACTCCTAATTACATGTGCCCCGAACTTCTTGCAGATATTCCATATGGATTTAAATCTGATATTTGGTCCCTTGGTATGACATCTTTTCCGAAAATCTCTTTGGTAATGTAATCATCTAAATAGTTCATATACATCCAAATACCTAAGCAATGCCAAGCAGTGTGAATGAATTGAGGAAATGTTTTTTGCTATTCATCTGACTTCATCTCAAAGTATTGCTCTGTTTTTATAAATTTTTGTGAGTTTCTCTCGCAATAAGACGTTCTGTTTTTTCCTTGCAAGGTTGCTGCATTTACGAGATGGCTGCTCATCGCCCTGCGTTCAAGGCATTTGTAAGATCTTTGTCCTCATGAAACTATATACTTCGAAATTAATTCTGCTATAGAATACACCGAATCGCCCTTCGTATATCATACTTCACTGGGCACGTATATCGTGTTCTGAGAAGTTTGGTTTCGGCTTTTATTTTCGAGATTTTCTCATTAAGCTTTATATATATTCGAGCAAGCTTTAATACATATATATATATATATCAAATATGCTTCAGGATATGGCAAGCTTAATAAGCAAGATCAACCGATCAGCTATGGGGCCTTTGCCTCCATGCTACTCGCCTTCATTGTGAGTAAATTCTTCGCTATGTTTCATCTCTGCTCATTTCTTTGCTTTTTTTTCACCATTAGTTGCATTTGTACTCTTCTGTATTCTGAATACTTTCTCTCCATGTTAATTTAACAGTAAAGCTCTAATCAAAAGCATGCTCAGAAAAAATCCCGAACATCGTTTAAGTGTAGGCGTCTCTCCCTCTCTACATATATATATACACTTATCTTCCCTCAGTTTCGTGTTTATGAAAATAAAGTCTTTAACAAAGATTTTCATGTCAACTAGGCTTCTGATCTCCTGAAGCACCCTATTTTACAGCCGTACATAGAGCAATACCGTCCTAATCCATCAGCTTCAGTTTCACTCGAGAGACGTATTCGTACAGCTTATGATGGTAATGAAACTATGGCCGAAAGCCAAAGCAGCAACAGTTCTTGCAGTGACCGAGACAGCTTGACAGACAAGAAAACACACGGGATGATGAAAATAGGTGAAAAGAAAGGCATGGTTAAAAACCTTGCTTATGCTGCTAGTGATGATGGAGTGCATTCAAGTAGTTCTAAGGTGTCTGAGCCTGGGAAGTTATTAGGCGGAGAGCTTGGAAATAACAGCGAAAGGAAGCAACCTACGACAATTGAGAGCATTATGATGGCTTTGAAACAAGGAAAGAGTAGAAAGAACACTTCACCCTTAAGAAGAAACCGTGATTCTGATTCAAACAGTTCTATACAAGAGACGGTACGCTACGTTGACAGCTTTGTTACATCTCTGTTTTCCAAGTTAATGTTGTATTAAGGGAGATTGTTTTTAATGATGGTTTTCTTCTTCCAGTTACCCATAGTGGAGACGCCAGCAAAGGACGGTTCTGAAGAAGGGTTGTGCACGAGGACAAGAATGAAAAAGCCTCTAACAATAGCTGACAAGCCTTTGTTTTCTGGGCACGAAAATGATGATAGAAAAGCCAATGCCGTTACGTTTCATAGTCCTTTATTAAGGGAAATGATGGGGAAAGCTGAAAACTGCGAATTTTCTGATTCTAAGAGAATAATGCAAGAAAGTAGCAGCGATTATGCATCTTCTTCTTCGATGTCAAAACTGGGATTTGATGCGTCCGATGATGCGATGTCAGCATTCGCTGTTAGGCAGATACCTTCGGACGATCATGTCCAAGATTTGGAAGCTGAAGTTACCAAGTCTGTCTCCATTGTGACATCTCCAAAGTGTTCAGATGACAAAGTCATGAATATGAGTGAGAATATGAATTCCAATATCAAGACAGTCACTTTAACTCATTCCAGCAGTTTACTCCAACTTAAAGGTCGTTTCACGGGCCATTCCACTGAAAATAATGGAAAAATCATGGATGTGGTCAGTGACGAGTCTGATATTACAGATTCAGCCGTTGTAAGAATGCCTAACAAACTATCTGAAGTTGAATTCTCGGGAAATGCAGCAAACCTCCTCGAAAGCCCCATGACTAAGGAAATGGATGCTTCAGTTAACCATCACACTCATGGCCCCGCGGTTGTAAGTCTGTGTTCTTCATCTCCATCCGAGGAAACACTGTTGAAAGGGACAACCCTGGACGTGAATTCCATCAGACAAAGAGCTGAAGCACTCGAAGGGTTGCTAGAACTGTCTGCCGACTTACTTCAACAGAACAAGCTAGAAGAACTTGCCGTCGTTCTCAAGCCCTTTGGAAAGGAAAAGGTACAAACAACAGAAAATATAAAAAATAAGCCCGAAAAGCGTATTTACGCAGATACGATAAATCTCCCAGCATTGGTAAACTATTTTCGATATAACCAACATATCTTATACTGTGTAACAGGTCTCCCCGAGAGATACAGCTATTTGGCTAGCTAAAAGTCTTAAAGGAATGATGCTTTAAGAGAGCGCACGTCAATCATGAATGGCGGGCGATAAGTATCTAATTATGCCGTTTGGTTTATTTGTTGATAATGAAACTGTTACACCCCATTTTCAGTTTCTTCAATGCCTTTTCTCTTTCGGCGTTTCTCGGTTCATTACATGTATATAGTTTTAGGACAGGCTCTTCTTCTATGTTCTTATATGTAATTCAGAAATAGATAAATGATTCAATATGAGCACACAGTTGAAGTAAGTCAGCAAGAACACTGTTCAAGCTATTCATGCATATGTGATGGCCTTTTGCTCTAAGATCCTTCCTCTGCTGATAGTTCAAAACATTCATCTGCAACATCTGTCACACTTTTGTAAAGCTGAAGAAAAAATCAACATAAGTATATAAACTCAAACTAACCATATAAACAGAATATTGAAAATACCTTCTGAAATTTTTCCAAGCTTCTTTGGATTTTGAGTGACACGCAGGAAATGCGGAAGTACAAGCATGCTTATGAACGCGCCGAGTGTAACGGTTGATAGCCTATTTCAAAACCCTCATTTGTTCCCTATCGTCGGACTTTAAATGAGAAAAAAAAAAATGGCAAAAGAAGCTATAGAATTTCTGATAATTACTATATATGTTGGTGTCCATAACTAGAATCATTCATGTTAAGATGCACATATGCACGTCAATGCTGATAAAACTCAAAATGGTCCATAATGTTTATCATGTGGATCAATTTATTTCCCGATGTTCGCCTGAACCAATTTAGTCCCTGATGTTGTCGATTTTGGACCAATTTGGTCCTTCCTTCGCAATAAACGTCAATTTTAACGGAAATCTCAGACGTTGTCTCACAATAAATCATGTCTCAATCGATAATATTAAAATGATTATTGAAATTAGGGCACGAAACTAAGAATTCTTCTCCAAAACTCGAACACGAGCTCTAGATCGTCTGCTTTGTCGAGCTTCATTGACAGTTGAAAAGAAAACAGTACAAACACCCAAATCCTGCAAATATTTCAAATTCGATCCAAACATGATTCAATGTGAGTGCGTGCTAGATTCCCGCTAAAATTGACATTAATCATGATAAATGACCAAATTGGTCTAAAATCGACAACATCGGGGACTAAATTGGTTTAGGCGAAACATTGTAAACTAAATTGGTCCACCGAGTAGATCATTTTGGGTTTTCTCCCGTATAATACGGATGTACCGCAGCTAAAGTTAGTGCAAATCCGAATTTCAATGAGTGTATCAACTTTCTTGGATGATCTTTAGCTATCTCAGGCATTTGCTTGGCAACATTCATAGACTTTGGCTAGCAGTAAATGAGAAACCACATTATATATGCCCATTCGTCAGTTAGCTGAAGACAATACAAGACAACTTCTATTACAAGCTTCAGCTGCATCCTTATTTGTTCCTCAATTTCTGTCTTGCCAAGGTTGTTTTCGATGTTTTCATCAGACAATAAATAGTTCTTTGTCGCAAAAGATTTCGTCTTTTGAGTTATTTCTCCACAAAACAACATAATTCATCCCTTGGCAGTGTTATATGGAGAATCTGACCCTTTTCCTAGTCTAAGAACTTTTCATACAAAATCCTTTCTTACAAGGATTATCACTAAACAAAGTTCCTTGTTTGTGGCAGCATTATTGAAAGTGATATCACTAGGCTCTCAAAGCTATATGTCCTACAAAATCCATATTCAATGTAACTGAAGAAATGGGAATGAAGGGAAACCGAAGAAATGACAATGGGAAGGAAATATTTAACACAAGACACGGTCCATAAAATAATAATGTCTGAGCTTGAGCAGAAACTGAAGATGATAACGAATCAGATTATTCTTTCTAACCATCCCTCACATGCTATGTATGCATCTAACAAGATAGATCAATCCTTTGGCCTCACTTAGTAGCATAATCCTAGGATTTTGTTAGCTTATCATCTACAAGAAAGCATCAGAAACTGTTTTGCTTTATTGGCGAAAGGATACGTTAGTCATGGCGAGTTTTTAAGATATTTATAGCTCACTCTTAACGTACCCAAAACCAGAAAAAAAAGTTCGTTTTTGCAGTCGTAATGTAATAGGGAGGAACTTGTTCGAACTGTTGGGACATCATGTTTTCTCTCCAAAGATGATACTATTGCCTTGTGTTGAACTAGTTTTCGCACTTTGCTCCAATAGACGAACTAGCGAGATGAAGATTTCCATTCTCGTGACATCCCTATTAGCCTGTTAGTTAAAATATACATCGAAAAAACTTTTAGGTACGAATCGAGGATATGCAGTCGCATCTCGGTTATGAACTATGTTCGTTTATTACCTCTACGGCGAAGCGTGCCCATATCTTGCTGTTTCGAGTTTCCATTATGCCTTTTAAGATGGTCAGCCCCATTCCTCTGATTATGTCTGCTATTTCAAGAAACAACCCTCTTTCCTCACAAAGCATCTGGTAATAAAACAAAAAAACAAAAAAAAGCAGTTAAGGAAAAGAACTATATGAGATTTTCATTTTTGAATTGTCATTCCAAGAAGAAAAAAATAGGATTTTTACTTTCCTAGATTATTTGTTACCTCCACGAGCATCTGACGAGGCTGATATAGATCCTCGACTATGATAGGGCAAACCGCAGATTGTGAACCAACTTCATAAGCCCATGTGGCTCCTCCTAGGTTGTCCTTTAACAGCAGCCCTCTGTCTTTGCTAAGAATCTGAGGCTCGTGCAAAAAAAAAAAAAGGACGACAAAATAAGAGTTTGGTTGATCAGAAAACAAGCTTATGTGAGATGGTAGAAGTTTGAATGGACTGTTACACAGACCTTCGAGTCTCCAGTTTGTTTCAGCTTGTCTGCATGCTTAGTAACACTCTCCAAGAACAGCATGTGTTTGATAGTGCGTTCGAGCAGAGCATCGATGCTACACTGTTGCAGAAAAAAACACATTAGGAAGAATTTCACAGTCAAATAGTATGACAAAAAAATATAGATAAATAACCATCATCATCATCATCGTCGCTACCTTTGCACCATTAGGAACAATCTCCCTAAGTTCCTTCACACGATCTTGGATCATCTGACGATCTTTAGGCCTAGATTTAGGGTTTTCTCCAGGTTTGAGCCTCTTTCGATTTGTTTTGCCCATCTCCTCAGACTTCTTCGAGTACCCAGTGGAAACGCTGCTTCTTTGCTTTGCTTTGTAACTCTTTTGATCACTATGAATCCATGAACTAAGTTGTGATGATCCACAAACAGAACTACACTGCGAATGAGTTTGTGCCTTCAACGTACTTTTTTGGACACTTAACTCCTCAAGCACACCATAAGGTAGTGAAACACTAGCTACTTTTGCCCCTTTAGGCGTAACATTGTCATCAAAGTTCATCTTTGTTGAAGGAACGGTACAGATCATAGCATCCAAGAGACGCTCGTCTCCATTTTGGGTGAAGATCGAGCTATCTGAGTTCGCCAGAGTAGTAGAATAAAGCAAGTCTGAAGAAGAAGAAGAAGAAGCCATGTTCTTATTACAAGGCAATACCTGGTGATCCCAGTTGTATACGCAAGAGTCTGATGCATTGCTCGGGGTATTGTTATTACAACCGCCAAGAAGTTTGTTTTTGAAGTCGGCACCCAAAACATCAAACAGATCATCTCCCGATGGGGGCGTAACATAAGTACCATTAGGATAATCATAAGAATAATCTGCAGCAAGCTCCTTTTTCGTACTAATATGCTGCTGCTCATTGTAATGAGATAGAGGAATATCGAGAGCTTGAGTAGTAGTAGTTGTGGTACTCTGTTCTCTCTCTACTTTCCATGCATTCGCTGCCCCGTTTCTGTACAACGATCCATTTGCATTGTCCAGTTCAGACACTAAAAAGCCCGTGGACATGTCTGAGGTAATAAAGTGATTTTGACCATTAGTTGAAGGTAAATCTAGAAAAGAAGATGCCCCAGAAACTCCACTCCGAACGCTTTGATGATTCATCTGTGTTTCAAGATTTGATGGCATAGATAAACCATCTTCATGCAAATGAGAAATATTAAACGTCATTTCGTTGATCGGTTTAAGATGACTTGTTCTTGAGCTTGAGGCTTTAGGTTCATAGTTTTCTGCTAACAAGCCTCCATGAACATTACCAAGCTGATGTACCATTGACTTCACACCATCTATAAAGCCTTTTTCCTCTGCTATCTGAAAACGTAAGATTAATCGAATCCAGCATCAGAATATGAGTCCCAAAAATCAGAATAAAATGTTAGTTATCATTGCATTTTGTCTTTTCTTTTTCTTTCCTCATTAGTCAAGCTGATTTCTTCTTCTAATCTAAAGCTAACTTCATGAATAAATTCAAGAAACTCACAGTCATAAATGAACCGAACTGAACGATACCATGAGGAAGAACGGGCACCACAACAACTGTCTGTTTAAAAGGAATGAAAGTGAGAAACAAAGAGATTCAATTTTTAAGCAATTATTCATTTAAAAAAATGAAAGTAAAAAAGAAAACGAGAAACAAACTAACAATACCTGCACGCCAGCGGAAAATTGTTGGCACAACTCTTTTATTACCTAGGAAAAAACAAACAATATTATTTTCCACAGTTACTACTACATTGTTAAAATGAGCAGAGATGTAATTTCTTGCAACTTGTCGTAGTAGTAATGTAATACCTCCGGCGGATGGGTCTCTCTGTAGAAGTTATCAGCCGTAATCCATTGATGATTCCCAGTAAATGCTACCCGTCCAACTAATCTGAGAATATTCAAACAAAAACCGAAATTCTTTCGCTTATTTACGTGGAAAAAAGATGATATAGTTTCAAGTTAATTACAGCTAGTTCTTACCCTTTTCCTACAATGTTAATGTGATTGTCCATCATCATCTTGTTCACAAGCAAATGAGCCTTTTCGTTCAACTGATCATTCGAGCCTATCTCGTATACAGACAAGATATTACAGTCATGGATATAAGCAGCTTCTTCTGTTTTCTCATTTCCAGGGAATCTTGGAATGTTTGACTGTGTGTAGCTTTCTTCCCAGATTAAAAGCCTGCAAAAAATAAAATGAGGACAATGTAGGAAATCATTTCATTTCATCGTATTAAACAAAATATGTCATTCTCCTACTTAAGATTCTTGGAGACAAAATGAACGTTACAACAAGAAAACTCCAAAGTATGAGAAAAGAACAAAAGCTTATCAGATGATTCACAGATCAGAGAAGCAAAAAGGAAAATGAAAAAGAGAAGAGCTCATCCAATGAACCTCTAACATTTCATATCATATCTTTATCAAATGATTAGAAAAAAACAAAACTACATCACACTCTCCTCCCATGAGGCCAAAGGGAAGAGAACAAGGCAGAGAGAAAAAGAAGGCTAAAAACCCAAAAAAGACTTATTGTGACCCATCAAAATACTTGTAAGTGGAAAATCCTTTCAAGCGGCGAAGTATACAAAAAGATTTATGTCCATGCCTAACAATACTACAGAATCTAGAGAATCAAATAAATATTAGCACTCTTATAAACTAAATACGATGCTTACTCTCTTTATCAAGATCAAAGACATCGAAGAAAAAATAAAAATGGTAATAGAGTAGTAATAAAGCTTTGAAATTTAGAAAGCTTACTTGGGGTTTTGCAAGCCAATCTTCCAGAAAACAGCATAACACCACTGATTCACTCCACAAAGAGCCTTCAAAGCCTCTTTCAGCAAATTCCCCATTTTCTTTTTTCCGAAAATATAACAACAGCCCACAAATATATTTTAATGAATGCCCGTATATGCGAGTGTTTTGTTTCAAGTATCAGAAGATAGAGATCAAAGAGATACAAATGATAACTAAAAATCTTCAATGTAATGTTTCTAAGATAAGTAAGCCTAACTTCCTCTGCAAGAAGCACGCCCAGCTTGTTTTGTTCTCAGCCCACCGCTCCTTTTCCTCTTGAAATCCAAATTTCCTGATAATATGCAATTGCAACCCATTCTGGGGGAAAATGTAACTAAAGAAAATTATTTAGATATTTCCTTCTCTTCCCTTTTCACTTCCTACTCAAGCGTGGGACTAAGCGAGAGCTTCTACTCTATTCCACAAGCTTTAAGCTCATAGTTAACGTCAGCAACAATGGCTTTCTCCATCGTAAAAATGAGATCTTTCCCTGTTTTGTTGGGATGAAAATAAGACGGTTTACGATGGGTAGTGGGAAAAAAAAATGACAACTTTATGAGGTTTTCAAGGCGAAAACTGAAAGGTTCAGTGGAATGTCACCCTGCCCTGCCTTGCCTGCTGTGTATGTATGTTACCCTCTCACTATCTATATGTAATATTATGCTTTGTATATCGAGGGAACGATGCTTTCCTTTGCGGTTTGCTTTTTCTTTTTCCTCGGTATTATTACATGGGATGGGAAGGAATTGAAAATGTGCAATGTGATGATGAAATAAACTAATGAAAATAATGATATGAGAGAAGTAGGCCTGAGATTTGGGTTTAATTACTATTGCTGCCACTGAGTGGTGGCTCTATTCTGTTGTGTTCTATCGTCCATGTCGGCTTTGCAACTATTGAGTATTGACCAGTTTGAGTAAGAATTTGCAGTCTGTGTATGTATTGTATATGTAAAGAAAGAATCTTGGGATTGGCTTCAGTCAATAAAACTCCTTTGGGGATGAGACTCTGCTGTGGTTTTAAATGAAAGATTTATTTTCCTGAAGATAGCTAAAAATATAAATTAATATGTAATTTCCAAAATTTGTAATAATAAAAACATAATGCTCTATGTAAGTCCAAATTTGGTACTTACATATAGATGTCAGAGTCAGGATGTAGGCTTCAGGAATTCACAGGTCGTATCGTATGTACTAGTTAAGTTGTCCCACTACTAATGGTGAAAGATGCATAATTAACAATAGATATTCTAAAGTATACCATGTAGTCCTCACATCTTGGATATTATATATATTTTTTGGTAGTATGTATCTCATACAAGGCCAAGTTTTGCACTGTTATGTATGAGCTTCATTGTCGGCTATCGGCTATCGAAGGATTTGACTTCCAACAGAAATAATTCCTCTGACGAGTATGTATCATTCCATGTAGACACATACTAAAATAGTGAAAGAATTGAATTAGGATGAAATCCATAACCTTCATTTAAAAATATAATACACTTATATATGTATATTATTCCAAGTTCACATACTATGCCAAAAAGTTGGCGTAGGAGGGATTCATAACCTTGGTCTGTGTGACCATTTGACAAGTCTTTTGAAGAAATAATAATAATAATAATAATTAGTATTTTACACGCACTCGATGCGTGTGGTCTAATATACAAATACATAATATTAATTAATATAAAGTTATTTTATAAATTTAATTGTAAATTACTTTTTATAAATTAAAATTTTGATTTTTGGGATATAATTGAAATAAATTTGAAAATTAAAGGTAAAATAGTAATTAATATTGACATATTAAATCAATTTGATGGCAATTTATGATGTGTTCTCGAGTAATATATAGTAAAGATAATAAACATTAATCTTCTAACAAAATGCGGTGCTATATTTCTTGTCAATAGCTTACATATTTTTTTTTTCTTTACTTTAAATCTTGGGTGAACAATATATTTCATAAATAAGAGAAAAGATCATCGCATAAAATGGTTATGGTTATGGTTGAACGAATCCATGCACTTGTGCTGTTTTACGTGTATGTTTAGTTGAGATACAAGTGACACTTTATTATTATTATTATTATTATTATTATTATTATTATTATTATTGTTATTATTATTATTATTATTATTATTA
Source organism: Lindernia subracemosa (assembly GCA_028392965.1). Lineage (NCBI taxonomy): Eukaryota > Viridiplantae > Streptophyta > Magnoliopsida > Lamiales > Linderniaceae > Vandellia > Vandellia subracemosa. The sequence goes on from JAQPCC010000031.1 coordinate 911,392, forward strand.
TTATTATTGGATTTTCTTTTTCTGATTATTAGATAATTAGTATTTATATTATATACACCAATTATCATATGGTTCAGTAGATAAAAATTATATTTTTACATGCGTTGACATTGCGTCATTCTTTATAATGCAAACCTAAGTTTTTTCAGATTCATCCATGCCAAAGGAAACATTATTAATAATATTACTAAAACTAAGATAGAGTTCGGAATTATTATTTCTCATACAGCTCAAAATTGAAAATACATAATTTAACTAAATGAATAAAAATTTCAAATAAAGCGAAAAGAAAAAAAAAGGCATTTAATTACAACTAAATGTTTAAATTATAAATTAATTTTAGTAATAAAACCTTAAATTCACCCTTTAGATTAAAAAAGAAGGATATTTATCAATGAAAATTTCTTTTAAACAAATAAAAATAAAATTCTTCGTTTACTTTGTTAATATCTAGTGAGTCATACATACAAAATAGTGAAGTGTTTGGATGTGTCCAATCACTGCTGTATACAAATGTCATGCTTACATCATCACTGAACAAAGCAATTGGGAAGAAGTTCAAATTGGCCTACCGAGATTATTTAAGTAGTATTAATTTAGATGAAAGGAATTACAATCTTAATATATATATATATATAACCAATAATGCCTATTTTATTGGGAAATAAAAAATTTCTTAGAGCCCCAAAGAATATAATCCTATCAGCCCCACGGCTCAAGACACTTGTAGTGTAATAATTATACGCTTTTTAATAAAATAAAAAATAAAAATTGAAATCCGAATTCATCACCTATCACAAAACTTGTATAAAAAAGAATTCGGACATGCTAATCTTAGATAAAAGAATTTCAAATCTTCAATTAAATATTATTTTTTTCCTAATGATGATGATGATAATAATAATAATAAATATTATTTGGGGCATAACATCATATTTTTGGAATTAACTGCTACTAAACATACTATGAATTAATAATTATAGTCGAATACTTCTGCTTTATCATATTGGGCACAATACAATGATGTTAAAGATTACATTCATTCCTTCTTTTTTTTTTTTTTTAAAGAATATTAATAAAATTATGTCAATTTAAAAGATCCAATACTTCACAAAAAATTAAATCTATCAAGATTCGATATATATATATATATGAATTAAAAGATACCCAAGATCCATTCTAAGATGACTCTATCCTCCTAATATAGTATTATAATTAAAATATTATTTGTCCTACGTGGAATCGAGTAAGATTGAGCCCCCAGTCGTACCTAAGCTAGTTTCATCCCAACCATAATAATTTAAATATATATATATATATATATATATAATTATAATATATTATATGGACGGCAAACGATGAGAATATGGTATTGAAAAAAATAAATAAATAAATAAATCAACGGCTGGGATGTAATGTTGTCTGATCAAATGAAATCGAAGCTGATCAACTTGTTAGCGGAAAGTGCAAGAAAACCGTGCAATTGGGCTCACATGACTAAGTCCACCTTTTTGTATGCGTTGAAAGCTTTTTTTATTTAATTGATTCTAATGATATGTTCTTTTTTTTATTATTATTATTACTTTTTTTCATTTTGAAGTTCCCATATAATAAATTGATCTACATGATTAAAAGGATAGGTTTGATTTCAACATTAAATGAAAAAAAAAATGCAATTTTTAATTGCAAGATGAACTCGTGAAATCGTCTGATTTCAAAAGAAAAGATATGACGGAAAGTTAATAAAATTGTTTTTAATGTGTAATAATATCTTAGTAAGATATGGCAACAAATAAACAGCTTGAGAATATTGACTAACAGTAACACACATTAAACGATATCCTCTAAAATAAATTGAAAATATTTATTTGTCACGTTACCATATCCACTTTCTTATCTTTTAATAATTGAAAAGAAAATAAATGTTTAATATTTGTCACGTTTCCATTATCCATTTTCTGTGATTTATAGCTTCTTTGTCTTTTTTATTTTATTTTATTTTTTGGTCTTGATTTCGAATTGTGGGACATTCATATATAGCTTTCGTGATCGATTTGAATTGCAGGAGGGCTGATTTTATCGAACATGCAGAAAATGGAAATCTTTTTAGGTTTAATTTCGGACCATATATAAATTTGAAATTTCTATTAAAAATTCTAGTGCATTTGTTTAACTATTAATTATCATCATTATTTCTTATAGTTGTTTGATTTATCACTGGGCTGAAAGATGAGTTCGAGCCGATTCACTAACTGAATGAGCAACTGAAGCCCAACTCAAACTCATGACTGTCAAGCTCGAGCTTCGTTTTGAATGTTCAAAAGCTCACGAGCTTTTAAATAATATTTTTTAACTTTTATAATGCTAAAATTACTGTCATTTTAAAGAAGCTAAATTTAAAATTTTCGTACTCAAGCTCCAATATAAATAACTAATAGAGTTGAAGCTAGAAAATAAATCGAACTCACCTCATTGAAATCCAATGTCATCTTTAAGAAAGTTGAGAATAATTTACGTGATAAATCTATTTTGTTCGACATGAAATAATAATAATAATAATAATAATAATAATAATAATAATAATAATAATAATAAATAGAAAGATAATAATAATAATAATAATAATAATAATAATAATAATAATAATAATAATAATAATAATAATAATAATAATAATGTAGTAGTCTTTGCAGTTTCCCAAATGATAGACAATTTTAAACAACTTCAAATAAAAAGTAGATTAAATGAAATAAGTAACCACATTTACTAATAAGTTGTGGTCCAATAAAGTTTATTATTGTTATTGTAATAGAAAAGATTTAGCACATTGATGATAATGTTCTTGAGGCACAACTTGGGTAGGCCAATGCCAATGAACGCAGCATCATCGATCATATCAATCGATTATTAAGTCCCACATAGTTATTGCATATAGGATTGAGATCTAGTCATCAAATCTTTTTTATATATAACACAAAATATTTGAAAACAAAAGAAAATGTATTTTGTCTCATAAACATCCAAATGTGACTAAATGGGATAGGCGCAGATTTAGGGACTAAGATATGAAAGCATATTTAAGTGTTTACATTACATCGGTGTTCATTGTTTACATTGAATACCTAAAATCATGGAGTTTGAATAATTAATTTTTATTTAATTATTTTATAGTAAATAATGTCGCTTTAGTTTTTCTTCCTGTTCAATTTCATAAATATTGACATCATCGTCTCTGTCTCGTTAGTTTTGGATACTTAAAAAATATAATAATTTTCGTGGAAATTTTTCAAATTGAATGTAAAGTTGTCTCGATTTTATCAAATTAATATGCATACGTTAGTGTATTTGCGGAAGAAATGGATCGAGCCAAAGTAAACCGCATGAGAAGACTTCACAGTATTCATCTATGGATCTGAAAGATGTAATGAATTCATGAACAACAATGAAATCTTTCATATTTCATGATGGAGGGTGGTTGATAAAGATAGGGTAATATCCAATAATGATGACAATTTTAATACTTAAAATTAGGAAGATTACATTGTTAAATTCTAAAATCTGCGAATTGATGAGTTCGATTGTTAAAAACAAATTGATAAAAAATTAATATATTAACAGAAGAATATATGAACATTTTACTTGTGCGTCGGCTCCAAACGTATAGTGAGGTTATTATATTAATATCTGTGTGGAAAAAATTTAATATATATATATATATATATATATATATTTTTCTAGATTTGACTACTACTTTGTTCAAGATCATAATTAGGTCATGTTAGTACTTAGTAGTTAGTACCCATCACATAGTCCTAAAATAAATTGTCTTTTCTTTCATTCAATCAAATCCATAGGATGAATAAGGAAAAGACTATTAATTTAATTATGGGTTAATTAGGTTTCAGACCCCTTTATACTTTTAAAATAGTGTTCAGAACCTATTAGAAAAAAAACTATTTTAAAGAACTCAATTTCTGTAAAATTTAGAAATAAGGACCTAAATTTACAAAAGTGTTATTTATATTCTGACAGAACCTGAAACAAAATTTGCTCTTTAATTAATTAATTAATTAATTAATTATATATATATATTGAATTATTGAACAAATTGAATCCTTTTTTCCAGCCCAGTGGTTGTTGCTCTTTAGAAAGAATGGCCTAACAAAGTATGGTAGTCAAATTAACCTTAGGCCCAATATACAAAGTGGATAGCTTTAAAGGGTTACATATCTGCACTATCTATTAATTTTTTAGAAATGGGATGACATTAATTGTTTTCAAAACTGTTTAGAAATGATTCTTTTTTTTTTTTTAAATGTGGAATTAATTTGGAAATTTAAGTTGGGATTAAACTTTTTGTGCAATTAAATTTGAGCACTCCCTTTGACCTAGGCTAGCTAGGCATTGAGTTGCATATCATTATAAACTTCTACATAGCATCAGAGCGGGTTAATTGCATGGATGAGTTTGATTTTTTTTTCAAAAAAATAAAAAAAAATAAAAAAGCATTGAATTTGACACGTCCGTTGGAATGTTCAGGCTACGTGTTTGAAAATTTTTTCGACGAAACATTCGAGTTTTTAAAATTAGTAATCTTGAATTATTAAGGCTCAGTTTGACACGCAAAATTTCTGCACGGAAAAAACAAAGGAAAACAATGTTACGCTACGCTTTCAACCCTTATTTGGTACATCACTTTAGATTAAAAATTTTAAGCCTTCGTTTATAGCATGTTGGTGTGTTTGGTACGTGGGTTTATATAAAACATATGTTTATATATAATAGCTCTAAACTCATGTATGCGGGTTTAGATAAACCTACCATCTCAGGTGGGTTTTTATAAACCCACTAACCAAACACACATTTTATTTTATACCCACTAATTAGTTTTATATAAAACTTACTAACTTAAACCTTACTAAATATAAATCAGTGTACCAAACAAGCACTCAGTGTCGTACCATTATACTTTTCTTTTTCTTTTTCACATCAGAATCTTTACACACCAAACTGAGCCTGAAGAAATAAAGAGAAGCTCGTGCAAACTCAAAATATGTTGGTTAATAAATAAATTACAACCTGTATTTTGGTGTCCTTTAGTTCTTCAAGCCAATTGCTGCTCTTTAGTCCCTCCCCTCCCATTTTCTCCTCCTCCCAGCAAGGGCTTTCGTTTATGCGCAAGAAGCCGTTCTTCGTAAGAAGCTGCAAAGTTCGAGAATATGCACAAAAATTCTGAGAAAAATTCCACCAAGTAACGCCATTTTCATAGATGATTGATGAAGAGAACTCACGCTCTGTTTGCCGCGACATTAGAGGTACGTAAGTAGATTCCTTCTTTGGCCTCATAGTCTTTAGCTCATTGTTTTCTGCAAATCATAACTGAATGAATGGGAGATATTAACAAAAAAAGAAAAAAATTATCGAATTGCTTTCAAGTCGATAAGCTTAGGTACCATTGGATGATACATCAGAAGAGCATAGCAAACCCTCGCGAAAGATGGCTGCATTAAGTTTGTAGCTTCGACATTCATTCTCCAGATGGGTGAGGACAGCATGGCTAGCATCTAAAGATTGATTGTAATACACCAAAAACTTTCAGAGTCAAACGACGGACATGAATTAACTTATCCGATAGTATTGGTGTAATGTTGAAAGAATAAAGGGTTAAATGCATAAATAATCATAGACTTCGGCCGAAATTGCAAATTTTGCACGGACTTTGAAACTTGGAAACTTCATGCATCAGCTTTCTCAGATTGACAATTACATGCATCAGCTTTATCACAGATTCGCAAATTTAACGCCGATCTTGTTTTTCGGTAAGTGGAAGGTGTCGTGGATGCTGGAATTATGACGTGGCATACCGTTGGGTCCTAATATTCATCACCTGGAACCCACTTCAACGGACAAATCAACCTAGGATTGTTTGAATTTGCGATTTTTGAGAATAAAATCGCATCCTGGCCTGATTTGCGTGCTGATGTGGGTCCCGGCGGTAAATATTGGAACCAATGGTATGGTATGCCGCATCACGACTCTAGTGTCCATACGACTATTAAAAAAATGTGATCCATTATAAATTCGCCAACCCGATAAATCATTTGCATGGAATTGCCAACCTTTAAAGTTCAAAGAAAATTTGCAAATCATTTAGCAATTATATTTGCGATTAACCCAATAATGAAACACAGATATGGTTTCCAAATTAAATATGGAACCATAGCCAAGCAAGGAGAATCAATTGCATTCGCAGGTGTTAATGCGTAGATAAGGGCAAGACATAATAAATAAGTATTACATTACTTACCTGATGAGCACTCAAAGCAGAGATCTTCGAATTCACAAGACTGAAGTACCAAAGGCAATTCAGGGGCCATGAGGTACTGAGGTTTCCTTGGTGTTCTTTCTACATCCAGCAATACGTCGATGACCTATATATATATATATATATATATATATATATATGATTAAGCACAGAATAAAAATGGTCCTTGAATTTGAATACGCTGAAAAGACTAGGGATATTGAATGGAGCATTGAGGATAAAAGTTAGTCACGTACATCAGCAGATTCAAGACCTTGGCCGATCAAAAACAATACGGCAACCATGAATCTGATCTGATGCCAGAGGAAAGCGCTACCCCTGATTTTCACCACGGAGAGCTCATCATCTTCGAAGCTGTGTACAACGTATCAGATTTGACTTACCTATGTATTTATTCTTTCGCCGTGTACCGCCAGTAAAAAAGACATTAAAAGGCTCAAGAGTGCTTCTTCTAACCTTTCATTGCATTTTAGAATTTCAAATGACGTAATGTGACGCCGATAGTTATGGACATTCACTGCATCCATCTTACAAAAATTCCTGAAGTCATGTTCCCCAACAAATTTCTTACCAGCAACCTCCATCTCCTGGTAAAATATGTTCGACAGTTATATATATATATTTTTTTTTTCCGGCAAATTTTTAGTAAGGCATTGACAAAGGATGCATACCGTGATGTTCAAATTTCCTCTCCAGAAGAAGTACTTGTACGTCCTGCTCAGACAACTGAATCTGCAATGATTGGCCAGACCACATTCAGAAGACGGAAAGATTTTAATAATAGCTTAAAATTAGTTGGAAGGAAAAATAATCATTTCTCTAACCTTGCACTTAAATCAGGAGGAGCAGGAGACCAGCCTACGATTCGAATATCTTCCGGAAGGACTCGGTTCATTATCTTCACATAATCTATTTCTCCACCTGCCAAACACACACATAAAAACTAGATAAATAGTATTAAGCAGAAATATCACATTTCAATCAACGGTTAAGGCATGCCTTATAAAACTAACATGCAAGGAGTTCTTTGCTTGCAACAGACCTGATTTTGCAGATTCTTCTTTAAGATTGGATCGTAGAAATAGAGATATTACCTGCACCATAACAGCTTATTCGACCGGCAGGTAAAGAAAGCATCTCACGAATAAATGGACAGCATACGAAGACATACCTGACCAACAGATGAAACTCCCTTGTCTGTCCTACCACATCTTGAGTAATGCAGTTCCTTCTTCCCACCTGATATTAACCTTGTTTTTTGTAGTGCCTTAAAAATTTCAGACTGCAATCAATGCCAAAAGTTTCGGACTTTAGCACAAACTTTCTACCTAACTGCAAGTCGTTAGAGTGATAAACTCTATATCATACGGTTATTCAAATTCGATATTGGATACTAGCAATGTGACAACAAAAAAGGGGAACTTTGATAAGCACATTGTGAGTTCCATAAAACAAGCGAAGAAGAACCACCTCTACAGTCGGCTCCATCTGCGCCTCTGATGCGAAGCCATAATATCTGCAATATAAGAAAATAAAAATTACAGCACAACTGAGTCCAAAAGAAAGGAGATTTCTCCTCTGCTTTCATGTTAGTTACAGTAAGCCAGCAGGCAACAACGATTCAGTTTCATCGGTACCTCTGACCAAAATACATAACTTTCAAAGCTACATATCGTTTCGGTAAGTGCCTTGTCACCATCATGTCAATATCTATTGCAAAAAAATAAAAATGTAAAGCAAAAATCACAGGTCGCTCAAATGGATAATGTGGAAAAAACAGTGAATGGTCGTGAAGACGTTAACCTCGGACTTTATCCTTCCGTCTTTTGGCCACATCACCGTTGAATTTCGTCCTCCCAATCTCATCCGCAACATGAACCTCAGCACCTTCCAAGTTCTACAACATGGGGGCAAAGGGAATAATTAGACGCCTCGGCAGGGGATCACATATTCGAAGCCCCAATGATGTTGAGATTATTTGTCCCACGTCGGAAAACTACCTTCACCCGACTCAATATATAAATCAAGTAAGCCTCTCATATTATCACCAATCAAGTAAACGCTAAGTTACTTAGTGAAGAAGCTGACCTTATTGCAGACGCAGTTAGAAAGCTGCAACGAAAGCTCGGCATTCTCATTCTCCAGCTCCTGAAGTTCAGCAGCAAGAATCGGAAAGGAGAATGGGAAGAAATAGAATAATCAGGGAATGGATGTAAAGTGAGAACAAACAAAATCGAAACTTTTTTTTTCTTATGGGATCAAACTCGTACTTGAATTCTCTCCTGAAGAGACTGGAGGCGGGACTGCAGTGAATTAACGAGCTCAAAGGCATGAGAATCGCTCACCTGCCTCTCTACTGCTTCTGCCATTGCAGACCAAGTGTTCGACTGTTTTACCAGCCGACGATTAAAAAAAAAAGCCGTCAAAGAATCTTTGCTTTGACCTATTTATGACAGTTTATATAATGAAAAATATAGTTCCCCAAAGTGAAAACTGATTCTTGCTCTGTTTTATATCCCATCTCATCGCTGTCTGTGAGCCCCACATGATTTCCACGACTTCTATTCTATCACATTCCGTGGGAATTAATTGATTCAAGAGATGAAATTTAGTCTATAGTTAGAGCTTCTGTTATGGTTTAAAATTTTGACGTTATTTTATAACATATTGATTGGTTTGGTTGATAGTTCATTTGATATAGAAATATGAATTTATATACAACTAGGATGTAAACGAGCCGAGCTGCTCGGTCAAAGCTTGATCCGAGATCGAACTGACACTTTAATAATCTAACCGAGCTTCAAGCCTATCATATCTGGAATCTCGTGGCTCGCTGAGTCCTTATCAAGCCTCCATTTTTTATTTTTAAATATATTAAATATTTTATAATATATATTGAAAGAAGTATCTTTCTATTTTATTATTGCTCAGCACCCTAGAGTAACTGCTCAATTAATTTGGTATGTCATATTTTTTTTTCCAATTTTACCCTTCAATTGTAAGTTTATTCCAATTTTATCCTTTAATTAAAATTTCATCAATTAAACATTTGAATTTAAGAAAATTTTAAAATATAAAATATTATATATTTTTTTATTGCACACGCATTGAGTATGCGTAAAATACTAATTTTATTTATTACTCCCTCTATCCCAGCAACTTTATCACATAAGTTGCTGGGCACGCAAATTAAGGTGGCATTATTATAATAATATAGTACAATGGGGTTAGATATAAACAACTTGCTTAAATTTATAACCTTTTCCTAATTATTCCCACCATTTACTTTTCCCTCCAATTACATTTAAAGCATTTCACACACATATAAAAGCACCAAAGTCTAAACACAAGACACCATCACCATTACACACGATCGCACAGCAGAACAAGACACCATCACCATAAAAGCAACAAACTTTAAACACTCCATATTCATCCATAGAACAGATCGCACAGCACAGCCAGGTTCAACACAAAGAAATCGAACTAAATACACACAACTGAGTTTAAGAGGGGCTGTAAACACAAGAGCAGAAAACAAAAAATATAAAGCACATCAACTGAGTTCAAGACATGATAAAATGAAGTCTGCTAAACCAAATCTAACTCAAGATCAAAAGAATCAGATAGCACAGCAGCTTCTTAACAGCTATACAGATGGTAAACTTCTTCGTGGCAAAATAAATGAAGTAGCGGGGCTGTTTGGAGTGCATAGGCGAACGATTTGGTTGATATGGCAGACAGTAAAATCACAATTATCTGCGGGCAGGGCTGTGCATATCAAGGTCCCCTCAAATCTGCAAAAGCGAAGGAAAAAAGTGCAAATAGACATTGAAGGAATAAAGCAGATTAACATGACAAAAAGAAGCACAATTAGAAGACTTGCTAATGAAATTAATGTAAGCAAGAGCACATTTGGTCGATGGGTTCAAGAGGGGCTGCTTAGACCTCATTCAAATGCGATCAAACATGAGTTAACATCAGTTAATATGTTGCAGAGGCTGAAATTTTGTTTGTCACATTTGGTTGTTGACAACATCAACAGACAGATTAAGTTTTCAAGCATGCACAACACAATCCATATTGATGAGAAATGGTTCTACATCACAAGGACAAGTGAGAGGTGCTACTTGACTCCCGAAGAAGAAGAGCCATACAGATCATGTAAAAGTAAGAGATTCATCACGAAAGTGATGTTCATGTGTGCTGTCAGTAGGCCACTATATAATGATGAGGGTGCACTTGTGTTTGATGGGAAGATAGGACTGTTTCCCTTCACAGTCAAAGTGCCAGCAAAGAGAAATTCCAAGAATCGAGCAAAGGGCACATTGGAAACAAAGGCCATAGACTCAATAACTAAGGATGTTGTCAAAGCATGCTTGATCAACAATGTATGTACTCTCAGAATATTTTCATCATCGAGTTATAGGAATGAGTCTCCAAAATAGACACTGTTTGCATAAACATGAGTTGCATTACTATGATCACTCAATAAACATGTCATGTTTCATCAGTCACATATATGTGCACATCATCGAATTGAATGATCATGTAAGTATCTAACATGGCAATATGCATTGACAAAGTCTATTGGTGACTACATTCACATCATTACTTTGTGTAATGCAGATCATACCAGCAATTATGGACAAATGGCCATGTAATGCAGACAAAAGTATCATCATCCAGCAAGATAATGCAAAACCACACATCAAAGACTTAGACCCTGAGTTCAGAGCTGCTGCACAACAGAGAGGTTTCAATATCAGGTTAATATGTCAACCACCTAATTCACCAGACACTAATGTGAATGATTTAGGTTGGTTTAGAGCAATTCAATCACTACAGGTTCAAACAGCATCATACACAATAGAGCAATTAGTGAATGCAGTGGAGGAGTCTTATAAGCATCTAAGTCATGAGACATTAAACAAAGTTTTCTTAAGTCTACAAGCTGCATTCATTGAAATTATGAGAGTGAAGGGACACAACAAATACAAACTACCACACATGAAAAAAGTCACATTAGAAAGAGAAGGTACGCTACCATGTGTTCTAGGGGTGGATGATGCACTAGTCAAGGAATGCATACAGTACTTAATTGAAAATGGAGAAACATTTGAACACAGTCAGCTAATGGAGTACTTTGGAGACTTATAGATGCTGTTTTTGAAGCACAATATAGATGTTGTTTTTGTCACTTTTGAAGCACAATATAGATGCTGTTTTTGTCACTTTTAAAGCAAAATATGGATGCTGTAAAATCACAGTGATGACATTTGAGCTGTGTCATGATGTAAAGATGAATGTATGATATAATGATGTAAAGATGTAATCAAAATATGAAGCTAAGTTCTGATGCATGCTATGATCATGAAAATCCAGTGATGTAAAATCAATGAGGTGCATGCTATGATCATATAATGACAGTGAAGATTAACGTTTAAAAGTAGGCCACAATTCAGGGCACAATTAGAACACAATTTAGGGCACAATTAGAGCACAATTAGAGTCACAGACAAGGAGCACGACAATCACAGAATAAAAAACATAAAGAGGAAAAAAATAAAGAGGCAAAAAATAAACCAGAGTTAAGGCGGCTGGACACCAAATGGCAAGCAGTTTAAGGTACATGATCCGCCTTTCCTCGCTCCAAGATTCCAACCCCAGATCGGCAACTGAATCACCCAGATCTGGAGCTCCGTTTGAAAGAAAGGAGTCTGGAAGAACCGTTTCATCACCATAGCCAAAAAAAGGTAAGGGTGGATCAGTGTCTCCAATGTAAGGAAACAGAGACGAGTAAAGGAAAGAGTCGGAGTACTTATCTTCTTGGAACTCAGGTGTTTCTGGGACAAAAGACCACTCGTCGTCTCCAGCCACCGTTTCACCACAAGAACCATACACAGGCTTCAAAGACGGCGGATCGGAGTCTGCATGTAAGGAAATCAGAGACGGGTCAAACGTGTCAAGAACAACTTGGAACTAAGGGGTTGTGGAACATAAGACAACTCATCGCCTTCAGCATCCGTCGCCGGGTCGTTGGTGGGACTTGCGGTGACGATGGCCGGCAACAGAGCGTAGGTGTCGTTCATAATTAGGGTTTTCCAAGGAGATGATTTGGGTTTTGAAGAAAAGAGAGAAAGAGGGTCGATCGATTGTGTTTTAGGTAAATGAGGGTTAGTTGGTTTTTTTAGTTAAAACAATTAAATAAAAAAAATTATTTTGATTAATTAGAGATTAAATATAAGTAATGTAATTAAATGTTGGAATGATGTTTAATTTTTTACCCAAAAAGGAAATGTGATAAAATTATTGGGACGCCCGGAATGGAAAAATGTGATAAAATTAGCGGGACATAGGGAGTAATATATACCAAACCCGAACTCGAGCCCGAATTCGAACTCAACTACATCAAATTATACTAACCTTATCGAGCTTTACCATTTTTAATCGAGCCAAACTCGAGCTGAAACCATGTTCGGACTAAATTATACTAACCTTATCGAGCTTTACCATTTTTAATCGAGCCAAACTCGAGCTGAGACCATGTTCGGACTAAATTATACTAACCTTATCGAACTTTACCATTTTTAATCGAGCCAAACTCGAGCTGAGACCATGTTCGGACTCGGCTCGGCTCGTTTACACCCCATATACAACTCTAGACCCATATATATACAAATTTAGATAAATACACCTTTCGATGGAATATTGCTAACCCACTAACAAAACACCCATTAAATAATTTTATATCTCCTCCTAAATCCTCTGAATATAAACCGACATATTCCAATAAACCAAAGTAACACTCAGAAGATAATGCTTAAGAGCACAAGCCATGTTCGACTTCTTCTAAAAGCTGGGTAGGTAACCATCAGCAAAAGTTGAAAAAACTCAAAATAGCAAAACAAATCAATCTTTCACAAGAGGCCTTTATACTTATTAGTGGTGTCTCGCCCTCAAGGCTGCTTATTAAACAATCACTTCTGAAATAGTAGCTTCACCGTCCGACCTTTAAACTACTGTTGGGCACATTGAACCCTTTGAGCACCACCATGAGCATCTTCATCGTCCTCATCGTACGCTTCTTGTTGTTGCTGTGCTTTTCTGCGCATCTCTTCTTCAATGTTCACGTCGTGAAGAGTGGTTTCCTCGCACTCATCTATCTCCATGTCTGTCAGCTGAGACTGTGGCTTCGGCGGAAGAACCTTTCCCAGAGCCTCGACTTGATCGGGTGTTAGAGAATCGGGGAACTCGACGTTAAAATGAATGTAGAGCTTACCCTTCATGAAGGGTCTCTGATACATAGGCATTCCTTCGTCGTTGATTGCCTTGTAAGAATCTACACAATAGTATAGATCAGAACTCATAAGCTAAAGTCTGTAATGTTTACAAAGATGGGAGTAGAATCACTCACCAGGCTTAACCACTTCTCCAGGTTGAGATTTGATGAGCAGTGACCTACCGTCCAAGTGAGTCAGTACGAATTGAAAGCCACATAAAGCCTCTGTTAGCGTCAGCGAGTGCTCTACGAAAAGGTCTTCACCCTTCCGCTTGAACTTTGGATGCTCCTTCTGCTGAAGCACGAAGACTATGTCCCCCGTGACAGTGTCGGGCTGAAACAAAAACACACCAATTTACATACCAATTAGAGGTAATAGGTCACCAAAATGGGGTTGGAGTGAAACAAAATGACTATCAATTTTCGGGTGAAGTAGAGCAGGTTCACTAAAGAGGGATGAAACTATTAAAGCCAAGACACATACTGCTTCGTCAGCTTCTCCTGGGAATGTAATCTTCTGCCCGTTTTGCATTCCCTTCTCAACATGTACCTCCAATACCTTCTCCTCTTGCACCACTTTCTCCCCTTTACACTGAGGGCATCTGTCTTTATCACTAATCGTCTCTCCCGTCCCATTGCATTGATTGCAAGGATGCTGCATCTGTTGAATCATTCCAGGGCCAAGCTGCCTGATAGTTACCTTCATGCCACTGCCTTGACAACCAGTACATTTTGATGATGCCCCAGATTTCGATCCTTTACTGTGGACATGAAAAGGAAGTACGGATCAATATCACACACGAACCAAACACAAAACAACGGTGTTCTATTACCACAGAGAGGAGAGTTTGACACCTAGCATAGAAAAGACCTACCCATGGCACTTGGAACAGATGATATTTCTCGAAAGAGATAGCTTTTTCGAGGTCCCAAGATACAAGTCCTCAAGAGAGACTTTCAATGGGTGCACAACGTCCTCTCCACGTCTCTGCCTTCGTCCCCTACTGCTCCCACCACCTGTTTCATCGGAGATGGACACACAATCATATCACATCACAGCTACAGAAAATATAATATATATATATACAGCACATGATAATGATATCATAACAGATCGATGTACTATTCTAAATAACTCACCTCCACCAAATGGGCTCCCTCCGAAGAAGGACGAGAAGATGTCGAATGGGTCGTGCATACCACCACCGCCGCCCATTCCTTCTTTAAGTGCATCCTCTCCATACTGATCATAGATTTCACGCTTCTCAGGGTTGCTGAGGACCTCATAGGCATGCGCAAGCTCTTTGAACTGCATCAAAGTGACATTTTCAAGTATCTAGACTTGGAAAACTTTATCATTCTCCATGGCTACTACGCAATGATTAAAATTAGAACAGAATCAAGTATATGATACATATTACAGCAGACGAGTTCCAATCACTTACCCATCTCTTTCGCATCATAAAACCCACAAACAACAGCGTGACATAATCACCTGTGTCCTCTATTGTAATTGTCATAAAAATTTCATCTCGAACAACTATTAAGTCTACTAGGAAGGAGATCCCATTTGCCTACTCACTTCTAACCGCAATTACAGCAAATCACATATTACAAACCATTTCCAAACAATCGATCTTTACACAGACGATCAATTGTGCGAAATCACAAGAAAAAAAGCTAACAAATTACCTTCTCAGGATCACCACCCTTGTCGGGGTGATTCTTTATGGCGGCTTTCTTATACGCCTTCTTTAAGTCATCAGGCGACGCCGTTTTGGGAACCCCCAGCACCTCATAGTACCTGGTGTTGTCACTCTTCTTCGGTGCTCTACCAAACATCCTCGGATCTAATCAATAGAAGCTCGAGCAATCAATCTCAACCCCAAAAAAGGATTGTGAAGCGATGAATTTTAGGAGTCGGCAGATGGAAGCACGGGAAAATGGGGCTGTTTGTTCATCATCGTATATACAGCTGCGCTGGACGTTCACAGATGGAGCGTGGAGATGCAATCGTGACCGGTGGATGGACTGTGTTTGATAGGAATGGATGAACGGTCTTGATTCGAGTTCTAGATTGTTCCGTGTGATGAACTAAACTTGCAACAGCGACTTTTGCTATTAGATCAGCGACTTTTGCTATGTAAATATTATCGGTGTTGTTGAATGTTGCTGCTGTGGTGGAGATCATGGTAACAAATTATATTAATAAATTGGTTTTACTGCTCACACCTTCCCTTTATATTCTCTTAAGGAACTTTACAAATATATTGAAACGCTAGTTTCGAGCATTGACATGCAAGATAGGATCGCATGTGATCCTCTATTCTATTTTGTATTCCACCAGGTATTCCAGTATAATAAAATCAATGTTACTTATTTTTCTGTATCTATTTATTATATTTTCTCTCTTTTCATCTTGCCCACCCCATGTTAAAATACACAAAAACATTGTTACACCCAATTCCTACGTAATATTTTTTTTTCTATCATATCAAACATTTTTTTTAATATGTGAAATACCTAGTGAAATATAAAATAGAATAGAGGATCTCAACCGAATCACTAAAGAACTCTTTGTATTGAAAACTGCAGGAATATTTAGAATGAAAATGGCCATAAGACATAGAGGTGAAAGAGCATCAAGTAATTACTAATTTAATTGTAATGTTCTCTAGACACTTACTAAATATGCTTTAAATTAACTTTAAATTTTATTTTTCGATAAACTGCTAGTTGATTTGTGGTTATCTTCTGAATCTTCATTGCCAAATTTGAAACGCTTGTGCTCATCCTCACACGTAGTTCATCGGAATGTGAACGAAACTACATCATCCTTGAACACAAAATATCTTTTTAACTGAAAACATTTTTAAAGTTAAATCATAAATGTGAAAGTGCAGGTTAAATCTTTATAATCATGAATTATTTGTTTTGAGCAGATTCGTTCAAAAAAGAGAAACAAATTACTTCAGAAACGACTTAATGATAAGCTTTTATTAAGTATAATCAAGCGTTACAGCAAAAATATGAAATGAAAGATAGCAAGATCATATTTTGTTGTGAGACATATGAAGAAATATAGAAATCAAGATGAATGAAAAGATTCAATCGTGTATTCAAGCTGTGTTCTGTTTCGTCTTCTACATTGTCTTCATCTCTATTGAATATACAAAAATAACCCTATTTATATGAACTCAACTGGGCTATCTAAATACAGAAAAAAAAGCCCATTAACTATTGCAGTCCAATATAACAGTATATATCTGAATATCAAAGCTTATATCTTAATACTCCCCCTTAAGTATGGTGTATATATAAATCTATTACACCATAGTTGCTAAGAAGATAATCAAACTGATCTTTTGCCAATGGTTTAGTTAACAAATCTGCAGGTTGATCCAATGTTGGAATGTGACTTGTCTTGATGATCCCATCTTCAATTTTGTCTCTAACAAAATGGCAATCCACTTCAATGTGCTTACCCCTTTCATGAAAGACGGGATTTGCAGCGAGTTGAATAGCCGATTTACTGTCTGACCACACCTGCACAGGACTTAAATTACCAATCTTAAGGTCCTTTAATAAACCAAGTAACCATACTGTTTCTGATGTGGCTGAAGCTAATGATCGGTATTCTGACTCAGCAGAACTCCTTGCAACAACCGTTTGTTTCTTTGATCTCCAAGATAAAACAGATTCTCCAAGCTTTACCATGTAACCTGTCAGAGATCTTCTGGTATTGGGACAAGCTGCCCAATCCGCATCACAGAAAACATTAAGTTTTAGCTCACTGTTAGCAGACAACAACAAACCAAGCCCTGGTCTTCCTTTTAAATATCTCAATATTCTATATGCAGCATTAAGATGAATCTGCCTAGGCTTATGCATATATTGACTGAGAATTTGGACAGCATATGTAATATCAGGCCTGGTAATACAAAGATATAATAACTTTCCAATCAATCTTTGAAAGCCATAGACATCATCAAGGACAGGATCATCCATATTAACCTTTTCTCTAATAACATGACTGTTCTGTTCTATGGGAGTATAGATAGGTTTGCATCCTATCATACCAGTTTCAG
The DNA here is from genome assembly GCA_028392965.1 of Lindernia subracemosa. Taxonomy (NCBI): domain Eukaryota; kingdom Viridiplantae; phylum Streptophyta; class Magnoliopsida; order Lamiales; family Linderniaceae; genus Vandellia; species Vandellia subracemosa. The sequence goes on from JAQPCC010000031.1 coordinate 929,087, forward strand.
TCAAAAGTTCTATAACATACTTTCTTTGATTCAAATAAATTCCATCCTTAGATCTAGCAACCTCAATTCCAAGAAAGAATTTCATTTCTCCTAAATCTTTCATAAGAAAAGTACTATTGAGGTAATTCTTACATTCATTGATCATTGTCATGTCATTTCCAGTGATCAATATGTCATCAACATACACTAACAAGACCAAGAACTTATTTCTATTCTGCTTAGTAAACATAGAATAGTCATGTTTGGACTGAGCAAAACCAAACTTACTGATAACATGGATGAACCTATAATTCCATTGTCTCGAGGCTTGCTTTAATCCATATAGTGCCTTCTCAAGCTTGCAAACTTGATGTTTTCTGCTTTCTGGAACATTAAAACCTGGAGGAACTACCATATACACATCCTCTTTTAAGTCTCCCTGGAGAAAAGCATTAGTAGCATCCATTTGAAATAAAGGCCAATTGAAAATTGCAACAAGAGAAAGGACTGTTCTAATAGTGATATGTTTAACTACGGGTGAAAATGTCTCACTGTAATCTATCCCTTCCTTTTGTGTATATCCTTTAGCAACTAGTCTAGCTTTGTACATTTCTATATCCCCATTAGATTTATACTTAATTGTATATACCCATTTACAACCTATAACACTCTTTCCATGAGGAAGATCAACAAGTCTCCAAGTTTTATTCAACTCTAAGGCTTTAATCTCAGAATTCATAGCTTCAATCCACCTTTTGCTTGATTTTGCTTCTTCATATGATCTGGGAACAAAATCCCTTGAAATAGCAGCCAAATATACTCTCTATTCAGGACTAATTCTATCATATTGGATCACCTTAGACAAAGGATATTTAATAGAATTAACCATGCTTGCATCTGAAATATAAGGAGAAACAAAATCCTTATGCCAATAAGGTGGTTTAGGAATTCTACCTGACCTTCTTACCTCCACTTCAGTCTGTTGTTCTGAAGCCATCTCTGAACTATTATGTTCTGCTCCTGTGCTTTCATGTACAGATTCCTCAACTGTGTCAGGTTGAGGTTGATCTACAATATTATTGTCACCAAGCTGTTGGTAAGGTGTAACAAAATCATCACAATAACTTTGCCTATCATGTGTAGGGAAGCTCTCCCTCTCAAGGTTAGTGGCACTTTCAGCATATGGAAAAATATTTCAAAAAATTGAACATCTCTAGAAACAAGAAAATTTTCAGAATCTAAATCCAACAATTTATATCCCTTTTGTGTGACTGAGTATCCCATGAAGACACATGATTTTGATTTATGTTGGAACTTATCCTTTTGTGTAAGTATCTTAGCAAAACAAGGACAACCAAATACTTTCAAATGTGAATATGAAGGTTTCTTACCAAAGAGTACTTCAAATGGTGTCTTTCCACCTAATATAGGAGTAGGTGTTCTATTTATAATATATATTGCAGTCCTTGCACACTCTCCCCAAAATTTAATGGGAACATTGGAATGAAACTTTAATGCTCTTGCAACATCAAGAATATGCCTATGCTTTCTTTCCACTATACCATTTTGCTGTGGTGTATAGGCACAAGAGCTTTGATGAACAATGCCTTTTGAGGCTAGAAGTGCATGACATTAATGGGAGAAAAATTCACATGCATTATCACTTCTAATGATTTTTACCCTTGTTCCAAATTGGTTTTCAACATATTCAAGAAAATCTCTTATGATTAGAACAACTTCTGACTTAACTTTCATCAAGAAAATCCAGGTAGCCCTAGAACAATCATCAACTATAGTTAAAAAATACCTCTCATTGTTATATGTCATTTCTCTATAAGGACCCCAAACATCAACATGAATAAGGTCAAATATGGAGGTATCAACAGCTTTTCTAATAGGAAATTTAGATCTAGCATGTTTTGCTAATGGACATAAAGTGCAATATTCAACAGAATCATTTACTTTTAAATGCAAATCATTCATATATTTAAATCTCCCAAAAGACATATGACCAAGTTTATAATGCCACATTGATACATTATCATTCTTATTTGGTCTAAAAACAGTTTCTCTATTGGCATGATTACAAGAACTAGCAGTAGACAAGCTATCTTTCACTGGCAGAATATTGGGGCTTGGTTTGAATATGTATAAACCATTCTCTTGCTTACCAATCCCCTTTATCTTGCCAGTCAAGATTTCCTGTATAATACAATGATCATGAAAGAAGCTTAAATGTATATTTTCATCCCTTGCTAGCTTAGAAACAGACAGCAAGTTATGTTTGAAATCTGGTACGTATAAAACATTTTTCAATTTAAGATTTCCATTTATAATGACAGTACCAGATAAAGACACTCTGCTGCATGATCCATTAGGCAGTTTCACACAACTAATGTTACCAATGTCATGATCAATATTATTAAACATGTCACTATTACAAGTAATATGATGATTTGCACCTGTATCTATTATCCAAATGCAACTAGAATCAGGATGTATAGCATTGTTAGTTAAGCATATACCTGATGTGTTTGCAGTAGCTGAGGTTCCAGCAGGCTGTGCATCATCATAGCTAGGATTCCTTTCCAGCAACTTCAGAATTTAATTGTACTGATCATTCGTGAATCCTTGCTGAACATTTGAGCTCTCCCCCTTCATCCTATCATTACTCATCTCAGGGGCCATAACATTATTGGCCCTGCCTCTTCCCCATCCATTTCTACCTTGGCCTCTTCTGCCTTCAAACCCTCTTCTTCCCCCACGTACAAAGTTGGGAGGATATCCATGTATCTTAAAGCAATTTTCTCTAGAATGCCCAACAATATTGCAGTTGTCACAGAACATGCCAGTCTTTCCAGATTGATTACTAGCATTACTATAGCTATTGGAGGGGTAATTAGTCATTAGAGCAATGGATGAATCATTGTTTGCAGCTTGCAGATTGATTCCACGCTGAGCTTCTTCATTTATCACCATCGAGTACACTTGATTATGTGATGGCAACGGTGACATTAAGAGAATTTGAAACCTAATGTTCTGATAACAATCATTTAAACCAATGAGGAACTGCATCATCTTTTGCCATCTACAAAATTCCTTGTATTCCTTTGATACTTCACTTGCAGGGGATGGAATCATTAAATCGTATTCATCCCAAAGAGGTTTAAAAGCCTATTATAATATTCTGAAACCGTAGATGCGCCTTGCGTACTAGAATATATCTCTCGAAACAATCCATACATTCTTGCACCATTTATCTTATCAAACCTCTGTCTCAAATCATTCCAAATCTCAAATGCACTTTGATGATAGACAATACCTGAAATTAGCTCTTCAGAAATGGAACGATGAATCCAGGTCTTGACCAGGGCATCACAGCGCTTCCATTGAGCTAGTAGTGGAGAATTCTTATCTGGACACTTGCAAGATCCATCGATGAAGCCAATCTTGTTCTTAGCCTCGAGTGCAATCATCAACCTCATGCTCCATATCTTGTAATTATCAGATCCTTTAAGAATTCCTGTCGTCAAGTCGAGATTCGGTGTATCAGAAGGATGAAGATACATCGGATTGTTGAAATCTAAAACAACTGCATTATTCTCTAATCCAGGGGCTGATATGCTTTCTCCATCTGCCATTACTGCGTTTTTGAGAAGATCAATTATGCGAGCTCTGATACCATGAAGAAATATAGAAATCAAGATGAATGAAAAGATTCAATCGTGTATTCAAGCTGTTTCGTCTTCTACATTGTCTTCATCTCTATTGAATATACAAAAATAACCCTATTTATATGAACTCAATTGGGCTAACTAAATACAGAAAAAAAAGCACATTAACTAATGCAGTCCAATATAACAGTATCCATCTGAATATCAAAGCTTATATCTCAATAACATAGATGAATGTCATGAATGATTAGTTGGACACGTTGATGAATGGTTATATTTTTTTCGAGTGGCGATTAAGCATGAGGTGTGGTACGAGTTTAAGTCACAATCAATAGAAAGTAAGACATCACCATCTATTATGATTTTTCTTCATCTAGATCCACTTATTATCTTGTAGAAGAAGATGATGAAAAAGATAAAGATATTAATTTTGCTGCTAATGAAGTTGCCTATGAGGTCACTAAGTGTGATATGGTTATCTTTATTGCAATAAAGATGATTTTATTGATGAGAATGACGAAAATATATCTTGTAGTTCACAATTTTAAGATGATTGTTCAATGTTTTATTTTAAATCTTTGATTGGCCAATGTTTTTTTTTTACATCATGATAGATTTAATATATCAATATATTGAACTCATTTAATCATGTTTAATTAAAGTTTCTAACATGTGTAATATAGGGTGCACATTGATTTTGAGGTCCCGCCTTAAATTGCGCCCTGTTGGGGCAAGACGATCCCTTACCTGGTCACATTTTCGCGCCTAACTGCTATGGTCATAAGCAAAGATTACTAACAAACTCGCAATAATGTTTTTCTTCCCTTACATCACTTCGCAAATCTCAAGAAATAGCTAAAAAGTTAAACGTTATTAATTTATTTAGTTTTTTCAATATTTCGTGTATGCACAAATAATAGTTTTATCATTCATTATATTAAATATTTTCTCAATCAAATTAATATCATAAATTAAATTACAAAATCATAAAACATATAAAAAAAAATATTGAAAAGTTGGCATTAAAAATAATATTCCAAAAATAGTTGAAGCTGAATCACATTTGTACACAACATTGTGAATTTAAAAATAAGTTTTTCGATTGAATATGCTGCTTCTAACTCTGAGACTATCATATACCTCGAAATTTAATAGAGTTCCCCTTGAAAAAATTACAATTCAAACGTTTAATTTTAAAAACTATATATATGTAATAAGATGAGCAAACATTAATTAAATCCGTAACTGATAATTACCAGCCTCTGTATCAAACGACTAATCGCAATAAAATTAAATAAACAAACTCTTAACGTAAGAAGTCCTTCAACAACACTCTGTATCAAATGATCAAAAAAGGAAGCCGAAATCATACAGAAGAAAAAATATTTATATATATAATTGAAATATCAAATCGACAGAGAAAATATCGATATTATGCAAATTGATAAATGATTGGAATCGAAGTATAATGTGCATCGTCCCTATAGACTGATCTGCAGCTCGTAGAAGAAGCCGAGAAACATTTAAACACAGAGAAGATGCAGATTTGATATAAGTCCATTAGCATTCAAAGCTGCTCATCGCACAACGCTACTCAGCTTTGCCAAGATGGACTCAAACCAAAAACATAAAAAAACAAAAAATAGTAAGAAGAACAATGAAACGAAGGAAGGATCTAAAGAAGATGATTAAAACCAATACTGCAAATTGTAGAGTAGAGTATAGTAGGGATTTATTCTGAGGAGTCGTTTGTGTCGTTTAAATAGAGGAGAAACCCTACTGTTAAATGGGCCGGGCCGTACTATCTTATTGGGCCTTAAGTAGAAGAGGCCAACAAACTGACTGGGCCACGAAACGAACTGACGATCGAAAATGGGGCTAACAATTAGTACGCCGTGAGGCGAAATACAAGATCAACTCCTCTTTAATATAACTTTTAAAACTTTTTTTTTTTTCGTCATAAGTATTACTAAATGAACAAATAATGTTATGCTGAAATCGATGAAAATCTTTGCTTATCAAATCTCGAAACAACCGAAATAATCGCATAAAAATATTACGACGAACGTTTCTAGATGAAAATTATGGACAAATGTATCTATATCAATGGTCTCCAAAAAATTCTTCTCAATACATAAGATAGCGAGAGCTATCAATCTTTGTTGCGACATCAACGATCTCAAGTATGTTTTCAACAATTTCAACTTGGTATTATTTGCATTATACTTAGCTTTACATATAAGATAGCGAAACCATTCAATCTTTGTTTTAAACAACAAAAAGGGTGTAATGATTTATACATACATTTGCCACAAGGTTACAAGAAAAAGAACTTAGAATTTGATATTTTTCGACAATTTGTGTGTTTCTTAGAAAGAGGAAGAGGGCTTGCAATTTACCTTTCTGACTTGTCAATTGCTTGCAATCTCTCGTTGAGCGTGTATATAACAATAATAATTTAGACTATTATGATCTTAACTGAGGCATGTTTAAGATGTGAGTTTTATGGACTATATTGGATCCATGGCTCACTATGTGTACAATTTATTGGTTGGTCTTGAATAAATATATGTTGGACGTTTATTAATGGGCTTGGACTTATTTTTTTATAATTAATTGGATATATGAGTGAATTTAATATGATATTATTCAATAAAATTGGGTCCCGTTCGAACTGAGTCCGAGGCGATCGCCCCTTTCGCTCCCTCTCAGGTCGGCCCCTTCTGCCGCATATTATCAGCATTTATTTATGAAGAAAATAATTATGCTAAATAGGATTTGACCCATAGCACGACTGATTAACGTATAATCAAAGCGGAGGTCAAAGTATGTATGTCCAATATATTCCAAGAAACATGATTTGACGTTGCAGATTTTGTTCCATAAATCATTTAATTTTTCGAACATAGCATCATCACATTTAAGCATCCATTATTTTGTCTATTATTGAATGCCCCAACTATGTAATAAAAGTCGAACCTGTTAGTTGGATGCACTAAGAAAAGTAATTAAAGCGGCTTTGCCTTTTAAGGGAGAGGCAGCTTTTACAATATATATATATATAATATATAATATCGATCAGATATCATGTTTTTGTATATCTTCAGTTTCTTGATTTGATATACAATCTGATCACTGATCGTGACTCATGAGGACATGAACTATCACTATCACCACCACAGTGCCTTGTTTTCACACACACACACACGCACTGTATACTTATAGATATATATATATATATATATAGGTAAATTATATGGATACAGCCTATACTTAAAGTTAATTAGGTTTCATGACTATTTATAGTTCAAAATAGTGTTCAAACCCTGTTAAAAAAATAATTTATATTAAGGACTTAGTTTCTGTAAAATTTAGAAATAAAGACCTAAACTTACAAAAGTGTTATAAATTGTTATTGAAGAGGTATCAAACGTCTTTTTTGTGTTACAAACTCACAATATATTGTTGTTGCTGCATAATGAAGTGTTAATATAAAAATCGGGTCCTTAAAACTAATTTTTTTTCCTGTCAGGGTCTAAATATTAAATTTAGATTCTGACAGGGCCTGAAACAAAATTTGCATTATACTTAAACGTAGTCATTTTTTTTATTGTGCGAAAACTTCATTATGTTGTCTAAACTTAGCATCGCACCCCTCCGTGATGTCTAAAATATAGCAATGTAATCTCCAGTTAGAGAGTGTAAATGATAAGGAGCGCATAATTAAATAAACTACGAGAGTATTTTACGCTATATATATATATAAAAATTTATGCTTAGTGTTTAACCTGCATGTAGATTATATGCAATTTAGCCTCTAAATATAACCATGGATGCACTACTTGCATGCTTTCTATTTGTTTTCATTCTTCATCCACACACAATTCCTATGTAATAATAGCCATAATTATAAAGTTAATTGGTTGAATGAATTGTAAAAATAGATCATTAATCTCCGATTCATTTTTGTTAGAATGAGTCGGGAATTCTACTGGACTTCTGATACGGAATATTTTGCATCCACTTGACTGCTATCAAGTAGGATTTTCGACTTATTTTGTTCGAAAAAAATGATCAAGGGCACTATTGACTAATAGGGCATACATCCTAAAAGATGGATCATTATATGTCCGATAACTCTCATGTCATGACATGTAAGTAAGATGGAATTGAGGCTAATAGTGGTGGTGATTCGATCATTTACATGATGAAATTCGGATTGTCTCAAAATCTTTGTCTCGTATTTTTCACTTTGTCTGAACTGAAATCATGAGGGCATTATCGATTACTGCTTGTCGACATGCGCCCTGAGAAATATATATTGTATATGTCCGATAAGTCTCTCCCGGCGGGTCTAGAAGTATTATGTTGCATGAAGTTACTGTCCTATTTTATTTTATGTTTTTTTCAATTGGCAAATATAGTGACACAAAATCGAAAACAGAACGACCCGTAATAATGGAAATTCAATTCAAATAAACTGTCAAATGAACGAAGAGACTTCATTTTAGTTTTGAGTGGTTCATATATTAAACAAGGAAGATTTAGGTACGGATATAATATATATATATATATATATAATATTTCCATTCATAAATAAATTACACAAACTTATCTAAAGCAGCACTGCCAGCTTCAATTCAAATTTATGATACTTACGGGAAATAGTATTAAATGTCACATAAATTATATTCAATATTTCGGATAGGAAGTATGCAGAAATCCAACTTTATATGTTTTAATATAATTTTTATTAGAAACCAAATGACTTTTGAGCCCCTTCTTCAGCATGGCCCAGCTTGTTCTTGTCTTCTAGTTTAAGTCCGAAGTGAATGTGGGGGAAATGTGCCCACTGCATAAATAAAAATAATATACATATATATACATATATAAATATATACATATACTTAACATTAATTTCATAATTTGCCTTTTCTTGTTTTTTTATGGTAAATCTGATGAAAAAAAACCTTACATTTTTAGCTGCAGTGCTAAAAGCTTCCCGATGGCTAATTTCAGGATTGCTCGCCTTTATCCTCTGAATCTCTTCTCTGCAAATATCGAGCAATATATACATATTATATATATATATATATATATATGTTTAGCAATTCACTGTAAATGCAAAAGTGTAGCTATTCTCCTCATATAATAAGGTGATATATATATATATATAATCAAATTTAATAAAAGAGTCAATAGGGTTTTGATCTAATTATTTTTCAATCTTCAAAATATATAATAAATCACTTACTTTATAAAACGGTTATACGCAGATGGGACACGCTGCCTCTTCTCCGGGGCTGCAAGAGAAATTACAGAAACATCGACTCAATGAGAGAGAGAGAGAGAGAGAGAGAGAGAGAGAACACAAGGGAAGGGTTTTATGCTTTAGCCTAAAACTGCTACTTAAAATTATCTTATTCTATTCAGCTTAGGTTTGATAGATCTTTTCCTTATGAAGTAACTGCACTTTGCTTGTTCGATGATCAAGGTATCATATTCAATCGTATCACGGAGTGCATCGTGCTAAGGCTGTTAAGGAATCCAGAACCCATAACGTAAGGGGTTTCGGTGACCAAAACTTAAAACAAGCGCCCGATAATCTGAGGAACTGGCAGAGCACCTGACTTTGAACGCCTATGGAATCAGAAACCAGTCCTCAAGACAGGAACCCGATGTTCAAGGCTGTGGCAACCGGTGACTTACACTTAAGAGTCAGAAACTCAATTTCAGACCAGGAGCCAGAAGCCAAAATTCAAATATGCATCGATTAAGGAGAACAATGCAGTACAAATGCATTTAAGTCAAGACTGCGACCAAAGAGACGTTGGCCCGACATATACCCATTTTGGTGAAAGGCGCAGTCTGCAGAGAACCTGAACCAGGTTCTGAAACCAGCCTATTTCAGGAAAAGACATTTAATAATGTCTGGAAGCTGGTCGGAGTCTTCACACAACGGCTCAATCCCGAACAAGTATAAATACCAAGAGCGTGAAGACTCAACACAACTTTTGAACGATTAACAACACAACTCACTCACAAAAACCATACTCAGAAGTTCTCTCTCAACTATTCATCAAGAGCGATTAGAAAGATTGAGAGATTTGTACTCAACGGACTGTAAAAAGCTGTTGAAGTGTTAGGTGGATTGTTTATATACAACTGCCTGTGTAGCATTAGATTTGGTAAGTTACTGTTAGTGAGTTGAGTGCTCCTTGTAACGTGTAAAACCAGTTTCTAGTGATAACCTTCCTTGAGGGGAAGAAGGGGAGACGTAGGAAACTTTGCTCCGAACTTCCAGAAACAATTCCGCGCACTCAAATACATAGTTACTTACAAACCGGTTACCATCCACCAGTCACATCAGAAACTGCACAAACCGAAAATACGCCAGTGTTTATTCACCCCCCTCTAAACACCTTAACCGATCCTAACAAGTGGTATCAGAGCAGGAACCATGAGTGCATCAAACAAGCTTACGATGTTCAACCAGGAAAACTTCCTTGAATGGAAGATCCGAATGGAAACCCATCTAACAGCTCACGATGAAGATATGTGGGACATTATTGTCTCGGGGCCTCCCAAGCTTACACAGATCAATATAGCCCATGCAGCAGACCAGTCACTGCCTCAAACGATTCCAAAACCAAGGAGTGATTGGACTCCTGCCGAGAAGAAGCTGATGAACTTGGACAGTGTGGCCAAGGACATCATATTCAAGACCCTAGACCTTGAAACATTCAGACATGTGATGCTGTGCAGAACGGCCAGCTCAGTCTGGACAATGCTGTGCCAGATCTGTGAAGGAAATGACTCCACCAGAGAAAACAAGCTCGTTGTGGCCGTTCAAAAATATGACACTATCAAGATGAAGGCTGGAGAAACAATGGCTGAGTTTGAGAAGAGATTTTACAGCATCATCAGCGACTTAACTGCTCTTGGCAGAACCATGAACAAGAGAGATGTCGCAATAAAGGTCATGAAGGCACTACCCAGGGAGTGGGACGTAAAGACCATGGCCATGCGGGAGTCAAAGGACCTTAACCAGATGCAGCTCCATAATCTCTTCGCTGATCTCAAGGCGTATGAGTTTGAACTCCAGACTCGTATGGACGAAGTCGTCGTAGAGCAACCGGTCAAGGCACTGGTAGCACCCGAAGTTCCTGCGGCTAAAACAGCAGAGGAACTGTGTGGAGAGGCCATGTCTCTCTTTGTCAAGAAATTCGGAAGATTCATGAGAAAGGACCAGAATCTTCGAATGGGTAAGAAATCATCCCCTGATACTAACGAATCTGACATGTCCTGTTTTAACTGTGGCAGGAAAGGACACTTTGCATCAGAGTGCAGGCAACCCAAGAAGGGTAAGGGGAAAGAAGTAAAAAAATTACAAGAAGAAAGGCCACAAAGTGTTGGTGGCCGATAGTAGGACCACATGGGCAGATTCCGACTCAGAAGCAAGCACTTCTGACGAATCAGACAGTGAAAACGAAGTGGTCAAGTGTCTGATGGCTGACCTGACCGAGGATGAGGTAACCGACATCTTCTCCTCTGATCTATCAAAGGAAAAATTGTTAATTGCACTTAATGACTTGGCTGCTGAGTATAAGCAGTTCATTTTAAAAGTTAAGAAGCTTGAGCTGAAAGATAATCAGGAAGCTCAAGAAGAAAGTAGACAGTCCTGTGAAGTAGACAGAGAACGCTAGGATGAGTGCAACCATCCAGTCTTGGACTGATTCCTCTAGAAAGATAGACTGTATTCAGGAGAACCTGAGATATGGGAAAGATAGGTCAGGGTTAGGCTTCGGAAACCAAGCACCAATCTCAGCAGCCAGACCTGAAAAATCCAATAGTATCAAATTCGTCCCTTCCAGCATCCCCACGTTAGTTCCTGATAAGGTAGCAGAAAAAGTAATAATTCCAGTAAGAAAGTTCCCTGAGTCAGCTCGACCAATTCTTAGGCAGTCTAACCGGAAAGGTATAGGCTATTCAGAAAGAGCAGAATCCTCTAGTATGAGGGAACGTAGGAATCTAGGAACTGCACCCATAAGATCTTACCCAACACGTAGAAACTGGAACGGTAGCACGTCCAGTAACAGATCTTACAACCACAATATTAGACATAATAAAGCATTGGGAAATAGAAATAGGAACAATCTCCCTAGATATCTGATTGACCCTAGAACCGGAAGAACTGTTCGAATCTTCCAGATCTGGGTACCAAAAAGTCTGATTCACCCAGGACCCAAGTAATATTGGGTACCTAAAAATGTATATATATATTTTTTTCAGGAATACAATAAGGAGCTGAACCAGTCTGAATGGTATCTGGACAGCGGTTGTTGTCAACACATGACTGGAAATTGTAAGCTGCTCAGGAATATGAAGCAGCGCACCGGGCCTACCATCACCTTTGGTGATAATGGTAAAGGTAAGACAATAGGGAAGTGAGTGATTACTCACGGTAACCTTACCCTAAAAGATGTACATTTGGTACAAAATTTACATTATAACTTGATTAGTGTCAGTCAACTCTGTGAAAATAATTTGAACGTGTCTTTTGAAAAGAATAAATGCTGTGTTAAAGATGTTTCTGGTAAAATTGTCCTAACCGGAAATAGAATCGGAGGAACCTATAAGGTGCGTTGGGAAGACCAATCGGTACCATCACCAACATGTCTTCTGGCCAAAGATTCTAGATGCTGGTTATGGCATAAACGATTAAATCATTTGAATTTCAAAACAATCTTAGTTCTCTTGAAAAATTATCTGGTCAAAGGTTTACCGAAAATAAACTTTTCAAAAGATAAAATTTGTACCGCATGTCAACTAGGAAAACAGATCAGATCAACCTTAAAAAACAAAGGGTGTACTGGGTCCAACCGTTGCCTGGACTTACTGCATATGGATCTCTTCGGACCCATATCGGTAACCAGCTTAGGGGGAACCAGGTACACTCTAGTTGTCATTGATGGTTTTTCTAGATATACATGGGTGATATTTTAAAGTCAAAAGATCAAACCCCTGTAAACCTTATAAAGCTTTTTAAAAGGATTCAGAACGAACGTAGTGAGAAAATAAATAGAATCCGTAGTGACCGGGGTACTGAATTCATTAACCATATGCTAACCGAATTCCTTGAGAACCATGGCATACGTCATGAGTTATCTGCCGCCAGAACACCGCAGCAGAATGGTTTAGCTGAAAGAAGAAACCGGACGCTCAAGGAAGCAGCCAGGACCATGCTAGCCGATGCAGATATCTCACAGAAATTTTGGGCTGAAGCAGTTAATACGGCGTGCTACACACAGAACAGGTCCATGATCTGCAAGATGCAAGAAAAGACGCCATATGAAGTCTGGACCGGGAATATCCCATCAGTCGGGTACTTCAAAACATTTGGAAGCGGATGCTTCATTCACAACAATGGAAAGTACCACCTTTCAGCCTTTGATGCGAAAGCAGAAAAAGGAATCTTTCTGGGGTATTCTGATGTCAGCAAGGCCTACCGGGTGTTCAACTGCAAGACATTGTCAGTTGAAGAGTCAGCTCATGTAGTATTTGAAGAATCAGTCGTGGAAGATCAGACTCTCAGAAATATCAATCGGCTAAGCAATCAGCTAGAAGAGACGAATCTTAATGATTCCAGTGATGAGGAGCTTCCAGCTGAAAATAGTCGGGAGAAGACCAATAAAGAACCAGATACTGCGGTACTGGATATACCTGTTGAAGAAACCGGATGTCAACCAGCAGCTGCTGAGACTCCAGTCGAATCAGTAACTCCAGAGGATACTGGATATGATGGAAGTAACTCAAATAACCAGGAACCTACTACAGAACTTGGTTCAAACCAAGCGACTTCCTCTCAAGAAGGAAATGCACCAGCTGAGGGGGAACATATAAAATGGAATAGAACGAAACTGAATCATCCTCGACAGCTGATCATTGGAGAAGCAGATGCTCCAATGAAGACTAGAAGGCAGTCAATGCAGAATCTCTTTAGCTATGCCTTCATCTCACAAGTCCAACCAAACAAGGTTGAAGAAGCATTGAAGGATAGCTACTGGATTGATGCAATACAAGAAGAGCTTAACCAATTTGATAGAAATGAAGTTTGGTACCTGGTCCCAAGACCTAATCAAACTATTATTGGAACCAAATGGGTATTCAAGAACAAGGCTAATGAAGAAGGACTGGTAGTAAGGAACAAAGCTCGTCTAGTAGCTCAGGGGTACCGACAAGAAGAAGGAATAGACTATGACGAGACTTTTGCACCAGTTGCTCGGCTCGAAGCTATCAGAATCTTCTTAGCCTATGCTGCTTCAAAAGACATCAAGGTGTATCAAATGGATGTCAAGAGTGCCTTCCTTAATGGACTCTTGACAGAAGAAGTGTACGTAGCACAACCACCTGGGTTCGAGAATCACGAGTTTCCGAATCATGTCTACAGACTAAAGAAGGCTCTATATGGTCTGAAGCAGGCGCCAAGAGCCTGGTATGACACCTTGACTAAGTTCCTGACTGATCACAAATTTGAAGTAGGAACCAATTGACAAGACACTGTTCCGGTACATGAAGAAGGAACATTACTGATTGTCCAGATCTATGTAGACGACATCATCTTCGGCTCGACAAATCAGAAACTTTGTGATAAGTTCGCAAAATTGATGAAGGAAAGTTCGAGATGAGCATGATGGGGGAACTGACCTTCTTCCTAGGACTTCAAGTCAGACAGTCGGAATCGGGAACCTTCATCAATCAAAGCAAGTACGCTAAGGATCTGTTGAACCGATTCGGATGGATAAATGCTCAGAAGCAACTACTCCGATGAGTGCGTCGATAAAGTTAGACAAGGATGAAGATGGGCCACGAATAGATGTAACCAAGTATCGGGGACTGATAGGGTCACTGCTGTATCTTACAGCTAGTCGACCAGACATCATGTACAGCGTATGTCTATGTGCCGGTTCCAGGCAGATCCTAGATTGAGCCATTACACTGCAACAAAAAGAATCCTCAAATATATCAAAGGAACCACAAATGTTGGATTGTGGTACCCGAAGGATTCAAGTCTGACTCTTCGAGGATATACAGATGCTGATTACGCTGGATGCAAAATTGATAGAAGAAGCACCAGTGGTACCTGCCAATTTCTTGGTGACCGGCTGATTTCTTGGTTCAGTAAGAAGCAGACCTCGATTGCAACTTCAACCGCAGAAGCTGAATATCTAGCCGCAGGCAGTTGCTGCTCTCAAATCCTATGGATTCAGCATCAACTCAAGGACTATGGGATAACGGAGACGGAGACACCCATCTACTGCGATAACACGAGTGCCATAGCCATCTCTCAGAACCCAGTGCTGCACTCTAGAACCAAGCACATTGAGATAAGACACCATTTCATCAGGGACCACGTGCTCAACAAGGACATCAGACTGGAGTACATAGCCACCGATCAGCAAGTCGCTGACATATTCACTAAGCCCCTGCCGGAAGCTAAGTTCATCTACTTTCGTAATGCACTCGGTTTATTAGATATATCTCAGTAACCGATACGGAAGTGGATAAAGTGAGGGGGAACGAAGTTAAGACAGCACAACAAAGAGTTAGTACTGATTTTGATAAGTCTTAATCAGAACTAACTGTGCCTATTGCCTTAACCAGTTGCCTACACTTTAACAAAAATATTGCATTAATATAGGTGTATCTTCATCCAACCGGAATTTTCTTCAGATGGCTATTTTCTTCTCATTTTCGAAATCAGTCTAATTAATAGACTCTGCCCTACTTTCTTCAAGTCACTAAAAGACCAGTTACCATACATAAATTTTTTTCAGTTACCTTGCTGATATAAAAATTCATTCGGGTACCTCTTTCAGAACCTCTTTCCAAAAGAGTACTAAAATTATCCGGTCTCTTGCAACCGGTACCTTGCTTTGTCGTTTAGCCATTCACCGGTTTCGTTCTTATTTATTATACACCTTTAAATGCACACATTCAAAAGCAGGGTACGTCAGTAACACGTTTAAGGTAACTGACGGTACAAAGGACTGCGTGAATTTAATGCTGAAAGGACATACTATGTGCTACAGTACTGATAAAGTGAGCGGGAAAACGGAGGAAAGAGAAAAACGTCCTTTCACAGCTTTACTTAAACCCAGACCCTATCATCTTGTTCATTTCATCACTTATCTCTCTGCAAATCAAAATCCCAAACCCTAAAACCTCTCGACTGCCTTCGTCAAAACCTCTGCTTTCAACTATGGCCACCTCAAAAAGCGCTCTCTTTAAGAATATCCTTCACATCTACTATGACGAGCCCATTACTTCGTCAGACTCCGAGGTTGAACGACTTCTTCTTGCCCTACAGAACAGTGGGCTTCGATCATTCTTGGGTTGTGCACCAGAGGTGGCGACGGCCGAAGTTGAGGAATTCTTTGACTCCGCCGTGATCTCTGACGGAATCATTAGCGCCACCGTCAAAGGCACCCTCATCTCCTTCAATGAAGAATGGTTTTCAACCTTCTTTCATTTACCAACTTCTGGCGCATCATCACTATCAGAGATTGATGCCGATATGAGGAAGAAAGGAGCCGGTATCTTCGCTATATCGATCGAAACCTTCAAAGAAGCGGACAAGCGAACTGCACTCAAACCATATCGGTTACTCCACGATCTGGTGGCTAAGTCAGTTCTTGGAAAAGGAGGATCCTTCGATGTACTGACAACAGAGAAGGTGCAAGCCATGACAGCAATCATGATGGGTCTGGCGGTAAATTGGGGCAAAGTGGTGTTTGGGGCACTGGTCAACGTAGTCCGGGCCGGGCACCGTCAGTTCAAAAACTTTGTGCCTCAAATCACAAGTATAATAAAAGAGAAGCTGGGCAGACTGGAATCGGTCCAACCCGTCTCTGGAGCTAAACTCCTCACTACGGAGTCCATTAGACAGTTCCTGGCCATCCAAGTAGTGTCCGATACAAAAACGGCAGGAAAGCGCCAAGCCCCTGATACCACTGTTGAAAATCAGGAGACCAAGAAGAAGAAGCAGAAGAAAGAGAAGAAAGCTGACTCAAAAGAGAAGGAGACGAAAGAAAAGGAAAAGAAGAAAGTTGAGAAGGAGAAAAATGAGAAGGCAGAGAAGAAAAAGGCAGAAAAGAAGAAAAAGGAGGCGACTCCTGAACAGGAAGTGGCGATGATAGCTTCTGGTGCTGAAGCGGAGCCTGAAGAAACGCACCAAGGAGCTCCCAGTCCAACAACAAGCCAACAACATGAGGACCTGATCCCTGAACCAGACACTGCAGAAGAAATGCAGGGATCAGAATCGGGTGCCGAGATGCCAAATCTGGATACGGTGATATCCAACATCATCACGGACCCAATCTTAGGGCTTGAACCACTGATGGAGGCAACATCTGTGCCTGAATCTACTGCCCTGATTCCTCAACCAGCTGCCCAACGCCGAAAGACAACCGGTATTGTCATACGGGAACCAGCTGCTTCGTCGACACCAGTTGCCCCCCAAGGCGACAAAGGAAAAGGGAAATGGAAGGCAATTGCTGTCGAAATGCCTTCCATCCCCACGAATGATGTTGGTATGGGAGTTGAGTTAACACTGAAGGATATATGCGCACGCGTCGATGAGCACATGGATGATTATGAGGAGTGGAGGAATGTAAGGCTCACTCCTCTCAAGAAGCGCATAAAAAAGGATCTGATGACGGCTGCTAAGAAAACAGAGGACTTTCTGATGAAAAGTATGGAAATTGACGATGTTGAAGTCCTTCTGCAATCGAGAGATCTATTCAGGCTACACCTATGCCTGACGTTCCTGGTCCAGAATCTGAATACCAGAGAACAAAATTTTGATATAGTCTCTCCTTCGGCAGCATCTGATCGAGCGATTTTGGGAAGCCTTGAAGTAGAACGGCTCAAGCTGGAGGACTTGTATAGAATTGAGTTCAATAACCTGGGACATCAGTTTCCAGACTCCTCCAGCTTCCAAATCACTGATCAGTCCAAGTCCGTGCAAGCCCAACCATCGGATCCCGCCAATCCTTCAGTGTCGTCAGAACCTGATCGGACCACGCAAATTGCTGAAGTTCAGATGCAACCGATCAGGTCCCCTCCTACTGTAGGGTCTTCCGGGATTGTCAAGGACCCGGACACTGTGTTGGCCACTGAGTCCCGGCTAATTCCTCTGGAACCAATTGAGATGGCGAGCAGTCCACGATTCGAAGAACAAGCTTCTTCAGGGACCTCCAAATATTTGGTATCTGCTCCACTCTCTCCCGTATTGGTTTCTGACCGTCTCCAATTTTCTGCTACACCATTGCTGCTACCGGCACCGAAACCTAAGTCGGTCCCTTGCCCCACACCAATAGCCACCTTGCCCTTCGAAGAAGTAGCAAAGAGGCTCCGCCCCAGTGAAGTCCCCGGCTCTTCTAACACCGGCTCAGTTCCCATGCTCCAGCGCCGCATCGAAGACTTCATGGTCACTCAAACCATGACAGATTCTAAGGTCAGGACCCTTGAGATACTGGCCAAGATTGCGCGGACCAAATCGGAGAAGGTTTATGCTGAGCAAATCGCCACACGCACCGAATTTAAGAAATGGTGCGACAAACTCAGTGAAGATCAGAACCTTCTTCGCACTGACCTAAGGGGTGTTGAAGACACGATCCAGGAGGACCTGACGGCGGTCAAAGCTCAATTGGCAGTAATAGTTGAGCACCTGGAATCAGCAGGAGCCTCCGGTGCTGCCAAAAAGGGGGAAAGTGGGAAAGGAAAGGAGCAGCAGTCATCAAGACATGCCTCAGTGCCTGATCCTAGCCCGACTCAGAGATCGAATCAAATGTCCACTATCCGGTATGCACCAGAAGATCAGGATCGACAACAGCAAGAAACTGCTCTGCTACCGGACGATATCTTGCCAAAAATGGACTCTTCGATCCGCTCGGGCAAGGAGTTTCTGCCTCTGGAACGCATCTACAATCCTCAGTCCTTAAGGACGATAGCATGCAACCTAACTGGACAACAGCTTCAGGAGCTCACTTGGTTGCATGACAAAAAGATGCAGACGCTGTCAACTGCAAAGGCTCAGGCAGAACTAAGGAAGCTGGAGAAGAAGAAGGAAGACGACAAGGGACGATCAAGGAAAAAATAGATTAGTCCTTTACATATCTCATGTAATAGACTAGTCTGTAACTTCCATGATAAATGAAAAAGAAACCTTCCTCCAGTCATAAGTGTTTAAGTTTTGGCAGTCACCAAGAAGGGGGAAATTATTAAGGAATCCAGAACCCATAACGTAAGGGGTTTCGGTGACCAAAACTTAAAACAAGCGCCCGATAATCTGAGGAACTGGCAGAGCACCTGACTTTGAACGCCTATGGAATCAGAAACCAGTCCTCAAGACAAGAACCCGATGTTCAAGGCTGTGGCAACCGGTGACTTACACTTAAGAGTCAGAAACTCAATTTCAGACCAGGAGCCAGAAGCCAAAATTCAAATATGCATCGATTAAGGAGAACAATGCAGTACAAATGCATTTAAGTCAAGACTGCGACCAAAGAGACGTTGGCCCGACATATACCCATTTTGGTGAAAGGCGCAGTCTGCAGAGAACCTGAACCAGGTTCTGAAACCAGCCTATTTCAGGAAAAGACATTTAATAATGTCTGGAAGCTGGTCGGAGTCTTCACACAACGGCTCAATCCCGAACAAGTATAAATACCAAGAGCGTGAAGACTCAACACAACTTTTGAACGATTAACAACACAACTCACTCACAAAAACCATACTCAGAAGTTCTCTCTCAACTATTCATCAAGAGCGATTAGAAAGATTGAGAGATTTGTACTCAACGGACTGTAAAAAGCTGTTGAAGTGTTAGGTGGATTGTTTATATACAACTGCCTGTGTAGCATTAGATTTGGTAAGTTACTGTTAGTGAGTTGAGTGCTCCTTGTAACGTGTAAAACCAGTTTCTAGTGATAACCTTCCTTGAGGGGAAGAAGGGGAGACGTATGAGACTTTACTCCGAACTTCCAGAAACAATTCCGCGCACTCAAATACATAGTTACTTACAAACCGGTTACCATCCACCAGTCACATCAGAAACTGCACAAACCGAAAATACGCCAGTGTTTATTCACCCCCCCCCCTCTAAACACCTTAACCGATCCTAACAAAGGCCTTGTTTATACCTAAGGTTTTCGATCATCCACGATGTCATAATGTTTGAGTAAACTTTGTTAGTAATAAGGTTATGTTCGTTGAAGAAGATTAACAATACAGACTAACTTTATGTAGAGACAAACTTACAACGAATTGGAGCAGTCGTCGTCACCGTCGGCTGTGTATGATGATTGGTCTGATGATGATATGGACTAAATCTGCTCGTTGATTTTGAAGACGAGCTACTGTCTTTAACCGCAGTTTCGGCGGTGGACTGTTGTTTCACGACCTTCAATTTTGATAATTTACACAGTACGTTAGAATGGCACATATTGTCGAGCTCGAGCTTTTTTTTCTTAATTTTACTATATTATAAAATGTTAAGTATTTAGTTTTAAATATTTTACGAATGCTACGAAGAGATTTAAGAATTCCAAACTTCAAGCTCGATGAGCTCAGACCTAATTACTTATCATTGAACTCGAGCTCGAACTCTAATATCAAAGACTAATCTTTAATCTTTTTTAGCTCTAAGTTTGAACCTAGAAAATGATCTGAGTCGAGCTCAACTCGTTTACGCCCCTAATTCAGTCCAAATAAAATAATCAATATTATCGAAGTGTGGCCATTGTTAACCTAAAAAAGAAAAAAAGAAACTAAGCTTGGTTTGCTTTTCAGACCAACATTCCAGCATATATATATTATGACACTGAATCTTGAGAGTGTGTGTGTGTGTGTGTTTAATTACCTGAAAATCTTGAGGCTGATGAACCAAAGCTCCCATATTAACAGACAGCAGATTTGCACAATGGCCACACCTAACTGTCACAATGGCGAACATACTGTTGCATGGAACACTCACCTGCGCGCAGACATCATCATCAATATTTTCGAATCCATTATTTATTACATCTTCTAACATTCAAAGGCCAAATATATTCACACACACAGCTATGAAGATAAATTTATTCTAATCTCTAATCAAAATTAGACCAACCCTAATATACCAAAGTCGTTTTCTTCTGATCACTGTGTCTTTGTTTTCCATTTTCTTTACTGTAATAATATATATACTGGGAAAATTTTCGTTATTACAAACACTGAGGGAGATCTTTGGACACGTATATAGGAAGAAGCTGATGCATAACATAGCACTCATCAGTTTTGGTCAATGACAAGAAAGGCATTCATTGACGACCATATTGTGTTAAAGAATATATATCATCCCTTTTATCATCTCGCCCTGAGTGCTTCTCTTGACTTTTTCTGCTAACACTGACACACAATCACTCATCACTGATCTGTGTATTTATTTGAGAAAGAGAAAGAGAAAGAGAGAAAGAAAACGACTTGACAAGAAATGGAATTCTCCAAAAGCCACATTATAAGGATATATATATAATAAGTGAATTAATTGGGTATCAACAATGTGATCAAACTAAAACTACATTACATGAAACTTTTTTTTTTATGTTTGGATGATTGAGTACAAAGATAACCTTATTAACTGAAATAAATCCCACAACAAAACTACAAAAGCAGTTCAGAATCAGACAATTAAGTCATGGGAACATAAGCCCCCATTTTCTGCTCATAGTAGTAACACACACACACACACACACACACTGATGTGTGCTAATTGATTGGTTTCATCATTCAGAACAGTACGTCACTATTTATTTGGCTGTAATAAGATTAAAAAAATAAACTTTTGGGAAGATTATAAAGCACGTGTATAATAGATCTTATTAATCAGTAGTTTCTTGTACGAAAAAAAAACATGAGGATTAGTTTCGGAATATATAGTTAAACATTAAAGCATCGATTAATAAATGAAGATTATTAATTATATAATATAAAACAAGAACCCTAGGGTATCTAAGTTGCCACTGAAAAAAGGGTTGATTTCTTTGGGAAAGAAAGAATTACGGCCGGTTAGTAGAAAACAAAGAATTTGCTATTTATGATTTTGATCTCTAACTTAGGGTTCTCAGTTCTATGAATTAGAAAAAATTAATAACCTCCTTTTCATCTAGATATTCTAATTTGAAGGGAAAAAAATTACAATACGTACGCTTGAACATAAAAATACTAGGTGGTAACAAGAACATCTTCAATCATTTTGTTTCAAGCAATTTAAACTCAAGAATCAAACAAAAAATGCCATAGCATACATATATAAGGTCTTGACAAAAGGTAATTACTTTCAAAATCTTAATAGAATCCCTAATTCTTCACCTGCATATTTTAGTTCCAAAAGGTTATATCTTCGTACATTAATGGAAATTAAAGAAACCTCTTCTTGTTTATAAGTAACCAGTGATCCAAGAAAGAATCAATAAATTTTCTTCCCAAAAAAAAAAAATAATAATAAAAAACAACAAATAAAAAGACAAAAACCCTTTTTTTTTCATCCGATCTTGGCAGTGTGCATTCATATTATATTAGTAGAAAAATTAAAAGAATATATAAGCAAAGTACCGCAAGAATGGTGTTGCAGAAGTTGCACTGAACGTAACAAACACGTTCGGCCGAAATCATTTCCGTGGACATTTTAGCTGTATCGATCAACCGTCGAAAGCTGCTACGCAGTTGCGATATATAAATTTCCTCAAAAAATTGTTAATTATCATATATAAATCAAATAGTTGTAGACCAATCAAAGGAGGATATATATAGAACAAAAAAAAAAGCTAGGGCAAAGCTGGATTGCAGATCAAGAACACGAGAATATATGCAAGTTCAGCTTCCACTTTAAGACTAGCAAGAAAGAAGAGAAGGGTGTAATAACTCAAGGACGAAAAAGAGGGAATTAATTAATGCATAGCTATAACTTGTGAGGTGCTATATTTTCCGTTTATTACTGTCTTAGCGGTAGAAAAAAAAATGCAGAAGCCAAAAAAAAAATTAAAACAAAAAACTCAACGAATGATGAATGAACGATAAGTGGAGTAGTACGGATCTTAGTGTGGCATAATATAATGATGGAGTTTGTCTGAAAAAGAAAACCCCTTTTTAATTTATGAAAAAAAAAACAAATAAAAAAAGATGTGATTTTCATTAAATTAAAAGCTTCAAGTGGGGTGGGGTGTATGTTATGATACACAGAAAATGAGTGGGTAGGAGTCATTTATTGAGTTATCGATTTTATTATTTAATTGTCACTATAACTGCATTTTCTGCAGCGGACGAGGGGGGCGAGAAATAAATATATTTTTGGAATGTTAAAGGGATTTATAGAGAAGCCCATACGTCTTTGAGATGTAACGCTATATGCATTATTATATCAACCTTCATCAATGATTATACTATTTTTTTTTTTTTTTTTATCTATTTGAAGCCTTTAATTTAGATTGATATGGAATTAAAGTAGGGTTTTTCTTCAACTTGTTATGACATGGGTGTTCAGTTGATTATAAACTAGGGTTAGTGCATCGTATAAATACGACAGAAAGCAGACAAATTGTAATACGTAGAGCAATGTCAAGTCAACTTGTAAGTAAATGACTCTAAGTAGGCTGACATAAGATGGAACCAATGAAATGTTAAGTGCTATTTAATCTTTTTAACTCCATGCTTGAAGTGTTTGAGTTGGTAAAAAATTGGGAAAAAAATCGCGCATAACATAATTTTGGACAACGCGATAATTTGTTGGAATAATTATATATAAAGCCTAAATGACACAAGAAAACACAAGATTTTACGAGGTTCGGCCATCATCATCATCTATCTCTACAGAGCGATAATAATTTTACAATATTAAGAATATTACAAAGTACAAATTAACGTTCGTGAACTCGATATCCCTTATTCACCCGGATAATGTATTTGTACATACTCTTAATACCATAATAAAACTAGGTCATTCTCACTCTTATTCCCTAGAATAATATTAAGAAAAAAGTTTTGTTTTAATATATTTTATATCTTTCTCCATCGTTATTAATGTATTCTTCCCCATTCAGGGAAAATTGAAAATCTTTTAATTCTTTATCATTATGATTTATTAAGGACTCGCAATATCACCTAAACTATGGATTGAGTATATAGAACGTATTAAATTATTAAGAATAGGGTATATTCCAAAGGTTGGGAACAATATCAACATGCGAGATATTAGTGAATTGATTAAAAGACGTACATATTGACTTTAAACACAAAAAATAAAAAGACTATATTCAGCTGCATAAGAACTTGTCCTATAATGTGCAGACACCAAGAAATATATGGACTATAGATGTGACAGATGAGAAACAATTGTATTAGACAAGACAGCATAAACACACATGATATGATTCCGCGTCATAAGTAGCACATATAATAAACCTTAATTACTTGGAAATTTTCAATTGGTGTCGAAAATTGTTTTCAATTTCGGTGGGTACTTTTGCGTTTAAGTCTTTTTCAGTTAGTGCCAAAAAGTATTTTTTTTCAATTCTGATTGGTATTCGAGGGTTTAAGGCTTTTTCAGTTGGTACCCAAAATATTTTCAATTCCAGTAGGTACCCATAAGGTATGACAAAACAGAATTCCAAAAGACCAAAAATGAAATCTTTAGGTATAGGAATTATTTTTGGTATTTGTTTTTAATCCCATTAGCAACTAAAAATCTCATTTTTGGTCTTTTAAAATCACATGGTTATGTTTCGCCAGATCTTAAGGGTTCCTACCGGAATTGAAAAATATTTTGTGCACCAACTGAAAAAGACTTATACAAATGAGTACCCATCAGAATTGAAAATAACTTTGGATACCAACAGAAAAAGCCTTAAATAACGAGGTACCAACCAAAATCCCCCTTATATTAAGTGTTAGCATGCTGGGCAACCACTATTTGTTTAAGAAATATATATATATATATATTATATATATATATAGTTTGTGTGCATAAAATGTGCTAGGTGGTAATTGATCAATAAAATAATGTTGGCAAATTTATAAAGTTGGGCAGTGAGTACTTTCTATTTTGTCACTATATCCTATAATTGTAAAATATGTCACTAACTTTATATGTCGAAATAAATTTAGATCTTTGATATTTTTGCGACAAAATAAGTCGGAAGTAATGTATCAGAATATGGTTTCTCAACTTGAGGAAAATCGTTTCCCAACTGATTTTGTCGGAAAAAATTGAATATGTATTGACCTATTTTTTGCAATTATAAAAAAATTGTGACCATAATCGCAAAATAATACATGTTTAAGGACTAAAGATAAGAACCCAAAGAAAGAATGGTCCAAAATCAATCTGGGCTTTCATAGCTCACCAAAATCCATCTCTCTCTTTTCGTTTCCGAGTATTTTCTTTTCATGCGCCCATAAATATTTTCCCATTTTTTCAGCGGACTGTTCTTCCAATATAGCTATTTACAAACCCTAGTTTTTCCATTACCTTCTTTAGACCATCAAAAGCAATCAATTAATTTACTAAATATTATTTGTGATGGGTTAAATATGTTTAGTCGAATGTGCCTCATATATGACAAGTTACTTCTATTGTGTTTACAGTACATCCAAGTGTGCATCCAAACCATATTGGATTCAAGTTGTACGATCCACAAAGTTAACTGAACTGAACTGATTTAAGCATCACAAAACAAGCAATGGCTACAAGATTTCAAGGAAACCTGTCAAGAATCTGTGAAGCTAGGCAATGGAGAAAGATGTGAGATTTCTGGGGTAGGATTTGTGAGATTGAGGCTGAGATTCTGGCAATGTGGGGATCCTAAGAGGTGTTAGGTATGTGCCTGAGATGAAGAGGAACCTCATTTCAATCGAAGCCTTGGATGAAAGAGGTTTTACAACTCATACTACAGCTGGAAAAATCACAGTGCTGAAACAGAACAAAGTGGTTCTGAGTGGGTTTAAAAGCCATGGTATCTATGTCTTGGATGACTGCCTTGTGGTGACAGGCACATCTGAGGAAACTAGGAAATATGGTGGCTTGAATGTGGTGAAAGAGAAGCTATGTAGACCCCGTCTTGAGGTGGAGACAAGTGGAGCAAAACCTGTAGTTGGAGCTGATTTTCAAGAATTTATTGTTGTGGTAAGCTTGGACAAAGTCGTCTCTGTAAGTGAGTGTTCTGAGCCTGAGGTGGAGCTGATTCGACCAAGAAAGAAGAGTACGTTCATGCCTTGTTCGAGAGATGGACCAATGAAGGCTGGAAGTACAGAGGAAGATGTTGAAATACCAGAAGAAAGCTGGACAGAAACTCAAAGTAAAGTTGTGTTTGGATATGATGGTTCAGAGGCGTCATTAGATGATGTTGAGGTCTCGCCTGTGAAGGAGACCAAGAAGAAAAGCTTGAGGGGTTGCAAATGGATCTGCAGCAAGCCTCAAGAAGTCTGAAAGATGAGAATTTCATGGGAGATGAAGGGAAAGAGCTCGAAGTGCCTAATGTGAGAGATTTCAATCTCAGTTGGAGCTAACAAGGTTTCTTTTGAGGCTTGAAGCTGCTAAACAGCTTGAAAACCAACAGAGCAAGATGATTAAATCAAGGTGGAGCCTTGGTTGAGGATGGAAGACGAACCAAGAGGCAATCTTGCAAGTTTTGAAGCTGGAAATGAGAGATAGTAAGGCTGATTCTGGTGCGATGTTTGAGCCTCTGTGGTTTGCGTATTTGAGATGCTCAGGTGGAGCTTTGTGATGGAAATGAGAGTTTTAGGCTCAAGGTGGAGATTGTTGGGATTTATGAGCCCAAACTCATCGTAACGTGGCCGTAAGATGATCGGAAAGAGCCTTGATCGAACACAGCTTGAAGAATAAACTATTCTGCTGAAAAATTTGTCCAAGTCCTCAAATCAAATATGAGCCATCGGATCTGTTTGGCGCGTGATCGAAGGGCCAGAATTCAAAGGTCGGGAGTTTAAATGCTGAGCGTCGGATCTGGCGGGTTAGAGATCAACAGACGAGATTGATACTTATAAAATCGCATCAACGCTTTAAAAGTTTATATGCGTGCTGTACAACTCAGCAATGCACGTAGTACAAGCTGTCAATGCAGGAACAGTTATAAAAGCTGTTTATAAATACCAGCTATCAGAGTTCAAGTAGTGATCTTTGAGATAGCTAGTATCTTTCTGTTGAGTGAGAATTAGAGAGAGTTGTAAATACAAAAGTTGTAGAGAATGTGGCATTCTTATAAACCCTTCTTTCTGTTTTGAATAAAAGGCTCTGTTGGTTCGTGGACGTAGGCTAAAAATCGAGGACGAACCACGTAAGAATTGTGTTCTGTTTTCTGGTTTTCTTGTTGTTTTTCGATTCGATCGACTTCAAGAACGTGTTTCTTGGATTGATCTTCACACTCACATTAAAGAACAACAAGTTGGGAATCGAGGGGTGTCGGAATTTCAACAAATATAGAAATCTCAACAGAGTTGACATCATAAGCTTGAATGAGGTTACATCCGAAAACCAATTGGTAATAGGTGAGATAGTCAATCTAAGCTTATATGCTAGTCAACTTCTCCATGATTAATGGATGTGGACTGAATACATGTCGATTATCACATTCTTCTAACATGTGGATATATCGATATCTGTAAATTAAAAAATGGTATTTGATACATACCTAAAAGTCGATGGATATATTGATACTAATATCAACATCGCATGACTCGAAATATACGTATAATGTGGAGTATCTGGGATATTTTCACCTTTGACAATTGTGTTCCATTATACCTAGCTTCTAACTTGCCGATATGTTTCCATTTTTTTTTTTTCACTTATTGAAAGGCGAAAAGCATTGATGAGGATTAAAACCTACCTACCATTTGGCCCTTTAAATACAGTCTTATTCATATATCTTGCAGTCAAGCTGTCATATTGTAACAATGTTATTTCGATTAAGTTCGAACGGGCTCGACTTGATACGCAGCCATAACATCGTAAATTTTAAAATAAAAGAAAATCAAACAATACAGAGTTCGACTACTTGAATAAAGTGAAACTAGACTATCGTTCGAACAAGAACAGAAGTCTCCGATTGCAACTTACGGCTGCCGAAATATGATGTCAGTCTTCCTCAGAATTTTAAGATGATCTGCAAAATAACAAGAATAAAAGGGGAAAAAAAAAAGGTATTGACTTCAGATACTTGAAAAATTCACGAAGCAGAACCTTAGTTCAAGCCATAAAAAAGTTTCACATAATTGGTGTTAATTATTGGAAATAAAGTATATAAAATTAAAATATGATAAATCTTTCTTCAGATTTCAGCTTTTAGGTGAAGTGGTCATTCAACATGGTATCAGAGTCCAAACTAAGAGAAGTCATGAGTACGAATCCTCACGACCACCCATTTAAAAAAAAAAAAAAAACTTACTGTCTAAGGCTAGATAAAGAAAGAAACCAGCCTATACGTGTGTTGAAAATAAAGTATATAAAATAAATATAATGTATTGCCTTCATGCTTAAGTTTTTAGGTGAAGTGGTCATGCAATGCATTAATCGTCAAGAAAACCCTCAAGGAGATAGTTTTGCTATGGGCAACTCTATACGAAGATGATAATCTTATTCAATCTATAGCACTTATATGCATGCAGTCCATTTCATTCTAAGTGTGGTCTTGATCAAGAGATTACACATATTGATATATACATACATACATACATACATACATACATACATATATAAAACAATGTTATGAATATCGTCGCGTATATATATATGTCCATATCGAGGCATAAACAGCACAATGCATCGCACCAGCTATTCGTGCATGATAAAAATACATATATACAAGAAAATATAGGATTTTAGTTCATCATGAAAAGAATGTTAAACATTGTCATAATACTACATATTTCCATTCAGAAAGAATGGGTGCTTTTGTTTTTCCAATAAATGTAAGACATTGGGAATTATTTGGTATCATTGTTTAAACCTATATACGATTGTGTTAGTTCACCAATATCGCAAGATATTGAGTTCATCTCTACATCGACATTAGGGATTTCACTTAATTTAGTCGTAAACCAAATGATTCGATTGAAGAAGTTTACGAAGAAGGGATTCGCCGGATGCCCCGTAAGGGTTTTCCCCTTACAGCGCACGCTTTTCGGCAGTCTCCAATAGGGCGACTAAGAAGTGTATCATCAAACAAAATGTGGATACTCTACTGAAAAAAAAATCTTTGGACTGATAGATAATATTATCATCACTAGAAACAAAATGTGATGGCTCAACTGAAAGTAGACATAAAGAGCCGAAAATATACATAAGGATAGAGAATACGCTAATGCAATATTCAGGAAATGCGTCTATGTAAAATGTACTTGGAGGCGATGCTGGTGTTTAAGAAACGACGGAACGTCTGGATAATTGGGTTGCTGGCCGTTCGCTATTGCAAGAGATTTTTGGAAGCAGACAATGTCCCCATCTTCGAGCTGAAAAATTCAATCCAAACGCAAAAGTCGGTAAAATGTAAAAACAAAAAAGAATGCGCTTTCTGGGAATACTTTTGCGTTCGATCGATACGCACCTCATTGGACTTAAAGGTAACTGTCTTCACAATGGGCAAACATATGAGTCTTGGAAGAAACTCTACTTCCTGAGAATAAGAAAATATAACGCCGGCCGTAAAATTTTAAAATCATGATTAATTAGTAGTTAATGGATTAATCATTATCGATTATGCTATAACAAGCCATTGTTCAGTTTTTGCCAGGCTCAAGAAACCGCAGGCTATAAATCAGAGAAACGAACCTCATAAAGTTCAATCGCTTCATCAGGAGCGAAGCCAGCCATTTTGTTTAGATCGCTTAAGATGTCTTCGGGCTTCGCAGATCTGTTTACAAAAAGTCTTCCGGCATATCTGGCATGGTAATGAACAATTAAGTAATTGGAATTCTTACGGCAAAAATAGTACTACAAAGGAATGCAAAAGCATTGACAAGACAAAGTGAAGAAAGACCTTAGCTCTTCATTTTCAGGATCGTATAGCTTGAAGAATAACAGTATGTCGTTCTTGGTCATAATGGGAAGAGGTTTGGACTGCAGACAAAATAGATTGCTAATGAACTCGGGCGATGAGAGAAAAAGAAGTAAGAAGTTTTAACGGTTTGTATTGGAAAGAATTATTACCAGTCCATGCTCTACTTCGACGAATAACCTCAGCTCAGCTTTCTCCTCGCTTATTATTTTGTTCAGAAATCCTATCTGCAACTCATGACACAATCACAGACAATTAGGACCAGAATATTATAGCGCGATAAAAATAAGTTTAAACGGGCGAATAACGCTGAAATTTCCGGCAGAAAATTGACTGAGTAGAGCATACAAGAACATGAAAAGCGTAGAAAATAATAAAGAGCTGATACGATAACGTCAGTTAATAACAAGAATAACAAAAGGTAGAACGTATATTTGCATAATCTTGCAACACAAATATACTAGTTTAGATATCAATCTAACATAATTAACATATTCAAAGTGCCTAATTAAAAGATAAAGGCTTGAGATTAAAGAAATAGTTACAGATTGCGCTTCCTCAAAGGGCGACAACGGCCGAAAAGGACGATATGTGCTGTTTGGGCGCTCCCTCCACTGCCAGAAACGCAGAAACTGGACGGGAACACCAATTCTTTCCGAAAATTGTTTCTGCAATTAGATTTGCAATATCAGCCGATGATAAAGCAATAAATTACTTTTATAGCTAAAATGAAGCTAATGTTTTCTTCAGCGTAAAAGGAGATCAAAGTTTCTCTTTAAGATTTCCATACCTTGAAATTGTTAAATGGCATCAGCTTCTGGACGCAGAAACTTTGAACTTTATTATGATCCACTAAATCAAAGAAAAGAGTTTTTCCGATATCACGAGCTAAATCTTCATCAGATGCAACCTGGGACAGAAATCTCGAACTGAATATACGCAATTTGAAATGGCAGATGAGATGAATAATTCATTGGAGAGCAGCAAGAAATTACTCTGACAACAGTACAATAAGTAGATTCATGTTTCTCTTTCTGCATTAGCTCTTGTTCTCTCTTGAATCTCTCCTGAATGACGATAAAGAGATTATAAAAAAAAGAAAATATATTGTGATATGGAAGTGAAACATGAAAGATGCTAGGCAGTTTTTCGAACCCTCAGATGTTCGGTTATATCTTTTTGACTGACGTCACATATGATTTTGCTTATGTCACTGTCCCGTACATACACCAGCATATAACCATTGGTGTTTTTAGTGATCTCAGAAAAACTCAGCGAGAGTCCTAAACTTCCCTGTGTAATGTATTGAGGAGACATGAATAAAAAAGAAAAGAAAAATAATTATATAGTTGAGTGGTGAGCAAAAGATCAGACGGCAAAATCTACCACTTCATCGCCATAGAGCTCCTCAGAGATGTTGCCAATGTCTTCTTCTACGACTCGTTCGTCATCGAATCTATACCTGAAAACCGTTAAAAGTAGTGAAAAACGAAGCCCAAATTGTTTGAGGAAGTTTGTACCATCGCAGTAGATTCTCCATCCAATAAGTAGATTAATATTGCTAAATAAACCTTGCATAACCTTACAGTCCTAAGAAAGTATATGCTATGCATGGACGCATATTCAGGTAAGTATAATGTCAAAGACTGAATTCATTTTTCGTAAACGATATCAGGTAAGAGCAGTACCACTGATCAGAAAGATTCGGACGAATGAAAGCATAATAGTGACCACTGTCCACACGACCACTGTGGACTAGAACACTGCAAAGAAACAAGAAATTATCATGAGTGAACTAAAAGATATTTTCAAGATCATGTATAGACAATACAGATAAAAGTACTTTATATACTTTTAAATCAAGAAAAAGATAAGAATGCAAGGATGGCATTTTCCTACCCTGAACTTATACATTACGCTAGGTGAGAAAAGGAATCGGCACAAGCCAGAAATAGGTAACGAATCTTCATATGCATTATATTTATCATCTTTCATTGCCAACACAAGGATCGTACAACTAACGTTGTCTAAAACATGAAAAAAAATAGGATACTTACTGTCTAAAATGGCAAGATACCAATAGAGGTACCATGTATTTGATATTTTAAGAATAAGATCGTCACAATAAAGGTTCATATAAAATCTTCATCACTAGCTAACTTATCGGATCTTCGTGGAATCATATTAATATGTCGTTACATAATATAAAATTCTGTAAATATTATACTTAGATCTTGAGTTTGCAATTCCTACAGTATACAATATCACTCGACCATAATCTTACCTATGAAGTTTGTAAAGGTTGCGCACAGTTTTATCAGCCTCAGGTGCCAAATATTTACCATCACCTCGGTCCAAGTCAAGTTCAAGAGGGAACTCATAGCGGTCATTTATCTGCAAGGCAATTTTGTAAGTAATAATAAATCAAGATGAAGTGAGAGTGAAACAACAATTTCAGAAAGAAATTGAATACATCAAAGCATCCAGGCAGGGGCATGTCTCATTGAATACCGATAAATTATTTTGATGGGTAAACATATCGCAATAAAAGCTTCAGATAAAAGTATCAAATCCTTTGCATGGTTTAAACAGAAAGAAAAACAAAAGGAATTATATGGAACAATTGAAAAGAATATAGTATTTCTATTAAGCTGCCTAAATTTAAGTTGCAGAAAAAAGTTCAATCCAAGGTCTGAGACAATCATCAATCCAAGTCCAGGTTCGATCGCTCGTATTGATTTTCCCGAGCAACCGAGTCGATAAACTTCTTGGTCATAATTGGTTTATGAATTACATGAAAAAATGAAATACGAGAGAAAATTTAACAGCTGACCTTGGTCATCCTCTGGTGTTCAAAGTCATACTCAAACCGCTTTAGATGAAGTTGGAGTACTGGCGGGAAATCCGTAAACAATACACCTCTTTTTGCATCCTGAAATATGCAGAACATTTCAAGAGAAATCTATAAAGCAAAATTTTAAGGGAGAGAGATAGAAGAATAACAACATGATGTATTTACTTCTTTAAAGAACCACTTAAGGACCAAATGACCATGATGACTATGCACAAATGAAAGTATAAGACAAGCAATTATGGTTTATGGATTACCAAATGCATAATTTCCTAAGTCCAGCAATAATGTTAAGACTAAAGTGGAGAGACCACCTACCTGCAAACCATGTTGCTCAGCATTGTATTTATTATCACCCTCTAAATTTTCAACTTCAACAAACTTATCGAATGAGGCATAGACATCTTGACAGCCCTTAACATCAAGCTGAATATCTGCCACATCAAAACATAATACGATGAAGACACTCATGTAAGAGGATTAGTGAACTAATACCTAAAGCAAATTGGATCAGCAAGTAGAAACATGTACCGTAGAATGACTCCTTTCTAGTAGACTTGTAATCGACATTTATGCATTGAATGTAATTGATGTTATGCCCCTCAAATAAATACTGTATAGAGCCATCGAACTCCGTACCCTAACAAAAGAATGAAAGCTGCAGTAGTGAAAACATTAACAATAACAAGAACAGCAGGACAAAGAAGAAGAAGAAAAATAGAAGACATTCTGCAATTAACATATAACAGAGGTCATGAGGATAACCTTCATTTCATTTTCGAGCCTTTCGCACAGCTTTCTGTTAAGTTCCTGCACGTCGTGCTGCAAGAAAATGTCGTATGTGTTCCACCCAAATGCATTGGTCAACTCTTTCGTTGATACACAGTGATCACTGTACTGCATCTTGTAAAATATGCTTTTCAGAGCCAGAGGAGTACTTGACGGTGCCTCATAATCCACATTGGAAGGCATTTGATATACAACCTGAATAGATATAAATAATATATGTCTGTGCGTGTGTAGCTTGCGAAAAAACAAAAGAAAAAACTGATTTATAACCTATGTAATCAGTTTTACCTTTCTAAAGTACGGAATATGGTAAAGCGTTTGGAGTAGAGAGTTCATATAGCAGGTAGCGCCTTGGTTCTTCAGCCCGACAAAACCCGTTTCTTTCTTTGAATCATAAACCCAACGATCCAAGACACTATAGACGGCAAGGTATGCTT
Source organism: Lindernia subracemosa (assembly GCA_028392965.1). NCBI lineage: Eukaryota > Viridiplantae > Streptophyta > Magnoliopsida > Lamiales > Linderniaceae > Vandellia > Vandellia subracemosa. The sequence goes on from JAQPCC010000031.1 coordinate 962,928, forward strand.
CCACCACAAATGAGTCGTCGACGAAAAAATTCTGCCTTCGGTCATACAACATATGAAGAGGCATGTAGGATATGTACCCATAATCAACTGACTGGGCATTGAATAGGTGCTGTGTTTCTGCACATAAGAAGAGCAGAAGATCATTTTCATCACCCAAAAAAGAGTAAGAGATAACTGACTTAAGATGCACAAACATACTACTCACAACAACTGAAGTCACCAAGTATACATATGATGAGTAGGTAGACAACACTTATCAGGTAAAGAATTAACCATAATTTATACTAGCATTGGAAGATTTCAAGTATTAAGTAACTCAGACTTTGAAGTTACAAAACTGAACGCACATCATTCGAATCCAAAGCATAATTGACGGAAATACTCTTCTCAATCTTATGTACGATATACTCGTTGCAATCTATGTCATAACTGACGGAAACTAAACTATGTGCTTCTGGAATAACTATTAGGTTTTTATGTGGCTATTCTTTTCTAAAGCATAAGTGTGGAATAATAAGCTAACCCAAAGATGTGCCATGAAAAGAAGATAGTAGAAAACACATCACTGAAGAACCAAATTTCTGATTTGTTTAAGAATTTGTAAAGTCAAACTGCATAACAAGTATCACTACCTCTTTGGACTGAGTACTTGTTATCTTCTTGATTCACAACGCTTAGACCAAAATGAACATACTTGCTCCAGCCAGATGGTAAATCATCATGCTCCACCATGGCAAGATATATTGACAAGGCATCGATATGATTCCCATTTGGAAACACTAGAATTTGCCTGAAAAGAATGAAAACTAAAATTCAGAGCAACAATCCAATCTCTAAGTTAAATAATGCTGTCAATGTGGCACGCATCAGTAGAAACTACAACGTACCATTTATAGCCTCCAACTTCAAATACGCTGGAGTGGAGTTTCTCTTCCATCAGACTTGAAATATTTCTAATCCTCCAATGAAGTTTAGCTCGGCTGGGGTTCTCCACGGGCTGGTGACTGGGCATGTTACCTGTTGATTGATATATGAAATTCATAAGTCAAGACGGTTAACTATAACCGATGAAGATATGCGAGTAAAACTATGCTATCATTTCCTGGACTCTTCATAGTTGTTTCTCCAACATCTAAGGCATGATAAGAAAACATCTATTGACAATTATAACTGGTTTCAATTTAATTCCAGCAAAAGCTCTAAAAAAATGTCAGTAAAGCTTTAGTTTCAAAATGCTACACCTCCATGAAAAACCCAATTGTGTTCGTCCTTTATTTGTTGCCCATTCATCAAGGTGTAACAAAGGAAATGTAAATCCCATATAGTTCAGATAGTTAAGCCAATGCCACAGTCTTTGCTATTACCTTCTGCAATTTGATTCCCTTCCGCGGTGCAAAAACGTGTGATCCACGTATCATCGTTCAATTGCTGCAAGAAAATCAAAGTTCCTCTAATCAAGTCATCTTATAGTCACAGTAAGTGAAACATCAGGCATACAAGCATCAATATATTCACATTTAAGCTATTTCCCAACAAATATATGAAACAGAATGAGAAAGAATGTTTGAAATGATGCATACATATAACTCAAGACTTATAAATATTTTTTTCCCAGGTGCAAATAGGGATGAAATCAAGGGAGAACAAAAAAGGTGAATAAAGGGACTCCTCCCAAAGGAGAAAACTAGTTTTTTTTTTTCCTTTTTTTTCAAGTCAAAACCAGTCATCCAAGGAACTTCGCCCCAGAAGAAACCCATCAAAAAATTCTACGAAAAAAATAAAAATAAATAAATTAATCAAATCGTTATCAATGGTCTTCCGCTTAAAGCTCATAACTTTACTATCGATCACTGAAGTAGAGTAAAAAGATCACCCCAAAAAACAAAAACATCAAGAGGTTTTCTTCAGATAGACAAGCTCGAATAACTCACACGAATGCTTCTTTGCCTTCAGATTTATACACCGTAGGGATTAAAATAAAAAAATAAAAAATAAATAAATCCAAAACCACCAGCTTGATAAGCATGCAAACAAAGCCCACTCTCCGATTCCACAAACCTCAACGCGGGCGGTACGATTCGTCGGCGTCATCTTACGAAGATATTCAGCGTCAGCTTAACCTTAATCAGATTGAATTTTGATTCTGCGTTCTTTCTGACTTCTGAGCAGAATTTTAAGGAATTTGGGAGCAAAACAAAAAAGTTGAGTGGAAGGTGGTATTTATACTGATGGGTTTTGATGTGGGTCAGGGAGGTTGGGGTGACGTGGAGTGAAGATATCTCTTGAGGAGAAAGTCCTTCGATTTACGTAACTATATATTTGTTGTATATATAATAATGATTTTGCATAAATCTCTCTGTTTTTTTTTTTAAAGGTAAATATTTTCAGGATTTATAGCTGTAAAATTACAAATACTTTCTCACGCTGTTTATTAATTATTCACCTTTTTTGTTCTCACGCCTTAAAACATGGATAATAACCGAATCGAAAAATACTTTGGGCACCAACTGAAAAAGTCTTAAATACAGGGGTACCAATCAAAATTGAAAATAACTTTGGGCACCAACTGGAAAAACCTTAAACGCAGGGTTTCTAACCGAAATTTCCCTAAAAGTATTAATAAAAGAAGTTATTTATATTTTTAATATTTTTTTAATATTTATATAATGGTAATTAGTATAATACATAATAGTTATAATATTATTATAATAGCATTGTAATTATTGTATAATACGAAAAATACTATCAAAATATAATTGGAGAATGTGGGATCAGCAATTTATCGGGTGACTCAGGCAAATGATATTTAATTCCTAAATAATTGCGATATAAGTGGATAACATTAGGATCCGTAGGCCCATTCCTTTAATCAAATTAAATAGTAAACAAATCAATACTATTTTGAAAGAAAATGAAAAAAAAAAGGAAAAAAAATAAAGAAAGCTCCTACACAAATATAAAGAAAACACACCTAAACTATTGGAAATAGAAAAAAGACCCCTAAACAGTCAAAACAGATATCAAATTATTAACCCATAAAAAGATTTTGGGTCGAAATTTGGAATGATTGCAAAATAAAACATCAACTTCACCTTGTTCGCAATTTTTTGACATCCCTTCATTTTTAATAATGATTTATACCTACATTATCAACCCAACTTCGTTAAATGGTTCACACGTCCATAATAGATTTGAATTTCTTACGACGTGTTAATCATCTAACGGAGTTGAGTTCCAACCCACTTTGATAGGTAAGAAAATGCGTTTGAACTAAGGGATTTTTGTAATTGAGGGTATTTCTACAAGCCTAAAAACAACTAGAAGTGTGGTATGGTCTTTACCAAGGAGAGGGATCTCATTGAGCATGAAAGGAAATTACATGATAATTGATATCTCTTTAGGCCTTATAAAAGAGAATATATGTATTTGATTTTTTGATCCAGGAATATAGTATAACAATACAGTCAACGATAATTATTTGTAGATTTTTTTTTAAATTAGCAAATTGTTGCAATATCTCTATTAATGCCAAATGAATTTGGCATGTGTGAAGTATCATTCGTTTCAGTGTTGCATTAGAATAAATCGGTCATCTGAGTTAAAATGATTTACCTAATTAATGGCTTAGATCGTTGACTATCTTCTCGTAAACTTTATGAGAATAAATGTTCGTTCCATATTAGATTTCAAATAACTAAATTACCCGAAATATAGTATGATAATAGAGTCGAGAGTATCTACCGTGTTATAATAACTAAAATTTTGTAAGACATTCATTAAGTTTAAGTTTGTACTTTTAATAAGAATGATATATGCTAATTTTTTATTTTGTGGATGTAATATGATAGATTTGTTTAAAAATATGTGATTTTTGGTTTGTAAAATTATATATAAGTATTGAATAAAAGAAGTTATTTATATTTTTAATATTCTTTTTAATATTTATATTTTTAATATTTTTTTTAATACTCAACCACGTAATTAAAGACAGACAACAACAATCTATTTCTAATCAACAAGACGGGCCGGTGGGGCGGGCTGGCCCGTAGCCCGCTACGTGCCATTCAGCGGGCCTGAAAATGAAGGCCCGCCCTGCCCCGTCGGGGGCCGACCCGCCCGTAGTGATAAATTGAAAAAAATAAATTAAATTTAAATTAAAAACTTGGTTTATTGAATAAAATAAAGCTCAAAGCCCAATACAATAAGTAATTATAGGTCCACTGGCCCATTAAAAAAATAAAATTTAAAGCCCACAATAATATTTAATTAATATAATATAATTAAAATATATAATATAATAATATTTAATAGTAGGTGGGCCGGCCTGCGGGCTAGCCCGCCCCGCCCCACCAAAGCCCATGGCCCGCGCGGGCTGGCCCACTCTCTGACGGGGCGGGGCGAAGCGGGCCGCGAGCCCATTTGACGGCTCTAGTGATGAGTTTGAAGTATCAAGAAGAATGTAGCATGTCCAATCACTTGAATGCACTCTAAGAAACTATTAGTCAGCTAGCTAGAATTGAAATCAAGTTCGAAAATTAACTACATAGATTATGGCTTCTTGGTATATTACAAGAGCCATGTGAGACATTCAGGACGTCACTATTCAGCTCAGCCCCAAACGGTATCTGCATGATGGACATGATTAAAAGTACTGTATTCACGAAGAGATGAGAAGAAAATCACAAAATTGTTCTTCGTAGTTCGACATCTTAGTCACAGAAAATAGAGAAAAAAGCAATAGAAAGTTCGAGAAATATGCGAGCATTGAGTGTCATTATTGCGACAAAAAAGGGCATATAAAAAGATTTTGTCGAAAAGTTCTGAGATAAAACAATAATACAAAGTGTCAACAAAATCAGACAAATGACACTTATTAGGGAAACTATTGTGTTGCTACAGTCATCGATATCGGCAAGTGCAGTTACAAACTTTGCATGAGTATGATTTCCACTGAAAAGTTCGACGATGAAAATTTTCATAACCATTTTTTGATATGAAAAGTTGAAATCTCACAAAAGGGTCACTGACTAAGGCGGAAAAAAAAATATCCCATCTCAATTATATGTGACGCAAAGAAAGACTCTCCGGAAAGAGAAGATCCAGAATTATTGGCAAAGAACGTGCGTACTAAGGCCCACTAAATGAACCGAATGGAGAGTTTTTGTTTCCGGCCCATTCTTGTGTCTGAAGACGGGCAAAGCCCATTACCATATCAATTAAAAGGAAAAGACTTGATATAAACGATATATATACTACACAAACACGCACATGAAGGTGGCAAAAAGAGATGAGGAAAAGAAAGATTGCCATTGTTTTGAGCGTGAGACGAAAAAAGGGCAATACAATAATTTTCGTAGTCCGATCTTATTGAAATTTTGGAGAAAGATTCATCTCGACGTACTCTACACATTTGCTGATTCAGATTATTTGGATCCTCGCGTATTGGTGCTAGTCCAGTGTGATTCCTTTGTTATTCGAGTTTTTAACTTAATGTTTCTCTTTGGTCGGAGTTTGTAAGTCTAGCTTTTTAATTTCCACGTGAATGACGTGCTTATGGCTGCTATGTGTTTTCTAATTTCCTATATCCTAGAATTAGTTTCCTATGTTCATTTTCTTTACGCATTTTATAATCGTTGTTAGTCGATGATAGACCGAGTCGAACCACTATTTTAGTGGATAGATTTAGTCAAATTATTGGATGATTTTCAATCTATTTATATTATAATTGCTCGTTTGTATCCCGTATGGTATTTTTTCGTAGTTTTCTTATTAAAAAATCAACATATGATTTTCTCTCTCATCCTTAAAAAGGGTGAGAGAGAGAGTTTATAAGATTTGATTTGTTCATTTTATTGGTTTTATATTAACATATAAAACTATACATTAAACAAACGAACAATTATAATAAATATATTGAAAATCATCCAATAATTTGACTAAATCTATCCACTAACATAGTGGTTCACTTAGTCAATGGCCTTGAATTTAAGCGCTTTTTTTGTCATTTTACAGGAAACCCAAGTAACCGACTATGTTAAGGGGGACGAATGAATTGTAGCACAGTGGTTACGTAGTAGTCATTTACATAATAACTCACGAGTTTCAAATACTTACTACACCAATTTTTTTTTTCCGTACGGACACTTTGTTATATGATGGATTCTCTGCAGGAAATCCATTCTACTGGAACAATGAGTTCTCTACTCGAGCAGACAACTCATTTTATAACAGAAAACTCATTGTATAGCGAATATTGGAATAATGAGTTATTTGCTATATAGCGGTTATGTGCTATCTTTGCTCGAAGAAATCTTTTTAGCGGATTATCCGTATTAAAAAAAATTATTAGTAAGAATAAAATAGTAATTAGCGTAGTTATTAAGGGTAAAATAATACTTTACTTGCTTAGTCCATCCATGGTAAAAATTCCATAGTCATGATTGAGTAGTCTCCTCTTAATCAAAGACCTAAGAATAGAAGCAAAGCAACATCCAACTAAAAGGGCTTTGTTGTCTCTCTACCAAAGGACACAAATGGCTCTCTTCTCTTCAGTCTTCGGCAAACATCAGAAAAATTCAAAATCACTCTTTTACGTTCTCTAGCACACATTCATCTTCTCTCTCTCTTGTTTCCTCTACATTCGCTCGCTAATCAGAATTGATGCGATAAGAATCCATTTCAGAAACCCTAGATTCTCGCTCGTTCTATCTTCTCTTTCACACACTTGAGGGTGGATTTTTGCTGAAAGAGTAATTTCTGGCGGCGGGCGCGCATACTGAGGGTTGGATTGATCTTTTCGCGTGGAGGGTCGTCGTATAATCGTGTCGCTAATCTATTTGAACCCCCTTTCCTCTTTTGTGCTTTTTTTTTTTTACTTTTGCTTTACCGCTGTTACTTGTTTGTTTCGATGACTTGAAACAGCAGTTATCTGCGTGTGCATTAAGTTAAATTATTGTCTTGAGGTTATTCAATTTGATAGAATTTAGCAATGTCAGATGACGTGATGCTGTATTTTTCGTCCAATTCCTCGAACCAATCTGATCAATCCGCAAAGATTGCGAAGCTCGAGGCTAGACTTGTGGGGAAGCCCTCATCTGCTGTTTCTTCGCATACACAAGCTCAATCACAGCTGAACTCTGAGGTGGCGCCTTCAAGATTTGATGGGGCAGTAAATAATTTGCATGAGCTGTTGGCAGATAGCAATGACGATTCAGACGATGATGTGAGTATTTGATGTTTTTTTTTTCTTTTTCAGTTCATTGCATAAAAGTGTCTCTACGTGACCTATTGTATAGTCAGTGAACTCTATCTTATTGATTGATGTTGTTAAGTACTTGTTAATTGTTATGCATACGGGACCTGAAATTGTTAGTTGTTCCCGATTGTCTGCTTAGATAATCATGACTCGGGGTGCGAGGATGGTTCATGATGCTTATATAATATACGTGGGCGTATGTTGGAACTCCAACCTTACCATAAAGATTGCACTAAACTTAAATTTGGAGATACATAATAAGACCTTCGTTTTTAGTGCATATAAATATTTAATGTGCTGGAATTGAATGTATTTTCCAGTATTTGATTCCCTGGCATACTGGCGATCTGTGATATTGTCCATTCCTTGTGCATCATCAAACTTGGGTCTCTTAAGAGAGTTAGTTCTAACGAGACATGAAAACTCCCGCGAGAACATGTTGTGGGTATATAATATATATATATTTATTTAGAAAGCCAACCCTTGAGTAAATGTTGGAGGTTGTTTATCACTTTTCTACTCCTAATGCTACTTTAGTTTAGGAAAAATACAAATGTTGGGAGAGACATTTTGGTGATAGAATGAAGTTGAGATTTGTATAAGTATGTAGAACCTTATCTGCTACTGCATTGTGTTTTTTCATTGTTGTCGAAATGCCCACATTAGGATAAAATTGTTGAATGTTTATCCCATGGGTTTAATGCGTGTAAGTAGTGACGTTTAAGGAGAATGCATAGACTTTTCTTAGAAAACACTACAAAATGAAAATTTTCTATTTTGGCAGAATGAAAATTACTCTCTCAAAATATTTACTTTCAATACACTTCATATGATTGTTTTGCGTCACTTCTTGTATAACGGGAGTTATTTTCTTTTATTACATTACTGCTCTGACACATATCATTTGAATTTTCTTATAGCAACATATCTCAGTGTTGTCCACGCTATAAAAGAAATTGTTTTGGGTGCATTAAAGATTCTCGATGGCTGTTAGCTAGGATTTTTGTAGATGTTATTAGTTTGGTGTTATTAATACTATCCTGGGATCATTTCTCTATTATTTGTTGTACAATCAAATCATGAATTGATGTGCTTGAACTAACATACGTGTTCCACATCACCAATTGAACAAGTCATTCTGGTTTTAATCCTCTGCACAGTATGCATATTTCATCGCATCTTTCTTGGATGAAAATGATCTCATATGCATCACCAACTATTGAACCTCCCATTTCGTCGCAATTTATTTTGCACGTCAGCTGCTGTAATAAGTTAAAAGTGTTAGTAGAAGTACCTGTTTTTTAACTGTTCGGAGAGTGCATTTTATTATCTCATGTCAATTTTGATTCTGCACTTTTTAAAGCTTCGCCTTATGGACTGTTTGGTTTTGTTTTTCTATCCTTTATGCTACTAACAGAATTTTTTTACTCTGTTAGTCCAGTGTTTTTTACCAGCCCCTTTCTTATTTGATTTTTGTCTGCTCTCAACGCAGAGTGGTGGAGCATTTCTCATACAAGCCAACACACAGAAACGTCGTAAGGTTGAAGAAGATTATGGCTCCGCAGATCTTGAACTCGAGGTTGTACCATTATTCACCTCATAACGCGATGGTTGATTTTTCCGTTTATATATTAATATTTGATGCATGAATGTTTTAGTACTTTGTAAGTTACAAACATTTTTTTGGGATTATACAATAGGTGGCAGCTGATACTAGGCAAAATGCTGTAGAAACAATAGACTCTAACAGGGCGAACGCTGACGTGAAAAAGAGAAAACCTGGACGTGGAAGGGCTAATTCTGGTTTGGGTAGAGGACGGGGAAACCGAGTCAATGATCAAGCAAAAAATCAAAAAATGTTTATGTCGAATGGACATGTGGATAGCTCTAATGACAAGGTAAATTTCTCATGGAACTTTGTTTTGCTTTAAAATTCATCCCCATCTAAATTGCTTCAGCATAAATTATTTATCTATTACTAGATTATTCCCATATATGGATATTATTAAATCTTTTATTGATTTGGCTGTGCATGTAGGATGGCTACTTCAAAAATCGACTTGGGTATGACGGTTACTCCTCTTCAGAGGTATTACCATTTTTTTCTGTTTCTAATTCTAAGGATATTTAGTCAACTTCCTAAGTTATTTTTATGATAAATCTGCTTGCATTCCTATTTGCCTGAAAGTTGTGGTATGTATCACTGTGAATCTTATAATTAATCGGTTAAATTCAATAATTAGGAGGATGTGACTTCCTTGCATGCAAAAGTTGTAATGTTGGAGGAAGATCTGAGAAAATCACGTGACGAGGCATCTACTTATCGTAATCAATGTGAACAGCTGCAAAAGGTCTTACTGTTTTGCGCTTCTACTCATATATTCTGCATTTCAGAGTTGAAACATATATTTTCATTGTTTTGTTGAACTTGTTGTTAAGTGATGAATTGACTTGCATTAACAGGATCTTAAGGACTTTAAAGATTATGAACAACAGATGAAGCCAAAGGTCTGTGGATCACATTCCGCATCTTTTCACGGTTTTTGAATCTCGTTATATTAATACCAAAAAAGTTGATGATTATAACATATATTTATCATTTATGTGCGCATGAGTTTTATATGCAGTAGTGGTGCTTCTGCAAAAGCTGTTGGCTAACATAATATTGCTTCCTCTCTATTCTGAGTGTCTCACTTAATTAAAAGGATATAGTTTAATAAGCTTCGCAGACTTGATTTACTGATCCCTGCCATTACTGTCTTTGGTGCAGAGAATGAAAGTGATCTCTGATTTATTAATATCCTTTTCAAAAGCTGAGAGACAAGAGGCTAGAATGAAAATACGTCAAGATTCATTGAGACTCGGCAATGTAGGGGTGATAAGGTGCATCCATATATTTCAAAAGATAGTCTATGCTTTAAAAAATTTAAGAAATCCCTATTCGTGTAATTTCTCCTCATTTTCACTTATCGTAGTTCTGTTTTATGATTAGGATAACGTATCATCTAATTGATTTCTCGTTATCTAACACTTTGCATGAATTGAATAGAGCTGGAACGGTCATATCTGAAGCATGGGAGGATGGACAAGTACTAAAGGATCTCAACGCTCAACTTGTATGTTCGTCCAACTACAATTTTCAATACACTTTTGTCTTTAATGGTGTCATATTAACCTTAATGTTCATTAGACTTCTGCTCTTCTTTACAGTTCTTGGTAGAATCCATGTATGTTAATGGATATAACATAGACATTTAGGCAATCACGTAATTTTTTCCGTGGATAAATGTTGTAATTTAAAATTTAAAGACTGGTGTCGTTCATGTTGATTCTATAAACCCAGTTTGCACATATATGTTCTTAAAATGCTCGCCCTTTCGCTTTATGCATATTATTATAACTCAAAGACCATGGAGTTTGAATCTTGTGATCGATTTTCTTGCAGTTTTTATTTGGCAATATATATGAGATCATAATTTTGTAATTTTAGTTCAACAAGTTTAATATCTTGTGTATGGTTTCTTTACTGATGCATCATGCCCCTTTCTTGAGTTCCAATCCCAGGCCACTTTTTACCAATATTTTTGGACATATTTCATAAAATGCTGATATTTTTGAATAATCAGAGGACTCTATTGGAAACAAAAGAAGCTATTGAGAGGCTACGAAAGTCTTTGAAGAAGCGCCAACCGGGTAAATGCATCTATTCTATCTTCTCCCACGTCTTTATTATCATAGTCCCTTGTTATGATGAATTAAGTCTTTAACCAAAAGGAGCAAAAGAGTATATAAATTCTGTTTTACTACAATGTTTGATTGAGAGACAACTATTGTTTATTACACCATCATTTTTTCTCTATAGTTATGAACTATATAATTTAATAAGGATCTAACTTTTGCATCAAATAAATCAATACGTTGTAGGTTTTATATATTTATGGTCGTTGTCTGATATAACGACTCTTTTCAGTTCTATGGTTTCATGTGTGTTGTTTGCTGCAAAAATAAATAAATAAATAACTAGTAAACAAATATGAGATACTAACGTAATATCTGAAGCAGATAAGGGTGATACATCTGAAACAGAATCTGGGCTCCATGAAGAAGATAATCTTCTTCAGGATGAAATTTATAAGTCTCGTTTAGCAGGCATTAAGCGCGTAAGTTTTACGATTATTTTTTAAAGTACCAATGTACTTATTTTCATACTTCATATGTTGCACTTTCAATTGTTCTATGCCAGGAGGAGGAAACGATATTGAGGGAAAGAGAGCGTTATGAATTAGAGAAAGGACGGCTCATACGAGAAATGAAGCGCGTAAGAGATGAAGATGGCTCTCGCTTTAACAATTTTCAGATCTTGAATCACCGTTATGCTCTCTTGAATCTTCTGGGCAAGGGAGGATTTAGTGAGGTTTATAAGGTAAATCTTATCTTGGAATGCATCATCAGAGAATTATCAATATTTTATAAATGGAAGTCTTATATTAGCCCTTTTCCGTCTAATTTATTTGTGATCTTGGATATTATAACCTTTCCAACATGATATTTGAGTAAAAATATTTTGCAGGCTTTTGACATGATTGAACATAGGTACGTTGCATGCAAGCTTCATGGACTAAACCCTCAATGGAGTGAAGAAAAAAAGCAAAGTTATGTACGCCATGCAATAAGGGAATACAACATTCACAAAACGCTAGTTCACCATAACATAGTCCGTCTTTGGGATACTTTTGAAATTGATCAGAACACTTTCTGCACTGTCTTGGAGCACTGTAGTGGTATGGTTATATGTAATGCTATCTAGTTCGTACGACACTTTTTTTTTCTGAAGAGGAGGCAATATGGCCTTTTTCACTTCTTTTTTCTTTTACAGGCAAGGATCTGGATGCTGTCCTGAAATCATCACCTATATTGCCAGAGAAAGAGGCTAGGATCATCATTGTCCAAATCTTTCAAGGGCTTGTTTACCTGAACAAAAGATCACAAAAGATCATTCATTATGATTTAAAGCCCGGAAACGTTTTATTTGATGAGTTTGGTGTTGCAAAAGTCACCGACTTTGGTCTTAGCAAGATTGTGGAGGAAGATGTTGGATCCCAAGGCATGGAGCTTACATCCCAGGGAGCAGGAACATATTGGTGAGTTTTCTTTTCTTTCTTACAATGTTAGATCTGTTAGGGTAGTTAATTATGTTACACATTTTGATATATTATATCTGATTCGTTTTTTATGGTGAAAGATTTTACAAAATAATCAGATACTATTTTTCTTGTAATATGCCTCTATGATAGAGCTGGATCTCTTCAGTGATACATAACCTTCTCAGTTCGCTATTTCTTGCATGCATCTCACGTACCAAACAAAGCCTTGGTGTTTTCCACGAGAACCACCGTTTAACCATTTATTTCTTCACCTGGGTTTTTTTCATCCGAGCAACTAACTGTATCAAAAATTGAATCTAACAAGTGACAGTTTAGGCATCATTTAGTAGTACACAGTTAATGGATTAAGATACAAAAAGTAGAACCCTTATTATGATGTTTAGTTTTCTGTACGCCCTTGGTTCACATCTAAGAGCATTTCAATTTTCAGGTATCTACCGCCCGAGTGCTTTGAGTTGAGCAAGACACCTTTCATTTCCTCGAAGGTGAACTTTGACTGTTTCAACCTTCTAATGTAGTATTACTAAAATATTTACAAGTACTATGTTGTTAATTCTCTCAGCGATTCTTTCCTTCAGGTAGACGTGTGGTCTGCTGGCATTTTATTCTACCAAATGCTATTCGGCCGACGCCCTTTTGGTCACGACCAGTCCCAAGAACGGATCTTACGTGAAGACACAATAATTAAAGCACGCAAAGTCGAGTTCCCTTCAAGACCATCTGTATCGAACGAGGCCAAGGTGAGCTTACTCTTTGATAACATAGTCCAAATAACATTAATGCTTTGCTACGTACTAACTACTCTTAGGCATCCTAATCGTCTTTGCACTTAATTGCTTGCAGGATCTCATTAGTCGTTGCCTAACATATAATCAAGGAGACAGACCCGATGTTCTCACAATCGCTCAAGATCCGTACCTAAACTATACAAAGAAATGATGGAGATTGATTGATTGAAACCATATAGTTAGAAATCTAGTATAGTTACACAACTTAAGGCACTTGTCTTGTGTAGTCGGTTGTGCGCTATGGATTTGTTGATAACGGTTCTTTGTTTGTTCCCCAAGCCTCCGTCTTCGCCAGCGAATGAACGGTGTTCTTACCTGCTGTGCTTGTGTAGGAAAGGGGAACAAGAAAGAAAAGTTACCAAAACCTCATGTGATTATTGTTTTCACAGTTTATGTTACTATTTGGTTCAAAAGGAAGCTTATTTTTAACTAGTCTGTTAGTTTTAACTTTTAAGTTCAATGACAAACTGTGTTCGAATTGATGTAGTTACGAATTAATTCAATATAGTCCCGTTTTATATTGGGTCACATTCGACAAATAAAGAATTTCCGATATGTGATTGTTAAATAATCAATTTACATAATATTTTTGTTTTTCTCAAAAGAGGTTTATACAGTCGATGAGAACGCATCTAATCGTAGTCGAACCTCAATTTTCGTGTCTGGAGGCTCTTTATGAAAAATGCACCCTTCTTTAAACAAATTTGTCGTCCTAGGGAGTGATTGACGATCGACATAAACGCCTTCTTTATTTTCGGTGGAACCCTTGCCGTTCACATAAAACACCATGACTGGGGTGTAGAGCTCGACGCTGTCAACGAACAAACTTTTAAATTTCTTGCGGACTCGGCATATTGACTTAACTGCAAAAGTACCATTTGGTGGAGTAATGTCGTATAATCTTATCCGGCGCATTCGTAGTACCCAAAGGAATGCCCTAAAGTACATCATCATCTACGGGAAGGAAAAGAGCACGAACAAAATTACTGTGAGTTTTAGATTCGTTTCAGAGTGGTCACATGAACCCATCCCGCAGCTTCATTTCTGGTCTAGCTGACATCTTGTCCCACACCACCCATTGTATTTGACGCCGATATTTTTTATGTTCCGCCAGAATCTTCCGATAGCTCGTTAGATCTCATGAATCACACCCCTTGTTCAAAAAAAAAAAACGACTCATTTCATACGTGGGAATTGCTTGAATAACGATTTTATAAGTATGTCTCTCCTCTCCCCGCTTCAGACAAGAGCTTTTCGGACCATCATTTCAATCAACATTTCGTTATTCTTTCATGAATGTAAGCAAAGATCTCTTTTTTATTTTATTTCGTCCTTCTATCGACGGCAAAGCGAGATACAAAGGATGATCTGTTGACATTCCCACGCCGAGCACGTCACAACACCTACTTCGTCGGTCGGCATGTTTGGAGAGGAAACCACCGATGAATTTTGAAAATTTACCAATTGTCCCGACGCTCTTCCATACAAATGTAAGATGTCTTTGATCGTCGAATTTGTTGTGTGTGTGGTGAGAAAAAAATTAACGTTATCATCTGCAAATATAATGTGAGGAATCTGTGGGTCATTACGTCGGATAGAGAAACCTCCCAAAAATCTGTTGCGTTTGGATTCGTGTATTTGAACGAAATTCGATATTTGTAAATTACGAATTTTAAAATCTGAATAAAATCAAAATCTTTTGTTTGACAAACATTAGGATTCGAAATTCGGATTCCTTTGCCTGCGCCTGGTCGCCGCCGCTGGCCGCCTTCGACAACAACATACCGGCTGATCGGACCACCGCCCACGATGCCGGAAATCGACGCTGACCGATGCCGTCCATCGACGACCGCCAACGCCGACCACCGTCGACGACAACATGCTGGCCGACTGATCGCCGGCCATCAATGCCGACCGATGCCGTATGCCGGCCGGTCAATCCTGCCGTCGACGTCGTTGAACTAATTACGGGCTAGACTTTTGATTTCGAAAACGGATCATTTATCATCGAATTTCAAAATCCAACAAATAACAATCGTTTGAATTATCCTCGAATTTGTATGAAATTGAAATCGAAATCCGTTCAATTCAGCAAATTCAAGATAACGGATTTACGAAATTACCCTCCCAAAAATCAGGACACCCTCACCTTTGTTTTTGCATCACTTGTGAGTGAGCATATACTTCAGAGGCAGACGAGGCCAGGCCAAATCCTAAGTATGTACAGTCGAATAAAAGCTCAAAGATTCAAACTTGAAGCTCTCACGCCTTCTTCTTCTCCTTCTTCTTCGCCTACCTCCTTCCTCTATAGATTTTGCCGCTTCTCTTCAACCCCTGAAAACGCCGCCGCCGCCGTGCGCGAGCTGTTCACCATAATCACGACCTCGCCAGACCCACAAACCCTAAGGCAGTCCATAAAGGAAGCTCAAATCCCAGTCACAAACGAAGTAATCGATGCAGTCCTCAAGAGGGTTCGCTTCGCTCATTCGAACCCCCTCTCGGCCCTGGAGTTCTACAAGTTCACCTCGAAGAAAAGGGGGTTTTTCCACAGCTCGCTTTCACTCGACACCATGCTCTACGTTCTTGGCAGGAGCCGCAAGTTCGAGCAGTTATGGGATCTCCTGGACGAAACCAAAAGAAACGACCGATCTCTGATAACTCCGAGAACCCTTCAGGTTGTTTTGGGCAGAGTCGCCAAGGTTTGTTCGGTTAAGAAAACGGTCGAGTCATTCAAGCGGTTCCGCCGGCTCGTCTCAGGCGAGTTCGACGTCAATTGCTACAACGCCTTGCTGAGGACATTGTGCCAGGAGAAGAGCATGAGCGATGCTAGAAGCGTTTATCACAGCTTGAAGCGCGAGTTCATCCCAAATCTCCAGACTTTCAACATCTTGTTGTCGGGGTGGAAATCTTCCGACGAGGCGGAGGCGTTCTTCGAGGAGATGAAGGACATGGGCGTGGAGCCAGACGTCGTCTCTTACAATTGTCTGGTCGACGTCTACTGTAAGGCGAGGGAGCTAGACAAGGCATACAAGGTGGTCGACAAAATGCGGGACAGTGGGATTGACCTGGACGTGATCACATACACTTCGTTGATCGGAGGGCTGGGATTGATCGGCCAGCCCGATAAGGCGAGGGAGGTCTTGAAGGAGATGAGGGAATACGGCTGTTATCCGGACGTTGCTGCTTACAACGCCGTGATCAGAAACTTCTGCATAGCAAAGAGGCTTCGGGACGCCTATCTTCTGATCGACGAAATGATCGAAAGAGGTTTGAAGCCTAACGCCACTACGTACAATGTCATCCTTCGGTCTCTTTACTGGGCTAACGATTTGAAGAGCTCGTGGAGCTTGTACTCTACGATGAAGGAGGCGGGCTGCTTGCCCAATACGCAGTCGTGTATGTTTCTGATTAGGCTTTTGAGGAGATACGAAAAAGTGGATTGGGCGCTCGAGCTTTGGAACGATATGGTGGAGAAAGGTTTCGGGTCTTACACTTTGGTTTCGGACGTTCTGTTCGATCTGCTGTTCATCGAGGGGAAGCTCGACGAGGCCGAAAAGTGCTTCTTGCAGATGGTGGATAAAGGGCAGAAGCCGAGTAATGTGGCTTTTAGAAGGATCAAAGTGCTCATGGGGCTGGCTAAGAAGGATGAGGCCATTGCGAATTTGTCCGAGAAAATGGCTGCTTTTGGTTCGTCGACGGAGGTTAGTTCGAGTCGTGTGGACGATTTAGATAGGCCTGTTTCTGATTTTATTACATGCTGAAAGCAAAAACACAACGTTCGAAAAACCTTTTCTTGCAATGAAAAGGCTAATCTTGGCATCCTATGTTGCCTCCAAAGCCAAGTCTTGTTAGAGGGAAATCCCTTGGAGGATGATAAATGAAGAATTTTGGAATTTTATGGTTAGAGTAGTGTGGCTATTCATTTGAGATGCATTGCAACTATTTCATAGCAGAAAAAAGAATTTATAACTTCGGAATTAATTTTGATTCTAGAAAATAAATAATATAAACTCAAAAACACCTAAAGTAGACTACGAACAGAAACTATCATAATCCAAAAACCTAAAAGACCCTTAAAACTGCAAATAAATATTCTCTAAACTGCTGCGGCGGTAGTAGCATTCGTGGTGAGCCCAAAACCGAAGGGGAAAATTGGGTCATAAGCTTCATCTCCGACGTTCATAGGAAGCTGATCCACCGTCCTAAACCATGTCCTAGGCAACTTGCCCGTAAACCCATAGTCGCCAAACAACACATCGGCTACTCCTTGGCCTTCAGAACCTGGCAGCCAAGCAGCTACCAAGGCATCGATCGACGATAGGTAGGGCTCGATCACTAAGGGCCGACCCGATATCAAGACGACAATGCACTTCGACCCTCCGCAGACATTGTTGATCGTGGACAATCCTTGTTCGGGGATGGTAAGGTTTTGATTGTCTCCCAGCGTCTCCACGTAAGGCGGTTCTCCCACGACAACGATCGAATAGGTGAAGTTGTTGGATTTCACGAACTCTTGGTCGGGGATTTCGTTGTAGATGATTTCAGTCGTGGGGTCCACTGCGTTCGCTATCGCGTCGAAGATCGTGGTGCCTGAATAGAGATAATCGTTAAGTTTGTCTTATTATGTGTTTGTAGGGTACTATGAGGAAAGAAAAAAAAGGAAAAATTACCAGCGGTTAGGTCTTTACTGTCCTTTCCCGCCCACGCAATGGTCCAACCTCCGCACTGTAACCCTATGTTGTTTGCATGGCTGCCCGAAACCAAGATTTTAGAGGCGTTTTTGGCGAGTGGAAGAATCGGGCTATCAGAGTTTTCCCCGTTCTTTAAGAGGACGAGCGATTTTCGGACTGCTTCTCTTGCCAAGTCTCTATGAGCCTGTCAGAATTTAGAGGAAGGAGATCAAGTTTATGCAGTTAGTGATTTTCTTAACTGAGGTTAGGGATAGATAACTTTTACCTGACTTCCCACTTCGTCGACTAAGCTGTAATCAGCCATAGGGTTTTCGAAGAGTCCCATGGTGATTTTCACCCTAAGGATCCTTCTTACAGCATCGTCGATCCGAACCATCGGGACAACATTGCTGTTGACATGGCCCACCATAATGTCCACAAACTCTTTGTAGTCGAAAGGGATCATCACCTGGGATTCAATTCAAACCAATGAAGTATAGGACGGTTTTACGTATCTTTACAACAAAACATCAAACAATTAATTACTGTACTAACCATGTCAACCCCAGCATTGATCGATCTTTGAAGCGAGTTCGAGTAGTTCGTATGCATTGGTTCGGTCATTTTGTCTACTCCTTGCCAGTCTGAAATCACAAATCCCTGCAAAAAAAGGAAGGCAAAATAGTCATCGTCCATGAGAGTTCTTACACTCCGAACACATATATCTATTACTGTTATTGCACATTATAATACCCTAAATCTGAGGGTTCCCTTTAGGAAATTGGTAATGAGATCTCCGTTCGCATGCATCTTCACACCGTTCAAGCTCGAGAAAGAAACCATGATCGTTGCAACGCCTTTATTGATCGAAGCCAAGTACCCCGGCATGTGTATGCTCAGCAATCCATGCCAATCTATTTCGGTGTTATTCTCGTTAATACCTTTGAACGTTCCTCCATCACCGACAAAGTGCTTCGCGCAAGCTGCAACCTTGCCCCTTTATTACACAGTAAAAGTCCATTAATAAGTACGATTCGACAAACCCTAAATCTATTATTACATACAAATATGAATTTTGTGTGGGAACGCTTACTTAGCCACAAAAGGGACGCCTTTTCGTGAACCCTGAGGAATCTCTCCTTGTAAACCGTCGACAATCTCAGTCATCTGTCGAACGACCTCCACATCCTCGCTGTAGCTCTCATAGCATCGGCCCCATCTCGGATCTCTGCAGACCTAAAAACACAATTTTTTTTAAATAAAAGTCATAACAATTACTGAAATTTATACATATAAATAAATACATACTGCAACACATGGAGCAAAGACATAAGGAATCCCAGTTGCCCTAGCTTCAGTCGCCGTAGCACTGCCTATTCTACGGACAAGCTCGGGCTCCCTGCAACATAGCACATCAAAATCCCGACGGTCTTAGTACGAGGTTTTCAGACAGTTAAAAACAGTTTCTACCAAATTAAAAAGAATTGCTTCGAATTTAAACCAACCTCGTCGCCCCGAGGCCAATGTTATGAGGAAAGATGGTAGCCTTATACACATTGTTGTGGCCATGCACGGCATCGATCCCATACAGCATGGGTATCCCGAGCCTACTCGACAACGACCCGTTCTGAAAGTCGTTCACCATGTCGACCCATTCTTGCGGCGTGGCGTTCTCACGGGGCCAGCTTCCGCCGCCGCTCAGGACGCTGCCGACGGCGTAGTCCCTCATGATCTGAGGGGTGACCACCGATCGGTCGAGCTGAATCATCTGACCTAGTTTCTCCTCTAAGGTCAGCTGGGCCATTAGGGTTTGTATACGCTTGTTCATGGGTAGGGTCGGATCCTTGTACCGAAGGTTGATGGGCGGATTTGCACCTACTAGGGCGGTGCATAGGAGGAGTAGTAAGCCATGGAGTGAGAGCATTGAGGTGGCTAACGATGAGTTCTTCTTCTTCTTCATGGTGAAAGATGGTTGATGAGACTTAATGGATGGAGTCGTGGCCGTGGGCATGGGGTTCATCTGCTTATATAGAGTCAAGTTTGGTGTAGAAAGTGGGATATTAAGAGGAGGATATTGTGGACGGTTTGTTGCCTGTTATTGAGGTGATTTTATTGTGTTTTTTGATAACGTGCATTTTTAAATTTTTTTATTTTATTTACCTAGTCAATATATATATATACATATATATATATATATATGTGTGTGTGTGTGTGTGTGTGGAGATATGTTTTAAATTCAAATTGATTTGTCTTAAGACTATATGAGATCAGTTGCGATTCCTTGGAAGTCGTGGAGATATATTCGTACATAACATATAACAAAGTGATTGGTAATTCAAATATTTTTTTACACCAACAAACTCTAATTAGTATTGTTTTGAATATATTTAAAATTTATTATTCGTAATATAATAGATCATCGAGTTATCATATTTCATGATACATAAAAGTATTATTTGTAATAGCTTTAATATGATCCTATTAGTCATAATTATTTGTAGCAAAAGTATATATGTAAGCTCTGTTATAAAAATCCGCCTAGGTCGTCTGGACAAAGCCAGGCGCTAGTCCGTCCACACTGCAGCGAAAATCTACAGGCGGCTGATTAATTGGTTGAACCGATTAATAAATTTTTTAATTGTTGAGATTTCTATTCTATCCCACATCGAATAATTCTCCTCACCCGACTCACCTAATATATTCAAGAGGCAACCTCACCTATCACCAATTGGTTTTAGGATGAAGTCCTCGATTTCTTAATATTAATAAATGTAAAAATATGATTGTAGGCTATAACATCATAGTCTGCTCACATCTTTAACGTCTCTATACTAAGACTCAATGTATGACAACACTCTCACAGTCGGCACACAAATTAACGTCTTAGTGCAAAGACTACAAATTGCTTAACGTTTTTGTACTAAGACTCTCACTCAACTATTCTACTTAAGTTCATCTCTCAAATATGTGGGTGAGGTGGGTGAGTTTCAACATTCAACTCGCCTATTTTGAAGTTGTAATGTCCAATTTTGGAAAAATACCATCTGTTTCTAATGAAAGTTAATGATAGATATATCACCAACAATAAAGTGGAGGTTTAACTCGATGCTTTAAGTTACGATAATAGTTGGCTGTGGCCTTCACCTAAAGTTGTATGTCTGACACATAGTCGTACACTTGCCTTCAATGTACGTATTTATGCATGTATTATATATATATATATATATATATATATATATATATATGTGTGTGTATAAATAGAAAGCTCCAAGCTCGCGCCATGTCTGAAACTATTAGTTATATTTATGTTCATGTATAGTTTTCATAAGTGCAAAAAAGCTTAGATAACAAACAACTGTGGAGTGGAGGGTAATCCATAGTTTGACAATGGTTTAAATCCCAAAAAAAGTGACAATGAGATTAGTAGCATCACTCAATCAACCAAACATCCTAAGGAACGAACAACCTCCCATATATAAACCTTTCTCTATAATACTCTCTGGCAGAAATTCTTTCATCTTCCAAAGGAGCATATGAGCTTTACCTTCTCCTTTTTCACAGCCATCAATTGTCATGGAAAGCGTAGCGGAATCAACTGTAAAACTACATTGTAAGTGACATTGTTAGGTAAGCAATCGCCACGCTCCTCCATTTTCCTCAGCAACTCCTTCGCCTCATGTACGAAACCTTCTCGACAAAGTGCCCCGATGAGAATGGTGTATGTACGAACATCAGGCTGCAAACCCTTTGTAGGAAGTTTCCCAAATACATCCCGAGCAATTTCGAGCTTTCCATTCTTGCACAATCCATCTATGACTACAGTATATGTAATGATATTAGTAACAGCGCCTTTCTCCTCCATCGTGCTCAAAAGTGACAAAGCTTGGTCCACGTGCCTAGTCTTGAACAATTCTTCCAACATAATACTCAACGTAATTACATTGGGTGACAACTGTCTGGCTTTCATATCTTTGAAAACTTTCACACCATCAGCATACCTACTCGCACGAAACAATCCTTGTAGCATGGTATTATAAGAAACAATTGAGTGCTCCAACCCCTTTCTTGATATTTCATGAAAAACATGCCAAGCTTCTTCTATATTTCTTTTTCTACAGTATCCATTCATCAAAATACAAAAGGTGAACGCAGAAGGTTTAAGCCCTGAAGCTAGTGCACAATCGAATGATTGCTTTGCTTTGTCCATTTCTCCTCGCAAACAATATCCATCGATCAGCGAATTGTATGTGATGATATTAGGATGGATACCTTTCGAGGACATGATACCGATAACACCTTCGGCCTCTTTCACCATACCTTCCTTACAAAATGAATCCACTAATATGCTATAAGTGACCAAATTAGGAGGAATCTTAAGAGCAGCCATCTCAGCTAATAACTTTTCCGCCTCTTTCCATCTACCAAAAGTGCATAACCCCTTAATAGTTCGAATTATATGTCACCACATATGGCCAAATGCCTTTCTCAGTCATACATGATAGAACGCTGAGAGCATCATCCACCATCCTATCCTTGCACAAGCCGTCAATTACGGTGTTATAGCAATACACATTGAGTTTCCAACTTGTTTTCTCCAACAGCTTAAGCATTTG
Source organism: Lindernia subracemosa (assembly GCA_028392965.1). NCBI lineage: Eukaryota > Viridiplantae > Streptophyta > Magnoliopsida > Lamiales > Linderniaceae > Vandellia > Vandellia subracemosa. Next base: position 985,419 of record JAQPCC010000031.1, read on the forward strand.
AAGAGCTGTGAGTGTATGCCCAGCTTTACAGAGCCCGTCAAGCACAATGAGAAGCATAACTTCATCGGGTTCACAGAATTTTCCTCTCCACAACTTTTTAAACAGTTGTTCAGCCTCAGAAACCTTATTCACCAAGAAAAGTCCTCTTAGGAGAGTGGTAAACGTACATGCATCGGGTTTCCAGCCAAGCTTGAAAAAGATGCCTAAAAGTGAAAACCCATAAGTCGCTTTATGCAAATGACAATAGCAGTTCATCGCAATATTCAAATGGTATACGTTCACCGAAACACCTAATCTACGCATTTCATCGAACATGAAGAGGGCATCAGGGTATAGCTTCATCTTGACCACTAGGGCCATTAATTCCGCGAAATCCTTGACGGAGGGCCGAGGTCTCATAGACATCATGTCACTGAATAAGGAAACAGCATCTTCGATCTGTTTTATTCGATTAAAATCCAATCTTGGCCTCTCCGAAGGTGTTCTGAATAGACGAGTGGATCCATGAAAGGTTGAGGAAGGCAGCATATGTGAAGACAGAGAAGAAAACCCACGAACATAAAAGAGAGGGAGAGCGAAAAATCTTTTGCAAACCATTACAGGTTATATTTCAGCAAACGATAGTATTACTCTCAGCTCAGTACACTTGTATCTTCATTTTCTGGTTCGTCCTTCCCAAATTTGCGAAAAAGATAATAATATTTTTCATTTCTTTTTCTTATAGGTATTTTGATAGATTATTCATTGAGTGGCATATATTTTCAAATATTTAGTCAACAGATACACTAAAATCTGCTGTTATAAAAATATGAATTGTGATTAATATTATATTAATATTATTTTATTATATTTATACTTATATTAAGATTATTATGATAATGTAACTTATAATATTAGAGAGGCAGATTATATAGATATTAAGTATATCAATACTTGATGTAATTTACAATGAACTCTAATCACATATTTATATTACTAATAATTTACTATTACACCTAATCACATTAATTACAATTATATAACTCACACTAAATTACAAACTTTTCAATTAAACACGTCATTTTATCATCATTTAATACAATACTTCCAAATCATCAATAATTTAACTAATATTATCATTTAAAACATCCACATTATTTCATTATTTCATAATAATCCCCCTTGGATGTTTTCAAAGAATGTGTCTCGTTAAAATCTTACTAGGAAAAACTCAGTGGGATAAAAATCAAGTGAAGGAAAAAGAGTACATAATTTTTTTGGATACGCTTAACAGTCGCGAATCCCTTTCGACTTCATTTGCACGAACGCTCGACACACACGTGAAACCGCGACCCCAACGTTGATTTCATCCATCCAACGTCGTCCAATCATCTCCGACCGCCGACGACACCCTGGAAGTGGCGATAACACCCCTTACACACATCATGAACGTCGATTAAACTCGAAAGGTACGTTTTTTCTCTCGAAACCTAATTTTCAAAAATTTGGGAATTTCTAATGATTGCTTCGAGTTTTTCGATTTGGGACAATTTGTGTTCAGTCCCTTTTTAATTTTTCAGTCCTTGTTCAGTCCCTGTTAGTAAAATAGTTAGTTTTAAGGACCAATTTTCTGTTAAACATAGAGATAAGGACCAAAACTATGTTTTGACGAAATTACCCTTAATAAAGTGTTAAACATAGAGATAATGACCAAAACTATGTTCACTGAAAAGAGATCTCATTCATTTCACAGGTAACAATTATTCATTACGTGTCTTTTAATTGAAAATACCCTTAATAAAGTATTATATAAAGATGTATTTTACGCCAGTTTTCTGTTACACAGTTACAATATATTGTTAATTTAGAAACTGAAATGTTACTTTACAATAATATTGGGTTACTTTGCGGCTGTAACTCGATTTCTTAATATTAATAAATGTAAGAAATAGGAATATTTGTACTAATATTATTTTTATTGGGATCAACTTTATTTATTTAGAATGTTTAGATAAATTTAACACACTTTTGTTTGGTAGAATATTAACATATTTGATATATGAAAAAATAATGAAAAATGGGTATGCCGTTAAATTTCCGCCTAAAAACTGCTTAAGCCCCGCCCTAGACCGTCTAGGCGCTAGGATCCCACCAGACGTCCGACTAACGTCTAGCGAATTTTATATTGAGAGAGCTGGCAATACTGTAACTTGTTCTTTACTTTAATGAATTTGAATATTACAAAAAAAAAAAAAAAAAATACAACCATAATAATAATACCTTAATTAAACCGAATAATTCAGTTCACAATCATCCCCAACTAAACAAAATTAAATATTCAGTATAACAACATAGACACTCTCAACTTTTTTAATTTTCAATTTCGCCCCTCAATTTTTTCAATTCCTAGGTTTGGTCTCAAGACCAAACCCAAAGGGAAACAAAGGATCGTAATGCAAATCCCCAACATTCATAGGCAACTGATCCACCCTCCTAAACCAAGTCCTCGCCAGCTTCCCCGTGAACCCATAGTCGCCGAACAGCACGTCCGCCACGCCCTGGCCCTCACTGCCCGGCAGCCATGCAGCCACGAGCCCGTCCATCAGGCCCACGTAAGGCTCCATCACGACGGGCCGGCCCGAAACCACCACCACCACGCACTTCACGAGCCCGCACACGTTCTTGATGGCGCTCGGGCCGGGCTCAATCACCGTAAGGTTGTTGCTGTCACCGTACATCTCCGCGTAGGGCACCTCGCCCACGACCACGATCGCGTACGAGAACCCGCCGCTCTTCACGAAGTTCGCGTCGGGATTTTCTGCGTAAACCACTTGCGTTGACGGGTCGACCGTGCTCTTTATTCCCCCGAGGATCGTCGTCCCTGAAGAAGAATAGTAGCCATGAATCGAAACCTTAATTAATTATTTTTTTTAAAAAAAAGGTTTAGTTAATTTTTTCGTCCTAACATGTTACACTTTCGGTACTCAAACTTACGAGGTTATAATTTACTGATACTAACTTTCAAAATAAAAGAAAATTAAGGACACAATATGTTGGAAAACCTAATTCTTAGCCGAAACTTCAACATCTGAACCACACATGCCAAATAATTTGGAGATAAATCCCACGTAGTGTCAGAGCTGGGGAAAAATCTTGCGTGACAATTGACACCCAACTAACAAAGTTGTAATTAAAAAAACTAACTTTCAAAATTTACGCAATTTAATAGCATGTCCCCTAATTAATCGGACGAAAAAAAATAGTTAATCAATATAATATATATATATATATACATATATACCGCTCGTGAGGTCGTTGCCCGGAACGCCCTGCCATTCGATAGTCCATCCACCGCACTGATACCCGAGATTATCCGCATGGGTGCCCACCACGAGAATCTTGGGCGCCTTCTTTGGAAGAGGAAGCAACGGCCCGTCGCCCGGTTTCCCATTCTTTAGCAGGACGAGCGACTTTCTAACTGCTTCTCTAGCCAGTTCTCTATGTTCCTACTCACGAAGAAATGAAAATCGAACTATCAGTCGACGAACATAATAACAATAATCAAAACGTAAAATAAGAAAAGAAAAACGAAAATACCCGATTCCCTAGCTGGCCCGCTAGGCTATAATCAGCCAATGGATTTTCGAACAAGCCCATAACGAGTTTGACCCTTAAGATCCTCTTCACGGCGTCGTCGATCCTACTCATCGGGATGACGTTGTTCTTGACCTGGAGAGTAAGGTCGTCGATGAACTCCGTGAAGGCGTCGGGAACCATAACCATATCTATCCCAGCTTGTACTCCCGCTTGAACGGAGTATGAGTAGTTCAAATGGGGCGGATCAGTGATCCTATCTATCCCTTGCCAATCAGATATAACAAAGCCCTACAAACAAATCCAATAGACAAGTAAATAAAAAACTTCAAGAATTCGATATATATCTATACATATGAATGAACTATTGTTTATTTTTACCCTAAATTTGAGGGTGTTCTTCAAGAACCCAGTAACAAGATCCCGATTCCCGTGCATCTTCTTACCGTTCCAGCTCGAATACGACACCATAACAGTGGCCACGCCTTTCCTTATCGAGTCGAGGTAGGCAGGCATGTGGATATGGAGGAGGCCCTTGTAGTCGATCACTGTGTTGTTCTCGTCGATGCCCTTTGTCGTCCCGCCGTCTCCTACGAAATGCTTGGCGCATCCGGCCACTTTCGTCCTAAAAAGACACATTTTTTTCTTTCAGCGTTTCGATCAAACAGTTGGGATGTAATGTAATAATTGCTGAGTATTTCTGAGTTCTCCACGCATACTTTCCGTTGACGTAAGGCGTGCCTATGGAGTTGGCCGGGACGTCGCCCTGTAGGCCGGGTATGATCTCTGTCATCGACTGGACGATGGTGTGGTCTTCGCTGTAGCTTTCGTAGCATCGACCCCATCTCGGGTCTCGACAGACCTGTAAGAAATAAACCCGCAAAGTTAAACCCGACGCCCGATTTATATTCGGGCAAATAGGGAAAGATCTTTCTTCTCACAGCAATGCAAGGAGCAAAAGCATAAGGTATCCCAGTGGCTCGAACTTCCAAGGCAGTAGCAGCACCTATCCTCTTCAAGAGCTGTGGATCTCTGTCATAAAAACACAAAATACTCACTGTAATAAGCAATCAATCCATCGGACTATTTTAAGACAAAGGGCAGTGATAAAGATTGGATTATTTCAAGACCTTGTCACTCCAAGGCCGACGTTGTGAGGGAAAATGGTGGCATTGTAGACATTGTTGTGCCCATGGACGGCGTCGATGCCGTAAATCATGGGTATTCCCAGCCGAGTCGAGAGAGAGCCCTTTTGGAGGTCGTTCACCATATTCACCCAAGTCTCGGCGGTGGCTTTCGGCGACGGCACACTGCCGCCTCCGCTCAGTACGCTGCCTGCTCAAAAATAACGATTAAAAAAAAAAATCTTCTTTATTTTCTTTGGGGGAGCATCAAAGGCTTGATTTTGAATAGTTACCTATGAAATACTTCTTCATAACGTCAGGCGTGGCATCTTTCCTCTCAATCTGAGTCATCTGGCCAATCTTTTCTTCGAGGGTCATCCTCTTCATCAAATCCCTGATTCTGACACTAAGCGGCTGCTTTGGGTCTCTGTATTTGAAGTACTCAGCTTCTGTAATAACAAGGGACGATAAACAGAGCACCACTAAACAGAGCAAAGGCTTCAACGTCCCCATTTGTTTCTCCCCTGCAAATCCAACGGAGCAGTTGATGAATGAACTGAAAAATGGAGAGAAAACAGAGCATAAAGAGTTATTCTAACACATACTGGTCAGGCTTAAGCTCTCTCACAAGAAGTTCAAGAAAAAGAGGTTGAAGTATGCTTTTGTATAATAAGTCTCTTGTCTGCCTGCATATATAGATTGCAATAAATTTAGAATATGGGTTTTTGCAATGTGTGCGTAATTTGAATGCAGTAGTTGTTTGGGTGTGCGATGAAGCGGTGGTAGGCAACTTTTTTCAGCATTTTTAGACAACTTTTTTAACAGAGAAGTAGGGCCCACAGTCACGTGGTTGTAACGGGCGGATATCTAATTGAATTGTGCAATAAATGTGTTTGGTTATTCTTTTTCAATGCAAGAAGAAGAAATTAGAAGCATTTTATGATTGGGAAATAAATGCATATATTAATGATTAATCAAGACCATGTTCGTTGTTTAATTAGGCAAGTTCTCATTCAAATTTAGGACCGTTAACTTAAAAGAGATGTAATGTATCTTAAATCAACGGCAAGAAATTCAGATCATTGAAGTCAGAGATTACTTAAATGCCCTCCTCAGTGTGAAAAATATCTTAAATGCCATCTCGGGTTCTGTTTAATCACACGACAATGAAAAGTTTGAGTTATTTTCCAATGGCTTAACCATAATCATATGATTTCACAATATATGATTATAATTTGTGTTATTCAAGGAATAACTACTAGCTAGGAAAGCTTCATCTTGAGAAACAAATACACCTTGAGAAGGTCTACAATGGAATGAGACAAATGGTTTAAGGATGTACCAACCTGTAAAGTGAAGGGGAAGTTAAGATATTCATGTGTTTGAATTGAACTACTAAGTTAGGAGAGTTCGTACTACCGTAATAAAACTGAAACCTACCATTTCTATATTAAAAATCAAACTACAACTAACATTGATAGATTTTCTTGGCAAAAGGAATTAGAGGTGTTCATGTGGTTTAAAAAATCGAAACTCGAACCATCAGCCAACGGTTCGATTAACAGTGTTTAACAATTTCGGTTAAATTATATAATATGATTTCAGCTCATTATTGATAAAATACAAATTTTTAAATCATAATTGTCCGATTAAATTGTTGGTTGTTGGGTGTTCGAAAATAACGAGCAATAATATCGATGATCAAAACGGCAATCGAAACAGCGGAAACAAAATAACACCGGCAACTTTTAACGTGGAAAACCCAAAACGGGAAAAACCACGGGATCGATCTCCCGATCCAAGGAAGCAATCCACTATATACCGAGTTCAACGGATACAACGGACAACATCTCCCGAGAACGTCTCGAGGTAATCAACAATCCAACAACACAACCGAACAACCACACCGACAAGGTGAGCACACCGAACAACCGTCGAGTTACAAACTCGAATACAATAACCTCGAGCTACAAGCTCGGAATACACGAAGAGGTCAAAGCGAGTTACCACAAAAGAGTGAGGAACCGAATAATCCGAGCCGGTAGATGCGTAGAGCACGTTGAGATGAGTCTCCCTCCGAAGTTTGAACAAGATCGGAGCACCGGATCGTCGGGATCGGGACTTTTTCTTCTCACTTTTTCTTCCCCTCTCTTTTCTCTCCTCTTCTTTTTGCTTTCTGATTTTTTCTTGCTGCTGTCCTCGCGTGCGTGTGTTGTGTGTAGTATCCTTTTTTTTTTGTAATATTATGTTCATGGGTCAGCCCAATAAGTATGGGCCGGACCCAACAAACTCCCCCTCCGGCTCATATGGTGGGCTCCAGCAAGCCCGCTCTTCGCCGACAAGTCTCGAGCTTCTCCTTCGGCAAAGTCTTCGTCAACATGTCTGATCCGTTCTCGCTAGTATGCACCTTCGCCAAATACAGTTGCTTCGACTCGAGCACATCTCGAACCCAATGGTATCTGACGTCGATATGCTTGGATCTTGAATGGAATGACGAGTTCTTGGAGAAGTGAATAGCACTTTGACTATCGCTGTAGACGACATACTTGTCTTGTTGTAGACCAAATTCTTCACAAAACTTCTTCATCCACAAAGCTTCCTTGCAACCCTCAGTAATTACAATGTATTCCGCTTCTGTGGTGGATAGCGCAACGCACTTCTGCAACTTCGATTGCCATGACACAGCTCCCCCTGCAAAAGTCATCAAAAAACCCGAAATAGATTTTCTGGAGTCAATATCACCTGCCATGTCTGAATCGGTATATCCAACTAGAATGGGCTCACCGCTGCCAAAACACAAACACGTCTTGGAAGTGCCTCTGAGATATCTCATTATCCACTTCACGGCTTCCCAGTGCTCATTTCCCGGATTAGAGAGAAAACGGCTAACCACTCCGACGGCATGAGTAATATCGGGTCGAGTACAAACCATGTCATACATCAAACTACCAACAGCAGACTGATAAGGAACTCTGCTCATGTCGGTGTTTTCTTTCTCACTTTTCGGGCATTTCTCAGAAGAGAGCGTGAAATGACCTGCAAGTGGAGAACAAACCGCCTTGGCTTTACTCATGTGAAATCTTTCGAGGACTTTCTCAATGTAGTCTTCTGAGATAACCACAACTTTCGATTTTTCCTGTCACGAGAAATCTTCATGCCGAGAATCTTCTTCGCTGCTCCCAAGTCCTTCATCGCAAAAGACTTGTTCAATTATCTCTTCAACGTAGCAATCTTGCTAGTATCATGGCCTATAATCAACATATTATCAACGTACAAGAGAAGAATAATATAATCTTCATCAGAGTATTTCTTAACAAATACGCAGTGATCTGATGAAGTTCTGTTATAACCGTGACTCGTCATAAAGGAGTCAAATTTCTTGTACCATTGCCGTGGAGCTTGTTTCAGGCCGTACAAACTCTTGTTCAACTTGCAAACAAGATGTTCCTTTCCTTTGGCTTTGAATCCCTCGGGCTGCTCAATGTAAATTTCTTCTTCCATCACCGTGAAGAAATGCAGTTTTCACATCAAGTTGCTCAATCTCCAAGTTCAAGCGCGCCGCTAAACCAAGAGCAACTCGGATCGATGACATCTTCACCACTGGAGATAATATATATTCAAAGTCAATGCCTCTTTTCTGACCAAAGCCTTTCACGACCAGCCGAGCTTTGTACCTTGGTCGAGAGTTATTTTCGTCGATCTTCAATCGGTAGACCTATCGGTTCTTGAGAGCCTTCTTTCCTTGTGGCAACTTCACCAAGTCATAAGTGTTGTTATCATGAAGAGATCGCATCTCCTCGACCATGGCTTCCATCCACTCGTTCTTCTCGTCAAGAGAAATGACATCTTGGTAATTCTCAGGCTCTCCTGCATCTGTTAGCATCACGTACTCATCTGACGGGTACCTCGTGGATGAACGATGCTGCCTAGCAGATCTTCTCAACTGAGGTTCAACCGAATGTTCTTGAACATCTTCATCAACAGGTTCTGTTGGCTCAACATCATCAGTTGCAGGAGTTTCATCGTTGCCGACATCGCTAGAGTCTGGACCAGCTCCCCCATGATCAGGATATGCTACACGTGCAGGCGGTGGATCTAAGTCAGCGAGATCACCACTGGACTTCACAGTAGACTTCTCTTTGTGGATGTCTCGTATGTACTGATCTTCAATAAACACAGCATCTCGGCTTCTAATAAGCTTCTTCTGCACGGGATCATAAAACCTGTATCCGAACTAATCTTGCCCATAGCCGATGAATACACACGGTCTTGTCTTCACATCAAGCTTCGACCTCTCGTCTTTCGGGATGTGAACAAAGGCCTTGCAACCAAACACGCGCAGGTGATCATACGAGACTTCTTTTCCCGACCAAATCTTGTCTGGTACCTCAAATCTCAAAGGAACAACAGGTGTGAGATTTAAAACATGAACAACGGTATTTAAAGCTTCACCCCAAAAAGAATTCGGCAACTGTGACTGCGAAAGCAAGCATCTCACTCTCTCGATCAACGTTCTGTTTAACCTTTCGGCTAAACCATTTAACTGAGGCGTCTTTGGAGTTGTCTTTTGATGTCGAATGTCATGTCTCTTGCAATATTCATCAAAAGGACCACAATATTCGCATCCGTTGTCCGTCCGAATACACTTGAGCTTTTTGATGGTCTGCCTCTCCACCAATGCATGAAACTGCTTGAAAACATCTAGCACTTGGTCTTTGAACTTCAACGTATAAGCCCAGATCTTTCTCGAATGATCATCTACAAAAGTAACAAAATACACAGCACCACCAAGTGTTCTTGTTTTCATAGGACCACACACATCAGAATGGATAAGATCAAGTGTACCTGATTTTGGTGAGTGAGAAATATTCTTGAACGCGACTCTGGTCTGCTTTCCAGCCAAGCAATGATCACATCTTCTTAAGGAATGATTCTTCACGCCGGGTAGAAGATTCTTCTTGGCTAATATCATCAAACCCTTTTCGCTCATGTGACTAAGTCTGTTATGCCAAAGCTCCGTCACGTCACTATCATCAATTGCATTAACAGTAGAATCTGCAATCTTTGCTTGCGTCACATATAACTGGGATGAAGTCTTTTCTCCTTTCGCCACGATCAACGAGCCTTTAGTGAGCTTTCATTTTCCATCTCCAAAATGACTATGAAAACCTTCATCGTCGAGCTTTCCGATGGACATCAAACTCATATGAAGGTTCGGGACATGCTTCACGGCCTTCAGAAGCAATGTATTGCCGTTCTCAGTCTGCAAGCACACGTCGCCAATACCGATGGTTGTAGCAATGCCATCGTCTCCCATAATAACTCTTCCAAAATCACCAGAGGTATATGAGGTAAAGAAATCCTGTCGAGGTGTAGCATGTATCGTAGCACCGCTATCGATCACCCAACTAGTCTCGTGACTAGTTAGATTAACAGCATCGTCGTCGCACACAATAAAGAAATCTGCCGTGACTCTTCGCAATCTTGTTCTCTCTTAGAAACTTTCGACAAACTATTTTAATGTGCCCTTTCTTACCACAATAATGACATTCAACGTTGGCATACTTCCCGGATTTGCTCTTGCTTCTGCTTCTATCACCCGGGCCTCGACTCTTGCTCATCCCCCTGTTCTCCGTGACTAGGACATCGGACTGTGAAGAAGAACCCTGCGACTTTCTTCTCATCTCTTCGTTGAGTACGCTGCTCTTGACCAATTCCATCGAACAAATTCCATTTGGAGCCGAATTAGACAGTGACATCCTGAATGTCTCCCATGAGTCTGGCAATGTACCAAGAAGCCACAAACCCTGCACATCATCGTCAAACTTTATTTCCATTCCAGCTAGCTGATTGATGATTCCTTGGAATGTGTTCAAGTGATCGGACATGTTTCTCCCTTCTTGATACTTCAAACCCATCATCTGCTTTATTAGAAAAAGCTTGTTGTTTTCGGTCTTTCGAGCGTATAACTGCTCAAGCTTGCTCCATAGGGTCCTTGCGTGTTTCTCGTCACTTATGTGGTTGAGAACATTATCGTCGACCCATTGTCGAATAAAGCCACACACCTGACGATGAATCAATTCCCACTCCTTGTCGCTTTTATCATTCGGTTTCTCCGAATCAAACACAGGCGGGTGATAATCTTTCACATATAAAAGATCCTCCATCTTCCCTTTCCAAATATGATAGTTCGATCCGTTCAACATAACCATCCTACTATGATTGCTCTCCATGACGTCGAACACAACGCGGCACAACCTCGCTCTGATACCACTTTGTTGGGTGTTCGGAAATAACGAGCAATAATATCGATGATCAAAACGGCAATCGAAACAGCGGAAACAAAATAACACCGGCAACTTTTAACGTGGAAAACCCAAAACGGGAAAAAATCCACTATATACCTAGTTCAACGGATACAACGTACAACACCTCCCGAGAACGTCTCGAGGTAATCACCAATCCAACAACACAGCCGAACAACCACACCGACAAGGTGAGCACACCGAACAACGTCGAGTTACAAACTCGAAATACAATAACCTCGAGCTACAAGCTCGGAATACACGAAGAGGTCAAAGCGAGTTACCACAAAAGAGTGAGGAACCGAATAATCCGAGCCGGTAGATGCGTAGAGCACGTTGAGATGAGTCTCCCTCCGAAGTTTGAACAAGATCGGAGCACCGGATCGTCGGGATCGAGACTTTTTCTTCTCACTTTTTCTTCTCACTTTTTCTTCCCCTCTCTTTTCTCTCCTCTTCTTTTTGCTCTCTGCTTTTTTCTTGGTGCTGTCCTCATGTGCGTGTGTTGTGTGTAGTATCTTTTTTTTTTTTGTAATATTATCTTCATGGGTCAGCCCAATAAGTATGGGCCGGACCCAACATTGGTTTTTTCTATTTGTCTATATATGTATATTAAAAAAAATCAACGATCAAGACCTCGTGACCGTTGGAGATCAATGCTCAGGATTTCAATCTGTTGAATTATAACCGTGGGAAACCGATGGTTCAAACCGGACCTTACGGTTATGGTTTGAACAATCAGTTTTGACTTTTATTCCATTTTCAATTTTTTTTTACCTAAAATACAACCAGAACCAATGGCTTTGAACCAAAATGGAACCGCCAATTCCAAACCATAATCGAAATTGCGTATACCACGGTTTGGTTACGATTCCACCTATTTTCTTCCGGCAGAACGTTCCAAACCGAGAAGTTAGAATCGGGTAAACACATCTAGATATGCTGAAAATTTTAACCACTGCAAGTTGCCCTATAATCTACCACGAAAAAATTAAATTGGAGAAAATAACATGCCAAATATTTAGCGTGGAAAATTCTCAAATCATAAGAAACTTCTGTCCTTATCTCCTCATGTTGAACCAATCACTCAAACAACCAAGTTAGTAGAAAATCCACATTATAAAATTAAAATCATACAGTTTTTCTACTCTAATCCGTTGGTCCAACCCCCAAGCATTAAAGAAGCTTGAATCCCAACAAGCAAGAAGAAAATGAAAGGAGCTAAAGATGGAGGCCAAATTAAAAGCTTTATTATATATGCAATGACATACTCAACTTTCGCCTTTTGCTTGAGTCTAGGTCAATAAATAGGCTAATTGTTCGTTGATGAAAACCACCCCAAACAGTAGAGTTCTAAGTGTGAGAGAAAGAGATGTTCGTTGATGAAAACCACCCCAAACAGTAGAGTTCTAAGTGTGAGAGAAAGAGATATTAAGAGAAAAATTTATTCGGGTGGATAAAGATAGAGCGGCTGAGATAGTTGAGAATATATACAAATACATTACCCGAGTGAGTAAGGGGTCTCGAGATTTGGGTTAAACACGAGCGTTAATTTGTACAGTGTAATATTTTTAATATAGTAAGATTATTGTCTCTCCGTAGAGTTAGGCGGTATTTGTCGAACCAAGTAAAAATCTCGTGTTCACTCTCAGTGTCATTTCGAGTTTACATTCTATCATGATAAATTGCCACAGTGTTCAAGTACAATTTATCGCCGGGCTTCGATATTATTTAATATTTTTCCCAACATAATCTACCCCAAAACGACAACATAAATAATTATACTAACTAACCTTAACTTTCATTGTAAGAGAATTTTTCCTCCAACTTAACAAATTAATGAGTAAAAGTCTCCTATTACCTTGGCCATTGAAAGGTTTTCTTATTATTAATACTCCAAGTGAAATTAATTTACAAGTTTTTCTTACTATGAATGTTAGGACAGTAGAAACTCGATAAATTAATACTTGATTGTTTAATAAATTCTTTAAGATATTAATTTTAGGGTACTAAATCAATAATTCGCTAAAATTATAAGATAATATATTTTTGATAATTTCTACATACCCCATATAAAATATAAATTAATAATCCCTTATCTACTACATATTTTTACATGAATGATTCATGAAACTTTTATGAATATTTTTTTCAATTGTCTTTTGTTTTTTGTAGAAAGCAATTTCATCTTTGAATCTCGTACATGATTCCTTTGTGTTAGCACATATTGATCGTGTATTTATATAGAAAATATTTTTAATTTTCACAAGTGATACATTGAATACAAACATTATAATAAGGTAGGAAATTGAAGGGTTCTTTCAATTTGGTGCATTTCATTTGATATAGTACATGATATAATAATTAAGTGGATGTTTGAAATATATTTATAAATTGAGTATTTCATTATAAATTAATAAAATATTAATTATTATAAAAAATAATATTTATGAAATTATTTATTGATTAATAATTCTTTTAATTAATAAATTCTAGTTGTCACGTGAATATTATAGTTTCTAATATCCCATCACATGGTAACGTTTACTTTATTATTCAACTCCATCTGCCGTATAATATCCAAGTCATAAAAGCCAAAACAAACATCACAAATCCCAAACTTTACAACATAATATCTTGTGATATGCTGCTTTCCATGCATAAATAGATAAATAAAAAGAAAAGATAATTATACGATCTTTATTATCAAATATTAATAATCAATCACCACTAGCAGGCAGCGTCGCCATTGTTATGGTTATCTGAAGATCCATGGCAGAGATTATTGACAGGATACTTTATTGCATTGAGTTGAATCTTTCTTAGAGCAGCTTTATCAAGATCAATCCCACACACGTCGGAGAGCCTAATAAGGTAAAGCAGCACATCGGAGAGTTCTTCGCCCAACTGTGTTCTCTCTTCTTCCTCCCAATTCGGCAAACCCTTTGGGACTTCGCCTTTCCACTGAAATATTTCAGACAGTTCGCCCACTTCGCCAACCTAAGGAAAAAGATTCATTCTTTATTGTCATCAACATATATATTTCGAAAGATCGAATCTTTTTTAATGGAATATGAGTGGGTAAAGTAGGGTTTCTTGAGGTTCTTGCACAGCTTGCTACGCAAATGGATAATTATTATTACCAGATTATAAGATAAACAAAAACATATATGGAACGATTTTGGGATGCTAAGCCATGTAAGACAAGGGGAATAAGAAAGAAAACAAAGTAAAATAGATTGAGATTAGAATTAATAATTTAATCGAATTACTAGAGCAAGCAGAAGATTTCTTGGGCTATGGTACTTGTCCCAATCTCTCTCTTTGGCGAAATCATCCATCTTTTTCTTGAGAAGCTCAAGGCTCACTTTCTCTTCTTCTTCTTCTTCTTTTCCAGCCATCTATCTCTTCTCTTCAATGAAGCTTTGTTGTTTTTGAACTCTTCTTCTTCTTCAATTAAAAGGAGTAAGCTCACGAGGTATAAGCTTGCTTTAATAAACCCCACTTATGTACGCAAGTTAGATTATTCTTTGACTGTGGACTGTGTATAAAATAAGATTGCCTACGTTTCTCTTTCGAAATTTATAATTTATGTCGTTTTATGACCAAAGGTTATAAGGAACTATCTTTCTTGTTTAACTATCATTCATGAATAAATATGAATGATCGATCTAATTATTTTTTTGTAAAATGCGACATTTAATGCGAAATTAGGGTCATCAGCGTCAAAATCAAAGTCCAAACACGAAATCTTTTTTGGATGGTGGAAATTGAGACAAGCCGACAAAGTAAGTTGACTCATTGTCCGTGAATTTTTGTGTTGTGTGGTCCTACATTTTTTTATTTATTAATTTAGTACAATGCTCATTCAAGTTTTCAATAAATTTTAGTCTCAAATTCTATAATTTTTACTTCAATTTTTTAATTTTCACCTTATTTCAATAATAAGTAAATTTCATACCATTGATCATAATACGCAATGCTTGTTTATTCAATATTTAGGCTTGAAATTATATCACATCAAAGTGATCAAATAACACAAATATATATAAAAATTGTTTCGTGACTTGGATACTTTTTGATCAAAATGTATATAAAAAAACATATTCTCGTCGTCAGATAAATTTAATAATAGATTACTTGAATGAGCGCACGATATACAAAAGTATATATGCTATATAATTTCCAACATTATCACATCTAATTCCTTGTCGAGGATCATACGCATCCTATTCTTTCTTTCTATGCATATAATTACTTTAGAAAAAAATACAAAGTCTCAGTTTCTTTTAAATTCTAGTTTCACATATTTTATTTTTTCCACATATTATTTCATTAAAGCACATGAGTTTTGTTCATATATATATATATATATATATATATAAGAGAACCATGATGGCATATATCGACAATTCATGAGTTTAGTTCTTGTAGTATGTGAGACGAACGAAGTTGTAGTTGTCGATACATATGATGATGCTAATTGCTAGAGCATGTTATTATTTTTTTAGTATTATATATACACAATTTTTTTACGATTTTCCTTTTTAATTGTTATACATAATTTCATTAATTTTCCTATACTTTTTTCATATAAGTGTTAAACCTTTACGTAAAAACCTTTTTTTTTTTTAAAAAGAAAGTAAATATTGCTTTAGTATTCATATTATTTTGTTCCATTTTTTGTATTTTTTTTCTAATTTTTAAAAATATTTTTAAATATATTTATTATTATAAGTTTATATTATTATGTTTTCTATTTCTCATAATTTATTATTGTGTATCATTTAGATTTTATGTGTAATTTTGGTATTCAGACATTATTCATATGTATTTTTAATATTTATTTTGATATATTATTTTGATCACCATTATCCTATTCATATTGGTACAACAATTCAACTCATTAGATTTTTGACACGCCATCAAAAATTCAAATTTTCGATCACTCTGTCGAAAATCTATTGTACTTGAAGTAAATAGCTATTTACCTCAAATTGTTTTGCTTCTGTTCCCTTCAGACGCATGTTGTTTTTTTGTTTTTTTTTTTTATAGATGTTTATAATGGATTAGGGTTTTTTTTTTCTTCATATATTTCTAAAATTAAGGTAATTTTGATATTAGATCCTTGTTTAAAACTTTAGCCCTAATTGATCTAAGGGAGAGTAGAATAGAACTGATGGGCTGGGCCCATATTCAATTGGCCCGGCCCATAAACGAATCGTTCGCTACTTCGCAATTGCACATAAATTACCAGCGTGCTACTACTCCCTGATTTTCTACGCCATTCGTTGAATTTTCACCATTTACGATGATGGCGGACGCAAAACCCAGCTCTCAAACTGGGAAGAAGTATGTCCCAAGTGTTACTTGTCCTCATTGTGCTGGACCGCTCACCAAGGAGATGGTAAGGACGGCCGGACTGTTCCTCGTAGTTTCTTTTTGCTGATTGCGGAAGATTGCTTCAGGTTATTGCTTTTTTTGCTTACGAGGATTTCGTTTTCCTTTTTTTTTTTCCGGAATATGATTGCAGGAGACTAGCGAGTGGACTGTTCCGCCATTTATAAGAGACACTTTCTCTATGGTGCTGTGTAATATTTGTTCGATTTTGTGCGGCAGATGCTATTTTCATTGATTTATTAGAAAGTAGAAAGTCGTTTTTGAGTTGGGTATTCATTTTTTTGTTTATTTATTTTTGGCCGGATTTAGATAGGATCAGCTGTTGGAGGCACTGCTGGCGCTTTTTATGGTTTTAACTATGGTATGTTTCGATTTTTTAATTATCGTTTTATTCTAGTAAGATTGTGATCGTTAGGTTTATGCTGAATTGTGTCTCTAGTTTGCTGATGAATCGATGTTTCTCTCAGTTAATGAATTTCCAAAAGATTGTTAACCCTTTTGCTTTTCGGGTTCTGATCTGTTGACGATAAAGATTGTTTATGTGTATGATGAGCTGTCTGTGGTACAAATGATCCCCGACCGTCGGACACGTTGTGAAGGTTTTGACGGGACCTAGTTGAATGCGTTAAAGAAATAATCTTGATGTGGATGGATTTGATTTACGTTTTGTTATTCATGGTGGATTCCAAACTATATTTGACCTGCTTATTGCTCTTGAAGATTTTTGCGTAGTTGTTGACATGTCTTGGTTATTATTGAAGTATGGTTGTCCACAACTAAGTTTGAACTAGTCGATTGGGGCTTTTTCCTTTTCTTATTCTCTGTGGATCCTTGATGTAATTAAATGAGATGAATTTGAACTTTTTAAACTTTTCAATGATGAATATAGAATATAAATTGATAGAAAATCTGGTCAAATATAAGTTATGCAGGCTTTAAAATGGTAACATCACCATTTTTCTTTGCTATTTGCTAGCAACATTTCAATGGTATACTCACTTTGTACTTTGCTCTATGCATTCGTTTGCAGCCATGCCGCCTGTTAGAAGGTGGATAAAAGGACCTATGTGGTTGCAGTTCTTAGTTGGAGTAAGTTGTCTTTTTGACAGAAAGTTTATCTTTATAGTTTTTATCTCAATGATTAATATATTTCCATGCTTCTGCTTTGTATCCACACTTGTTCAAGTACCTCCGTTGTGTTGCCCATTTATCAATCATTTGTAGTTTCTCTTTTTCTGTTAGAGAGACCCTCGTAGCTTATAGTTCTTGATATTTCCTTTTTGTTTTTTGTTGTTTGATTTTGATGAAGTTAATTTATGGATGCAGACGCCGCCCATTCTTGTTTTCTCATCAGGATGTGCTGGAATAGCAGGTAAGAGCCACTATCCATGGATTTGTTGATTCTTGATATTATCGTTGTGTATATTTTACGAATTATGACTTCCAAACCACGTGCCCATTTATTAACATCCCAAATTGTTGTCGAAATTCTTGCGTAAGAGACAATAAGACAAGACCTTAGTATGCTTACATTCGGTTGATTGAGATCAAATGTTCACTACTCAAATTATCCTTATTAGTTGTTAACAACTCTTAAAAGAGTGTTTATATTAAGGATATAGACTTGTAATAAATATAACATTAACACTGACTCTTGTCCAATTGAATGTGGTAAAAAGTTAACTTGCGTTCGATTAATTGCTTTCGTTTGATAGACATAAAAGTTTCTTTTCTTGTATTCTGAGAGACTAATTTGATGCAGGCGGTTCTGTTCCGGCCCTTGCTCAACTTGCATCATCATCATACCATGCTGTTAAGATCAAGACATCATCATCGCCATCTTCATCATCATCCTCATAGAAGCTCTTCCCTTTCTTTCTTGATGCTGTCGTCGATCGAACATCATCAGGATTGCCATTAAGACAAAGCTCGGGTATGATATCCGCGAACTGAATAGAATAGTTCTATTTCTCGTCAACCTATAGTCCCTGTAGTTAGTAGTATATAATACGTGGGAAACGTATATAAACTAAATGCGCGCATACATAAATATCTGCTGCAAAGTTCTAGTTATTTCTCTATCATGTTGGTGTGATTGTCTTTCCAGTTTACTGCTGATATTGTTGGTATCTATGCTTGAGTTTCATCAGATCAACTGTCTTTCCATTATCCTGTAATAAATAATGGCAATCTTTTGTTGTTGCAGAAAAATGGCATAATCTAGGTTTTTCTAAGGGGGGAAATGGAATTTAAAAAATAATAAGAGAGATCGAAAAAGGAATAGTCAATGGGGTTGTGGATGATAAGGGATAAAACTGGCTAAATATTCTTTATGTACTGCAGCAAAAAATAAAAACAAATTAGATCAAATTTTCCGAATTTTCCATAACCCTAAATAAATCTTGTTCGTCATGTTTTATTTGTTAATTTTGATAGAAAACCTAACAAATTATTGATATTATGAATAATTTTGATGTTTGGATTGTTTTCTTATATTTTTGTGGGGATTGAAAGATAAATCGAGTCAGATCGACTGTAACTCAAACCGAGCTAATGACTGATGAGCTCAACCTCAAACTTCATTGTAACTGTAAGTTCGATTGAGCTCAATTCGTTAAGTAAAAGAGGTAATGAGTCGACCTTAATTGATTTATTATTGAGTACAAAAGAACATTTGGACGTTAATCGCGCATCTGACGAGTTAAACGTCCAATGTTCTTTTGTACCAAAATAACCTATGAAACCTATTAGGAAAAATGGTTGATAAATAAAAAAGATATAAGGGAAACATAACTTATGGATCTTGCAGAATAGAACATACGTTATGGATCGATCTTCCTTTCCATTACATGCCCCTTTATAGAAAGAAAAAAAAAAACAACTGTCGGCATTTAATTTTGCTATTTAGGTCCGTTATTTTTCTTGCACGACACTAATTGTAATAATTAATACCCACAAATTTTGGTTTTTTCACCTCATTAAACTTGTTTGGATTGATGACAATACTTTAGGGAAATAAAATCTTTGTAGTCTATAAAATCAATAGAGCATGTCACAAACTTTTATTTAATCAACGAGGGATTGTGAGTGATACTCCAACAAATTTAAATAATGCAAATTCATGTACAATAAGATTCGTAATAAAAATCAATATATAAATAAATACTTGTTTGATTTCGTTGTGGTCCTTTGATAAAGTTAGACGACGAGCTTAGGTCAAGTAGTGTAGTGAGTGATAGAGCTTCGTGTTATCGTTTGAAGACAAGAGAGCGACTTGGATTGTTTTTATTTGAATTATTTTTAATTTTTCTAATTTTAATTTTATCTAATGTTTTCACCATTACCAACTAAAATTTGAGCTTGAGGAAAAATAAATAAATAAATAAAAACATCTCCCAATCACTCAAAATAAGTTATTTGCACTCTCACCCCCAAATTTCATATATGTTTCTTTTTTTTTTTTTTTGAAGTACCAAAGTAAGTATATTAATGAACGGGCATTAACACTCAATTTGGTTTAAGAAAATTGGTACGAAAAAAAAATAAAATAGAAAAGAAAAATTACTTTTATGTTGAGTAAATAAATAAGTTAAAAAAAAAAAAAAGAAAATCGAACTTAAATTTCTACTTTCTTTTCCACACTACGGTTCAAATACATGCTAAGGTAATTATGCCCGATATTGCAAGAAAATAAAAACCCTATAAATTATCATCCGTAAAATTGAAGATTTAAAAAAAAAATAGAAATTTCGAAATATAAAATATTTTTTTATATTTTTATTTCTAAAATTAAAAAACTAAGTGGTGAAACAACGTAATCAAACCATTTTCAAACTTTTCCTTTCCATCCAAACACGTCCTAATAGAAAAAGCTATGCAAGCTCTCTCTCTCTCTCTCTTCACTTTAATAAATCGAGCAAAAAAGCATCATTCTCTCTCACACCACCACATCAATGGCGTACTCACTCCACATCCCTCTCCTCTCTCTAACCATTCTGCAACTCCTCCTCCTCCTTCTCCACCTCCCCCGCCAATCCCAGTCCGCCGCCACCTGCGCCTCCCAAACCCTCAACTCCAACACGGTCTACCCAAGATGCCTCGATCTACCCTCCTTAAACTCCTACCTTCACTGGTCCTACGACCCGACCCAAACCACCCTCTCCGTAGCCTTCTCCGCCCCGCCGGCGAAACCCGACGGTTGGATCTCCTGGGCCATCAACCCTACCGCGACGGGCATGGTGGGTTCGCAAGCTCTAGTCGCCTTTAAGGACCCGACCGGAAAAATGACTGTTAAGACCTATAATCTCACGTCGTACGGTCCACTGTCGGGAGACAGCCAGGTGACGTGGTTCGATCTGAAGGACTCCTCCGTGGAGTACGTCAACGGCGCGATGAGGCTGTACGCGACGCTGGTGCTGCCTCGCGGCGTGGGCGCACAGGTGAGCCAGGTCTGGCAGGTGGGTGGTAGCGTGACGGGCGGTGTCCCAGATAAGCACGACTTCCAGCCGGCGAATCTGAACGCCAAGGGGAGTTTGGATTTATTGAGCGGGGACAACTCCGGCGGCGGCGGCGGCGGCGGAGGTGGGGATAGGATGAAGAAGAGGAATGTAAGTTTCCTTGTTTTTTCCTCTTCCTTTGGTATTTTCTTCTCCTCGATATGGGTTTTTTTTTTTATAATTTTTTATCAATTTTTTGGTTGGTTGCTTTCTATTCAATGTGTGAACACGGTGATATGATATGATGTCATGGATGAGATTCATTATCCTATTGTTTGGACATTTTTATTGATTTGTGTTCTTATTGACTCACTTTCCTCTTTGTCCTTATTCTTGTTTTACTTCTATGGCAAGAAGAGAAGCAATCCCTTTTCAATCCTCGGACTTATGTTCTTTTCTTCTTTCAGATTCATGGGGTGCTTAACGTTGTAAGCTGGGGCATTATGTTCCCAATCGGCATCGTCATCGCACGGTACCTTCGATCCTTCCCAAACGCAGACCCAATCTGGTTCTATCTCCACATCGCCTGCCAAGTCTCGGCTTACGCCATAGGAGTTGCAGGCTGGGGGACGGGCCTTAAGCTCGGGAGCCAGTCGAAGGGCATTACTTATTCGACCCACCGTAACCTCGGGATATCACTCTTCGCCCTTGCCACAGTCCAGGTAAAAAAGGCTATAAATGACATCTTATCTACAAATTGCAGAATTTTTTTTTTTTTCGGAATCTTGATAGTGATGATTCTGGGCCCTATATGTATAATGTCGACGAACTTGGAAAAAACGGTCTTGAGCTTGACAGTTACATCGTATTTTTGTCTCCTACGCAGATATTTGCCTTGTTATTACGCCCCCGAAAGGACCACAAGTATCGATTCTACTGGAACGTTTACCACCATGGGTTAGGCTACTCAATCCTTGTCCTGGGCATCGTCAATGTCTTCAAAGGGTTCGATATTTTGAGCCCAGAAAAGAAGTGGAAAACTGCGTACGTCGCCGTGATCGTTTGCATCGGAGGCATCTCGTTGGTCTTGGAAGCTCTGACTTGGATCGTTTACTTTAAGCGGAAGAAGTCCGAGAAACCTTACGACGGGGTTCATAACAATGGACATGGAAGGCAAGAGCCTATGTTTTAATGTAATGAGGATGGAAAATACGTTTGATTAGTCTTTATCCATAGATGCTTTGGTTATATATCGACACCACGGAATTTTTAATATGATATGATATAGTTTGCTGATGTAATTATGGGCTTTGCATTATTTCTTAATTTTTAACTTTTGAGTTTTGTATTAAAGATCCTTTCAATTATGGGTGGTTAAAGAAGAACCTTAAATCTCAACTTTAGGAGCTATAGCTTTTGCTGCCTTTTTCTTTTAAATAATTTAGCTTTGCTAATTATTATTGTCTATGAAGTCAAGGTCTTCTTTGCTTTGGGTTCCAAAGGATTGGTAAAGTGATTGGGCCATGATATTTCCGCATTAAGATCATGGGTTTAATTTCATTTGAACTCCTTGATTTTCGATGTTTGTGTAGACTTAGAAGGATCATGAGGATTACATTCGTTGGAATTTGAACCCGTCAAATAGACGACAGTAAGGTTCATATTTGCTTCAGACTGAAATTAGTGAAAGTATGGGGACTACAGTGACATTGTGCGGGGATACCGATGAAAAAAAAAGGGTCTTTGGCTTTTTGGTCCTTAAGGGATAATTTAAGTGAAATACATGACATCTGTACAAAGGGAGGTTATGAGTTCGATTTTATTTTAATTCCTTGACTTTTTTTTGCATGTGTGGATTTAGGTCGGTACACCCATGCCGGAATTACTGAAAGTGGAGGTCGGCAAATAACCGACGTTGAGATTCAAATTCACTTCAGACTTAAATTAATCAGAGACTTAAATTAATCGGAGTGTGAAGACAATTTGTTAGGCGAAAAATAGGTCTTGGCTTTATTGGGTATCTTTTCACTTTCAAGGACAGTTGTTATATTGTCTTCTCAACAAGCATGTTTTGTTCTCTCCATGAACTTGTGATAGTGACAACTTCTTACATTACATACATGAAATAATTTTCGGACCATGTTCATACGTTAATTCTTTTTTTATATATGGATAATAAATTAGATAAGATCATTAGAAGTCAATATGTGGCTAGCGTGACGTTGGGGATATTCAGTGATTCTACTTCAAATCAAGACTTCATTCATAATCTTTTCTATTGATTAAAATAAAATCAAATTGGCTTATTATTATATACTTTTTCTATGGACGGATTGAGACGAGCAAGAACATCAAAGAAATTGACTAAAAATTCAATTGGATTTCCTCTTATTGATGTGACATACATGATTACATTAAAAAATATATATACATTAATTTATCATTAAATACATGTTTAGGTTGATTGTTTAGAAGGTGTATGCATGTCATGATGATGCACCCATTACGAAATTAAAGTGTGATATGAACCCCCATTTACACCTCATTATTCCATAACGTTGATTTTTGTTATATATTCTTTTTTCGGACCTCATTTATTTTCTGCCATTTACTAATTTTTGTAAAATATTGCCGACGGCAAACCTGGCCACCTCAATAATATACGGATTATTCTTACATACAATATATGATTTTTAACCTTCTAATCATGGTGACTTAGAGAATTTTAGCCGAATATATATCTATATATATATAATAGAGGAATTTTATGGTGCTCGTCTTACGTGAGCACCTTGCGTGGGCACCTGTTGATGTGGCACTCACGTCAACATCAGATGTGATGTGGCATTATTTGACACATTTTATGGTCCATTGATCGACATTTTCGATGCTGATGTGGCACGTTGACGCCTTACGTGGCACCCGGTGTGTGACATTGATATGTGCCATGTTAACATGCCACATCAACATCGAAAATGTCGATCAATAGACCTTAAAATGTGTCAAATAATGTCACATCACATCTGATGTTGACGTGGCATGTTGATATGGCACGAATCAGTGCCACATCAACAGGTGCCCACGCAAGGTGCTCACGTGAGGTGAGCACCATAAAATTCCTCTATACGTGAGCACCATAAAATTCCTCTATATATATATATACACTTATGTTTTTACGTTTAGATGATTTTTCGCCTACCACGTCATTGCTGGGCTTAAATGATTTTTCTATGATAACAATTTTTTTTTTATCAAGCAATCAAAGAGGTACGCTCATGCTGTAAAAAAAATCATATCAACAATTAGGCAGGCATGCATATATAATCACCATCAAATTTTAGTGCAGCAGAATATTAAAAAGGGAAAAGAAAATTCCATTCTTGATTATGGTGGTCGCCCGCCTATGGAATTATGGAGAAACATATTTTCAATTTCGAAAGTTTAATATTATGGTAGAATATTATAAAGTTTTCCCAACCACCTTTCTTGATTGATTTCTTGCCACTTTTGCTTTCGTAAACAGTCCTTAGCTTTAGAAAAGAATTTGAATGCATATAAAACCTATATATATATATATATATATGTGTTAAAAGATCGTGAATTAAACTAATTAATTTTGATTAATAATGGTTTCGGTGATTGTTTACAATAAAACTTAAACTATACCGACTAAATTAATGTTGAGTACAATTTTCGTACGTACATTTATATATTTATATATATATAATAATATATATTATATTGAATGTAAACGGGAATGTAAATCTGATTTTATTGTCGAGGCTAGCGTTAGACGCTATGTACTTAAAACGATATTGTCCCGCTCATGGTGCTTACGAAATACGGTAATTGTTTATCAAGATACAACGACAAACGTCTCGTAATATGAGCACTCCAAATTATGAGACAAATGAACTTATTCGTTGCTTTTTGAACTCTCATACGAGTTTGGAATATGAAATATACTAAATATATTTCACGGAGAGAGAAGAAAGAAACTCCTAAGATTTCTAGGACTGAACATGTTGTTCGAGGTGTTTTGAAATGAGCAAATGAACCCTCTATTTATAGATGAGGTTGGATCATATCGAAGAGTTGCATCTAACCTTGGTTGATCATGACTTTTCAACATATTAGATACATCTTTTGGCTTAAGTGTGTTTTATGAAAAGATAACTATCTTTCACAAGAGTTATAACCATTTAACTAAATAGAAATTAATTTCTATTTAATATTAAATTTTCCAACAATTAAAATTGGTAAATGAACTAAATCGAAGTCTGATTGAAACATGTAATTTGACTGAAGATGGAACACGGATTGAAGTCAGTTTACTGTTAAAAAAAACAGCTGAAAGTGAGATACTAGTAGTTTAATTAGAGGATCTAACTAAGTGTGTTGAACAAAAGAATTTGTAAACCGAAGTCTTCTAGTGAAATCCTTCCGATGTGAAAAAATGGAAGATGTAGAAGGACTGAACCTTCAAACTTCCATAAACGAATTATGTGTTTCTTGCACTCAATCTTCACTCACATATTCATCAATTCACAATTGAGAGTAAGATCGCTTCTGCATCTTAAACATCAGTGTTCGAATGGGAACCGATAATCTGTTCAAACCAAACTGATTATCAGCCTAAACCGAAAAAACCGACAAAAGCATTTATTCACCCCTCTAATCACATAAACCGATCCTATCAATATATCTACATATATTTTACCTTTGAATTCAACTGTTTTTTTAGTGGACTTAGTCATCGTGATACTCCACTTTTGCTAATGGAAGTGAGACTACGTATGACAACGTGATGTACAAATCGAGTGGTTAAATGTGGACAAATTAAAATTATTAAGATGCCAAAAATCTTGGAATTTTTTGGAGTAAAAAGTCAATATTTGATTGATGAAAATTAATTATTCAAATATCTATTATATATATGTTACGTGTCATCGGGTTGAAATGACTCCATTAGCTTCTCCTACGACGTGACAAATGCCCATTTTTATTTTTGCATGTGATTCTAAAGTTAAAAAGGTGATTTTGCATAATTGTAGTTGAGTCCACCAAAAGTAATTAATAATATCGATTTTTTAGTAAAATTACATTAGGGAATAATTGGACTCTTCCACTACCGATCATGATTAATAATAAATCAACTTTATTATATAATGAAGAAGGAAAGGGAATAAAGTGATATATTTTTGTTTTCGATATGGCTCATGTCATATGATTAAACACTTTTATTACGCCTTTTATTTGTAATTCTTTTTATTTTTCCTTGCCTTAGAGTTAAGGTGTGTTTGGATCAAGGAAAGCAGTGAGGAAAAGAAAACTAAAAAAAATAGTTTTTATTAACGTTTTTTTCATTTTCCTCACCATTTGGTGAAAAAAATTGATTTTTCATGATTTTAGCTTTAAATTTAGTTAAAAAATTTTTTTCCTTTTCCTAATCTATTTCTCTAATCATCCAAACATCAAAATTTATTTTCTTTTTTTCCATTTCATTTTCTTTTTCCCACTAATTTTCATAAACCAAACAAACCCTTATAGTTTTGGGTTACTTTATTTAGTATATGGAAATTGGAATCGATATGAAGTTAAATAAAACAAACAAAAAATAAAAGAAACAAACCATCTAACAATTTCCGTCAATCATATTACATTCTCATAGATATAACCAAAGATGGATCGATATTAACAAACAGCAGAACAAAGTCACGGAAATAAAATGTTAAATAAAGAAGCAACAATTGTAATAACTTTATTTTGACCATGAATTGGACTCTTAATTCATATAATAATAATTATATTGAGTTTTTCAGTGCTGCCAATTTAACGTTATATTACTATATATAGTATTCATATTCTGTTCTCAATATTCAGACTTTCGGCTTAATGTTCCAGTTTATGTAATATTTCATTTAGTTTTTCACTCTTTTTAAAATTGTAGTACTACCACTTTTTTTATTATAATGTGTATAGGAATTGGGGGGTGAATAAATATATAACTTTTTTTTTGTTATATAGAAATGGAAATACATGTTGCGTGCGTGTTTAAAGAAATAATGATTCGTTAATTTGTCGATATAATATTATTATTATTATTATTATTACTATTATTATTATTATTATTATCCAATCGATTCAATAAAATAATACAACAAAAAATATCAAATAGCAAAATAAATAAAAAAAGAAATTAGAAAAGAAAAGAAAAATGAACAACCAACGCTCCGAGCAAAACTCCATACACCCAGTCGAACCTCAAGCTCATCAACAACCACACACCACCACTAGCCTCACCCCCACTCGGCGCCGGCGCCGGAGGTCCTCCGTTCTCCCCCGGAGCCAAGTTCAGCAACCCCTTCGACCGAAGATTATCAGGGTTAAACGCATGCTTCTGCGGCACACCGTCGCTCCCAACCACACTCCCCACCTGCCACACCTGGTTCAACCCCGCCGTCGGACCTCCACGCGGCAGCCCCACGGTGGCGAATATGCTCATCACCCCGCCGGAATATTCCCCTCTCTTGGCCAGCACGCTGTATGCAATCGCCGACTCCTCAACGCCGCTGTACGACGTGACGTTGTAGGTCTTGACCACCAAAGAGCCGTTCTTGGGGTCGTGGAAGGCGATGAAGGATTGGGCTCCGACCATGCCCGTGGAAGTCGGGTTGAGGGCCCACGCGACCCACCCGCCCTGGCTCGCGGGCTGGGCAGAAAAGAGCACGGCGAGGGTCGGGTCGGGGCTGGCGGACGGGTCGTAGGTCCAGTCGAGGGTGGCGTTGAGGGAGGGGAGATCCTCGCAGTTGGTGAAGTTGGGCTTGGGCGTGCATGTGGTGAGGGAAAGGGTGGGCGAGGGCAAAATCGTAATTAAAGCAGTGGTAATGAGAAGTGATGAGAAGAGAGAAGACATTATTGAAGCCATTTGAAAATGATATCGTTGGCTTCTTGGGATAGACCGAAGTATGAAAAATGATGTTATGGGAAGGGATTTATATATAGGATAGAATGATAGAATGAGAGGCTTTTTATTCTTATATTTAGTTTATTGTGGGTGCAATTGTGTCTGTATATATTATAGAAAAATAACAAAAAAAGGAATTTAATGAGAGGAAGATAAATATGTATGCGTTTGTGACGTGTGCTCACGTGATCATGAGAATTTGACCTAGTAAACGCAAAACATACATAGCCGAACAATTATTGGTGCGTGTATGATATAATGATGGGGAAGAAAACAAAAAGACATCTCTATATTTAGAAAATAATTATTAAATTAATTGTTGATTACACAAAACCTATTTATTAACCATGGTATCCTAAGGGAATTACTAATAAATAGGTCGGTGACATTTTATTCTTAAGGTAATGGGTTTGGTTCAGAGTTTGACTTTCATTGTTGGGTGGTGAATGGTGTATTCTCACCTTTTCCGTAGATTAGTCCTACACCCTAGAGTTTGGGGTGTGTATGCTCGTAGCCAGACACATGTCCGAAGTGTGTATCGCAAGTCATAATTAGAATCGTCAAAAAGGGCCAGTGAGGTGGGCTGGCCTCTAGTCCGCCATTTAGCGGGCCTAGGAAATGGAGGCCCACCCCACCCAGATGGCAGGATGGCCTGCCCGTAGTGAAAAAAGATTAAAGTTGAATATTAATCAAAATTATTAATCCATCGAAAAGATTAAAGCTCAAAACTCAATACAATAATTAATTATAAATTCAAAAGCCCATTAAAAAAATAAAATCCAAAGCCTAGATAATATTTAATTAATATAATATGGGCTGGCCCTACCAAAGCACGCAGCGGCCCACGTGGGCTGGCCCAGAGCGAGCCTAAAAAATTGAGGCCCAACCTGCCCCTTTGGCGGGACAGAACGATTCGACCCGTGGGCCACTTGCCTATTTGACGGCCCTAGCCATAGCTTAGCTAGTCGAGTGGGGGGAAATGGTAAAAGCCAGTATTAGCGATTATGGTCCAAAAAAATTTATGGGCCTCAATGACACTACAAGGCCCAGCTACTTATGCATATCTGTTTATTATTACGTTTAATTTATATTTGAGAGATTTGAGTTAGATCCCTCCTCGTCATGAACATGATATTTAATTTATTATTACTTTTATTTTAACTCACTTTGATTTTAAATAAAAATCATTTTACATTTTTTTTATTTTTTAAAAGAAATCGTTTTGTTATTTTTAAAAGCAAATAGCTTGTACATTTATAATTTTACCAATTTTCTTAAATATATGATATAACAGAAATTTTACTTTATTTATTAATACGTGTATATTCTTTAAGCAATTTCTATTTAAAATTGGACCCCAAACAAGTCGGAACTAATGGTGATGTGGTCGTAGAACTCGTCATTTGAGAAAGAAGCATCAACGAATAGGTATAAAGTAAATAATTAATAGCCACTATTTATGGTCAACTAGTTAATGGTAGATGTGTGGCAACAACATTTCCATTATGTTAGCTAGCATGCCAGCAGTCATTTTTTGACCATATTTAGCCAAATTGAAAATGGGGTTACGTTTATTATTTCAAAATTTTCTACCTACCATACCATGTAACATTTTTTTATGGTCCAACCCCTCTCTCATAGGATACGCGCATTTTAAATTATAATTTTATCATGGGCAATGTATTTTTAGAGGACGTTTTCATATACCGTATATATAAATTAATAATTAACATAATGTGAACCCCTACTTCACACAAATCGACCCTCCTTGATTATTATTTCATATTTCAGTTATATCATATATTATCAAACGATTTCAAAAATTTGGGAGGATATCATTGCAATTCGGTGTTAAATGATGTAAAATAAATTATAATAGCATTTAACACTTGCTATAAATGGATATATATATATATATGTATATGTACTTTCATCTTGTACAAAGATATTATTAGATTGCTATTCATTCACACACACACAAATATTTATTTATATATATATATATATATATTTCATTTATGGCTCTTAGGTTCAAGGTTGATCTTTTTATCTTTGGGTCACCTCCATGCACGTGTTTAGTTACAACTATATTCATGGCATGCAATTCAATAATGGAAGCTTAGAATACTTATGGAAAATTGTATCTTCTAACAATAACAAAATATAATTGGCTTAGTGGTCAAGGTGGAGGCCTTAAAGATTAGTGGGATCGAATATCCCCTTCCACAATTCCTTGAGTAGTCCCCATGTGATTTATTTTCCATGACTATCGTTGTCGGGTGGGTTTGAGACGTATTCATCTGATCCCGGGGATTAGTCTTACCACTGGAGTATGTGGCGCAATTAAGCCTCCGCCAGTTCTGTGTGGCGCAAAGCTCACGTCGGTATTTAGGGGCTAGCTCATAGCCAAATCAAGTGGTGATACCCCGAGATCGAAAAAAAAAAACAATAACAAAATATATAAAAAAAATACTAATGTGATCGATGAATATTAAAATTTAATAGGTATAAGTTTTCGTGGTCCAATACATAATAAATACCGTCACATGTCATTTGATCAAATACAGCCACACGCTATTTTTTTATACTGCTGGCAAACAAATGCCAGCAACAACACAGAGACATTCAAATTGATATATTCTCATAGTAACTTTCGTCAATTACTATTAAATTTATTCATGTATCTTGTATTTTATTAAAATTCATAAATCTACACAGCGAAGTTAGCCAGAGAGGGGTAAATAAAAAAAATTAAATAAATCAAAAAATAAATAATTCCTCTTTCTCCTCTTTTCCCTCATCGGAATTTCCCAATTTACCCTCCTTAAACAAACGTTCGACGTACACTTCCATGCCCGAAATTCCGTCTATACCATCAACGTCCGTTAACTCCGGGATAAACGGCGGTCTGTGCATCTCCGTTATCCCCTCCCAATCGACGCCGTTAAAAAACTCGTGCCGTTTCACCTCCGTCACGGCGATCCTCTTGCGTGGGTCTTTCTCCAGCAATTTTCCTATCAAGTCCCTTAACGGCGTGAACCCGCCCGTCAAATCGGGTCGCCGGGTTATGACCCGATAAAAGGTGTCTTTCCGGCTAACCCCCCTAAACGGCGTTGTACCGTACAGCATCTCGTACATCATCACCCCCAGGCACCACAAGTCCACCGCGAAATCGTGCCCTTCCCCCAAGATGATCTCCGGCGCCACGTAGTCCTCGGTTCCGACGAACGAGTTCGACTTCTCGAACGACGGCGAGTCCTCCTCCGACAATGAATCGGCTCCGGCCGGTTCTTCGGGGGAGATCTCCGAGTCACGTCGTATGGATAAGCAGTTGAACCTGCGATTGCTCTTTCTCCGTTTGGGGATTTTCTGAGGTTTCGGCGGTTGTGGTGGAGATCTGCTGCGAGGTTGCTGGGGAGATTTTGCGGCGAGCTTCGCGGAGAGGTCGAAGTCGACTAGCATTAGGTGGCCGGTGGATTGGATCATCACGTTCTCTGGCTTCAAGTCTCTGTACACAATGCTCTGGTTGTGGAGGTGCTCTAGAGCTAACACTAATTCAGCAGCGTAGAATCTGAATACAGATCAAAAACATAAGCAAATAGGTCAGAATAATGGTAACGGTGCAGTAAAGAACAGCTAATTGCCCATTCCAATGGAGTTCGATCGCATTCGAATCATAGAAATGAAAATTTGAATTCCGTGAAGACGAAGATGAAAAAGCTTCTACTGCACACATCGAACGTTCAATTTGCCTGCCAGACAGAAACGTAACTGCAAAGCGCCGACTAGTTCATTTACCTGATTATGTCGTCGGAGAACATCTTCTCCGTCTGCTTCTTCCTCAAGTAATGAAGATCACGGCCGGAGCAGTAATCAATCGCGTAGCCTACGATCTTATCAGTCATCACCACGCCGTGAAGCTTCGGCAGAAGCGGATGATCCAGCGAAGCCAGCACTTCCTTCTCAAGGCACACTCTACGGTACTCGCTTTCACCATTTTCGTCAGCATTCGTCTTCTTCTCTTTCTTCTCGATGACAGATCTCAAAATCGCTTTCAAGGCAAGCAATTGGTTGTTCTCGGTTTCAACGAGGAACACCGCGCCTTTTGCGCCGCGGCCTAGGAATCTGATGATCCTGAGACTGTTGAGGTCGAGGAATGGGACTACTGTTCTGTCGGAGGAGGGGTGGTGGTGCATGGTGTAAATAGGCGGAGAGAGAGAAGATTCCGATCGTCTCTGTGGCAGACAGGTTGCTTTCTGTGTTTTCCGTAGGATTTGGGTTTTCTGTGTTCAGATCAGATATGCCTTTTATATATGGGTGGTGCGAATATTCAATTTGGGGGCTTGCTTTTATTATTATTATTATTATTATTATTATTATTATTATTATTTTGTTCCATTATTTTTTAGTAAAAAAATTGATATGATTAAAAAAAAAAAAAACTAGTTAGATTCGTAGCTTGAATTAAAGGAGCAAACTTCACTAACAACCTCAAATTATAGAAAAGTTCGTTTGCCCACCTCAAAATAGTTATTGTTTCATTTTTACTCCCTTAACTAAGCTTTTTGAACCATGAACTATCTGTCATGTATTGTATATCTTCTACTCTTAAAATGTATTAACCTGATTGAATTACCCTTGATTTATGTCTATCGTATATGAAGTGTAATATAAAATTAAATCATATTATTAATGCTTTTATGAATCCATAAGAATCAATTGGGAAAAAAGGTAAGAATCAATCATTGTGTGTTTTTCATTTTTATCTATTTGTCACTTTCGATAAATATTTGAAATAGTTTTAAAATAGTAACATATATTATTTTGGATATAAATTGTTATGCTTGATAACAATTCAAATTAATTGTTAATTATTGGGTATTTTTCGACAAAAATAAATTTATTTAGATTTGAGTTGAATATGAATTTCACTCGTAAAATTGAATTCTATTATTAATATAATACTGGTTAAAATGGTCCAAGAAAAATCAAAGGATTATAGGGGTAAATGATATTTCCACATAGTTCGAGGGGGGAGTTTCAAGAAGTTTGTCTTAAACTAATAGCCTGCATTTGTATGATTATCGACCTCATTAACAAATAAATATTTCAAGTTCTTTATCACGTGTTTATCATGCTTCCATAGATTTAAGCCATAATATATATATATTACTTTTTTTTGTTGAGAGTTGTTATCTAACCAAACCTTCAAATCTCTCCCCATAATGTTTTTCAAATGAAAAAAATAAATAAATGCACTTCTCAATTGGATTATTGATGGTTGGTTACGATGCATGTGAACTAAAATTTGCGAAGGAAGAATTTTGGAGTGGGTAACAAGAAAAATAAATAATAAACTACATGATGCTGAAGTATATGCTTACGATATATTCATTCAAATGAAATGATGATGTCAAGTCAACACTTTGACATCTCTTCATTTGAATATTACATTATTTACATTTCGGAAGTCAAATCGGTTTTTAATTCAGTTTAAACGAAACTAATGGGTCGTTTTATTTATTATCTACTGTTATTCTAGAAGGCCGTGCATATAAAATTATTGAATCAACTTCGTCAACTGAAACAGTTGAGAAGTACCCCTTAATTAATAGTTTCAACTTTTTCTTACATAATATACAAACTATTATAATATTAGAAAGGTTACGCATTGCATGACGAGACGTTATAAACATTGCAGCAACCGCTCGATTATGTAGGGTTTTTAATATACTTGCAAATTGGGTATTGTTTAAACTACTAAAAATTTATTGAAAGATATCTAATAATTAATTGCTTTTACATAGCTTATTATTAACCCATATTAGATGGTTGAATAAAAAAAAAGGGTACGGTTATATTTAAATGTGTTGTCCCGGTCGGTGTGTTGAATGCTGATTCTTTTATTTTATCAATGCTGGGTCATTTTTGTACATACGAATTGTTTGTATTTTAAGATGGAAAAAAAAATTGTTTGTATTTTTACATGTCATTTATCAATAAGCATCTCGAACTCTGAGTGTTCGCATTTTTATTCTTTAATGGATGGTCGGAAGAATTTAAATCAAAGAATAACATCTTGAAGAATAGCCAAAGTGATGCCCTTTTGCATCGTCACGAGTTTCAAAGCACCGTGATTTACCGAAGCCTTGCCCCTACCGAATTTTTCGGATTACATTTCCCTCTATTAGCACTAGATTGCTACCGGCCGCGAACCAGACGAGTAGATCAAAAGTAAAATGTTTTGTAAGACTCAACAAAAATGACAAATTTTCTAGTTTAAGCGCAGTGACATTATAACTGTTTTACGGAAGTGTCAGAGCGTTAATCGGTGGCTGAACTATAATAACTACCTTAATCGAGGCACAAGTTAAACTCACTTTTCATAAGACGAAATTGCCCTTAGTGCTTCTCGGATTACTTCAAACGTCCTCAAGATAAAAACGGCTTTTGCTTTGTTTACGTAGTAGCACAACGAAAACGAACCTCCGATGAACGACTTGATACTGGGAAGCTACTTGGTGACTTGAAAGAGTGGGTGTGATTGTATGTATGCTACGAATTCGGGAGTGAAGTGGATGAAATTTTCACCCTGTGAAGAACCTATTTACGGGTTCTAAAAGGTCATATGGGTCTTTCTGCGAATATTCACAACTTTTGCACTTTTACTTGCAGAGACCTTTACGTGAATAGTCACACTATTTCAGCTCGCTACATCGCATCAAACCGCCGGATGGTTACCTGTGTCAGATCAGTTTGCAATCTAACGACTCAAATCAAGTCTTCTCGCAATGCGCCACGCCCTTTCGACCCAATATGGATCCTGCTTCTCAGGGCCACGTTATCCTCGGACGCTCACGTGTCGCCGACACATCATCATACATGCCACGTTACCAGCACATCGTGCGCTGTGTAGACAACATCTCATGATGGGCGCCACATTGGAGCATATGCTCCTCGACGATGCGTACGTGTGCCGTCAAAGTGCTCATAGTACATACACCACGTCACAGTCCCGAACTCTGGCGCATGAGTGCGCGGGCTCTCGGGTTCGCATCGCTCTCGAACCAATTGGGCTTCCTAAAAAATTTAAACCCACCGTCGGTAAATATATATAAGGAAGAAAGACTTGAGTTGTTTTTCGAATGTGAGACAAAAGTCTTATTCCTAAATATAAAATAAATTCATCAATCAATCTTTATTGGGTTAACTTCATTAATTAATTTGTCATTCGCCTGATATCAGTTTTGAACAAATTAATAGTGTATAACTCTTCTCGTAACAACTTGAGCTCTATAAAAAACAATTTAATTCAATATCCAACATGTACAACCGATGACTTCTTGAGCTCTATAAAAAACAATTTAAATTTAATTTTCCTCACAATTGGGCCAAAAGTCCAATTTGATTCAATATCCAACATGTACAACCTCCATGAATATACACTTGATTTCTTCCCTAGCTATTTATCTTTAAATTGATTCATCCGTGGCCATATTATGTGCCCATTAGGTGTTCTACTAATAAGATTTTGACACGTGTCTATCTTATTTAACTATGAGGTGGATGATATTATGAGATGGACATGTGTCAACATCTTATTGATGAAACACGTGATTGGAACATCAAATGAGCACAGATGATCCCATACAATTTATCTTAGTGTCAACTTGCTTTTATTCTCGTTGTTTTTAGAAGGAAACTGAAATTTATATCAAAATAATTATTATCATCATTATTACTTATTTGATAATTAAATCGAGATGATAGAAATTACAATGTTATAAGGTAGGACAACCATGGCTTGGTATAATCTATCTTGATGAGAAGAAGGTTTTCCAATATTGTTCTCTAGCATCATAGGTTTTACCTTAAAGACAGTGATTTGCACATCAACAAGGCAACAGCCTTGTATCATAATCCTAAAGAATGACGATGAATACAACATCTCAATCTATTATATATATAAGAAGAAAAAAAAGAACTAATACCAAAAAAAAAAAAAAAAAAAAGATGAATAGAAGAACCCTTGCCGCCATGTTCGTCTTTCTTACGATCACGAATAATACTAATAACTACATCATCGGCGCGACCGCCCAATCCCTCGTGTGCAACAAGAATACATGGCCGCCCGATGAAGCTTACGGCGCGACCGTGGCGTACGCCGTCGAGAATCTCGCCCTCACGACGCCCAACGTGACAGACTACAGCTATTACGTCGTCGCGGAGGGGGACGACGGCGGCGGGCCAACTGCTTACGGCTATGCAAGCTGCGACTCGGGGCTGAGCCAGCGAGACTGCACCATTTGCTTGGCCCGTGTGCAGCTCAATCTGTTCAACGAGTGCGAGTTCGCCGTCGGGGCGCAGGTTCGGATGGCTAAGTGCTACATGAGATATGAGAACTACGAGTTTTAGATTTGATTGATTATTTTCCATGTGCGAGGCCTTTTCTGTTATTTGGTATAAATAGAGGGACTGTATTTCAAAACCTAATAATAGTAAGTTTGCGTGGGAGTTTGAAATTTGCATGGACGTCCGTGGAGTTTTGGAAATTTAAATTTGGATCTCAATTGGCCAGTTTTTTTATTTTTACGCTCTATTGTTGTTTGTTTGAATAATGTTTGAAAGGAAATTCTACTTTCTTGGTTTACTAGTTGTATTTAAGGGATATTAGGCACAAACTTAAGCTAATTTGGTTTAATATAAATAAAAAAAATAGAATTGCAAAACTAAAAATGAAAATTAAGAAACCCTCATTCCTGATACGCAACTGTCGCAATATCTTCGATTCATTACATAAAAACTCGTTGTCGATAGTTGAAATTAAGAGATTTAGATCGAACATCAAGTCGCCGTCATTGTTGTAGGACTTGGGCTCAAATTCACCATAAATATGAAAAATTTCAGCACATTTCTGTGGATGCCGGGGCTTGCGGTGAGTTTCTAATGAATATTTTGAGTTCGTTAGGTTTTACTATTAGAAATAAACATATAAAATAAAAATATGATACATATTTCTTTCAAATTTAAACTTTTAGACGAAGTGTGATCATCTAAAATAGTATCGGAGTTCAGACCAATAAATCATGAGTACGAAGCTCACGACAATCCATAAAAAATGAAGGAAAAAAATCAATATGTGGGTAGGTACATAAAAAAAAAGAAATCAGTTTAGACGTGAGAAATGCTCCAAACTTAAATTATTGGAACTATTTCTTTTTATCTTTTAGTAACTCGCTTAGTTGTATATATGTAAATGCAAAGCTCAACATCACCATCTATAATCCCGACAAATCTCGTCTGTAATGAAAGTATAACTAGAAGAAGTGAGTTACACTATGGAACTCCTTGTATTAACTCTTCATCTTTAGTTGTACCTTGGTGATTATATCCATGTGATTCACTGTCATATATATATATATATATATATATTGAATAAACAAAAACTAAAAAAGGAACCTTAAACATTGATGATATAACGACAGATATCTAAGATAGATACAAAAGCAAAAGGTTAAACATATAAGATAGATATCCTCCTGTTGGGTTTAGAATATATTGGAAATTGTGTTTAAATATTAAACATAAAAAATAACAACACAATGATTTAACAAATAATAATAAAAAAAACTCCTAAAGTAGGAGAAAAATCATCCTGCCGTAGAAAAAGAATAATTTTTTTTTTTTTTTACAATTACGCAATTTTTCCACTCTTCATTTAGACCCTGCAATAACCAAAAAAAATTATTAATAATTTACCCAAAACTTTAAATCTCGCCCGAATTTTATTTTATTTATATATATATATATATATATATATATATTCATTATGAGACTAAGACATGAACTAGAATATGCAACCAATTGTAGAATATGCAAACCATTGCCCTCCTACATTACTAGGTATTTCTTTCGTTTGGGGGAGCTCATGAGGCTTCTCCTCTTTTTTTGCTTATTTCGCTTTCTGTTTTTTTTAGTCTCCTGACGTGGGAGATTGTGTCTCCTTGTTATAGAAGTTCTTTCTCCCTTTTATAGGAGTGTCATTCTTGAAGAAGAAAAGCTTTTGATGTCGAAGACGAAAGAAATTGAAGAGTAATGTAGACTGGGTTAATAGTCATTCTTATGGAGTGTTAAAGTTGATTAATAGTAGGTTTTTTAATTCTTTTTATTCAAACTTTGCATCTAACTTTCATTCGATCATGTCTGTCTTGTTTTCTATTTATGTTTATATTCGTTTCTCTCTTTACGAGAGTTTTCGTCTCTCTGAATGTATGAATGTTACGAGAGGGACAGGGATGGAACCAGAATTTCCAGACCGGGGGGGCTCTGCTGAGGAAATTCACCCGTCCTCGGGATGCATTAACCTTGTGTGCACAAGAAACGCCGTGTATTTTAAAACCTTGAGCATAACCACTAAAATTACTTGATAGGAAAATATGTCCAGTTGATAATGGCCTTTTACAAATTATTTCTCCTTATATCATCTCTTACCGCAATATGATAGTTTTTAATTGATTTATGTAACGCCGAATGATCAATAATAGCGTCATTTAATGATGCTTCATCTATTCGACATATTTTACTTCTTTTACTCTTAAACAAAATTTGAATCGAGAATTAACCAATTGGTTGAAGATTCATTTTTGTTATTACAACCCATCTATTCATTTTTAATGTCCTACATGATGATTAAAATAATATCAACTGTGTATTTCAAAATCTAATATCACGTGAATAGCCAACTAAAAAATTACTTAACATAAAAGAACAAAGAACAAATAATTCAACATAAAAGAACAAAAAAACAAATAACGATACAAAAAATCATAAACATCACCTAATCAATAGATTGTGACTATATAATTGTAGACCCAACTATACAATTTTATCAGCCTAATAATATACTTTTAAGAAATATAAATGGCCCAAAGATAAAAGCATATTAAATTTAAAAAAAAAAAGGGGTCCAAAGAAGAAAGCAGATTAAAAAAATAAGCCCAATAGGTTTTAAAAATAAAGGTCCAGCCCATAATTCTGCCCTAGTCTTCTTCTCCATGGGGGGGGCTGTGTAGCTGTATATCAGACAAAGTTCTTCACGGCGGGGTAGCTGTCCGAATACACATAAGGGGTCATCCGGACCCTCCGAGCCCAGCTGTAGGTCCGTCCCTGGAGAGGGAGCATCTGGGCTCTTTAAATTTGTTAATTTTATAAAAATTTTGTTTGAAGAAAAAAATCATATTGATGTTCCTAAGTTCACATACATCCACGGATATCTCCACGAGCACGGATCAAGTCATGAAAGTCTAAGTTATCCTAACTGAATCCAAGAATCTCGATGAACATTCAAAGTCAAGTGCTAAAGAGTAATTTCCGGAACAAGAAAGACATTCAAATTCAAAAGTGTAATGCTACAAGGAGAGACTTTCGGAGCAAGGAAGGCATTCAACCGCGTCCGAAAATATCGAAAAGGCAAGTCATTTCGACCTCGATAAATACCCTTACCCACTTGTCATTCAAGGTAGGCTCAATTTACGCACAGAAACACCTTCAGCACTTAACTTTCCTTTTACATCACCACGTTCGATTCACCCTCAAAAGAGAAATACCCTCCTGATTAAGGCATGAGCGAAAACGCCCTAACCACTCTAATTCAGTCACCGCAGGTGATGACTCCCGAGGGTCAAGCGACGGTCCAACAGCGTTCACAGCGGCAAAGTCGACGGAGGACGAGCGAATTTTTTTATGGCATCATCAACCGTAATGTTGAATTACCTCAAACAAATACTCCCTTAATGATTAACACATTGATGATTGGACAATTAATACATAATTTTGATATTTCAGTTTTTGTTAGGTAAGCAAAAAAATTAAATTTTTCGTTATAATACTTTTGAAAAGAGAATACCATATCAATTTTTTTCAGTCACTAATCAGTGCAATAGTTCGGTTCGGTCGGTGTTATGACTAGTATATATGCTTACATGGGGTGAATAAATACTTGATGTATATCTGCGTTTATTTCGATTATTTGAACCAATAACCAGTTTCCAATCGAACAGTGAGGCAGATGTGGAAGTTATCTTGCTCTTAACTGTGAATTAATGTGCGTATGACTGTAAAGACTGGAGGGTAAATGGCACGTGATTTGTTATGGAAGTTAGAAAGTCAAATCCTCATATGTCTTCCCTTCTTCTAAATAGGAAGAAATTCACTAGAAGACTTAATCGTACAAACCGATTGTGCAACCCGTTTAGCTAGACTATTTTAACTAAACTATTAGTATAACTCTCTCTATCTATCTTAACATCCTTTTATTAATTAGGTTAATCTCAACTGCTTTTTACATTCACTTGAATGAAACTATGTGAATTTTTTTAGTTCTAGACTTGACACTCTAAGTCACGCTTTGATCTTGGTATTTGAAAGCCTTGTGTGCAAGTAATGTTGTGTGCAAGAACTTTTTATTTAATTGAAACTACGTTAATTTTTTTAGTTCTAGACTTGACACTCTAAGTCACGCTTTGATCTTGGTATTTGAAAGTCTTGTGTGCAAGTAATGTTGTGTGCAAGAACTTTTTCTTTAATTGATCTTCAGGTATTTATAGATGATCGTTGCTTGATTTGGGACAAAAGATCTTCAAGTGTGATCTTTGAAATCAGATTCTAAACATGCATTAAATACGGTTACTCGAAATAGCTCTATTGATTTCATTATGTCTGGGTCTCTGTTTTTGCTTTATCAAAACGGGATAAACTTCAAGTTGAACGATTCTTTAACTGCAGCTTTAATTCTGATGATCTTCAAGAGTTGCAGTTTGTCTGTGTCTTGATTCGGATTCAAATATTTATTATTGAGCATTGTTCCAAGTCCTTATCCGAATCACTGAGGCTGTACTGGATGATCGATTTTGTTGTCCTAGCTGACTGTGTTTGAGAAATCGAAGCGCGCCAACGTTGGTTTGTGTTCGACTAGCTATGTCTGATTTCGTCAGTTCGATTTTAGTTCATTTTTTGTTTTAGTCCGGTCTTCAATTTTAGTCCTAGTTCCAATTCCAGTATTTAGTTCTAGTTTTAATATTCAGTCCCAATTTTTATCTTGGTCGTCTCAGTCTTCAGCCGATTCAGTTTTTATTAGGTATTGTTTTACAATTACCGAAATCAATATCAATCAGAATTAATTAGTTTAAATAATGATCTATATCGTTGAATATAAATTGATTTTTAGATGTAATCTCTCAATTTATATTTGCTTTAAGAAAAATTTGTGGATGATTTTTATTAGATTGATAGTTACGATATTGGCATGATGCTTAGTTCATCATTGTGTACATACATACATGCACATGGTCAAACTAAGAAAAGTAGAGTTGCCATTGTTAAAGCTTCCGACCCACGTTTATTTCATTACTTAATTGATCTTTTATTACTCGAGAGGAAAGATAGATGCCGACTTTTTCCTAATAATACTTAAACATCGTAATAATTGGAATTAAATATCTAATGAACTTTCTCTTTTTATTAAACTTGTGTTGATATTTTTTTATCCCAAGTAAATAGCGACAAGCAATATTTAACTTTACTATAAAGATTTATTTCAATTTTACAGTATGTTAGAAAATATTTTTAATTGTTATTTATGTTCATACAACACTGTAGACTATTGGGGAATTTTCCATATTATTATTTATTAATTAATTTCCTTTTTTTTTGTGTCCGCGGTTTTATTGAGTTGGAAGTTGAAACCCTCACAAAAATTTGATCTTTTTCTTTTTTCTTTTTAATCCCAAAATCAAAAATCAAGTCAAATTGGTGAACTACAACCAAAAACTTTCTCAGCTTGTCGTCTTCTTCATCGCCATAGTTTTTTTGGGAGTACTTAATCTTCACCTCAGAGCTGATTTCGTGTTCAATCGGCTCTACATTGATGAAATTTCTGTGATGCCAACGAGATAAACATCGTCAGAGAATCCAAAACTCTTTTGATTGTTATTTTGTGGATTCATTAATGTTTCGAAGTAATTCGTGCTCATCGTTTTCTTGCTCTAGATCGTCTCCGAATTGGGCTCTTTCATATTAATGGTTTTGCAGTCAGCTTCCGGCCCTTCACCACCTCTTTGCGTTGACTTCTCGCAGAGGAGAACTTTTCCTGCGCCTTTTGTTTCGGGCCCAATTCGATTTAACTTGTGCCCTTGTGCTAAGACCTCCGATGATTGTCGAAAAAGAGAAAGGAGGAGATTGCTAAAAAATGTGAGATTGGCTTTTCTACAAGCCCAGGCATGTATGAATGGTGGAAGTTCCCAGCCTCGTTTCAACTCGGCCATCGCAAGAGGCGCAAAAGGCATTGCCGTGAAGCGATTTTCAGATGAAGCTGAGAATAATTCAGGTTCTTTTTCAAGTATCAACGCTACTAGTAGCAGTAATTATTACAGTGCCAGTTTTGGTCAAGACCCTATTGTTGATAAGTTGAGGAATCAGCTTGGAGTTATGCACCCCATACCCTCACCACCGATAAACCGCGGCTTTTTCGGATTATTTGCGTTTTTCTTTTTTGTGGGAGTTATTTTTGATAAGCTGTGGACATCTAGAAAAACCAGCGCAAGGGATGATGGCGGTAATAAGTCAAAGGGTAGGCCACAGATTCCTACTAATCTTTCCATGTTTCTTGTGAGGGATTTGCAAAGGAAGGAGTCGGTGGAGTGGGTGAACATGGTGTTAGGGAAGCTGTGGAAGGTTTACAGGGATGGGATTGAGAATTGGATTGTAGGGTTGTTACAACCTGTGATTGATAATCTCAAGAAACCAGATTATGTTGAGAGGGTTGAGATCAAACAGTTTTCTTTAGGTGACGAGCCATTATCAGTAAGGAGCGTTGAGAGAAGGACTTCTCGCCGTGTTAACGATTTGCAGTAAGTGTTAGAGTTTGCTCTTATGACTTTATTTCAACTAATACGTGGCTTGGATACCTTTCTTTTCTCAAACTAGGTGTGTTAATAGAAATGTATGCATTCAATAACTCAAAACGTTTGTTGGGTTCACTGTTCAGATGTCAATTTGAATCATCAGTTGGTCTTTTCTGTTTCACATGTCATAAAAACATCAGCAACTTTGGGAAATAACTTTTGAGTTGTTTAAACTTCATTACTTGATTTTTTTTTTATTGTTTTTTTTGGTTCCAAGGTACCAGATAGGCTTACGATATTCTGGTGGTGCACGAATGCTTTTACTCTTGTCACTGAAGTTTGGGATCATCCCTATTGTTGTGCCTGTGGGAATACGGAACTTCGACATTGATGGGGAACTATGGGTGAAGCTTCGGTTGATACCCAAAGAACCGTACGTGGGAGCCGTTTCATGGGCTTTTGTTTCTCTTCCAAAGATAAAGTTTGAGCTTTCCCCGTTTCGCCTATTTAATCTAATGGGTATGAAGTAATGTTTTTCCTTTTTAATTTTTTGGGCTCGTTATCTCTTGATCATGCAAGTGAGCAAGTCTTTTTGGATAATTCGTATTACTACTTTTCTGGACTTGTTAGACTTCAACTTTTTTATAATCTGTTACTATTAAGGCTTAAGAGAATATGCATCTTTGGAATTGATCAGAAAATCTTTTCCTAGTAAATTCTAAAATGGTTCGACTTCGGTTGGAATCACCTTTATCTACCATATAATTAATTCTGTTTTTTCATGTTGTCTTTTTCTTTTTTTCCTGATGCACTGGAAATACTCAGCCATACCTGTTCTCTCAATGTAAGTAGTTTCTGTCTTTGTCCAAATATTGCTTCATGATTTTGAATTCATTATTAGTTATAAACAATGTTTCAAAATCTAAACCGATATTCATTTTCAGGTTTCTGACGAAGCTTCTCACCGAAGACTTGCCCAAACTATTCGTCAGGCCCAAAAAAATAGTTCTTGATTTTCAAAATGCAAAAGCCGTGGTGCCCGTGCCAAGTGATTCTGCCAAGTCTGGAGAAATTCAAGAGGGAAATAGTAACTATGCTGGAGAATTATCCGTAACTCTTCTCGATGCACGAAAACTTCCCTACATATTCTATGGTACAGTACATGCATAGATTCTACTTCTTATGTGCTAAAACTTCCTTACATAGAACAGATTCGTGTTTGTATTGGGTAAGGACATGTTTACGCATTTGTTATTGCAGGTAAAACAGATCCGTATGTGATTCTAAGATTAGGTGATCAAGTAATACGTAGTAAGAGGAACAGCCAAACCACCGTCATTGGACCACCTGGTGAACCAATCTGGAATCAGGTTATTCTTTATACGGTATTTAACTTAACATAACATATGGGACGCTAATAAATGTAATAACGCTATAAATCTCCTTTTGCAGGATTTTCACATGCTAGTTTCTAACCCGAGGAAGGATAAACTCTGCATTGAAGTAAAAGATTCTCTTGGATTCACAGATTGGAGTGTAGGTAATGCAGAGGTAAAGATGAATCAATCTAGCAACATACATGTTTTTGTTCCAAGCAAACATTAAACTGCCCTTTCTTTTTTCATTCGTTCATAATTGATTCACGAAAGCTTTCTTATTACAGA
Source organism: Lindernia subracemosa (assembly GCA_028392965.1). Lineage (NCBI taxonomy): Eukaryota > Viridiplantae > Streptophyta > Magnoliopsida > Lamiales > Linderniaceae > Vandellia > Vandellia subracemosa. Next base: position 1,029,785 of record JAQPCC010000031.1, read on the forward strand.
TCGATCTCGGCCCTCTAAAAGACACAGTTCCGACGGACAGGATTGTTCAGCTCCGAGGAGGCCTGAGCGTCTTTGGAAAAGGATACGCCGGTGAGGTCCTACTCAGGTTGACTTACAAAGCATATGTAGAAGAGGACGAAGAAGACGAAAAGTCAGGGAAAGCTTATATTACAGACATAGATCAATCTGAGGATGAGCTATCTGATTCAGAACAATCATATCCCACCGAAACAAAGCAGGTCAATAAAAAGACAATCAACTCGGAGATGGACTCGTTCATGGATGTTCTAACAGCTCTATTGGTGAGCGAAGAGTTTCGAGGCATAGTGTCTTCTGAAGCTGCGACTACAAAGCCTTCAGAAGATGCCAGAAAAAATGCTGCTACGCCCGGGCCCAGCCCACAAGCTGCTGTAAATGATTCCAGTGCCTCTGAAGGTATATTTTGTGTTTTTTCTTTTCTTGGGTTAGGGCTGGGGAGATACGAAAGTTTATAGTTAAGAGTATAAGGTATCCATCCATTGCTGGTTTGCTTGATGAAACCAATGGCTTAACGACTTCTAAAAATGCAGGCTCGGGATCGGTCTTGTTTTGGCTTACCTTACTTACGACCGCAGCTGTCCTTATAGCCTTGAATATGGGTGGCTCAAGTTTGTTCAACCCCTAGCACAAAGTGAGTGACAATGATATGATGTAATAAAACAAACCAACAAAGAAACTGAAACTGTCTTCCTGCACATTTTGGTTTAATTCCATTGATTTATGTTAAGGGATGCCTACTTTTTAAGCTCTACCATCCGAGGGCTTCTATATTCTTGTCGTAGGAGGCAATGGTTGTGAAGAGATGCCGACACTGAGGCAAGGCTAAGGTTCGTCGTGTTCGATTCTTCTTACATTTATCTTGCTCGGAAAAAGGTCTGCATTGCAGATGGATTATAGCCGATCCCAAGCGATTGTGTTGTTGCTATAGATAGTGAAATAAAAATTGTGTAGAATAGTGAATGTTGTAATTGTTACTCATATTTTGTTCCTAGATTAGATTATGATGTTGTAGGCCTATATAGCACCCACCCTGTTTTTCTATTCTAGGGGTTCCAATAATTTTTTCTTTTTTGGTAATGTAAAACATTATATAAGAAAATTCAGCTCTATATTCACTGTGATGTTGGAGATATATATATATATATATATAATATATATTTTCTTTTTTATATTCCGAGGAACCTTGGCATGTGGAGTGGGACTAAGTAAACTAAAAGGTTAATATAGCATCCAAACTATGTAAATTTCGTAAGCCACATTACGACGGTTCATGTTAGAATGTATTTGATGTAATGAGCATTACCGTAATGCTCATTAAATCTTAGAAAAAATGTAAGAACACAATGACTATGTTATGTATGATCAACGATACATTACAATGAATGTGGTCTTCTAACTTTAAGACCAGTTAGAAAAAACCGAAATCGATCTGAACCTGGAATCATAAAAAACGCTAGTTTTTTTTTTTTTTTTTTCCAATCATCTAACCATTTTTCTTGAGCTTCTAATTTTTTTAAAAAATAATATTTTTTTAGACATAAAAAAATTAATAATAATGGTTTTGAACTGTAACCGAAACTGAAACCACATGTTCCAAATTGTAACTGAAATGATGTACATTAGAGTTCGCTTAAGGTTCCACCGATTCGGTGAACTGGAATCGACAGTTTTGAATCGCAAACCGGAACGAGAACCCATCTCACTTAGTCCTTTTAAGAACAAAAAAGATACTCATATATATTTTTTTTTTGTCGACCCAAAGGTACTCCACTATGGAATTGCGTCACACACTTCGGGATGAGACAAATTCCTTTGGGTCGATGAGAAGGTTTCACTCTACATCCAACAATAATATTTTCAAAGTCTCTAACAGGCTTGGCAATGGGGCGGGGCGGGAGCGGGGGTCTAATCTCCATTTCCGCCCCAATACTTATCGGGGAATTCCCATCCCGTTCCCGTTAAGCAAACGGATAAAATTTTCTCACAGTCCCCATCCCCGCAGGAATTTTTCGGGGTTCTTTTCCCCATGGAAAATCCACTCTACACGTCCTTTTTAGTGTAATTTTTTTTATTTTCCTAAAATGGTGGAGCCGACGAAAAAATAGTGGGACAAGCGAAGAAAAAATTATGAGATATGATTATAAAAATTGTAACGATCATAAGAAAAAGGGAAAAAATATAAAAATAATAAGAAATAATAAGGTTTAAAATGATAATTTAATACTTTTATATATCGGATCCCCACGGGGTGGGGAGTATGATCACCATCCCCTCCCCATTTCCGCCAATGAGGAACAAATTTTCACCATCACCCCCCATGAGAAGTGAAAAACGAGAAATCTCCGTCCCATTGCCAACCCTAATCTCCAATAAGAATCGAATATGAAACCTCTTGTTTGAAAGTTGACAAGCTCTACCACTAGATCAGTCAACAGTCATCCTTTGGCCACAAGAGTTAAAAAATAATAATAAAAAAGTTATAAATTAAAATCCACATAAGCCCACGCAAGCCCAAGTAATGCAGGCCTTTTTTGTGTGAATAAACCAAAGGTCAAAAATAGCGGTAAAGCCGTGCAAGTCATCTTCTAGCCTGAGGTGTACTTCTGAATTTGTTCGTTCATTCATTCCTCATTTCATTTTCAACTATGGCGAGTTTTGCATGGTCGTCAGTAGCTCCTCGGATAAACTTATCCTCACCTACCGCCGATTCGAATTCCGTCAGCAGTTTCGCGAGCTTCTGCAACTTCCGTCGCCATGGCGTCAGTAGCAACCGTCGATGTATCAGAATCTCATGTTCCAGTTTTGACGACGGCTCAGACCAAACCTCCCGATCAGAAACTACGGGTATTCAGCTCTACAGAGATATCGAGAGGTTGGTTATGTTCGTTTATTGTTCCTATGGTAGGTAGATCATACTTAATTTGAGGTTTCTAAAGATTTTAATTTCGTTACAGAAGCTGATTTTCTAGAAATTGTTCTGCTGGGATTGTGGAATTTGAGAAGAATTAGGGAGTAATTGAAATAGCGGAGAAATTCGGGTTATTCTGATCATACAGTTTTAGGCAGCTGGGTTGTGTAAAGAAAAATAAGCTAAAACTATAATTGCTATAGAACAGCACGACTGTCTTATATAACATTCCCCCTGATAAAGGCAACATTGATGAAGTGTTATGATGCTGCTTGGCTGATTTTTAACTGTTTGCATTATCCACAGAGTACTTACAGAGACAGTGAAGCAAACTCAAGGAGGATGGGGAGGTTCAGGTGATTGGGAAGAAATTGAGGTATTATGATTGAAGTACTAGTTAAGCTAATCATGTGCAATGTTTCTCTTATTGTTCTATTAAAAGCTGCAACATGACTTCATACAGGATCATCCTTGCTCAGTTTGAATATAGGTGTTTGTGCTTGCTTTTGCTGACATAAAAAGAATCAATAACTCTCTAGAGCCATTATGATCAGTCTTCTACTTTCTCTTTCATTGTACTGATAACGAAATCAACTTATGGCTTCTTGTGCATATTTGTCATTTATTGGGGTGTTGTTATGTACCTCTTCTCTCTCTGAGTTCTACAATTTTTAGGGTGCATGGGTTTTGAAACCAAGAAACTCCAAGATAACCTCAGTTGTGCATTTTGTGGGAGGGATATTTGTGGGGGCTGCTCCACAGCTTACTTACCGCTTGTTCCTTGAACGTCTCGCAGATAGGTAGTTTTTCTTTTCTGTCCTTTTCTTCATGTACTTGATTGAGTAGTTGTTTTGTGGATCTGTGCTAAGATCATAATATCCTTGTCTGAGTCACCTAACGTCTTCCCCAGAGGTAACTACTTCAGCAATGTCATAACCTTATCATTCTATCCTCTATTATTCCCGAATATGTGCCTTACTGTAACACTGACCTGCATGGACGATTTTTCTTCATTTTGTCGTATTACTTTCAATACAATTGTTGGATGTTATTGTTCAATATATGTTATTGAGATTCCAATATGAGGTTTGGTTGGTCCAAAGCTTAGGTTGGGAGAAAGGAATGATTGCATATAACATATCGCCTCTTACCTATTCCAAGACTTGGAGATAATTTGTTTGCTATGCAATGTTACAGGGGTATATTAGTTATTGCCACGCCTTATGCCAGTGGTTTTGATCACTTCCTCATTGCAGATGAAGTACAGTTTAAATTCGAGCGGTGTTTTCGTTGCCTACAAGAAACAGTAAGTTTCATTTTGCCAAAGTAGTCAGGTGATTAAGTTATATGTCTTATTTAGTTGATTTAATTTCTCCTTTGCACAGGTTGCTGATGTTCCCTCTTTTGGGATTGGTCATTCTTTGGGATCACTCGTCCATCTTCTGATTGGTTACGACACATTTAATTTTGTAATTACTTCAAGGCAGTAAAAATGCCCTCCATCAGCTAATAAGACGGTTTCTGTAATCAGGGTCAAGGTATGCTGTTCAGAGAAATGGAAACGTATTAATGTCGTTCAACAACAAGGTGTGACAGGCTTGAACATCCTTTTTTTTACATCCCTTGTTCAATTTTTTGATGATGCTGAAAATTTCAACTTCTTTAGCAATGCCTATTTTCCTTCTCTAATTCCGTGCTAGCTAATTTTATTATAATGTCCTTTTCAAGGGATACGTACCACAGTAAATGCGGTCGTCAACTATCTGTGTGGCAGGATTGTATAAATATTGAGCTCTTGTCTTCACTACTTGATGACATGTTTGAATGTTTTAATTCAGGAAGCAAGCTTAGCCGTTCCTTTGTTTTCACCTATTCTTGTCCCGATGGCACAAAGCCTTGGACCATTTTTGACTCAAATAGCAGCTTCACCAACTATTCGCCTTGGGGTAAGACTTAAACAAGTGTGAGACCTACTTTTAGAATACAAATGGGCTGGAGAAGCCACATACTTATTAATGAACATTATTTTCTTTATGTGCTTATTTATACATATTTTTTTGTGTTTATCTTAGTTCGACAATTAAAGGATTCCAGTGTGTGCGAGTTTATACTATTGCTTTTATTCGTTTCTCTAGTGTAGAGTAGAAAATCACTTCCTTGGCAAACATTTATGGTGCTCATGCTTTCTAAAACTAATGCAAGGAAAATAAAGTACAAAAAATCTTGCACAGTTCGTATAGCACTTAACTGGATCAGCTGCTCTTTCTTTATTCTCTGTGCACAAAAAACAGGTTTCCACGTGTCTGTTTTTTCTGGTATAAACATTTCTTTATGTTCGAATTTTCACATCTTCAGGCTGAGATGACGAGGAAGCAGTTTGACACCCTTAGCCCTGCCCTTTTGAAGCAGGTTCTTCCCCTGTTAGAGCAGCTTCCTCCATTATACATGGACCTAGCCAAGGGAAGGGAAGATTTTTCTCCAAAGCCAGAAGAAACTCGAAGATTGGTGAGTACCAGTTTCATCTTCTACATATAATCTAAAAATGTAACGTGGCTATGTGTGGTGGTTGTCATCATAAACTATCTATTATGAATGAGTTGCACTATATGGCCTTGAAAATTACGGAGAACTAATGCATCCGTTCAAGAAAAGAAGAAAGGCAAAGGAAAAAAGAAATTTAACTATATCATATATTGTGTTTATGTGCTGCATGTCCTGAGAAAAAAATTATTGTATGATGCAGTAATTTGTCCTTTCTTCAAGGTCCACATCGAGTCTGTGATTCAAGTTTTTTACAGGAAGACTGTACATTCTCGTGCTATTCAGTTCAGAATATCGTTTTCATTGGACTTTATCAGAAAATTGCATCTTGCTATTCAGTCATTGTCTAAAATGGGCCTCAAATGTAATTCTGTACCTTGATTTTGGAAAAACCTATAAGAAAACCAAGTAGGAAACTCAATGGCTTATTAACCTTTAATGCATTGTTCATCTAACAGATCAGGTCCTACTATGGCATTTCGAAGAACCTCCTAATAAAATTCAAAGATGACACCATCGACGAGACTTCAACTCTAGCCCAAGTTCTTAGCTCAGACTCAGCAATCAGTTCCATGCTCGATATGTCCATCCGTTCGATACCTGGAGATCACGGGCTTCCCTTGCAACAGGTACCTCACAAAAAATTTTACTCTCTCATTGGAACTTGCTTTTTGAACCATATGCTATTGCTAAGACGTGATCTTCTGCTATCAAGAAACATTGCATCTATGGTAAAGCTTCATCATCGCCAATATCAAAATTGAGCCTATAATTGTTCTATGGCATCATTGAAAATCTGGGTTTTGGTCAATGTGTTTGAACAAAGTTTATATAACTGATCATTAGCTCGAAGATTAGTGAGTTTTTATCGCGGCGATTGAAAATTCTTTGATGTGGAAACATTTTAGAAACTCGGAACTATCCATGGCCAGGTTCTCCCAGACGTGCCACCCGGGATGGCTGATGCAGTTAGCCGTGGAGGAGAATTCTTGGCCAACTTAACCGCAGGCACGCCATGGGAGGCTGTCGCTAAAGAAGTGGGCAGTACCTTCAGTGGAGACTCGAGAATGTTTCGTCCCGAGAATAACCCGAAAGAGATTGAACTCCTCGTGGATGTGATTGCCAGCTGGATCGATTCGAACTCGGGACCCAAACTTCTAAGGCCATAAGGTAAATAAAAAAGGGCATTATAGTACGCTCGAATTAGCTAATATGGGTTTGTACATGCGCAGAAAATAGCGTTCGAAGGATGTATTAGCTACTGAAGAAAATTACAAAATGGTCGTATATGGTGTATGAAGTTTCATTTGCAACAAAATCGTGCTATAAAATTACTACAACTATCAAGTATAATATTAAGAATAATTATATTAATGTTAGAGAGATAAAAAATTTATATGACTTCACAAAATATAAATTACATATTTATAGGCATTTGTAGATTACAACTGCACAATATACCATTTAATATTAGGAGCTCCATTTTTAATACAATTATCAATCTTTACGTAATCGCCGTTCAAAATAATATTTATCCACATATTTAAACTATTATTTTATAATGAATATGAATTGTTAAAACCTATTTTTGTGGGATTTCGATCTTAAATTGTTCAAATGAAGCAAAATGTATATTGAATATTTCTCACGTTCGTGAAGATTATCTTTAGCTACACCTGATTAATATTATTGTTTTTGTTATTATGATAAGATTTTATTTTATTTTTTTCATTTTAAAGAAATAATACTAATAATAACAATAAACAAAGTGGTATTTTAAATGTAACTCCATTCTGTATAAACTTGTAAAATCTCACAAACCAACTCACTTCTAATACGACTAAATCTGCATTTAGCCAAATATCACAACACTGCTCATTACCCAAAATTCAACTATGATCATCTTTTTGAAGATAAATTAGCTCTGAAGCATATGATGAGCCATCCCTTCATCACGTTGGAACTGATAGACCCTGAAAATATTACAACGTAGAGTCAATATTCAACTCTGATGAAAACGGTTCGTTCAAAGGAAATCACGACAAAGCCCGGCAAACTTATCTCGTAACCTCGCCAAGTTTTTGAAGATAAATTAGCTCAACTTCGGAGCGAAGATTTTCGACATCCTCAGCGTATTCTTTAAATTCACCATCGACAGTCAATTGCTCCAGCCGTTGCCTCATTTTCGCCAGAGCTATATCAAGTTTGCAAACGTCTTCGAAGATAACAGCATTATCACTGACCAATAACAAGTTCTTCACTGCATGTAGAGCCTGTACAACTTGCACAAGCAAAATTACATGATGAAAGATAACGTAATAGAAGAAAAAATAAAACGAAATCTTTCGTAGTAAATGAAAGTATTGACACAACAAAAGTGCAAATCTCTGCTACTGTACATTGATTCTCTGACCTTTTCTTGGAGATCAAGGTCTGCCAATGACAAGAGATCGACCACTGATTTCAACAATAGATGACTGCTGAAGAAGGGCAACTCTTGGCTACTTTTGCTTTCCAGTTGACCCTCGATAAGATCAGTCAACAAAAACACTGATTTTCGGCGTAGTCTGATATCAATGCTTGAGTTACTCAAAATGTTCTGCAAGAAAATAACACATAACAATTCAACTCTATGACTAATGGGGCTAGGGAAATCATCATTATAGGCTAGCTACCTGCAGCATCAAGTCTCCACCTTCTTTATAGAACAGCTCTTGTCCGTAGAGATTATTTCTAATCAAGGCTGAAATAGCATACAACGACTTTGTGGCCTCTTCGACAAACTCGGAGCGTGCCATCTCCATTAGCCTTGTCAGGGTTCCCAAGTCCAGAATCTGTTCGAGTATGTCATATATTATAGTATATTCTACAGGTCATGCATATGCCATCTTGACAAAGGTATAGTTGAAAGTTTAGAATTTATAACAGCATGTAACGTGCTGCACGTTATTCAATTATTACATTAAGGAAAAGCAAATGGAATTTTTCGACGAGACCAGGAAATACTTGACATGGACCAGAAGTAGTAACTACATACCTGTTTCTGAACAACAGGATTATTTTGACTAGCTTTGCCAAGAACCCAAGCAGCGGTAGTACGTATTTCTTCGTTTGCACTTTTGAGTTCCCTAATTACTGCAGCAAGACCCCCAAGCTTGTGCAGATCTGACAACATATTCCGTTTCTGAGCTCTTATAAGGCAAAAAGAATCATAACTGAAGACTCATTACAGGAACAAATTACGATTGTTATGTCTCGATTGACAGTAATAAATCATTAACCATGGCTTTTACGTCGACTCTTGAGTATTCTAGGTTCCTTATTAGATGCGGTGAGAAAACCCATAAATCACTCGAGTAATGCCAAGCAACACCCACTCTCTAAACCAGAATTTACTAACTCCACCACGACTTTCTTGATGCATGACTTTCCAATATATATGAAAGGGTTGCAATACATACCATTTGCATTATCTATTGCCTCAACAAGAATTAAGAGCTCCTGCAGTGCACGATGACGATCCTCCACAGATAGAGAAGAGTTATCCAGATCATTTATTGCAATTTTCATTAATTCCGCGTCCGATGGCACCTTTAATCTCTCCGTTAATTCCTGAACCAGCCAACATAAAGGTAAACGGTAAATGCTCCATGTGATTATAAAATTCACAACTCTTAGTTGAATTCCTACCATAAAAAATCAGACATTCAGAAGCAAAAAAGGATTTGCTACCCTTAATTAAAAGTCATGGCTTCATTCCATGATATATGGGAAACAAACTCAACAATTCAGATACTCAATCGATTTAACTTTACCTTCAGTTCCATTTGACGCTGCTTCAAATCATCGGGGGACAGTGTCTGGATATTAGATACAGTTTCCTTCAACTTCGCTGGATCTGAATGACCTGCATCGACCTCAAAACAGATACAGAAAAGGAACATTAGTATTTGCGTGCATGAGAGAGAGATAGAGTTCCAACTATTCATCAGATATAACAAACAAGGAACCCTTTTGAAAGCCAACACTGAAAAAAAAAATGTTCTCCAGGGCATAAACAACACTCACAAATCTGATTCACTGGATATAGCTAAGTATCGAAAACGAAAAATACTCTCAGCCGCTGGCAAACACTAATAACTTATTCAAAGATACGATAGGTAACGGTACCTACAGCCCACTGCAACATTCCCTCGAGTGATGAAAATCCACCGTCCAATTGACGGCGCTCATCGTCCTCCGCCGCTAGAGCACCATCAGCTTCTGAAACTTTCCACGCCACTAATTCTCCTTCATCGCTCGCGGCGGACCAAATTGCCCCTAACGATCCCGACTTATTCACTACTTCGTCCGCACACACAACGCCTACTACCGCTGCTAACAACGCCAAAGTTAACACTGACCTCATCGCTTACGTCTCGGAACTAAGGAGACTGATTGGGGAACCTATTTTGCTTTAGTTTCTCTTTTCAATTGGGGGGAGAACAGAGATGGACTCAAATGTTATCAGGCCATAGACCTAGGGACCCTATTAAACTATTTGGAAAGTTTGAGGGTCCAATTGAACTAATTCAAAGATAATAGGACATAATTAGGCTTGGCGCGGGGCTAATTTCCAACACTTATTGGGGAATCTCCGCCCCATCTCCCCTAAGCAATTTTTTTTTTCAAAGCGGGTAAGCAAATGTGAAGAAATTTTTTCCCATCTCCTTTCTTGCGGGGATTTCTCGAGGTTTTTTTCCAACAAAGAATCATCGTCCCACTTATTTATGTACAATATTTTTATTTTTTCCAATTCAATAACTTATCCATTAACAAAAATGAAAGGTTTTTGATTAAATTATCATACAATATAAATTAAATCATAGTTGCAATATTCATGATTGTGGAAAAACAATTAGAAAAATGAGAACGAGAGAAATAACGAAAGAATAGCAGTGCTTATGATTGAGCATAACATTTGAGTTTTGACGCTATCTTTTTTTAAGTGATGTTGTACCACTCATTGTGCTTAAAAAATATGATAAATCAATTTTCAAAGCACGACAAACGTTTCATAATAAGAGCACTTCAAATTTCGTAATCAATGAACTTTATTCAGTGCTTCTTAGACTCGCTGTGCATGACAAAGAATAAATGTAACCTAATTCCTATGATTTTCTAAGATTCCAAAAAAAAAAAAATATTCAGGAATGATTATGAAAAATGAATCTCATTAATAGGATGAAATTAAAATACTACGAAACGTTGTGATTGATCATAATTTTCTATTTTATTTTTCAAACATATGCCTAATTTCTAAACCATTAGAAAGAACACAATCTATCTCCTTTCCCATGCATCCCATCCATGCAAATGCTCATATATCCCTATCTCTCTTGCACTCGACGGGCACCTTCGGAAACCTCGTCCTATCCGTGCAATAATTATAAATCGTATATTTACTACGAACCCATCTCAGACGGCTCCAGTGGTACTGATCTAGGTCTCGAAACTCCTTCTGGTCCCACCACCTCTTCCCCTGAGTATCGCAGTACTTGGCTTCCACCGAAGCCTCGCACCCATCAACGTTGAAGCCCTTGTAGGAGGCCGCGAACGGTGCCTTCGACCAGTCGGTCTTCTCGAGCCCGCCCCTCGTCGCCCAGTCGTCCGCGTTCCAAAGGCTCGAGTAGATCTTCATCGGCTGGTTGAATGGGAAGCTCACGCCTAAGTTTCTGCTGTTCTTGAATACTCTTATGGGCACATCATCCACGTAGAAACTGTCATCATAGCCAAGCATAGTAGTAATTAATTCGAATCTTGGGTTTTTCTATTAGTTCCTTTTTTAAGTGGAAAGTTAATGAATGAAAGTCAAAATGAGCACGTGGAAATGATGTAATAATTAACATGAATACAGCAGAGAAGAATTAACAATACTTATTACATATGTATGAGATTAGTTCTCATCTAGTTAAGGTATTATTAGTGGACTTGTTGGCTTTGATAGTTTTGTTTACTTCAATGGAAAACAGAATCTAATTAATGGGGCTGGCTCCTCTTAATCTCACATGTGAGATAGTGACTTCAACGTCAGAAACAAGTTGTTTTGAAAATTAGATTTTTATTGTAGTATTTTGAGGATTACTTATTTCTTTTTAGTCATGTACGTTTGGGGAAGTGAGATTTTAAGAACACCTAATTAAGGAGTTGCAATTTTAGGAGAATAAGTTTCAAAATTGAAGCAATTTGACGTCACTTAAATTTAATGTTGCAATTTGAGGACAATAAGTTTCTAATTTGAAGACAACAAGTTTCAAATTTCAAGCAATTTGAGGACGGTAAGTTTCAAAATTTTGGTATTAATTTGCATCAAATTGGTTTAACTTTAAAACTTACTATCCAAAAATTGCAACATTTAATTTAAGTACCGTCAAATTGCTTCAATTTTAAAAATTATTATTCTAAAATTACAATCATTTAATTTAAGTGTCCTATAATATCACTATCCCTAATATACATGACCAAAAAAATAATTACATCATAATTTAATTGACCAAAAGATTTCTTTTTTAAACAGCCTCGTTGACCAAACTATATGGTCAATTATCACAATTTTAAGGATATTTCTATTATTTTATGGTAAAAATAGAAGGGTTGCTCGAACTATTGGATTCCCTGCCAGTAGAGGAGCCCGACTACTTGAACTATCGGGTTCCCTCGTCAGCAAAGGACTCGAACAAAAAAAAAAAAAAAAAAAAGAGGGTCCAAACAGAAAATAAAAAAAAAAATTGTAGTAATGAACCTCTGACGTGTCACTTCGTTGACTGACTACACAACCACTAATCTACACCTCGCCCCACTTGCCCTAGTGCTTCACCTTTAACATTGCTGGTTAATAACTAAGAGTATAATAATCTTTGCACACCTTAAAGGCTATTTTTTAGAAGCTGATTGAAACGTAGGCTATTTACCTACCTAAGAGAACCCTTTATTATCTACCAATGTAACAAGTCAAAAGGTCAGTGTGGTCTCCATAGAGCATCTATTAAGACAAAAATGTGGTAATGAAAGTGAAAGTGAAAAGAAAGAGCTTACACAATCTGGTAAATATTCCATAGAATAGAGTACGTATGGTAGTCTTTGGTGGGATCAAACCATAGATAAATCCTCTGTTCTTTCTCACCTTTTCCACCAGTGTACACATTGGTCTGCAGTATATAAGGCTGGCCACTTCTGTTGCCCAAGAACTCAAAGTCTATTTCATCGTGCTCCGAGCTTTGTGAAGAAAGCTGAGAGACAAGACAAAGACTTTCTATTAATCTTTTAATGGCTTTTTTTCTCAGGTTTATTTCAATGTTAAAAGGAGAGAAAAAAAAGAAACAGACATAGAAAGCAGTGACCGTGCCAGCAGAATCCCCAGAAACCATCTTGATGTTCATACTGAAGTGGCCGAACAGGTAAGACCCTTTGGATTGAAAGCCAGTACCTTACATCATTTCATCATTTCACACAAAACCCATATGATTAATCATGAATATATATATAAAGATTCAAAGAAAAGAAAGAATACATTTTTATTACTACCAGTGTAGTTGTCGAGAAGGAGCTGGACCTCATTGCCGCCATCGAAGTACTTGATGTGATCAAAAGCCCATGAAGGAACGTAGTTTCTGCCGAAGGGGACGTTGACGGGCTGTTTCGGTGCAGCAGATGAAGCGCCAGAGACAAGCATAGTTGTTATTACACATAGTGAAATAGTAGACCATAGGATACAACCAGCCATCTTCTTTTTTTATCTATTCTTTTCTTTTCTTTTAATGTTGATATAGAGAACAACAAAGGAACAAGAAGGAATACGCAGCTAATCGAAGGGGTATGAGAAGAAGAGTGGTTTCTACTTTCTAGTACATTTTCATGGGAAAGATTGAAGTGGGATGGATTCTTCAAGATGGACGAGGAGATAATGCGATGCGCTTGCATATGCTTCTTTATATAGAGGGGTTGTTTAGGGTTGCTTTATGATATATAATCTTCGAGAATTTAATAAGATTATTGGATTGTGTAAGTATTAAATTATTGTGTGAATGCTTTAGAAAAAAAAAAATGAAAATTAAAATAAAATTGATGTGCAAGAAGTGCATGGATACAATACAATACGCTATGATATGAAAAACTATTGGTACCTCAGAAGTCAACTGATTTCGGCTAATAAATTAATGAGCGGCCAACTCATTATTTGTTGTTCATCAATGGTAGATTGCTAGAGCATTTACACTGTCGTATACTTGGTTTTTGCTTTACAAATAATTATGAATTAACATAACAAGGGCCTAGTTTAAGTTAAAATTTTGTAATCAATTGTTTACAAGTAATTTTTCCCTTTTTATATATATATACATATATATTCCTTATTTGGATTGGACCAATATGTTTACAAGCAATTCATATGCCATCTCGTGGAAACTGCTGCTCTTAAGGATGATGATGGAGTTTAGAAGATTTATTATATATTATATTATTACAGCTTACTCTTATTTGATTTCTTATTACCTGACTGTCAACACCTACTATACAACTCAGATCGTATAGCTTAATCTAAATCTGGAATTTAAAACAGATACAGACATATATGATATCTTACATAAGAGGCTTGAATGTATGAACAAATATAAAAAAGGAAGGGATTAGAATTAAAGATTTTATTCTCTAATCAACTTTAAAGAGAAGTCAAAGAGAACAAAATCAAAACAGTCCCACAATGTTACTACATATAGTAACTTCGAATATCCAATAAATTATAGTCATCTTCAGATGACCACTACAGCACAACAAGCAGTTAGCTTTTTCCACTTTTCATTTTCTTTTCCTATCACTCAGCTTCTTACGCTTAGTGCTGCTATCAGCATTAACACTACTACTAGGGACTTGTGTGACCCCAGCTGAAAAATCATCACCGCCGGCGATATCACTCGAATACTTTTTAATCCTCAGAGAGATGACTACGCTAGAGAAAATACCAAGAAGAGGGAAAACGTAAGACCAAATATGTGATTTTTTCTTACCTGATGCAGAAGCTGCGGCTGCTTTCGCAAGGCTACCTAGGGAAGTGTTCTGCAAGATCATGGGTAGGCAGCCGATGACCGTCGGGAGTAAGAAGTCGACCACGAAGCTGACGTTGGTAGCAGCCAATGCGTAGTTTATGACGTAAGATGGGATGGGTGAGAATCGTGCAAGGAGTACGAATTTCCAACCGTCGCGCTCTACTCCTCGTGAGAGGATGTGAAAGTACTTGTTGTTTTGCACCCACTGAGAGGCAGAACTGGAACTTTTGAAGAGCAGCCTGCAACAGAAAAGAAAGATGAATTTGGAGGACTGTGATAAATACGTTCAAGGGCTTAGATCAACATAACGTAACGTGAGGAAAGAGGTGCGCAACTCCTTTTCTGTATGGGTTGAGTTGGGAAAAAAACAAAAAGAAATCAACTTTCCCTTCTCTCAGACTCTCAATTCACATGATTGAACTTGATGCTTTGTGAATCTCGTGATAAACTTGTAGCTTTAAAACAGCTGCAAAAGGTAGGTCGATCTAATCATCTAACTAAGCTTCAGTGAGAAATATTTCATCTAAAAGCACCTCTTATTCTGTCATTCTCTTCCACTAGAATGACACTAAGGGGCAAAGCACCCCACAACTCTATCCTACTTCCTCAGACAATGTTTTTGTCAAAGCTCCTCCGTCGCTGACTTCTTGTTCAGTAGAGAGTTAACCAAAGAGCTTCAGGTGTTTTCACTCGAAATAACTGCTCATGAATAAAAATGGAGGATATAGAAGAGAGCAAAGAGAAGAAAAGGTGAAGCTTACATTTCCATTCGCCAACAGCCATACTACACAACGCATATGTGTCAGTAGTCACATTTATACCATAAAATGTGGCAGCACATTCATATCACTTACATAAACCTAAGTAACACTTACGCTCGAAAGTCAAAACTCAAAGCATCTTGGGCAATTGACCAAGGGAAATGCCTCATAATTTTCAGTTGTGCCTAAATAGTCAGCGAAGGTATTAAGCATGCTGAAGCTGAAAAGAACCTAAATCCCCAAACGAATGTATGATTAACCTCTTCATTCGACGTTGGCATACCGCTGATCTCTGCTACAACAATCTCATCAGTGTTTACTATTTTCAAACCTCGTATTTGAACCCAATAAAGTCAACGACCCATAACATATGAAAGGGGGCTCATCAAATTTGCACAAAAGAAAATTGAGATGAAACGGAAATAGCTTGCCTCCCGATCCCAAAGGAGAGAGATGCGCCGAGGACCTTCGCCGAGAAAACGCAAAACAGCGCCTGCAAAAATCCGAACAGCATAGAAGCACCAGCCTCGAAGAACACGGCATAAGGGAGACACAGAGCCAAGGTCAGCGTGTGCATTGCAACGTAAGCAGGGATCGCCCAAATCCCTAATCGGTCAGACATTTGTTTCAGCCAATGCATCATCCAAGCGTTCCACCCAGAATCTCCATCATCATCATCACCATGATCCTGATTCATAAATTTCCTCTTGAATATGATCGCCGCCACGGCTAACACCACGGCCAAAGTCTTCCATGTCACTCTCATTGTTGTTAATCTCTGCTCCAATCGAATGGGTCTGTTAGCTAAGGTTAGGTGTGATGTGAGTCGTCGGATATATCTCCTCTCTAGAACGCTTCTGTTGTGATTGTGACGTAAAGGGTGATACAAACTTCTCCGGCCCAATAAGCTGGATTGGGCCCAATGATTAACGGCCCAAATTATTCATTCTTACAAATTTCATGTTGGTCTAGAAGAAGAATCCCAAGTCAAAATTTCAATACGCCTCCTTACATGTGACATGATTGACCTAACGGACATATGAATCGGATGACGGTGAGCATAAATCGAACTACTCTGATACCATATTAGAAATCAAAAGTTTCCTTCTAAAACTAACTAGTTATATGTGAAGTTGACTCTATATATACTAATTGAGTGTGAGAGCTTTCATTAAACGATGTGGGATAATACCTACTTTTTTATAATCTCAATGTACTCTATCACGTATGATATGACTTGCCTAATATGCGGACGAAAATATGTATGAGATGATAGTTAAGTATGAGATGATAGTTAAGCATCATCAAGAAGAGGTCGTGTCATAGCGTGGATGGTAACTTAATAGCCCTCTTCTCAAACCATCTCTAAATTTCTTTTTTTTTTTTTCTTTTTTTCTCTCTTTGCTTTCCTTTTTTTATTTCTCCCTCTTAATCTTATGTGAGCTAATATTTCGTGTTGAGATTTTTACCTATTCAACATCAAATAATTCTCTTCACCCGATTCATCTTATATACTCAAGAGGCAACCTCACATATCACCAATTGGTTTTAGGATGAAGCCATCGATTTCTTAATATGGTATAAGAGCGAGTTCGATCTATGCTCACCGTCACCCGATTCATATGTCAACGTGTTAGGTCAGTCACGCCACACGTAAGGGGGCGTGTTAACATTTCTATCTATCCCACATCGGATAATTTTCCTCTACACGATTAACCTAATATACTCAAGAGCCAACCTCACCTATCACCAACCAGATCCAGAGTCAACTTAAAGAAAACGATATATTAACTCGAAGACGGAATTAAGTGAAGACACTGTTATGCGTTTGAATTTAATGGAAATTTAGGCTTGATTAGTAGTTTTTCTTATTGGGGCTTTTTTAATTTAATATTGCTTTTTTTTTTTTATTCGTTAATTAAATATGATTATTTTGAAATGTATTAATCAAATAGGACAAAACGCGGCTAATGAAAGCGACGTCGCATCCATTAAACGCGACGTCGCTTCCAATGGAAGCGACGAATATGTGGGCCGCATATTCCAAAAATTGGGCCTTCGTCGGGTCCATTGGATGCGACGTCGTGTCCAATGGATGCGACGCCGTGTCCAATGGATGCACTCCATTTATATCACGCGGTTCTGACTTCTGAAAAGGCTGAAGCAATAACTTCTGAAAGGCTGAATTCTGAAAAGGCTGAAGCAATGACTTCTGAAAATGCTGACTTCTGAAAAGGTTGAAGCAATGACTTCTGAAAAGGCTGAAGCAATGTCTGATTTATGAAAAGGCTGAGACACTGTGTAACTGTTGTCGTCGTGGGTAATAGGCACGTCATCGTGGGTATTAAGCACGAGGAAATCCATTATATAACGAATTCATATTCTTCATATTTTTCAAAGTTCAGAATATCTCTTAAGATTCTCAGTATGACCTCTCGTAAAATTCAAGTCGTTGTGTATTTTGGTGGTGAAATTATATACGAATCAAACACCATTCAATATAGTCTTCAACCGATTGGTTTTCGACGAATTCATCGCGATACCAGTTTTTCTCAATTTTTGAGCATACTGTACGAGATGACTTGCGTCGATAGCGCTTCTTCCTCTTTAACCGTTCGTGTGAAGAATGAATACTTTCAGCATTCTCAACTTTATCAAAGGCTCTTAAACATTTCAAACGGTGCTGAGCTCGCATACTTCTTGGATGCAGACGCCGAACTAAATTTAATTGAGGTGTTTGTCGAGACAAATGAAAATGTTCATTTTGATCTTAATGAAGAGGCTCCTGAAGAATTCACCAATATTGTATCGAGTTACTCAGTTTGTAATATCTCAGCAGTTACTCAAGGAATGAGTAACGTTTCGTTCCACGCTCCTCATGACGATATTCCTTCAAGTAGCCAGAGTTTTCCTAATATTTCAATAGTGGTGGAACCTGAGATCGTGCATGAAGTCGAGCACAACAGTGACGTTAGCGATTCTGAAGCCGATGATGAAGGTGGTGCACTAGATGATTTTCCAGATCCCGCAGAAGACGAAGGTGGTGATGATGATGATGGCAATAACGATGTTCCAGAAAATGACATTCCGATGCAAGAAGATGATACTCCAGCTCTTTATCAGACAGTGCCGTTTAATTCAACATATCAAATGGCTCCCTCAGAAGGGGACGAAGACGGGGGTGATTTTTACGATAGAGACAATCCAGTGTTTGCGGAAGGTATGACTTTTAATAGTAAAGATCATTTGAAAAGTGCTGTTGAAGATTACTCTTTGAGGGTTGTTAGGCGCGAGTTTCACGTTGTTGAAAGTAAGAAAACCGCATGGAGCGTGAAATGCAATCACAACGACGAATGCCATTGGAGATTACGAGCTTGCTTCAAACCAAAAAAGGGATTTTGGAAGATAACAAGATATGGAGGACCACACACATGCTACATGAACGAGTTGGCGAGCACACATCGTAACATGTCGCGAAACGTAATTGCGCGTAAGTTAATCGGAACAGTGACTACCGACCCTCACTATCTACCCAAAAACGTCCAACAGCACGGCTAACAGTTACAAATATTCATCAATATTAACATAGCTTGCTAATTAATATACCTTCAATAAGAAAAGGAAGTGGCGTACGTGTGGCAGCGGCTACGGGCAGCGACGGGGCAGCGGCTACGGGCAGGCAGCGACGGAAACGGACAGATCCGGCCGGCGAAGACGGGCAACGACGGCCAACGACGGGCAGGCGCGGCGGCGACAACGATGGAGAAGACACGGCGGTCACGGCGGACGGCGACGCTGAGTAAGGAGAAAGAAAGGAAAAGAAAGGAAGAAAGAAAAAGAAGAGGAGTCGATGGCTTTTATATCGCGGCGTCGCGTCCATTAAACACGACGACGCATCCATTGGAAGCGACGATGCTTTTAATGGACCAAAACCCTAGGGTCGGCCCATTTCACGTTAATTAGTGGCCCATATATCCGTCGCTTTTAATGGAAGCGACGTCGCGTTTAATGGATGCGACGTCGCGTTTTATCCTATTTTATTAATACTTTTCAAAATAATCCTATTTAATTAAGGAATAAAAAAAAAAGCAATATTAAATTAAAAAAGCCTCTTATTGGGCTTTTCTTTTCCTTTTCAAGAAACGACTTGTATATATAAAGTTGTTCGGATCAAAATACCTCAGCATGTAATTAGATTTCTTTGCCTTATCCTCTTGTACTGGGAATGATATATCCACACTTTATTTCAACTAAAATAATTAATGAGATGTGAATTATATTCAATTCACTATAATTAATTTTTTCTCTATGGCTTCAACATGTAATTAGATTTTTTTCTTTCTTTCTTTTTTTTAATCTCTCGTTGACATACTATTCATCTTAGTTCTTTCTCTCTCGACTGAAGATTGAAGCAGTTACATACACCAAATAGCAGTTCTTTCATATATAGACATATAACACAAAGCACCACAATTACATCACAAAGACAAACATCAAACACCATATATAGCCCAACAAAACATCATAGAGGGAGGTAGGGCTCGTTTTATTTTTTCGTTTTTTCAACATAAGCCTTTCGATCACACACACACACACACAATCAAACCGCCGACAGATCTCCGCGGGGGGAGAATAATCGATCAGATCAGCACTTGCAAGGATCGCAGGTGCAGTTGGCTCCGCACTTGCAGCCGTTTCCTCCTTCCGCTCCGAAGCTCGCTTCACTTCCCTCGGCGTACGTCGTCTTCATCGGCGCCACCCCTTCGACGACGGCGATCGTTGAGCTCTTCTCCAAGTCGGGGTACATCCCGCAGCTTCATACGTTATTTTCAAAAGTGAAATTAAAATTTCATTTCGTTGAATAGTCAATTCACCTAAAAGTTTAAACATGAAGGTCGTATATAATATATATTCGAACACAGTTCCCTCACGTATAGATTGATTTCTTTCTTATCTAGCCCTTAGACGGGTTATTATCTTAAATAGGTGGTCGTCTTGACTTCTGATACCATGTTGAATGACCACTTCAACTAACATTATATACTTTAAGCTAACATTATATAACACTTCAGCTAACATTATATTAGGGATAATTTTGCATGAAACTCGACATTACCTGCAGCCGCTGCCGCACTTGCAGCCCGACCCGCACGAACAGCTTCCTCCGCAGTTCGACATAACTAATAATATTTTATTTTTATTTTTATTTGAATTTCTTTTTTTATGTATGGAGTTGTTCTTGTTTGAGGAGGTAAGGGGAAGACCTCTATTTATAGTGTGATGGGCTCGTCGAGAGCTTCCCTAGATAATATAACTAAGTTGCTAATTGATGTGAAATATTTGTGTTTTTATATATAGGCATCGACGTCGTACACGCCAGCTTCCTAATATTAAATCATTTCAGTTATATTCAGCTCCTCGAAGACAACATATCCGTCAATTTTATTTATTTATTTATTTATTTTTAAACTCGAGGCATATCTTTACTAATCGATTTTGGGTTTGCGCCATACACTTCGAGAGTAGAAATAATCATCGGGATCAATTGTTGTTGAATTTTGTGAAGAAGATTTTTGTATTTCTTGATATGATTTTTTAAAATACATAGGATATAATAATATATAGCTTGAAATTAGGTGGAAAAATTAGCCGTTGAGATATATCCCTTAATTATGGCTAATGTTAATGGCTAAATCATATCTTTCTTTCTTGGATGGTCATAATTTGATTTTGAGATCAACCTCAGTCTTGTCAAGTCTCATTCTCCACCCAACAACGACAGTGAACGTCCCCAAATGAGTTTGTACCCGAGACCTCGTACAATATATATGTCAACCCAACCACTGTGTCATATGCCCTTAGTTTGATTCCTCTATTCCATTTTTATGTTCCCACAATGTGTTCCATCAATTAGGTATTGACACGCGTCCACTTATTTATTCATGGGTGGATAGAATCATGGAGATGAACATGTATCAGTATCTAATTGGTAAAACACAAAAGTAAAATATAAAAATAGAACAGATGATCACATACCATATGTCCTTGGTACACATATTCGTCAATTCGAACAAATTAAATTGGTCAAGTGATTGAGGAGAGTTATTTAATTGTCTTGGTCACAGAATCAAACTTCATGAGTGCTGATTTTTGTATGGCTTGAGACAAATCACATGAATCGGGATGATTAGTTCTGCTGGAAGTCGAGAAACATAATAATAAAAGCAAATGAAATTGGAATTCTTAGTATTTCTAAAAACGGCATGAAGCTTGCTTCTACGAAGAACACTGTAGATTGTGGAATTGTAACATTTTTTTAAGGGATTATAATGAGAACGACTTGCATAAAAAAAAAAAAGACGTGGACAACATATTGAACATATTATAGATATATAATATTCCATAGTGGTAAATCTTGATTGTGTCGAGTCATATTTTTGGTGGTATAGATAATGACAAATATGCCTTGAACATGTCAATATATATTTTTTTAATTAACACCATGTTCATGATGTTACATGTTAATGTAGAAGCAAGCTTCATGCCGTTTCATTTAAGTATATAATCTAAACTATTATTATATAGATGTACAAATGGGTAACAATGTTAACGATGACATTTTCATATGGGTCGCTAAGTTAGCAATCTCATAAAATGACCTCTAAATTTTGATCTATAAAAATTACAAATTTATCTCAACTATTGATGTTTGTTCCTAGTACAGTATACACATATAAGACGAATTAGTCCCGTTGGAAATCAAAGTCGTATTATAAAAAACTATATTTTAGATTTAATTTTGACTGAACTTATGTGGAACGTGGAGATTATAACGATGATTTTTTTTTTATTTTTTTTTCAGAAAAACATATAAGAAAACTCTAATAATTAAAAAAAAGGTCATTTAGTATTGGGCCATAGATTCCACCCAAAGCAAAATGGACTTGGGCCTTGATTTTCCTCGGTCCAGTTAAAAATGGTTAAGTGGATTTTACATTTTATTTTCTTTTTCTTTTTCTTTTTTCTTTCATATAACTAAAATAAAAATGGACACTTTTTTAGTACCAGAAAGATCGAGCAGTTGAATTTCTCCGGCGAGCTTCGAAGATGAGTACCATGAAGTTTTGCCGAGAGTGGTCTGCATTTCTCTGTTCACTTTTTTTTTTCCTGACTTGCGAATAAACGTGGCTGCTCGCCGTTTCTAATGCTTCGATTTTGTTGCTCTCTGTTACTGCAGCAATAATATATTGTACCCCAAGGAAGACAAAGAGCAGAAGATTCTTCTCTATGCCTGCAGGAATTGCGATCATCAGGTCGCTTTTTCTTCTCATTTCCTTTTTCATAGGCAGAAAATGACGTTTTTAGGTTGAATGAGGGGTGACTTTGGTGAAATAGGGTTTAGGGTTTTGTAAAGGTCTGAAAATTTTCTTTCAACAATCCAAAGCAATGCAATGTGCTGACCTAATCATCTAAAATGTTGCCTTCAAATTAATTTACTTGTAGGATATCTATAGCAGCTACTAGCACATGCTGAGTGGTGAGAAACTCTATTTTGGTAATAAAGGAGCTCCTTTGGTTGAATGAGAATGTTAGGTCCTTTGATTTGGTTTGTGTCTGTGATGCTCCATTGTCAACCATTTTTTCATTACACCATTTGCGTGGAATTACTAGCAGTATTCTTAATTCTCCATCGGAATGGCTCCATATTATTTGACTTCTACCATTGGATTGAATTCCATCGACGACGTGGGAGTCCCTTAAATCATCAAACAATCTCTCAACTTGTGATGGATTTAACCTGCAGGAGGTTGCTGATGACAATTGTGTGTATAGAAATGAGATACACCATGCAGTTGGCGAACGCACCCAAGTCTTGCAAGATGTAGCAGCAGATCCAACGCTTCCACGTACAAAATCAGTGAAGTGTGCAGCTTGTGGTCATGGAGAAGCTGTTTTCTTTCAGGTAGCATTTTCTGTCCTTGATAGTTATCATTAGCAGCCAATGATTTTCGCTTATTATTTATATATCTTCTGCACCAATATGTATGTGCGTGGCGTGCTAAGGGACTTTGTTTGTTTGAAAAGGATGCCTAGACTTGAAGTATCTAGTCTAAGCTAATCATTCATATGGTTGTTCTCTGGAAGAAAGATAACAATCTAAAATGATGTATTTGCTCGTGACTATTGGCAACCTGCATGTCTTATATCTCTTATGAATGAGATTTGCCCAGATGGAAATGAATTCACTATCACCTATATCAAATGTAGTGATTGAATAAAACTTATTGAAGCTGTTGAACTAAGCTTTTATGGAGCTGCCATTGCTGAAGTTCTTTGGGCCCAACTCAAACATAGGCAGTGCATTTAGATTTATTTGCCATCATCAACTGATTATCCTGCTGCTTTTTCCCTGTGCAGGCGACTGCTCGTGGAGAAGAAGGAATGACTTTATTTTTCGTTTGCTGCAATCCTAGTTGTGGCAATCGTTGGAGGGATTAACTTGTTTTTTGAGTTCCGGCGATCTTTGACCTTACAGCACGACTCTATTTCTGTTTCATCACTTCTATCGTTGAACTAACAGCCAAGTCAGAACCTTTGTTGCGTACTTCAATATTGTAAGGATAGTGTTATAGTTCCCTATTTCCATGAGATAGATTTTCTTGTTGTCACTTGCTCTTCTCTAATAAATTTTCAATACTTTCATTCTTTTCATCTTTTAAGACAAACCGCAGCACATATTCATCAGCATAAATACATAAATAGCAGATAACATAAGGCGAAGCTGAGGATTAGTACATCCTCGTACTATTCCTTCTTCCCCACCATTTCCTCTTCGCCTTCTCCGCAGAAGAATTCCCTTCTTCGAGCTTGTGTAGAATCACCTTCGTCTCCCTCAACCTCGACCCGTAATCTTTCTTCCAAGCTTCAAACATCTGCTTCAATCTCCGAAATTCTTGGTCCGGGTCCAAACTAGCCTCGACCTGCCCCGATTTCACCTCGACCAAGAACTTGGCATCATCTCCAAACACTTGACTCCTCTGCTCAAACTCTTCGGCCAGTCGGCTTATTACGCTCAGGCCAGCGCTCGTAGATCTCCCACCGTTGATCTCGCCACGAGTCCTAATGTGATTGCTGCCCGTGTCCCCGCTGGATTCTCTCTCCTCATTCGTGTCGACCGATGCGTCGGAGTTTCTGTGGGACCCGTCCAAAGCCAGGCTCTTCTTTGCAATCGACAGGCTTGACTGCAGTGATCTCATCTGCTTTTGCCACACCTCTTCCATGGACTTCATCTTGAGTTCATACTCAGACCAGCGATTATCGTACTGCTGGAGGCGCTGGTGGAGGATGTCGTTTTCTTCTTCTTTCTTTCGGAGGGAGGCTTCGGCTCTAAGCACGCGGCGCTGTAGCTCGGCGAGGAACGATGATTTCACGAGAACCTCTTCTGGCTCGAAACCCTGAGAATAAAAATTTGATTTTTTTATGGATTAAAGCTAATGTTTGTGTGATAAATAAATAGCCAAATATATCAAGAAATGTGATAAATTTAGCCACCCACAAGGATCGAGAGGATCGTATCTACAGAAGGAAAAATATGTAATTTGACGATTGAAGTTTTGGGTACCTTTCTTCCACCAAATTGCAGCAAGCCTATGTCCCCAGAACACCTTCGCACTAACCAGCCGCGTAACACTATAATGGCAATAATAAGATGGGGGGAGATGATAAGAGGGGTCACTTATCGGTCGAATTGACTATATTTGTTAGTTACTCGGATGTTGAAATCGGAAAAGACCTTGAAAAGCATAAGTCTTCCATCATAGCAATCTACTGTTCGTTTTAATACACACAGCAGTAACATAATGCTGCCAGCAACAAAACAAGGCATTGATTATTACCTGATTGAATTACGGTAGAGGCCTCGGATAATCTGTTGAACTTTTTCCGAGCAATTCTTGATTTGATTTGCTTTTGGATAGTTGTCGCTGCTCTATGCCTCTGTAATAATATTGAGTACTCTTTTCTGGTTTTCTCAGCACGAATAACTGCACCCAAAGTTTGTTTTTGTTTTCTTGTCGCATAAACATATGGATAAAATTTCAATTTAAAAAAGTGTCTGCATGCACATACATGACTGAAGAGTTGCTATCCCTCTGCGGAAATTTCTAAGATAGCTGCGAGCTTGATGGCCTCTGAAGCAGCTCTGTACACGCAATATACCGTGCAGAGTGCGATTTCTTGTATCTTCAAGTATCCCAATCTGAAAAACTCAAGGAAATCCACGTCATTACAAAGAATATCTGACAATAGTTCGAGATGATGCCATGCTCGCTTTCATAGGATAAGAGAAATGTGCATGTAGCTACAAATAGAAGACACAAAATGCACGAGTGTGGTAGTTAATTCTGTTAAGCTATTTCCCATTAACCATTTTCCCGAACTCCTAATTTAAATGAAGCAAAGAAACAACAGGGAAGCAAAGCTGCCATATTTCACCCTTTCGTACAATGAAAAAACTGACGTACTAGAAAAAACATGGTAGTGTCACGAATTTTTTTTTTCCCAAATTCCCTTTAATTTCCCATTTCCTAAATGTTAAGGTCCAACTGAATGATACATCTGAGTAGCCTTTGACTAAGTACATTGTGTAAACAATAAGCAGGAAAGTAGAAAATTTACCTGCCCAGCTCGGAAAAACAGCTTAGTGTATCCAACTTGATACATCTCAGGCAGGATATTGAACTGATGAAGAATTCCGACTGAAACACTGAGAGGATCCTGGGATGCAACGTGCTCCAAGAGAAGAAAGCCATACCTGATAGGAGAAGCTGGTTGATGATCAAAAGTGAAAAACAAAGTTCAAGTTCATCAGAAGATTATTATTATTATTATTATTATTATTATTATTATTATTATTATTATTATTATTATTATTACCTTCTAGCAAATTTCTGATGAGTCATCCTAGTTGGAAATCCTGATCTAGATATTCTTACAACTTCAAGGACCCCACAACATCGTAACTGTTGCAGCACTAGGGCTTGATTGTAATTACCAGGACCTTGGAAGTTGTTGGGTTTTATGCAACGAATAAAATGTGGCGTTGTGTTTTCCAGCCATTGCATTAGTTGGAATAGTTGTCCCTGTCGCCGTATAAGCAATAAGAACATACCATCACCATCAAAACTCAACAGAAGGATCAATGAAAAGTAAGATACTCAGCAACTAGACATATCCCCTCTGTATAGTTATTGCTTATTGCCCATTTTAGCATCGTCAGCATCCACTAATATTTTAGACAAGTAAAATTTTTTCTCAAGAAAACATTACTTTCCTGCTAATTCACCAATTCATAGGAGAAGAATACTATTGTTTCTATCTAGCTACTACGAATGAAAACCAATTCACTTTCATCTCTTCCCATGATCCAAAAATGTTGGTCTCCATGGCTATTAGAAAGATTAATCTCCTAGCGAATAGATGTCTACATATAGAAGTAGACCTAAACTTTATGACCCTATGACTCAAAAGTTTCACCTTGAATTTTGTAGCAACACTTAATTTTTGTGAATCTGCTCCGCCAGACTTATGTAGTGGACCAACAACAGGCTTTTCAGATTGAGTAAGCATACTGGACGCAAATGCGCGAGGAAGGTCGCACGTGCAAGAAGAAAGAAGTTCAATGGAATCCAAATAAAGCAAGTCTCGATTCTTCTCCAGGAACCCACTAGTGTCATATGTAACCTAAGATCAAGAGGCATGGTAAGACTACTCCGAGCAAACAGTTTAAACTAAAACAAAATCGAATGGATTAGTTTTCAACTGGAGAAGTGAAATAATACCTCCCCTGCATAATGGCATACAGTAAAAGCTTTCTCTCTTTCACCTCGAAAGCAAGGATTAGTTTTCAAATGTTGTTTGAGCTTATCGGCAAAGCTCAAGTCTGTCCCATTAGGAAACGTTGATTCCTCATCCAACAGGGACAATAAACCTAATGGTTTCTGCACATAACAGATATATTGTGAGTTTATCAAGACATGAAAACACTGAAGGATACACGGAGGATGGATATATAAGAGTTTGAAATAAAATAAAATAAAATAAACAGCATAAAAAGTTACCATAGTGAATATCACTAGTTCTCAGTAAAGGAATTTCCATAGATCATATACAAAGCAGAATGTATGAATATTTGAAAAAGATCATGGATATATATACATGGAGAAAGGGAGGACTTGGCACATATGGTACATACCTTCTCAAAGAGATCAAGACAGCCTTGGTTGTCTTCAAAATCAACTTTAGCCCAGTCAATGCCGTCTTGAATGTATTCCTGAACAAAATTACCAAACAAGAAACGAAAATCAGTTAGGAGCAACAAAATATTGAACTATCACTTTCGGTTGTTATTATAGACATCATAAGACACTTTATGGCATCTCCTTGGATCACAGATTTCTAGGTAATTCTACACTCCAGCCAACAAGATAAAAAAGGCAACTGTTACGGATGGCAGTTTGGAAAAGCTATTGGCAACTAACCTCAAAATTGCAGAACGGATTAATTATTTTACTCCGTTTACCATTAACCCCACAAATTCTAATCCTAAATTGTGAGAAAACTACTTTGAAACAAACACAAATTTAAAGACAATTAATATAAACTATATCAGCCGACATAATAAAAGTAAAACTGAAAACAGAAGATGTGAAATATGGTTACCTCTTGCTCCAATTTGAACAAGTGACGATTGAAATGTTGTTGTAACCTTTCATTGGCATAATTGATGCAGAATTGCTCAAAACTATTTCTCTAAACAAACGAAATCAGTGATAAGCAAAATAACAAAAGAAAAACATGATGATGTTAAACTATACTACAACAAAAGGCACAAACCTCAAATGACTCAAAACCATAAATGTCAAGAATACTAATTGATCGACCAGTGCGCCTTTTTCCTACTGCTAAAGACTTATTGATTTGTTCAACAAGCCAGTCAAACAAGCTAGAGTAAATCGATTTCGCCAGTGCATCTCTTGTATCCATCGCCTGAAATATTATGAGACGAATGAATACATTTATATAGGAAAAGGTGTAAAAAAAGATAATCTGAGCGGTCAAAAACTCACAGCTGATACTGATTTGTCATATCTACCAGAAAGAAGTTTTACCTGAGCTAGAGAAAGCTTTTGAATGATCGTGTCATTTCTTCTGACGACTCTCATTTTTCGAGTTGATAAAGCTTGCTTTAACTGACCAACGTCGCACCCGATCAAATTAGCAACGTTTTTTAGAGCTGCAAATTGAGTATAATACATAACTGTAAATAATGTTCCAATTAGGAGTTTTTGGTTAATTAAGTTCCAGATAGGTCCCATGATTGCAGACAAAAAAGCATCGACTAGAAATCTGAAAATTCTAAGATATAAGAATGAGCAAATTAAAGTTTAGTTCCAACTCAGCATGACCAAAGTTCTAAAACAATCAAACTTATACACAAATTATGTCAAAATGGTTTTGAAGATAAGGACAATGGCAAGAATTTTACACCCCCACTCCCCACCCAGAGCCCCCCCCCCCCCCACCACCAACTTTTTATTCACTGTCAAGAAAGGTTTCACATGTCTGAAATTTTTTAGAAAAACTATGAATAAAAACTCGATTGTATCCCTACACACTCATCGTGTTATTATTTATTCTCACCTTCATCAACCACTGGTTCAACATGATTTTCACCGTCAACCACCGTAAATGTTACATTACCGAGCCACAATACTGCTGCAAGCATTGCAAAAACACTATCCTGGTCTTCTTTTTTCACATGAACAATATCTAGGGCTTCCTGGGTTAAATAAAAGGTTTATACAGTGTAAGAAGTAGAAAGTGGAAAAACAGAGAGAGAGAGAGAGAGATTTAGTTGATCAAGACACATACTCGGACTATACGAAATTGTTCGGCATCATCAACCCCAGAAATAGTGTAGCAGTTGCTATGCTTCAGATAGTTGAACTCTTCCACATCCCTTAAATTCAATTTTTCTGCACAGGAGAAGAGTGAATAAATCACAATGGACGAAGACTAACCTTTGCTATACTTCTTACGAGCATCAAATATCTACGATGTTGCATACCTCTAAGGCTAGGTGGAGCTCCAGCACAAAGTTGATAAAATATATGATATGATCTTTCTCCCTCTGAACACTGAACAACTCTGGACTGTTCATCGAAATGGACCGAGTGAAATTTGTTCATTAACCAAGTAAATAATCTTAATCAAGATTGAGAAAAGAAAAGAACATTAGTTGATACCTTTTCCAATAGAACTATTCCAATAGCACCAGCGTCAACAGAAGGATGGAATTAATAAAGAGAAATAATGATCAGATCAGAATCTAAAATTTGCAGTTAAAGTAAGTTAGCAAAAATTTGCAAAATGAGATCTTACAAGTTTGAATTTTAGCACCCGATATTTTTCCAGTCTCACTGAAGTGAATTTCAATTAGCTTTCCCTGTACGTAAGATGCGTCATTTGATTATACAAGCTGAAAATTTTCAGGTATTCACAACCATACAAATTGCAGTAACTTATCATGGGATACAATCACACAACCATAATGTCTAAGAAGCTTATAGATAAGAAACTTACAAAGCGACTTGAGTTGTCATTTCTCAATGTTTTGGCATTACCAAAAGCTTCCAAAATCGGATTAGTTTTTAATATCTCGTACTCTATTCCACTGCCACCTCCAAGAGTAGCCAGATACTGCATTGCTATCTTTGCCGTCTCAGTTTTCCCCGCTCCACTTTCCCCACTGCAGAAAAAAGATGAATGCTTTAAATATTCAATATGATGATGCATGTAATGAGATCCCTTGGAACGATGACAATGCAAAAGATGGGTTGAAGCTGAGAGAGAATAACTGATTGTTCGCATCATAAAATAAGAACGAATACATACAATATAAAACTAAGAACGAATACATACAAATGCCCATAATCAACTAACTACTGACCTTATAATGATAGATTGATTGACTTCATCTGAAGACAGGGAAAAAACAAAATATTAACGTTAGCATCATCGAGTTTCCATCATCTCTCATTGGAAATTTCAACAGTTGATTTATTGCCTTAAATTACCTCTGATCATCTCACGCATAGCTGTATCAGTAATAGCATACACATGCGGGCTAGCCAAGGATTTACGCCTATATGCTTCGATATAATCGCTACCATACAAGGGAATCTTCTTAAACGGATTAACAGCAACCAAAACAGGGCCTGCCTTTGTCTGATATGAAGTGAATGTGAGACACGAGGTATTCGGGAAATTCACCAAATTAGGAAGCTGAGCTAAAACTTTCAACTTGAAAAGACCACTCACGTAAATTGTATCTTGATCGTATCTATATTGTAAGTTGTACAATACAGATGGCTCATTTAAGTAACTTAGTTGCATAAGATCATCAACACCATCGAGTATATCAGGATTTGCAGGCACCAATGTATCTGAATTCACCTTCAAAACCTACAAGCAGAAATTATTTAGAGAAGAATTCAAATAACCACTTCCACAAACGATGTCAAATCTAACAAAATTTACTTTGCCCTCGGCGAAAGATATCAAGGATTCATTTCCAGAAATCTGAAGAATAGTTGCCAGCTCCCAGTTTCCATCAGGAAGTTGATACCATGACTGAAGCTTCTGAGAGGGAACAAAAGGATGAGATTGCGGAATATAAGTGATGTTAATCAAACATACAGGGGCAAAGGGGCATGCATAAAACCTCTAAAAGGATGAAATCTTGGATTATCTAGCCTAAATATTATTCACAAGTCATTTCACCGAAAATGAACCCATTCCAATTTACAGTAGACAAGATAAAATGAAATCGCATCACTATAATTTACAGAAATGAAAATGATCCTAATACGAAAAGTCAGAAGAAAGGAAAGAAATTAATGAAATGAATTGCTCGCTTTGTACCTTCTTTGAGGCATGAGGCGTGGTGTCACTCCACCTAGCATCATCCTTCAACTCTTTAGGTGATCGTCGAGGTTTACTTACATCCGTAGCAGCATCACCATCTTCATGCAAGGAAGCAATGTTTTTCGAAGACATGCCCAAACTACTATATGGCGAATCATCGTTATCTGAAACAACACCACCCTTATTACTACCATTGCTTTCCACTACATCGCCAGATAATTCAACGTTCTGTGATATTGTATCAGATGACACAATCCCATCACCACCGGCGAATCTAAAATCTACAGGCAACGATTTGATGGCTTGAAAAGAGGGCTTTGCCTGAACTTTCTCCTGCGACATTTTACCCGAGAAAAGAGAAGAAATCCTGAAATCTTCCTCCAATTCAATGAATAACACTCAACACAATATAATTGAATCAAAAGGAGATCTTTTCCCCCGTCCCTTTTTGTTCTTCAAAAGTGAATCGAGCTTTAACTCAAAAGGCCCACTCACGTTGCAGCCAAACGTTAATGGAGGGGTCCAAAACATTACCCACAAAAAACAGCAAGAGACCCTTCACTAACAGTCACACCATTAAACATCTAAAGAAATCTCAAGTTCAACTAAATAATGATCCTCAATTTAAACCCTAATCCTTAAATTCACACCAGAAATCTCAGACTTTCCCAAGCTGTAAACTTTACTAATTCACTCCTCAAACAAGGGTGCTCAAGAGTATTCGAATTCAGCTAAAACTCAAGCAACAGAAGATCTCCAAATCCTACAAAAGGCGACGAACAACACCAAAACAAAAAAAGATAAACAGAAATCTTAGAACATTCTTCTTTTCCTAGTCCTGGAATCTTGACTGTAGCAATGGGTTGACGCAGACCCATCAATCGGTTATTTGTTCTTAAAAAGACAGCTCTTTTGACCAAGACACGAAAAAAATTGACCAAGTAAAAATCACTCACCATATAATAATATTAAACAACACAGCAGGATTTGAAAAATTGCCGCCGCTGCTTCAAATCAACAAAGGCAGGCTGGAGGCTGGAGCTGTTGATATTAATGGATCAGCCCGGCGCGTCGATGCATGCGTTACAGAAAAAAAAAAAAAAAGATAGGAGAGCAAATCTAAATCAATAAAATAAACCTTAAACGATTTAAATGGGAGTAAATATGAAGCTGTAATAAGGAAGAAAGGTGAGCAGTGTCAGTTAACTTTTTCGCTTTGGTTTATATGTTTAATTTTTCTTTCCTTTTTCTTTTTCTCGGGAGTACGTTGGGCGCTTTGCGTATGAACATTTCCATGGCCTTGCCTAGGCCATGGCCTTGGCCATGGGCATCCACTCAATTTTTAGAATTTTTGGAACCAAAAAAAAGTTCAAGCTAAATTCCTTTTTTTTTTTTTTTAATTTAATGGATGAAATAGTAGCCAAAATATTTTTATGGTCTTGGACTCTCCTTGAGTCATTTTATTCTCTTTTACCATTTTTTTTTTCTATTGAAAATTAATTGGACCAATTTTTATTTTTATTTTTTATTTTTTTTTTTGTAAATTTGAGGACAATTTTTTTTTTAATTAAAATTTGGACCAAATTTTTTTTTTTCCCTCAACATACATTGGCGCAATTCGTAATAAATTGTTTCCAAACAAATATTCGTCATCATTTCGACAAATCAATGAAATAAAAATTTGCAAGGGGCTTCTCAATTAATTGGTAGGACAGAATTATTATTTTGTCCTTTAATTATTTTTGTTTATTATATTAACCTTACGAATTAAATTTTTTTATAGAAATACAAATGATATATAATTAAAATTAAATTTATGATTTCACCTATTAAATATTTTGAATCATAAATATTAACTGAAATATAAAATAATGTTTATATATCATAGCACACGCATCGAGTGTTCGTAAAGTACTAAATTATATAAAAGTCGGTTCGACGACTTCGAGAATGAGATAACAAATACAACAATATCATGTTAGATTTAATGGCGAACTATGTTAAATTTATTTCATATTTTAATTGAATTTTGTCAAAGCTTTTGGGGGTGAAAAAATTGGGATTTAAAATTTACATTTTGACAAGGTTCTGAACAAAAATATTTTCAAGTAATGGAGACTCATAAGTGATTTCCCCTAAATGTTAACTTATAAATGATTATTTTATGCTAAATGTTAACTTATAAATGATTATTTTATCCTAAGTATATGAAAGTCTTTCATAGATAAATTTGAAAAGGATACATCCAAAGTTAAGGACAAGTGGACAGCCTAGGTAGAATATTGACAGAATAGTAATCAGATTATCTTACCCAAGCTTTTAGTATTGTATTTGACTTATTAAACGTATTACGTTACATCATTTAAAATTGAGAAACGTTGTATGGATTAGAAGTTTCCCAAATAACGAAAATCTAGAATATTGATAGAATGGTCAAATCTAAAAATTATGAAGAGACGTCTGCTTGCCACAAAATTAACTTTGGACGAATCTTTGGTTATTTTTCCTCATTTATTAATTCATTAGTATTATGAAATAATTAAATGTGGATGTTTTAAATAATAATATTAGTTAAATTATTGATGATTTGGAAGTATTATATTAAATGATGATAATGTGATAAGATGATAAGATGAGGTGTTTAATTGAAGAGTTTGTATTTTAGTGTGAGGTGTATAATTGTAATTAATGTGATTAGTTGTAATAGTGAATTATTAGTAGTATAAATAGGTGATTAGAGTTCATTGTAAATTACACCAAGTATTGAAATACTTAATCTCTCTCTAATCTCTCTCTCTTTATTATTATAAGCTATATTATCATTATAATCTTAATATAAGTATAATTATAATAAAATAATCTTAATATAATATTAATCACAATTAATATTTTTATAACACGTTATCAGCACGACCGCTCTCCGTCGTCAAGATCAACCTCCGTCGAAGATCCCGTACGAGTTTAGTCGAGGTACGGTAATTTAATATTTAATTTATACTAATCATATATTAATTGTGATTAATTTAAAAATATATATATTATAAAAGTATATTTTAAAAGTTTTATAACTAAACGTCAATACCCGAGTGGTTTCGCGGAATATCGTTCACTATAAGTGACGAGAGGTCCAGATTTCCATATCCCGTGGTGGTGTGTGGAATTTTTATTTACGATTTATTATTTTTTTATATATTCACGTACACAACACCAAAAGCCCACGAGGTCTTGTGGTTATCCCCACCTCAGTAGCGGCATATTATTAATTTATTTATTGAGCAATTTTGAAGTTATTATTGGATCGAACAGATTTTGGACAATGGACAAATTTTATTACCACAATCTTACCCGAGCTTGGATAATAATTATGAAATAATAAAGAACGCGTTTTATGAAACTATACATATATTTTATCATTGATTTATATGTTATCTGATTATTATGTTCTTATTCATCTTATAGAATCATGTCGTTTTATACAAAGATGGATCTTCTGTTGATTACTTTATTTACGGTGATCCTTACGGCTATGTGGATAATATTTTTACCAATATTTTTAAAATATAATTATTAATTATAATTTTTCTTTAATATTATAATTACTGAAATATATTTTATTTTGAAGGATGACACTTTGTCCGATGTTTGATCTATTACTTATGATTATTATTACGGCGACAGTTATTTGGATGTGGATATCGTTTTTCATTAGAACTTTTACAAAAGAAGATATAAAAGAAGATTAATTATAATTTTTCCTTTTAATATTTTAATGATGATTTTATTTTTATGATATCAATATATTGAATTTGACAAACTTTGATTTATCACTCTCGATTTTATACTTGCTAGTGATTTACGCAATTACTTCGGTATATTATAAAGCATTCACCACGTTCAGTCCATCGGATATAATACGAATAAATTTCGTGAGAAAATGATCAGAAAATATTATGATAGATGAATGAAAAACATAAGTCCGACTAAATGATTGTGTTGCATTCCCTGAAGTGAATGTATGTGCAAACAATAAAAGTGGTCGTGAACATTATATTTACTGTGGTTATTATTAATATTTCCCCCGAAGTGGACAACTAGTATATGATTGAGAAAGATGTATTGAGCAATATAAAGATTATTATATATTTTCGTTGGTTATTATTCGCACCCAAAGATCCCGTTGATCTTTATAAAGAGCAATTAAAAGTGAAGTGTCGATGAAATTAAATTTTGCTCAAGATTACGATATTTCAGAAAATTGGTGCTAGATCCTATGCTCATTTGAATATTTTGGTTTTTGTTAAAGATCCAAATAAAGAAAACTGAAGTGTCGTTATAAATTTTATTTAAGCATTATTTATTTATTATTTTATCTTTATATATAATTTTATTTTGACGCTTATTTATTTAATAATTCTAGTTATTATATATTTATCAATACAATGGATACAAGCATGTGCAATGGGAGTTATGTCTTGCAGATTGTGCAACGACTAATACGATTCTAAGAAATAAGAAATATTTCTCCCATCTTGAAATGAAAGAAACAAGTGTTATCACTATATCGGGTAGCACAAATATAATTGAGGGCTCCGGAAGAGCCAATGTTATACTGCCCAGAGGGACAAGGCTAATAATTGATAATGCCTTATATTTCCTAAGTCTCAAAGAAATTTATTGAGCTTTAAAGCTATTCGACATAATGGATATCACATTGAGACTGCAGAAAAGAGAAATATTGAATATTTGCACATTACAAAAGTGGTTTCGAATGATAAACGAGTTGTTGAAATATTACATTCATTTGACTCTGGATTGTATTATACGTATGTTAAAACAATTGAATCGCATGCTATCGTAAACCAGAAGTTTACTAATGATAATACATTTGTTGTTTGGCATGACCGGTTGGGCCATCCCGGTTCAATTATGATGCGGAGAATAATTCAAAATTCACGTGGACATTTAATGAAGAACCAGAAGATTCTTCAATCTAATGAATTATCATGTGCTGCTTGCTCTAAAGGGAAGTTGATTATTCGTCCATCACCAGTAAAAATAAAGAATGAATCCATAAGATTTTTGGAGCGTATACAAGGTGATATTTGTGGACCGATACATCCATCGTGTGGACCATTTAGATATTTCATGGTATTGATTGATGCATCAACTAGATGGTCTCATGTGTGTTTGTTATCAACACGGAATGTAGCTTTTGCGAGATTGCTTGCTCAGTTGATTCGATTAAGAGCACATTTTCCGGACTTTCCAATAAAGAAAATACGCCTTGATAATGCTGGTGAATTTACTTCCAAGGCATTTAATGAATATTGCATGTCTATTGGAATTGATGTTGAGCACCCCGTGCCACATGTACATACGCAAAACGGTCTTGCAGAATCGTTGATTAAAAGGCTGCAATTAATTGCAAGACCATTATTAATGAAGTCGAAACTTCATTCATCTTGTTGGGGACATGCTATATTACATGCAGCGGCACTAATCCGCATCAGGCCAACAAGTTATAACGATATCTCCCCGATACAAATGGTTTATGGTCAGGAACCAAATATTTCCCATCTGAGAATTTTTGGATGTGCGGTATATGTTCCAATTGCTCCACCACAACGCACTAAGATGGGACCTCAAAGGAGGTTGGGAATATATGTCGGATTTGAATCTCCATCGATAATAAAATATTTAGAACCTCTAACTGGAGATTTATTTACGGCTAGATTTGCCGATTGTCATTTCGATGAATCGAATTTTCCGACATTAGGGGGAGAAAAGAAACAGCTGGAAATGAGTATTAGTTGGAATGAATTATCGCTAAATCATTATGATCCTCGAACGAAAGAATGTGAACTAGAAGTTCAAAAGATAATTCATTTACAAGGATTAGCTAATCAACTGCCAGATAGTTTACTGACCTTAAAAGAGTGACTAAGTCACATATACCAGCTGTTAATGCTCCTGCAAAAGTTGATGTTCCTGGAGAACATATAATGATCGAGCCTAAGCCACAACTAAAACGTGGTAGGCCCTCGGGTTCCAAAGATAAAAATCCTCGAAAAAGAAAAGGAGCAAATAATAAGAATGGTCCAGTCGAGGATTTATCGACTCTAGAAGAGTCAATGGGCATTAATGATTATGATAATGAAATCAGGTACCTGAAATTTTGAGAATAATGATAATGAAGAGATCTCGATAAATTATGCCCAAAATGGAATTAGATGGAACCGAGAAAAAGTCAACGTTGACGATAAATTCTCATTTAACGTAGCGCTACATGAAATGAATGAGATAAATGAGAATGAGGATCATGAACCAGTCTGTAAAGAATGCAGACAAAGAAATGATTGGCCAAAATGGAAAGATGCAATCGAGGCAGAATTAAAATCACTTGAGAAACGAAAAGTTTTCGGACCTGTAGTCCGCATACCAGAAAATGTAAAGCCGGTTGGATATAAATGGGTTTTCATCAGAAAGAGAAATGAAAACGGTGAAATTGTGAGATACAAAGCACGGCTTGTTGCACAAGGCTTTTCACAACGACCTGGTATTGATTATGAGGAGACGTATTCTCCTGTGGTGGATGCAACTACTTTTCGTTATTTAATTAGTCTGGCAGTACGTGAAGGACTCGATATGCGTCTAATGGATGTTGTCACCGCTTATTTATATGGATCACTTGATAGTGATATATATATGAAACTTCCCGAGGGATTTCAGTTGCCTGAAAATTCAGGGCCCCGAAATGAGTACTCAATCAAGCTAAATAAATCGCTTTATGGATTAAAGCAATCTGGGCGTATGTGGTATAATCGCCTAAGTGAATATTTATCGAAAGAGGGGTATAAAAATGATCAAACTTGCCCGTGCATATTTATGAAAAGATCTGGAAATGAATTTGTCATCATTTCAGTTTATGTTGATGATATAACATAATTGGAACTCCTGAAGAGTTATCAAAAGCCGTTAATTGTTTGAAAAAGAGTTTGAAATGAAAGATCTCGGTAAAACGAAATTTTGTCTTGGACTGCAAATTGAATATTTAAAGAATGGGATATTCGTACATCAAGAGACTTATACGAAAAAGGTATTGAAAAGATTTTATATGGATAAAGCTCATCCATTGGATACTCCAATGATTGTTCGATCTTTAGATGTGAATAAAGATCCGTTTAGACCTTGCGAAAACGATGAAGAACTACTTGGTCCTGAAGTACCATATCTCAGTGCTATTGGAGCCCTAATGTATTTAACGAGTCATACGCGACCTGATATAGCGTTCGCTGTGAATCTATTGGCGAGATATAGTTCGTCACCGACTCGTAGACATTGGAATGGAATTAAGCGGATTTTTCGATACCTTCAAGGAACAACTGATATGGGATTGTTCTATTCTAATGAATCAAAAACAGATTTGATTGGGTATGCAGATGCTGGTTTTCTATCTGACCCACATAATGCTCGATCGCAAACGGGCTATTTATTTACACATGGCGGAACCGCTATTTCATGGCGGTCAGTTAAACAAAGTTTAACGGCTACTTCTTCTAATCATGCGGAAATTTTAGCTATTCATGAAGCTAGCCGAGAATGTGTTTGGTTGCGATCGATAATTGAGCATATACAACAAACTAGTGGGCTAGTATCGAAAAAGTTACTTCCTACGATTTTATATGAAGATAATGCTGCATGCATTGCCCAATTAAAGGAAGGATATATTAAGGGAGATAGAACAAAGCATATTTCACCAAAAATTTTCTTTACACATGATTTAGAGAAAAATGGTGATATTGATGTACAACAAGTGCGATCAAGTGAAAATCTTGCAGATTTATTCACGAAAGCACTTCCCCCAATAATTTTCAAAAGATTGGTATATTCAATTGGAGTTCGAAAGCTTCGAGATCTTAAATGATGTCATCATCAGGGGGAGTAAATACGCGTTGCACTCTTTTTGCCTTCACTGAGGTTTTTTCCATGTGGTTTTCCCAGTAAGGTTTTCAATGAGGCAACAATCGAAAGCGTATCTAAAAGAATCACGTACTCTTTTTCCTTCATTAGGTTTTTATCCCATTGGGTTTTTCCTAATAAGGTTTTAACGAGGCATATTCTTTGAAAACATCCAAGGGGGAGTATTATGAAATAATTAAATTTGGAAGTATTATATTAAATGATGATAATGTGATAAGATGATAAGATGAGGTGTTTAATTGAAGAGTTTGTATTTTAGTGTGAGGTGTATAATTGTAATTAATGTAATTAGTTGTAATAGTGAATTATTAGTAGTATAAATAGGTGATTAGAGTTCATTGTAAATTACACCAAGTATTGAAATACTTAATCTCTCTCTAATCTCTCTCTCTCTTTATTATTATAAGCTATATTATCATTATAATCTTAATATAAGTATAATTATAATAAAATAATCTTAATATAATATTAATCACAATTAATATTTTTATAACAATTAGTTATTAGTTTGGACGATACATTTATTGTGACAAAGAAAAATGGATAATTACATCAAAAGAATATCTCCCTTCTAACTTATAAACTTTCGATATTTGCGTGGACTTGAGATAGAACTATAAACAATGAGGATGAACATAGTCGAAATATATTGAACTGCGTTAGCCTTAAGTGTAATGAACTACGATAACTTTGTGTGGGAATACCTCTTGATTGGTTAAAAAATTAAATAATACTTATATTTTTTTTGTGATTTTCTCAATTTATAACTGTTATTAGAATTTTACAATTTCAAACACTGAAACGGAACAAGAATGTCATAAATCAGAACAAATTCAGGCCGGATAGTCAAGAGCGACCCGCAAGTATTGTGATGGTTTTGTTGTTTTATTTTTTTGCCGTTAAAATATTAGCACTTGTTGAATGACCACTCCACTAAAAGCTTAAGCCTAAAGGGAGTATATCATATTTTAATTTTATATATTATATTTCCAACAACACTCCATTTGGCACGCGAAATTTCTACGTTGGAAAGACGAAGGAAAACAGTGTTAGTGTATAAAAAAAAAAATATGTTACGCTTCGAGTTTCTTTTATCAAAATCGAAATCTTTGTACCAAATTGAGCCTAAATACAATGCCGGCGAGACTCTCTCCAAATTATATATTTATAGTACAACTGCCTAACAAAAAAAGCAAGATACATACATAAAAGAAGAAAAAGCCCCATTCATAAATAGTAAGCAAACAGTGCTAAAACTAGGCCAGGGCTCTCTCTTATCCATTCTCCTCACTCATCCTAAGAGCCAAAACCTTTTTTTTCTCTTGGTTTTACTTGAGACAATGATCACATAGCATGCCTCTATCAAAATCCCTTTTTCCAACCAATAATGAAGACATTATTTCAATATAAAACTGAAGGAGAACTCTAAGCAAAAGTACTAAATATGATATCCTTTCAAAGAATGTGATAAAAACACATAGTAAATGATGCGATGTTTTCACAAAAATCAAACCATGCCATGCTACTTGAAACAACCCATGTCATGTATGTGTTTGAAAGAAACCCAAGCACAACACATCGACACTGATCCATAGAAAGTATCCCATCAAATCTTATACCATGATGCAATATGTATATTGGTAGTTAGTTATTTCTGTTATATACAAATTTCTGTTAAGAATATGTAGCATTATGCAATAGATGCACTTGGTAGTTATTTTTCGGCACTCTTATGTAAAATCCAACTGAGGACGGCATCGGAAGTATGCCCTCTCGTCTTTGCTTGTGAGCCCACCACTCATTCTTTGCATGCCCTCTTTTTTTTTTTCTTTAATTCTTTTTGTATATTTCTATCGTTTGTTGTTTTTACTTCGTTTGGGAATTCCGCAGATGAATGGGCGACACAAGTCGGGTGATTCACGCAGAGAGCCATCGTGAGTAATAATTTCAGGTATGCTGAAACTGCTCTATTTTGTTCTGTATTTGGGAATTCAGAAAAAAGTGTTCCCTACATAAATTCCCCCATAAACGACGAGGCTTTGAATGCGTGCTTTGAACTTCCTATTATTATTCCTTTCGCCCTTCTTTTTTTTTTTTGGCTTTTGGTGGTGAGCTGGAGTTTTGATTTTCATGTTGGCAATGTTGAGCATTGAGGCTCTGTGGTGTTATATTCGATTGCGATAACTCCTCACATGCCTTATTATCTTGCTCCATTGTTTTCCATGAGTAATTTTGCAACGATGGGATGGAGAAATTATGCATTGTCTTCTCTTCTGCATGTTTGTGGTTGGTTGTTTTGCAGGGGAACAAAACACAGAAGAGAGTTGGAATGCATCCTCCCCCCCAACAAACAATTCCTCGTCGATTTTGAGCAGATACAGAAGTGGTTTACCGTAACTCTTAGCATTTATGGTCATCCAATGGTGTAGCCATGCTCCGAGGGCAAAGACTTGATATTCTTTGCGCTTCATAGCATAAACTGGGATATGTTCTTACCTTCCTTACTGTCTTCACTTCATTCTGCTGAGATGGCTTCTGTTCATGGCAGTTATCGTTCAACAATGTTCTTACCTTCCTTTCTGTCTTCAGTTCATTCTGCTGAGATGGCTTCTGTTCATGGCAGTTATCGTTCAACAGTCAAGTAGGAATCATAATGCAAGTAGTTTTCAGACATCAAATGTTGCATCGCCCTTGCCTTCAATGCATGGTAT
This sequence comes from Lindernia subracemosa, assembly GCA_028392965.1. Lineage (NCBI taxonomy): Eukaryota > Viridiplantae > Streptophyta > Magnoliopsida > Lamiales > Linderniaceae > Vandellia > Vandellia subracemosa. The sequence goes on from JAQPCC010000031.1 coordinate 1,071,792, forward strand.
TAGAAATGTGATTGAAGAAGATGTGACATAAATAATAACTCTTAGTGTTGTTTTGAGTAGATTATATAATTGTGGTTTGCAACTGTTAAGTACAATGTAACCCTAAATCAAACATACAGTGTAATAACCATTCTCTCCTAAGAACTTTCCAGGATATGCTGCACGGCGTCCGCCATCGAACCTCTGTCTTCAGGACGCTGAGAAGTGCACGAAATCGCCACGTCCAACAGCTTCGCCACTCCCGCCTCAAAATCTCGGAGCCGACCTACGACTAACAGCTCGCGCTCGATCACTTCGCTCGCTCTCTTTCCCTCGTCGAATGACCGGACCCACCTCGAAAGTTCGATACCTTCCTCCGCCAGAAGCCTCTCGGGCTCTTTCCCGCTGATCAGCTCCGCCAACAAGACGCCGAAGCTGTAGACATCGCTCTGCTGGGAAACGCTGCGTACGTCAGAAACTTCGGGCGCTTTGTATCCATTGAGGTTAGGGGTCGAAGAAACGAGCTGGGTAAGTCCGTAATCGGAGAGGTATGGTTTGTAGTAGTAGTCTGTGATTAAAACGTTCGATGAGCTTATGTTCCCATGTGTAGTTTCGAGCCCCGTCGAGTGAAGATACTCCATCGCACGTCCGATCCCGAGGGCGATGCTTGTCCTAATTTCCCATGAGAGCTGTTGTTTCCCATTGTTTCCTGTTGGTCAGGTATGCAATGGTTTTTTTTAGTGTGCTTTTTTCAGAAAGGGCATTCATGTTAGTTATTAGCGTAATTCTTACCGTGCAGAAGTTCGAACAAGGTGATTACTCGAGGCAACGATTTATAGATGAGGAGATGCTCGTCTCTGCCGTAAAAGTATCCTATGAGAGGCAGTAAGTTCTCGTGCTCTAACGATCCCAGGACCTCGATTTTGTGCCTGAACGTACTTTCGGGGAGATAAACGTTTTTCAGTCTCTTTACGATGACTTCACGTTCGCCGTCGGCGTCGAGGTAGGCCTTGTACGCTGTCCCCGTCGCTCCTCTGTGCATGATCTGAGCAGAGGCCATCAGAAGCTCTTGCAAGGTGAACGCTTTCGACGAACTATCTCCGAAAAATACCAATCCGTCGTGCTCCAGCCTCTCCTTGGCATGTATTCTGCGAGAATTGCTCGTGCTCAGTGTGCTTTCCTTGTCTTTCTCCGTCGCTGTAATGGGCTGTTGAGCCTTCGAAAACTGATTAATATTATTATTACCATGTGCTGTAATGGAGATTTCCCGACGTGACGCGGACCTCTCCGTACGAGGAAGAACTGTTTCAGTCGAACGTTTTCTCCGATATATCAGCAAAGCCACGACGACGATCAAAATCAAGGCAACTATCGATCCCGCCGCTGCAATTCCAGCAACTGCTCCGCGTGAAAGCTTACGATTGTTGCCACGGCTACCATTCCTCGGGCAAGGAGCAGAGAAGTTCCCACCGCAAAGAGAAGTCCCTTCGAAGGATCCCGAAGGAAACCCAGCCAGGCTCGGAGGGATCGAGCCGCCGACCAGCTCGTTGAACGAAACGTTGAACCGCCTCAGACCCGTCAGCCCGCTTAAGTCAGGCAGCGGTCCCGCAAACCGATTGCTCTCCAAATACAAGACCCTCAGGTTCGTCAGGTCGTTAAGCTCGGGAGGCAAAGCCCCCGATAAGCCGTTGAACCCCAAATTCACATGCCGGAGGTTCTTCAGCCCGAAAAACCATCCTGGGACCTCGCCGGAGAATCTGTTCCCTTGCAGGTGAAGATAACGGAGGTTCTTGCAAGAAGCTAAGCCGTCTGGGATCGGGCCGGAGAGGGCGTTGCTTCGTAAGCTAAGCACTTGAAGCTCTGTAAGATTTCCGACGTAAGTCAAGGACAAGTTCCCCGCCAGGCCATCGCCTGGAAGCCTTAGAGATATCACACGGCGGGTCTCAACGTCACAGCCGACGCCTTTCCACGTGCATGGATCGTCGTTTGTAGTGTTCCATCTTAGGGTTTGGCCTCGGACGGTGGATCTTAGGTTGATAAGGGCGAGACGGTCATTGCTCGAGTCGGAGAATGTCGAGGGGAGTAGTAGAGCGAGGAGGAAGATGAGTCTGTTGAGGCCATGGTTGGGAATCATTTGTTCTAAGTGTAGAAGTGATTGGGCTTTTTGTTGTCTGAAGTTTTTTCTTGGCAATGGTCGTTATTATGTATGTATTGTAGTGTTACATAGCAATGTATGTATATGCGGTGGACTTTCAACTTGAGGCTTGGCTTGGCTTGGCTTGGCTTAGGTTAGCTTGCATGAGATTTACGCCAAGGCTTTGTGGACTTTGTCAAATGGTAGTAAAGCTTTGGTTAGGTTCCTATCTTGACTGAGTAAATTATAAATTAATACTTGATGGTGGGATCGCATTTAATTTAGTTATATATATGTATATATATTTTTGGCTTAATTATTTTTTTTCAGTCCTGTATATATGGAAGACTGACATTTTAAGAACACTTAAATTAGAGAGTGATAATTTTAGGATAATAAGTTTTGAAATTTAAACAATTTGAGGAAATCGAAATTAAATATTACAATTTTGGGACGATAAGTTTAAAAAATCAAGCAATTTGAGGACTAAAAGTTTCAAAATTGAGGCAAAAATTTATTGTCCTCACAATTTTTAATTTAATTGTCCTTAAACTGCTTCATTTCGAAACTTATTGTTATAAAATTGCAACTCATAATTTATGTGCTCCTGTAACGCCACCATCAATAATATACAGGAGCGGAAAAATAATTAAACCTATAATTTTGTCAAAGAGTTATCTCCATACTCCAACTGTCCAGTTGAAATGAGATCCTACTAACATGACTAATTTTCATGGCATATGTATACGGTAAGAAATCCACATAGATTATGATAATAGGGTTGAAATGGGATCGTACTCTTAACCTTCATTTTGTAGATATAAAAAAACTCTACCATCGTACCAAATCCACGTAGATTACGATAAAAGGGTTCAAATGGGGTCAACTCCATTCGGAATATAAAAAAACTCGACCATTCGACTTATATACGTGACCATATTTAATCTATTGATAGAACGTCCCATTTGAAGGTCGTTGAATCGAATGACTACAGTGGACTGCTGCCAGCAAGTTTGGCATAAGAAATAGGCAAATTTAGGTAACAAAACATTTTTAATATATAAAGAAAAAAAAAAGGGAAAAACAAAAGTGGTCACCAAGGCAAGCAAGTGGTCCCACTTTGTTAGACAAAAACCCATTATTTAGAAAATCAACTTTCAGCTGACTTGGTCAACGGCAGCGTAATGGAGGGAGGGTATTACGGTAATTTAGTCCAAGTTGGATCAAATTGGGCCTACCCTAGTTAATTGGGCCTGCGAATAGCCCAATATGCTTTCCAACAAAGCTTTGTACAAAGTGGAGTGGCATGATGCTATCTTTGTATTTGTTTCACTTCTTTTTAAGCATTAGCTTTTTATCTTAAAGGGCAAAAAAAAAGAAAACAAAAAAGATAGCAAAAGCAAAAGCCAAAGGAGCATACTTTGTTGTAGGCGATCAATTAATAGAAGTATTTGTATTATTTTAAGGTTCGAAAGAACAAAAAGATTAATAACTCAATAATGTAAGTGGGGGGAAAAAAATACGAGAGATAATGATGCTACTTTTCCTACAACTTCCTTTTTGCTCTTTTTGGCATGAATCCGATTGATTAGTGTGAGTAATAGGTTTTGCTAATTTATTAAGCTTTTTTTACATGTTAATTAAGAAAATCGATTTGAGTTTATATTACAAACTTAATTAAATAGGAAATGTAGTGACCATGAGTGTGTCCGAATAAATAATTAAAAAGACTGATTAATAGGTTTTATAAATCCTAGGTTAACCAAACCATATTAGCTAGCTAGCGATCTTAAAATAAATTAAGGGCAAGCTTATTAACAAGAACATTACTTAATCGTTATTGTGAAAAGCTATGATCTTAAAAGCTAAGCAAATATATGCTCCATCAGTCTAATAATACGTCATCAACACACCGTTAGTGCATGATAATATATTACAGTTCAAATTCTTGGAAAAATAATGCCAAGAACTAAGTCATTTACCATTTCATTCTTACAGATTTTCAAGATTATCGATTCATATTACCTAAACAGAACACTTAAATGTACGAAAATCGCCAGCACCAACAGCGAGTTCCTACTCTGAGGAGCAGAAAAGTAGCAGTTATTACTACTCTCCGAGCCGTAATACCTCGCATAGCACTTCCCAAGAAACACATCGCCCCAACTCGAACCATCGCAAGCACTCTTCAACCTCTGCGTGGCCACGCTCAAGCACTCCTGGCACTGGCCCACGCTCAGGTCCTGAACGCACTGGACCATCCCCTGAACCCTCCCCGAGCCACCGACCCTAAAGTACTCACCACCACTCGCAGCACCGCCGCTCGCCATCAGATAATCCAAAACCGCGTCCCTTCTCGTCACCAAGTCGCCGCCACCGCCGCCGCCGAAAAGCCGATCCTGCCCGCATTTACTGGACACCACGGCCTTGTCCTGAACTCCCAGAAACGGGGCGGTGTCGTACTTCACGAAGCAGCCCAGCAGCTGCAGCGCGCCGCCGGAAGTTCCTACGCAGAACCTGCCGAGCTGGGTCACGGCGGCGGACGCGCAGCTTCTGCAGGCGGAGGCGGTGAGGTCGCCACGGCACTGGTAGAGGCCGTAGAGGATGGTGCTGCTGCTGCTGTCGTCGGTTGTTTTCAGTGGGATGTTGAAGGTGTTGAAGTTGGTCGACGTGGCGGAGTTGACTATGGAGGTGACGATGGAGTCTAAGTCTGAGTCGTAGGAGTGCCTGAGCTGGGAGCATCCTACGTAGACAAAGGATTCCAGGGAAGAAGAAGATGAAGACGAAGCTGACGATGTCTGAGCTGTGACTGCGAAGAGTATTAATACAGTGGTAATAATTGGAGACATTATTACGGAGTTGATAGAAGAAGAGGTTGCCATGCATGTTAATCATTTGGGCGCCGGCATATGCATATATAAATATATATATATATATATATGCCAAAATGATATTGTTAAAAGAAAATAATCCATATGCGATCCAACATCGATTAAAAATAATGAGATTGTATAGCATATAAGTTGATAGGTCACTCCCCCTATCATCAATTGGTTTTAGGATGGAAGCCCACAACTTATGCGGTCAACTATCATCTCATTTGGATACAAAGATATTCATGAAGTGTGGGGTCTTTTTAAGTAAAGTAGTATCCATTCCCAATAGTTTTTTAAATAAATAGCATCAAGGCTAATTAGTTAGCCATTAAGCCGTTAAAATCCTTATTACAACATTTTCAAATCATTTTACTACAATTTTCTTTTGTATGGATCTCATGCTATATAAGGCTAAGGGGTCTATTGCATGGGATCCCCTATTTTATTTTGTATTCCACTAGGTATTTCACCTATAATAAAATCAATATTATTTATTTTTTTCTATTTTACTCATCATGTTTTCTCACTTTTCACATTGTCCAGCTCATGTTAAAACACCCAGAAACATTGTTACATCCAATTCCTACGTAACATTTTTTTTTCTCTCTCATATCAAGCATTTTTTTAATATGTGGAATACCTAGTGGAATATAGCATGGAATAGAGGATCTCAACCCGGGGTCTATGACTCTTTTATCGACCCAAATATTTCCTTGTAAAATGAAAAAATAGCCTTCAATATTTCCTAGCCGAGCCATTTTTTTTATTCCAACTAATTAATGAATTCTTCTTATATATGATTACACTTTCTTATTTATTATCTTTCTTATTTATTATATATTCATATTCAATGACGTCATAATTTTCTACAATTGAAGAAGGGCCTTTCAAACAAAATCAACACAAAGTACAAACGGTTTTCTACAATTGATTTTTTCTTTTACATTCCATAATTTTTTTTTTCAACAAAATGGATAAAAACTGTTTAAACTGGCGACATGTAAAAAAAGAAAGTTCAGCTGTGAACCGACGGTTTGCACCGTAAAGTTTGGTAGATTTCAAAACCGTTGCGGTTTTGAAACCATGAATCGTAATCGTGAACTGTATGAACATATCTATTAGAACCTGAGACCTCCTCTAAGAAATAATGGTTCGGTCAAGTGGATTGCATTCAATTTTAATCCATGAATCCAACAAATAGATTGCATTCAATTTTAATCCAGGCGACCCAATGGATAGGTCAAGTGGTCGAGTTCCTAATATCCCTAGGTGGAGGTTAATGGTTCGGTCATTTGGACTCCTTATGATTGTCTGTCTGAACTTTGGATAATAGACATAAGCCATGGAGAAAAGTCCCGTCGAAAGAAAGACGAATTTGTTCGATAGCCGATAATAAAGTTCAAATACACAACAAACTAAAATTAATCGAAGCGTGGAACTAACAGAAAACAAAGGGCAAAAAAGATTCATTATTTCGGGCTGCAATTCAAGGGCAAACCGAAACTGACGGCCAAAAGGATATATTATATATATCTCATCTCTAATTTATTTATTGATTTATATATAAAGTGTATATTATATTCATCATTGACGCACATCACGCAGCAAATCAATATACAAAATTGACGTACTACAAGGTTGATTTTACAATTTCACATTTTGGGTTTGTCTCACCAAATCTCCTCATTCACATATAATATGATTATTAAAACCAAACGGTTGGACTAATAAATTTGATTTGATGAGAATGTTGATTAAAGACACCCTATTGGCGAGCAAGGCTCATGATCAAACCTATTTTCTAATTGTCTTTCTTTTCTAAATTGAATGTTATATTAATTACTAAATAGAAATAATATTTTCATTAACACATAGAACGTGACATTTTCACTTTTTTTTTTCCAGCTAATTTGAATGAAAAGTTGGAGACCAAAACCAAATGCACCATTGCACTTTCGAAAGAAAAGTGATGATCAATAGTCAATGTGCTTTTTTTATTTACTATTGGTTAAATATTTGAAATTAGTCAATGCTGCAAGGACTTTGAAAAGGCCCACTCATTCAAGCAAAAATAATAATCATGAGGCGCATGTGCGACACAATAATTAGATAAATAGTCTTCCCAATCGCTCTCCAAGACCTATATTGATGAACCCAATTTCCTCTTTAATTGTTTTGATCAACCTTTTTTTTTACCATATACAAAAATAAAATAGAAAATAAATTATATTTGTGTGCTCTGTTGGAAAAAAGGAAATCTCTATTTAAAGCCACCAAACTCACCCCCTTATGCTATTCTTGCAAAATTATTCCAAAAAGAAAAAAAAAAGAAAAAGAAAAAGAAAAATGAAACCCCCAACGATTCTCATAACTATTCTCCTCATCATCTTATGCTTCTCAACAACCTACACAAACTCAACGGCTAGCGGTTATACTACATACGGTAATAACCCCAACGCCACAGACTTCATTCGCATCAACTGCCAAGCCACGCTATATCCCACGCTTTGCTTTGACTCGCTCGTGGGCTACGCCAACACGGTCCAGAAAGAACCAGCCCGGCTGGCCCGTGTAGCCATCGGGGTCAGCCTTGCTCGAGCGAAGCTCACTGCCCGCTACATAGCTAACCTGACCCGTCAGGCCCACCATGGACTCGACCCACGAGCCGCATCGGTTGTTCGCGACTGCTTTTCGGTCATGAGCGACGCCGTGGATCAGATACGGGCTTCGCTCAGGCAAATGAGGCGGCTCACTGGTAATAATTACTATATTTCTGTATTTATTGTTTGAAAAATATTAGAAGATTTATTATTTATATTTTTGTATATACAATGTATGTATATAGTGGGGGAGCAGCTTAGGTTTGAGCTGGGGAATGTTCAGACATGGATGAGTGCGGCTATAACAAATGTGGACACGTGTACGGACGGATTTGAGGACTATGACGACGGCGATGATGATGATGCTAGTGCTGTGAAGGCTGAGGTGGTCGATAGGGTTATGATGGTGAAGGAAGTGACTAGCAATGCTCTGGCGCTTGTAAATGGTTTTGTGGCTAAGATTATAATTCCATGAAGAGCTTCTTAGTTTGAACATTAAATCGTGTTTATTACAATCTATGTCGTGAGGTTTGCTAATCTATTGTAATGATTTGCTTTGTTCTATGAGTCTGTTTAACTTTTTTTTACTGCTACGGAGCAATTACGTGGTCGTCCAGCTTAGGGATCGGTTGGGGGTTCGTTTGTTGGGGTGTCAAACTCAGTCTTACATTGACTAAGTAAATAATTATGGTATATATATAAGTTTAGTGGGCTACTTCATTTATTATCAATTGGTTTCGGTTTAAACCCACGTTAACTTATATATTGGGCTTCTAGCCCTGAGCTAACGGAGATTTTAAAATCCAAACACGGTTGACACTCATGCCGGCTAGATTACTCCTTTAAGAAGTACCAAGCCTGCTGCAGAGAAGAAAACAACTAGGGGTGGGGTGAACGTTCTCCACGAAGCCTTTACAGTCTTCCAATCATATGTTCCATCAATTAGGTGTTGACACGTGTCCAACTCATGATACTATCCATACTCATGATTAAATAAGATGGACACGTATCAATACCTGGTGAATGAAACATCTTATGTGAACATAAGATGGGAATATATGAGTCAAATTATCCCTGGGTATGAGATCATTTGTGTCAAGTTGATGTTCCAATCACATGTTCCATAAATCAGGTGTTTATCACATGATATCATCCACCCCATGATTAAATAAGGTGGTTACGTGTCAACACCTGATGGGAACACAAAATGGGAACAGATGAGTCAAATTATTCGCCCCACAAAAAGATACATTTGCTTTGGAGCCCTCTTAAGTCCATAGTATAGTAACCCAACTCACTTAAGATTTTGACAAATCATCATAAATTTGAATTTGTAACGATGTGTCAAAGTCTTAAGTGAGTTAGGTTATTTTATCACTTTGATAGGGTAGATTTTGGAACTTTATCTTTCGAGGGTAAACGTCTAATTGAACCCAAGGTTATCTGCAATTTTAGGTGATAACGACATTTAAATCAAGACAAAAAAGAAATTTAAAAAAAAAAAAAAAAAAAAAAAAAAAGAACGACCTGGATTCTAAGATAGAAACTCGAATATACCCCTTTTGTGCACTCTTGATTTGGAAGATTCGTTATGCAACATTCGCATATTTTTCCAAACTCTCATTTCTCTTTAAGCCATTTCTCTTACAACCTCTCATATGTTGCTTCGATAGAACATTCTCCTTCTCAATCTTATAAAGCTCAAAGGCACAGCACATAATCTTATTGTTTCCTTGACTTAGATCCGTCCTAAAGCATCATCGTCAGCCGTGAATTACCAAAAGCATATATATGACTCCTCCCGAGGCAGCGCCGACGCCGAGCAAAGCCTGGCCCGGACTGCACGGCGTGCGTCTGTTTTACAGACCGTCTTCTCCGTTCCAAGAAACGAAGCCCGGCGATCAGCCGAGCGGCGAGTTGGCTTTCGACAACTTTACGTCTACTAGCAGCAGCCAAAGGTTGCTGCTATTACAGTGAGTATACCAAGAGATTTCTTTTCTTTTTATATATTGTGTAATAACATTGGATATGTGCTTGCCTTTTTAGCTCATTCTAATTCCTTTCTAACAGGGCTGCATTGCTGCAGTTAAGGCCTGCATGTCTCAGGCCCGCTCGCTCTTGCCATTTCGGTAACGTTACGACGACGATCGTTCTTGTTCGGCCTAAGCTTGTTTGATTATTTTATTTCGTAAATGAATAATTGCTCCCGCGTGTATCAGGCGATCGAAACGTGGCTGAAACTATCGCGAACGTCGTTACTTCTCTTCCGTTTGTAGCCCTCGGATTACATGCTCCGAGGTAATGCACATGTTAAATTGAGCATTTCACCCTAAAGCTTAAGCCTGAAAGGAGTGTATTATATATATATATATATATATATATATTATATATATATTAATTTTATATGCTTTATTTCCAACTCGTCTCCTCACGTGTAGGCTGATTTCTTTTTTATATAGCCTTTCACATGTAAGTTTTTATTAAATGGGTGGTCGTTAGGATCTCTCTTAGTCTGTGCTTTGATACTACGATGAATTGATCGCTTTACTTAAAAGCTTTAAGTCTGAAGGGAGTTTATTATTTTTTTTTAAATTTTATATACTTTATTTCCAACGGTAAAACAGAAGAAAATTAGTGTCTTTTTTTTTTTTACAGTTAAAAATGGAACAATCTTTCTTTGACATTGTTATACGTTTCTTGCAGGAAAAACATCAACTGTAAACTGTATGCAAACTCTTTGGTCGGGGTAGGAGTCGTGTCGAGCATCTATCATGCGTCGAGGGGGAAATTGCGGAAGTATTTCAGATGGGCCGACTACACTATGATCGCCGCAGCTTCGGTGGTGAGTGTATATACATACATTCATGGATTTGCGTCGTCTTATATTAAAATCGATTGCGCTTAATGTTTTAGTGTATGACGCGAGCCCTTCGAGACGAAAACCCTAGGTTGCTAATGGCTGCGTCGGCTTTCTTTTTACCCATTCGGCCTTTCGCAGTTTCCGCCGTCCACACTGGAATGATGGAGGTAGTAAACTTTGACGACGCTCAATTCACAATTTTTTTTCTTTTTTTTTTTGTCAGCTTAGTTGTAATTTCTCAGCTTTCAATTTTCGGCAATTTCATGCGCTGGTCAAATTTCCCGGTAATGCGACGGAGCTACGCCTATTTATATAAGTCGAAAATCTACCGTACTCAGACTGAATATATGACCCAACTGATTGTCGAACTTTTATAGGTCGTTTTTGCGAAGAGAGCGCTGAAAGATCCAGGACTGAAGACGGCGCACAACGTGCATAAAATGTCGTCGTTGTTAGGCGGGGCCCTCTTCGTCGCCGACGATTTCCTCCACGAAACTCCGTTCTTACACGCCGGCTGGCATCTCGCCGCTGCTATCGGGGTCAGCGCTTGTAATAAGCTGCTAGTGTAGTGATACATCGGTAGGTACGTTTGATGATTAATAGATAGATACCTTCTCTTTTATTTAATAAACTTAATTAACTCATTAATAAATATAGTTAAATGGAGCTTAATCTTTCATGTATTAATTTAATAATGCGTATATTATGGCGGAGCATCAAATATGCGAGATGTTAATATTACATTTTCAGATATGTTATTTATTTGTTTTTTTTTTAAATTTTATTATTGATTATAAATACATTCTTCCAGGTAGATGATGAATTGAGAATGCAGGCGAGGGGCAAATGGTGGTTCTCTTTAATTAATATTTAATTGGCACATTAGCATTTTATTATAATATCGGCTTTGTATTGTGTACATATGATTTATTGTTGATCTTATCATCATTTATATAATATATATAATATATGACGGGATAAAATCCAAAATGATTTTCAATATTTACCCTATGGACTAATTTGGTCCATCGTGTTTTGCCTGAATTAATTTAGTTCTCAATGTTGTCGATTTTGGATCAATTTTGTCATTTCGTCACGATTTTAACGGAAAAATCTCACACGTCTCTCACAATAAATTATGTCTTGATCGATAGAATTGAAATGACTACTGAAATTAGAGCACAAATTAAAAATTTCTCCTCTAAAATCCGAATATGAGCTATAGATCATCTGTTTCCTTGAGTTTCACTGACAATAGAAGAAAACAGTTCGAACCCCTCCAAATCCTTCAAATATTCCAAAATTCGATCCATACATGATTTAGTATGGGCCACGTGTGAGATTTCCGTTAAATTAACGTTTATCGTGACGGAATGACCAAATTGGTCCAAAACTGACAACATTGGGGACTAAATTGGTTCAGGCGAAACATTAGAGACTAAATTTGTTCATAGGGTAAATATTGAAGACCATTTTGGATTTTATCCCTGTTAACATAGATTTGCTAAATAAAGGGTTTATGAAATCAATTAACTCGCAAATTAAAGTTACTTATAAGATAAGTTGAGGGACTATTCCCTTAAGTAAAGACGAAGAGAACCAATATACGATACGAGCATATTACCAGCAAGTAATAAGTTGATGAAGACTTCAGTCGTCAAATGCATGTAAATTACATTGAGAATGGGATTTTGGAAGAAATTATTCGAAACTAAGCACGCGGACCAAATGCCTGGCATTGTCGTTTGTATGCGCGACGGAAGAGAAAGGCGCTATTACTAGCGATAGCATTACATATAATACATAGTATTGGATGGATTTTGCAAGAATTGAAAGCTCACCTACCATTGCTAGAGATGTGTTCGAAAAACATGCTTCATTTAGTCAGGAGGGGTTGGTGAATGAGGTGAAGGAGAGCATGGCAAGTTTTTTTCATAGTAGTCTCTCATCTCACTTGCAATGCTTTTCTCCATGATATATACTTTTATCATCGAAAAAGGAGATGCTCAAGCTCGCCTGCTTGGAAAGATCAGCCAATATATCAGAAGTTAAGATGAATATCAGAAGCTTTAATAAATGCGCAATGCAAAAAGGTCGACTTAATTATCAGAAGTTCTTGAAAACCAAAATCTATGGGAATATGGGGCAATGGCTTGAAGTTTGGAGGACCAAAAAATATGCAATATGCTAAGTTGATAATCTAAGGCCCTTTCTTTATCGCCCTCTCTGTCTAAGGTTGTCATAAGATGTTGCTTTCTCCTTTAGTCTTTCTCCTTTTGATCCCATATGTAGCAGCAACTATGTCTGTAATCACATCTCAGAATTCCAAGAAATATTTATTATATAGGGATGAAACCAAAACTAATAATATTACATACGACCATCCGCTTGTGTATATATTATATATAGTAAGTATATGCAGCAGCAAGAAAATTACATAAAATGTTCATAATAAAGAAATGATATATAACATATATTCCAAAAGCGTTGCATCATCATAGAGAACACAGTGGGGGCTTTTTTTTTGTCACGCTTTGTGATTCTTCAGAGCTTCGAAACGAGCAGCAAGTGCGTCATAATCGGGCAACTTAGGATGAATGCGTTGTTGAACTGGAGCATTAGGTGCTTGGCGTTCAGGTGGCCCGTTATTACCTCCTCTAAGATGATTATGCCCCCACTCAGTATTCTCATCACCGTCGTCGTCAACAGCATTATCATCATCAGTATCATCATCATCATATTCGTCATATCTCACACCCCGTCGATCATTACTGCCGCTATGCCTTCGATTGAATTCTCTCTTGTCCCTTAACGTTTTTGCTGGCTTGTCCACCTTGATTTCTTCATCGCAGTCAGATTCGTCAAACCCGATATTGTTGCTCCGTGCTGCTGCTCCCTGAGAATTATAGCTCTGTCTCCGTGATGATATCTTACCATTGTCATAAACACTTTGCTCATCATCCATGGAACTATTGTTTGCTTTTCTCATTCTTTGGCCGTCAGATTGCCTCCTGGAGGAATAATATTCACCTTCAGAACTGCGAGAAACATTATTCGAATTCCCTTCAGAACGTCTACTATGTGTGCCGCCTCCATGTCCATGGGCTAAAGATGCGGCAGCTTCAACAGCAGCAAGTGCTTTTTCTGCTGCTATCCCTACTGCTGAGACCAATTCTTGAACATTCACGACATCGTTCGGTTCGCTGCTAAAGACAACAAGAAAGTGAAAATGTAATACAACACAATTAAAAACTTATTACACTGAGAAATTAAGCTATACCTCTTTACTGTATTGTTCGGCTCAAGAGAACGGTTCTGATCAGGTTTAAGAGGTAAAGAGGTCGCGCTCACAAAACCGTTAGGACCCTCCTGGTAATAACACGAAGCAAAGTGAAGGTTGCCATCAAGAAAATAGAGCATCGTTATGTTTGAGAAAAAGGGTAAGGATATATCTGCATACAATTCGCTCTTCTGGCGGCTTTAACAATTTAGCCTCAGATTCTGCTGTGTCCCACTGAACTTGGTACTCCTTTGCTATGTCTTTAAGGACTTTAAGCTTCACTTCGCCGGACGGAGTCTTAACGGAGAGCTTTTCAATAAGCTGAAAACAGAGAAGGCCATCATACTCAAATCGAGACAGAAAGAATTCGGGACAAGAATTTGTATAGCAGAAGACATACTTACCAAGCGATTTACGCCAGCATTAGGTCGTAAATCAGTAGCCGCAGATACGAAATCCTTTCCGTACTTCTTTTTGAAGACTTGCTGAATGGATATGAGCTCGGGAATCTCCGAGCACCGAGGAGCTGCGAAGATTAGACTTGAGATTCCTTCCTTGAGATCGGGCGGACATTCCCTGGATAAGATAATCAAAACGAAACCAAATATAAAAACTGCATACGAATAGCAAATCAAATAACAACAAACCTTTGCTTGGATATAATGGAAAGCCTCGACACAACTAGCTCACAGAAGAGCTCAATCAACTCATTTGCAGCCATAATGTTCTGCTCTCTTATTACATGTTCGACCTGAGAAAAAGAATGTAAAACCGCCCAGCAAGGAGGAGAGGCTTAGGTATATGAACAAAACATAGCTTTACTGAGGACTTGGAATATATAAACAAGTTGGCGACTGCCCACTTCATCATCACACATAAATAGGCCTTTGAAACGAATATTACCAACAGAAAAGGGGGAAAAAAGGGGGGATTTTGGATATGTATCGACGAACCCTAATCCGAGCGGTGGAATCTTGCTTAGAGTCGAGAAGCATAGCAATGTCGCGCCTCATCTGCCTTATAACGACCTCTCGCTTGTTCCGAAGCAGCTTGATTCGAGCCACCGTCATCTTCGCCATGGTTTTACTGCAGAAGATAAACAAATAGTTCACACGACGTCTATCAGCATCGATTCAACAGAAGCAAAAATTGAAAAATTAAAGAAAAGAATAATCCACCATTTTGAAGAATTGAAGCCTCGGCCCAGGAGTGCCGAAACCATCGTCGCCGCCTTCTTCCAGTGGGTTCTGGCCGCGTTTTTCTCGCTCATCATCGTTCGCCTATTTGTAAAAAAAAGGAAGGAACTTTGTTGCCTGAGAAGGGAGAGGGTTTTAGCATATAACGTCGCCTAACGGTCGAGTGGAAGAAATATTAAATATAATATAATTTATGTCTGTGGTGACGTGGCGCAAAGATGGTGTGGCCGATATTGTTGAATGATCTTTTTGATATGGGGAAAAGAGCCGTTATAACTCGGACAGTGAGCTCTGTCCTGGCATGGCAATGGGCATCCTAAGCAGAGCAGACATAAATATTATAACGAAAGTAATCTTTTTTTCATTGTCGATTCTTCTGATTTTTACAATTACTGGCAAATATTTAGACAATATTTTTCCTCTAACCAAAATATATTTTAGTAATTTTTATTATTTTTTTCTTGCGAAGTATGTAGGCTCCGATTAACTTTAGATTTAAGCAAATCTGAACGTCACGATCGACTGTACAACGAGCTTAATTCTAGCGGGACTCTAATTTTATATGTATCTCGTCTTAATTCTACATAGACTACAATAATTAAATAATTCAAATAGAATCGAATCATTGATCTAGACATAAAAATATAAAGAACTCACTTTATATTTATATTTATATATATCTTTTTATGATTTATTCCATATGTAAGGAGCTATTGTTTGGGAATGTAAATATTGATCGAAACTATACATTATAACGAAAGTAAACTTTTTCACATTGTGATTCTTCTGATTTTTGCAATTACTGGCAAATATTTAGACTATTTTTTCTGTAACAAAGATATTTTAGTCATTTTTATTAAATTTTTCTTGTTGAGTGAAGAGGTATCCAAACAATGTAAGTTTCTATATTCCGACTAAGTTCAACTTCAAATCAATCTAAACATCATTATTACTATACATCCGATTTTCCAGAAGAATACTAATCCATGTATGTATCGTCCCGATTCTACTGAAACTAAGATAATTAAAGAATTCAAGTTGGATCCAATCATTGACCACTTGGAATCCGAACAAATTGACCTTTTTTCTTGTGGTATTTTATATTAATTTTTTATATCTTTTTAGAGACAAAAACTCCGCAAAATCTCTGAAAATATATTAATAATGCCTATCATCTACATACATATATAATTATATATATACATATCCGAATTTAGATAATAAAATTTATTCAATATGTAAGGACTCAAGCATACGTGGTTTTGTTTGGGAATGTAAATATTGATCGAAACTATGCAAGAAAATCCCTTTCATAGCCAACCATATATGGATGGCTCTCTGTTTAAGTGCATTCAAAAGTGTGATTGATTATCGAGTAAAGAATAAACATGTTATGTAAATGAGAATCTAGAGAAGAGAGATCGACTCGAAGAAGAGTCGCCTGAAGGACTAGGTAGGGCTTCAGCTGAAGCCCTGTAGGCTTGTTGGCACTTTTGCACCTGAGAATTACGAAAGAAAACTTAACAATGTGCTCTCGTTAGAATACTCATTTGCTCGGGTTTAATCGATAATATCTTCAAGACGCTAAAATATGGGTTGAGGAAAGACAATGAATGATGTTACCTCGTCGGGGCTGAACTGAAGCAGCATTGCAATGACGGGAAGTAATCTCTCTACTTCACCTGATCAGTGAAGGGACGAAAGGAATAAAATGAGATGAAACAGCGTTGTTGGACAACATGAAGCTTGTATGTTACTCGGCTACTATAAAAAGTGAGAAAATGCGGAAGATAATTATGCATTTCTTTCTTCTCCAAGTTAGTTTCACACTTGATAAAATACATTTTTTTTTTTTCGTTTGCTGGTATTTCTTCATGTTCGACCCTTGTCCCTTCTTCACTCGAGGGCCGAAAGAATATTATAAATCCAAGAGTTGATGAGGGCAGGTACCTGTTTCCAGAAGCTTTAGGACAACGTTCTTAAGATATGTTAGATCCACTCCTTCCCTCTTCTGCGATCTGTCCATGTTCCGTAGTTCTTCCTTCAACATTGCTTCCTGCAAATAATCATCAAAACAACCAAAATGGTCTTATGGAATGTGTAGAACACGTTGGTCTCTCTCTCACTCAATGGGGTGGGAGGATCCGACGAAGCCGTGGGTTGTAAGTAGACATGGTGAAGATAACATTGTATGACAACATGAAGTTCCAAGGCAATAGGTTAGAGTCTATACTGGTCTAAATTGGTTTATTATTTTCTCCTTGGGTTCTCACTGAGTCATATATTGAAGCTGAATTCTTAAAAAATGTGGTCGAACATCCATTAAATATATAGAATACCTGCTGTCTGTGCAGGCGATTCTCATGTTCCAGCTCCTCGATTTCTTCCTACAGATAGACCACCAAGATATCAACCCAGAGATAATTTAAATCGAATAAATGCTGATATACATAAAAATAAAGGTGGAAACTGAACAGCCCGAGGAGAAAAATGTTTTAGATGAATCATTGACCCAATAAAGAAACAATCATTTCGGTGCCCTATAATCTTCTTATTTACGGCATATTCGGTTAACAATAACAATTAGGGTAGTAACATGGCGTGATAGGTGATTTGCTTCATTGGAATACTAATATAGTTTTGCTCTTTCACTATTTCGCTACTCATTTAACCCATGATATTTTATTTTGAAATTAATTCACTCCTCTCAAATCATCACTCACTTACCAAGTAAACACAGACATCCTAATTTTACAAGTTAATGTCAAAGGCTATGAACTGCTGAGAAGTTGCCTATAGATCACATACTTGAAGTGCAAGTATATGACGTTGGGTTTGAGCGAGCTCCTCCTCCCTCTGGGCTTGTTGTCTAGCCAAAATCTGAACCATAGACAAAAGACATGACATCTTGATACCGATGCAGAACATAAAATATGCCAGAGGCAATGCTATCCAAACCAACAAATAAAAAAAAAAGGATTATTGATAATTATTTACAAAATAATCATGTTAATTTGTTTGTATTACCAGCAAAAGCAAATTGACGGGAAAGTGGAAACACAAAAGAATATGGCTTAACTCCTCTCTTCGATCATTTGTAAGCAAATATACAACAGGGTAACTTTCACATTTGAACTATAAAGCACTAAAGTAATATTTAAAGTGACAATTAATGCAATGCACCATAAAACCATGTAAAAGGCAATAGGGCACACATGTCATTATAAAGAAATATGATATGGAGGGAACAGCCATACTAGTATCTGTTGCTCTGCAGCAGAAGTACTTGAATTCATGACTTCCTGTCTCTGAAGATCTGCTGTTGTTAACCGAAAAGAAAATAAAAAACATTAAATCTGGTAGCATGTTAAGCAACACAGTAGCTGAGAGTCATATACCTCTGTGGTTATCTCTGTCGTCAACCTGCAGGTTAAGATAAAGAAGTTAACAAACAGAATATTGTTCTCTACCTAAAATACTTAATTATCATCAGCATAAATCGATTGCAAGAAGAAGAAACCAAAAGGAAAATTTTTATTTGTTGAGTAATGCATAAGCATATTTATTCAGAGAAGGGAAAAGGACAAACAGAAGGCCGCGATTCGAGCTGCTGATTCAAAATTTTATTTTCATCCAAAAGCCTGGATATCTCATTGTCCTTTTCCTCCATCATTTTATCTGCAAGATCGTGAAATGAACTTTGCTCTTCCTGTAAGCATACATAAGATCATAAGAAATAGAAACATAATATTCAGTTTAAATAAAAACATTAAACCAGATAAAACCTTCAATTTTTTGTAGCGCAACTTCAGTTCTTCCAATTCTTTTTGAAAATTTTGACCAGACGATTCATCACTTTGCCTTTTCAGTCCTTCATATCTCACTGGATAATTGATATCAAAAGCCTAAGGATAAGCCACATTGGAAAAAAAGAAAAAGAAATGACAGATATAGCTGACTTATGTACATCGCCATGTTTCTTCAACATTCTGAAGGTTTCTTTCCCATGCATCCTTTTCAGATTGGTGGAGAGATATAGCTGAGTCCACCTTTGATTGCAAGCTCTTAATTTGTTGCTCTGCCATGCTGAGAGATAAATCTCTAAAGAACAAATGTTTTTTTTATTCAGTTGGCTAGTTCATTTGCCTAGAAGAGATAAATCTCAAGGGAAGTATACCACAGACATGTTAAAACATATAAGATATTTGTTAAACGGAGTTTCATAAATGCCTCCCGCACTCCCTCCTAATTCTTAGTATCCATGTATATGTATCTGTATGTACCCCTGTATGCATGAATTTGCATTGCACGTATGTATATATAAAGATATGCTCATCATTTTACATCTATTCAGGTATAACAATTCATTGATTTTGAAAAATGATAATTTCTTCTTCTAAACAGAATTCAAATTAAGAACATCTGCTGTCGTTTCAAGGTCAGACATCAATTGGTAGGATAGATATATCGTCACCTGGTGGATATTTCCTTTTCGCAATTTTTCAAAGCATCTGTGAGATCTTCCAGAGCTTTATCCTTTTCAGAAGATAATGACAATATTTCTCTCTCAGCATCCTAAGGATCATTAGAATTCAAGAAGAGTTGCATTTGAGATTCGATCGCACGAATATACTGCAAAATAATTGTCTGTTTAGTAATGAACATAATTTATTTCACCTTAAGAGCTTCTTCAAGCGTTCTAACTTGCTCATTGTCCTTAGCAGCAACCAACTCAGCTTCCTTCTTCTGAAGTAATGCATGAGCTCGCACTTTGTAATTGGCAAATTCACTCTCAATGAGAATTATCTGCAAAGTGTAACCAAAAGGAAGATGGGAAAGGACATACATTAGAGAGTGAACATCAAAGTGATTTTTCCTATTTTTTTAATTATAGTAACCATTGATCAGATTATAAATTTATCAATGTGAATTATCTGCGAAGTGTAACCAAAGGAAGATGAGAAAGGACGTACATTAACGACTGATACAACAAAAAGATTTATTGTCTTTTGTCTTTTTCTTTTTAAATTAGTAGCCATTGATCAGATTATAAATTCTGCATAAAGTCATCTTAAATATTGATAGCAGCTTCAAATTCAGTCAAAAGGCAAAACATGGGAACCGAGTACCTTTTTCTTAGCTTCCTCCAGCTCAGTGCCTTTACTATTCAGCAGTTGGGTTTGAACAGAAAGCTCTGACTCGAACTGACCTAATAAGAGAAAATGAAAACAATTCTGGCTGGTACAAGAAAAAGATGGAAGTGCTAGTTTACAATATATTACGATGATAAATAACAAAGAAAATTGAAGTACTTCTCAATTTTGCTGCTTCAAGTTCAGCATGTATCCGATTGCTCTCAGAAATCTCCAACTTTGATCTTATGGACTGCAAAGCCAACTCCAAACCTTCCTTTTCTTTTTCCTAAAAATACAATGAACAATCTGGTAAGTTAAAAAGTTTACTTTCATTCAATGTTTGCCATGTAGTTGGATTATGTAAAGCCAGAACAATGATAGTGTGTCGCCTGAGCAATATAAATTCTTTCTTTACTATTTGTTCAAAGCGAAAGAAATTCCTACAATAATATACCTATAGCATTTTCTAATAAAGACTGTAAATCCATCATTTTAACTTATGGAAACTAGGACCAATTTCTAATGATGCATAAAGTTTTCTGTAGTATATGAGGCTTCTTCTTCCCATCCCCTTCACCATCATCATGTGATATCCAGTTACAAAAACGGGACAAGTGGATGGTAGAAACTTGAGCAAGCAGAATTCCTCATGAAGAAAACACAATCGTTACAATGCTATAGATAGCATCTAAAAAATGCAGAAGAAGGCCATACATGTTCAATTTTCAGATGAGCAAGCTCCCCTTTAAAAGACTCAATTGCAGCTCCAAGACGTGCGGATTCACCACTGGAAGCAGCATCCATCTCTGCAATTTTGGTGTCCTTTTCAGCAATTACAGCCTGAAAATTGCGAAGTGGCAAGATTCATTTTAAATTGTTGGAGTATTGCCTTGTTGACATAAAGTGCAGAGAAGAAAAGAGGAAAGATGTATAGGAAGATTGTTAACTCAAAAAACTAAATGAATCTAACTTTCAGAGTGACCAAAACGCACCCTCAAGGATGATATCGTTTCAATTGCTTTGCTTCTCTCTGCTATTATTTCAGAAATTTGAGCTTCCATGCCTTCAACTTGCTGGAAAAACATGACAGGAGTTACGATGAAGTCAGGAGAGATTAGCAGCAGAACCTAAACTTATCATGCATGCGAAGCAATAATTTACTCAATATCTCCACGTATATAATAACCTTCTGGTGCTTCAGATTGAGTTCAGTAATTGAAGCTTGCCTCTTTTCATCAGCTACCTCTAACTGTCCTCGCATGTCTTCCAACATCTGCATTGGTTCAGGAAAATGTTGTCTTCTAGCAAAACGGAAATTTTAAGACTGGTTTTAAGGGAAAAAGGGAGCAATGTTGGTCATATGTACAGATGAGAAAACTATTCATTGGATTGATCAAATGGCAAAAATAAGTTCCAATGCTTCCCAATCAAGCATCAATGAGTGTATTCAGTCAAAATTACTCCAACATGCATATGCAGTGGAAAAGCGAGGAACAAGAAGCTGATACAGAAAATGGCATCATAAAAATCTTTTTGTGTGTGTGTGTGTGTGTGTGTGTGTGTGTGTGTGTGTCAAATTATTATATTTGCTCTTACATAACTCGTATGCTATAAATGACTAATACCTGTTCCTTCTCCAGAAGAGAATGTTGAATTGTCTCTAAAGCTTGTTCTTTGGGGCCCAAAGAGTGACGTAATTCTTCAATTTCATCCCGAAGCCTGTAAGGAAAACGTCAAGTAAATTGAGGGGGGAAAACAGGAATTTAGAGGTCCTAACTTAATTTCTCCCCTGACACCTAATATTAAGCATTCATTAGTTGGAGAAACTGGAAAACCTCGAAGCATACAAGGGAAGATTATCAGTTTTACATATACTGAGAACTCTTCGATAACCTTCAGTTTGAGAACTTCACAAATTTCCATACACGAACTTTTCATATTCTGGCGATAGTTATAAATTAAAATTATGAATTGCAGAAAAGATCATCAGATAGAAAGACAATCCCAAGATGGAGCTTGCTGGAGATTGTACTTGTTGTTTGCACTTCGTAATTGTTGCCTCTCCATATCAATCGCTTTAAGAGCTTCATTTGCATGTTGCCGTGTGCGATCCAACTCTTGCTGTAGTGCTGAAAGTTGGGAAGATGCATGTACAGCTTTCTCATTAACCTCACTATATCGAGCCTCTAGATCCTGCTTTTCGGTTTCCAGATCTTCTTTTTCCTAATATTCCATAGGTAAGAGACAGAAGGAAGTCCACAAAAACAAATTCCATATATGATATCTTCATATATCTTTACCAAAAAGAAACTACAGAAAGCATGTTGCATGAGGGAGGTAGGACACCAATTCATAGAGGAAAACGAACACAAAGATAAAGAAATGAATACTTTTTGCACATCCTGTATACGCTGTTTGGCTCTTTTGTGAAGCCTGTTGAGCTTGTTCTCAAGTTCCGAATATTTGTTGTCCCTTTCTTTTATTTCTTGCTCCATTTTCTGTTGAGCTACACCGGAACAAATTTTGAAGTTGTCAAGATGACCACGGTAAACAAAAAAAAAAAACAACTCAGTTTTTACATGAGCTTATCAAGTTGTAATAAGACAAGAGTTCATTTAGAACCTTCAGCAAGTTGAGCAGAAAGCTCTTGCGCCTTTGTATCGGCCTCCAAGTGTGCACCATTTAGATGTTTCAAAGCCTCTTCCGCAGCAACCCGTGTCTGCTTTTCCTCTGCAACTTCTCTTCTCAGAGATTCCATTTCCCTGCGTATTTTTTCAACGTCATCGCTGTATACTACAGAATTTCCATTCTCTAACTGAACTATGTCCAGAAGATGATTCTTCAAGCCCTCAAACTGAGACTTCATGTAGTCATTCTGGAAATCGAGTTCTACAAACTTCAGCAAAATATCGTCATAGCTGATATTATGATTCCCCATCCCATCAATGGATCCATTCTCTTTAGTGAGATTTTGATTAATCCGATCATTCTCCTGCGCTACTGACGCACTCTCTTCGACTTGATTTTGTGAAGCCTCAACATTGTCAATCCCTTCCTCCGACATTGATGGTTCCAAAGTCAGGCAATAAAGCTACGACTTTGAGTCACTTCCCAACTAATCCTCTACGAAATTTAATCTGAAATAACTACACCTAATAGTTGAAAAAAGCATACGTTCAATCAGATCTACAGCATACGACGAAATGCATCTCAAGCAAATTTGTCCTAATCAAAGTGCCCTGCAAGGATCTCACCCCCCGATCTTCGATTCGATAATGGAGGGGCTTTTCAGGTAGCGAAGGCGCCGGATTTGGTGCCGTAGAGTCTACGTTGTAGTTACGCCGGCGATCGTGGCGGGCTTCGGTGGTGGGGATGGACTGGACTGGTAGTTATTGAAAGGATTATATGAAATTCGTTATGCTTTTTTTATTAGGACTAAAATCGTAGCAAATAAAAGTTTGAGGATCAAACGTAAATTTTACCATATTATTCTTTAGGAGTGGTTATTTTGGGGTGATCCTCCAAAGCTTCACGCTCATCGTTCAATCTACTTTGCGTCATAACGTTTGTTTGTGATAAGTTAGCGTCAGAATGAAGGATCGCCTAATTGATAAAAAATGAGGCTCAAAAAACTTATGTAGGGTGATTGATGTTCTATTTTTTTTTTGATAAAAATACCCCTTATATTTTTAACATTGTTTCCTTATATAAATGTATCCCTATTTATAAAAAGAGCTACAATTAATGCTCAAAAAAATTAAATTTCAACATTAATTTATATCACATAGGTCAGATATCACCACAAAATGAAAACATTAATCAACATCATCTAAGTAATAGATATGGTTTAATATGACATTTATACATCAACACCCCAAATCCATGATATTAACATCACGATAATATTTTAATATGGTAGGGAAGAATAAATTTTTTTTTTACTATGGAGGGAGGTTTAATTTAGTATAGAGACTATAACAAGATTTTGACATTGTATAGGATGGGCTGGGCTCGAGATTATTAGACCTAGCAGATAAATGGGCCGCCCCTTTTGGACAGCCCGAATATTCAAGGCAAGCAAAGCCCTTTGTTATTAGTTAGTAATCCATATGTAAAGAGGTATTTAAATTTTGAAATATGTAATAAGTAAAAAAAAAAAAAAAGTAAACCTATGTTTCAAGGCAGCACTCGATGTAATTAAGTAGAAATTGGAACCACCTTTGGTCAATGGATAAAGTAGGAAAGAAGCGACCTCCATAAATACTTTTTTTCGAACATGAGATTTTTTTATTTTTTTTTTCTTCTCAATTAATTGTAAGAAACAATTAAAGAAGGAAAGTGAGTGTTAATTTTCAACAGCTCACATGGCAATGCCAGCCAGCCCAGACATAACCGTTAGTCGCCACCCCCAAGAATCATTACCTCATTCATCTGCACTGCAATGGTCCAACGGCAACGTTCACTAGCCGTTACATTTAAAAGAAAAATAACTAATTTTAAAAATAAAAAACAAAATAAAAAAAAGTTGCTCTTCAAATAGACAGAAATAGCCAATATCTCACCTCTCTCTTCCCCCTTTCTTGTCTGAAAACGCTCCACTGCACATTCTTTCTTACATGCGCTTCCAACTGGGCTTGTGATTAAATTCATCAGATTAAAAACAACAACAACAAAAAAAAAAGAAGAAATGGAGATATTATCTGATGAGGTTATTAAACCCTGCAGCAATAACAATGTACCAGGTAAACAAATGCGCTGAGTTAGTTCCTTAGATTATAAAGCCGATGTTTTTTGTGGGATCAAAATCATCTTACAGCTGATGTTCTTCCTCAATGTTTCATATGCAGAGATGAGAGGTAAGAACAATGGAGCTGACATCAGATCTAAGCGCAGAGCTCTGAGCTTGATTAATCAGAGCATAGGTGGAGGAGGACATAATAGACCAGCCACAAGGTGGGTGATTTACAGTTAGTTCATATGTTGACAATTTCTTTGGGCCAAAGTTCAAATCTTGCTGATATCCATTGATTTGTTGATTTCCTTAGGAAATATTCTTACCAAATCGGAGCTGCTTCGGGGCACGCACGCGTCGATGTAAACGAATCACTTTCAGTTTCCGTAAGAATCTTGAATTTCGACGGGATTTCTTATGTATTTTTTTTATATTTATTTTATGTATGTACTTAGGATGCAAAGAAACTGAAGATATCATCGGTCCATGAGTTTAAAGTGTGGGGCGAAGAGCAAATGGAGGCGAAGAACCAGACGGAGCCCATGTCATTGGAACATTCGGAGAATGCGACGAGCCAAATGGTTAGTCACTGAAATGGTGCAAAACTCATCTGATGTAATGAAATTCTGACTCATTCCATGTAATAAAAATGCAGGAGGAGGTTGAAATGGAAGATATATTCGAAGAACCGATTGTGGATATCGACGGCTGCGATGCGAAGAATACGCTGGCAGCTGTAGACTACGTCGAAGACATTTACGTCTATTACAAGAAAGTCGAGGTGAAGTCAAGATAGATTTGTCTAATTTTTCTTGCAACATTTAATGCGTCCGAGTAATAATACAAATGATCCTCTAAAAGCAGAGTTCAAGCTGTGTTTTGCCGGACTTTATGTCCCAACAGTCCGACATCAACGAGAGGATGAGGGCAATTCTCATCGACTGGCTGATAGAGGTATACGCATATTTCGAGTTAATCTTCCGTCGAATAAGGGCCGAGACAAATGGCTAACTCTAGAAGCTTCTACAATAGGTACACCACAAATTCGAACTGAGGGAGGAGACGCTGTTTCTGACGGTGAACCTCATCGATCGGTTCCTAGAAAAGCAGTGCGTGGTAAGAAAGAAGCTGCAGCTCGTGGGATTGGTCGCCATGCTCCTGGCGTGCAAGTACGAGGAAGTCTCCGTCCCCGTCGTGGATGATCTGATTTTTATTTCGGACAAAGCGTATAGAAGGGCAGAAGTTCTTGAAATGGTAGTTATCATTACAACATTTCTTCCCTGTTTATCATCTGTCTATGCATCCCTTTATAATAATCCCTTTTCTCTTATTCTTCTCCCAGGAAAGCTTGATGCTCAACACACTGCAGTTTAACATGTCGGTTCCTACGGCGTATGTCTTCGTGAAAAGATTCCTCAAAGCCGCCCAAGCCGATGAGAAGGTATGGCGGCAATTTGCGTTCATTCGTTCGACTTTAAACTAATTTTCCTTTTTTTTTTCCGAACAGCTTGAACAAGTGGCCTTCTTCCTCATCGAGCTCTGCCTGGTAGAGTACGAAATGATCAAGCATTCGCCATCTCTAATGGCTGCTGCTGCTGTGTACACCGCCCAATGCACCTTGTATGGCGTCGGGCTATGGAATAAGACCTGCGAGTGGCATACGAGCTACACAGAAGATCAATTGCTGTGAGTGTTCGAGCAGTTCTAAGATTACTTTTCGAGGAAAATTTCTTGTAATAACAGAGACACTCAATTTTCTCCTTCGGTGAACAATAGGGAATGCGCGAGATTCATAGTAAGCTACCACCAGACGGCAGCAACTGGGAAACTCACTGGGGTTCACAGAAAGTACAACACGGGCAAGCATGGCTACGCAGCAAGAATGGAACCTGCGACTTACCTCGTACAGACAACAACAACTCCACACACACAATAAGGCAAGAAGAAGAGGTGGTATAACCTTACCTGACTTTGTTTGAGTCAATACTTTCTAACCGTCGGGATGAGAAAATAAGCGCGTTTGCAACAAGCGTCGTTCTCGTTGCTGGGTATAGACATGATTTAGGCTAATGAGAGGGAAAGAGAAAGAGAGAGGTTTCAAGGCTGTTAATATATGTGATAACAGCCATGATTTCTTCTTCTAATGGAACACTGTTACCTGCTGTTTCATCTGAGAATAAATGTAATCACATATCCTCCTAGTACGTTTATTTCTATCAGTAAACATGAGAGAAGTGAATGAAAGCAATTCAAACAAATCATCATTACAAAACTATGCCTGCAATAAACAAAACGAATAAGTTGACAGAGGATAAGAGACAAGAACGTATAAGAAGTGAATTCACGTCGCTTGTTCATACATCAAAGCTAAATTTCAAATAAAATGTCAATATCTATGCCGATATGATATAATATGAAGGCAACTTAACTAGACCATCAACCTCACCTTAAGTGAAGTACAGGAAAAACAGTGCAAGTGATGAACGCATCTGCATCTGAAGTGACCTCTGCTTGATAGTGAGAGTCCATTTGTTTGCGTTGACTTGACATTCTGCAACTCCTTTGTCAGATGCTACACTTCACATTCGATGTCACAACTGATATTACCTTCTCAAGTTATATGAGAAAACTTGTCAATCGGAACGCGGGTAATTTTTACGACACCATGTCATCTCCAAGTCACTTAAACATGCTAGAAAGAGAAGCCACCAACCTTTTAGCATCGGCCATTGAAAGTTCATCTTTCTCCGTACTAGTGCGATCGTGCGATAATGAGTTCTCACTTGATAGTTTCCTACTCAGCCCCTCGCTAGTAGAATTGTCTTTACTTTTATTAGTATTATTCCTGGACAATCTTGCTTTAGTTGATCGGTGAGACGAATGCTTGTAGCTTGATGGTGGTGTACGTCTTTTCTTGTCGTTCTTATGTATGTAATCATCTTTTGGAACAAGCTCCGACTTGTGTGGTGGATCAGCTACTGGTTTGCTATCACTTTCTGCTTTTGTCACTCCTCTTTTACCACAAACCACAGTGCTTAATATTATCTTACCAAGAACAAACCTTATCTCCTTCACCTCTCCTGAGGTCATCAACCTGTAATTGATCTCTGGGCTGGACCTTTCGGCTTTCAAAGACTCTATGCCCCTCGAAAGAATACCAACCACCTGCTTTACTCGTTTACCCATGTTCTTGGTTGCAAAAACCTAAACGCAAAGATATTATTATATATATATATTAATCTAAAAAACATAGTTTATGAGATCATAAAGGTATTGAGATCACATCTCCCATAATCTGAATTTAAATGAACAAAGAAAAATGCTTGCTCACCGATCCAGAGAATGGGAATTCTGAAAATCTGGACATTGCTTTACCAAGGCATTCTTGGTTAACAAAAACATCTACGTTATCTTTAACTAGCTCAGATAATTGGATCACACGCTTAGCTATGTCGTCATCTGACATGTCACATGCATCCAAAATCTCAGGTTCAAAAAACCGTGCACCCGAAGAAGCATGTTCTCTAGCAAACTTAATACTTTCCTCCCATGTCCCATGATAAAGAAGTGAAGCGAAGGTCAAAATCACCACAACATGCTGGGGATGAGTGAATAATCCCATATGAAATGCCAATAGTGCAAGCCTAACCATGTATATAAGAAAATTGAGATGAGATATGTGGTAAATTGCTCTTTTAAATGAATCGTGCATTGAATGAATATGACTGTGATTTGTAGAATTGCAAGAACAATATGACACCATTAAAAGAGGCTTTTTACCATAGAGAGTCATCACAGGGACGATCACAAGTAATCAATTGATCCAAATTGAAAAATAATCTCTGCAAAGGAACAGGAAAGGTCAGTATATCACGAACGTTAAAAGAAAGGGGAAAATGACAG
Source organism: Lindernia subracemosa (assembly GCA_028392965.1). NCBI lineage: Eukaryota > Viridiplantae > Streptophyta > Magnoliopsida > Lamiales > Linderniaceae > Vandellia > Vandellia subracemosa. The sequence continues at coordinate 1,100,487 of JAQPCC010000031.1, forward strand.
GAAAAGGAGGCAATAAGTTGTATGATTGTTTATTACAGTTGCAGCTATATGCTAAAGCAAGCCAACACTAACCATTAACATCAAAGTACGTAGACCGGGTCGGTTATCTTCTTGTTTAGAGAGGTATGCAGCCTAGAAGACATAAGAAAGCTTAATAAGGTACTTAGCTCAAAGGCTTACTGCTCTTGAATAAATTAATCTTGACTTACTTGAAATGGTAACAGCACTTCAAGCAGTTTGAACCTTTTAAGCAGAAGAAGAGAGGGCTCAGCAGCTCCATATGATAGCATATAACTCATCTCCATAATTATTCTGGACTGAAGAAAGATATAGTTCAACTACACAGAACATATGAACAATTGGCAAACAACACATTAAGTATCAACCACCATATGGAGCCCATGGTGTGTAATTAGTAAGTTATAAAAATGGTTTTATAACTAGGGTTAATTAAGGAATGAATATAAAGTAAAGAGAAATATTACAAGTACGCATACAAATTGTCACCTTTTCATATCACGTACAGAATATATCCAACCGCATATATATATGCGTATATAACAGTTAGACGTCAGAATTACCTTGGAAAGAGCTGCAACAGATGAAGAAAGATTATAAATAGCAGCCTCAGTTTCTTTTGAAAATGAAAGGTTAAGACGAGCTGCAAGTCTTAGACCACGCAGAATCCTGGCTGTAAAATAAGGCATATTTTATAGAGATTGGATTGTAAGAAATATTAAACCAAACGTATTGATATGTTGAAAACAAGGTTTTGAATAGCAACCTTGGTCCTTCTTGAATGATATTTGAGCTGGTATAACAGTCTTTAGCTGTTGGAAAAACAAAGACTTCGAAAACATACCAAGCATCACAAAATAAATTTGCTTAGTTAGGACATAACAACTAACCCTCAACGACCTCAAGTCCATCATTGCGTTGGTATAGTCAAAGATTACACTTGCAAATGGATCAAAGAATAAGCTGCTTGCAAACAAAACAGTAACAGTTGAATTAGAGATTGCAAGATATAAATTTAAATGGATCAAAGAATAAGCTGCTTGCAAACAAAACAGTAACAGTTGAATTAGAGATTGCAAGATATAAATTTCTATATAAACTAACGGTTACAATAAGTCTACCCTCGTTAAAGATACAGGTAAGCACCTACATAGTTTAGCCCATTTAACGTTTACCCAAAACAAGATTGAAAAAAAATTGACTAGTTTTTCAGTTCCCATATATAAAAAATGACACACAAGAAAGAAAGATGTTGGGATGGAAAACACTTCCCATAGAACTACTCTACTTGGCACTCGTAACAACTTAAAGCACATAAAGTAACTGCGAGGACCACAGGGTATGCTCCTTCTGATGTATTCAAATTTAGAATCAGATATGCAGAGATTGCGATTATCCAGTGCAGTATCATACCTGTTAACTGTGAAGTCTCTATTCAGGGAATTTCTCCAACGAGCAAGATCCCTTCGATCAAATCCCGCTGGTATATGTGAGACATAAACTTTCTTTCCTTCTTCAACTACAGTCTCAAAACTTGAGACCTGATTTAGTTTTTCAGCAAGTTAGCATGGTACAGAAGCTGCTACTCATTCGATAAGTGGATTCTAAGCCAGACAAGTATAACTTACAAAATTTAGTTACATGCACTAACCTCCACCACAGAGGAATTTACAGAAACCCTGCATATCGGAAACCGTTTCCCAACAATCACTGCACGACGAAATGCCCTTTTGACCTGCCTCACAAATATTTACATGCCTGCAGTTAGGGCAGGATGCTAGTATTTTCATTCAGCTATAAAAAAAAATATGCGAATGACTATATAATACCTGCTTAAGTTTTGCTGTCGTGATCACGTCAAAGTCTTTGGGAACTTTATTGAGAAGTAAGTCTCTAACACATCCACCAACTAAAAAAGCCTCAAACCCTGAACACATCCAACAAGCAGTCACCATAAAATATTCAAACTTTCCTGCACTTGCATCGACAGCTGTTTCATATTAAATACAAATAACAAAAAACCAATGCCCTGAGCAAACCTTCAGCAATAAAGCTAAAATAAAAAAAAGATTGAGAAGAACCTAGAGGAATAAAAAACCTTCTTTTCGCAAAGTTGCAAGAACATTCCAAGAAGATGGCGATATTTTTGAACCTGTGATCCCGAAATCCCTCGAGTCCACCTTTCTCCATTTCGAAATGTCAATCTCACCTAAAAGGTTGCCACGATGGAATTAAGCCATACAAAAAAAAAGCCCCGAAAACCTAGCAATTTAACTTCTGTATAAATAATATCAAAGGAAGTAAGTTTAACTCCTTGAACAGCTACACATGCAATCTCTCAACAACAAATGACATCGTAGATCAAATATGTCAGCCCACCAATAAGGATTCGAAAAACTAACCTGTATCAGAAGAAAACCAAGCCCGGCCGCATTTATCCATAACGATGCACTTGAACTTCTGAAACACACCAGAATTTACACTTACATAATAATAAGGGATAGCATTATCAACCAAAATCGAACTCAATTAAACTGCAAAATCGATGGAAGCGGTAGAAAACCAAAACCTCAAGAGCAGGGAAGGGTTTAAGACGAGACCACAGTGTCCTGCCTCGCGAGACTTGCGACAAATCCATGGGTCGTACGAATCAGGGCATTGGCCGCGAGCGACTGAAGAGGGAGCGAGCGCCAAAAGAAAGCGCCATTAAACATTAAACGGCACAAGAAAGCGTGCTGTCTTTTTTAACTGCATTTTCGCTTTTATCTTTATATGCTAATTTATTGAAAGCCCAATTTATATTACGTTATGAACTATAGGCCCATATTCCAGTTTAGGGATAATAATACATCGAAGCCCAAGAATATTTTCCGTGATATATACTAAAAGTCATAAGAGTGATATATTTCTATTTTATTATTGGTGAAACGGTGTGTCAATTTTAATTTTAAATCAGCTGTTAATTATAATTTTACCTTTAGTTTAATTATTAATTTAAATTAAAAAAACTATCACTTTAAATTTTAAATTTATCATAGTTATATACTTAAAAATCAATTTAATATTTTTAAATACAAAAAATAATATATAATTAAATTTTAAATTATAATTTCATCTATTAAATATTTTAAATTACAATTATATTATATATATTGATATATTTAGCACACACATTGAGTGTACTTAAAAAGTATAGTTATTAATTATCTATTATATTATTGGAGAGAGTCTTAGAGTATCGGTAATTAAATTGATTTGGTATGGCAATTATAATTACTATTTTACCTTATTAATTACAATTATATCATCCAAATCAATTTTTTAACATCCTCATTTACAAATTAACCCTTCATTTTACTTTTTATTCCAATTATATCCTTATGAATTAATTTTTTAAATAATACACCATAAAAAAATTATAATTTCGTATATATTAAATTAAATTTAAAATACACTATAAAATAATATATTTATATATATATATATATATATATATATATATTAATGCACACACATTGAATGTGCTTATAAAACTAGTATATATATAATGCTCGCCAACATGCTACATCAATCTAAGAGGTGGGTGGTGTGGCATAAATTGATAGTTTACGTGACACTGATTCTCACCTCTTATATTTATATGGCATCAATCAATGTCACATAAGAAGTGCTCATAAAATGTGAGCATCATAAGATTGCTCTACGAGGCACTACCTTGTCGTAGTTTTTTTTAACTCAGCACTATCTACTTGACAAGACAAAAATATCTTTGTTAATATATTGTTTCCTACATTTTTATCGCTCCAAATTTTCAAATGAAAAACAACAAACTTCATATAACGATCTTTCTCTTCAGCCACCGTCTCGCTGGAAAAGCGTCGAGAAGGTTTCTCCTAGTTCGAGTTCGTCTTTCTCAATAGCATAAAGCATGAAATTTTTAAATTGGATAGTGCAGAATATGAATTAACTTGGGACTGCATACTAAATTTTTTTATAATTGTAGCCTTTTTTTACATATAAATTTCCCAAGTTATAATATTCCAAGAAATGATACATAAGAAATATACCAAGCAACAATTATTTGAAGATTACGATCCAAATAATTGCAACTAGGGGTGGAATCGGGTCGGGTATTTCGGGTATCGGGTTTTTCGGGTCGGGTACCCGAAAAAATCGGGTATTAATTTTCAAACCCGACCCGATCCGATCAAAGTTCGGGTAACCGAAACCCGTCGGGTACCCGCGGGTCGGGTCGGGTTTTCTGGTTTTTTTTTTTGTTTTTCACAAACCATCAAATTTGCAATAAATAAAATCAAATAACATTTACTGTGGGTGAGGTGGGTGTGTGACTATGAATGGTATGCTCTCTTTGCCGTGCGTGCGTCTGTTTACTGTGTGTGTGTGATATGTTTTTTTTTTTTTTTTTTTTTTCTTACTAAATATTTATTAAGTGAGTAAGAGAAGCCCATGGGCTTAGATAGTAAAATGGCCCATTATAATATTTACCAGTCTTTTTTTTTTGGCCGAAAAAACCGGGTACCCGATCGGGTATTTCGGGTAACTCAAAGCTACCCGAAACCCGACCCGATAATTGCAATCGGACCCGATACCCGAGAATACCCGATTTTTTTTTTAATTCGGGTAAATACCCGATCGGGTCGGGTCGGATACCCGATACCCGAACCCGATTGCCCACCCCTAATTGCAACATAAAATTAGGGGCATATCATATCATATCAACCCTTTTGGGACCAATGCATCAATCAATATTTCTTGAAGTGAACTTAATTCTCACACACAAAACACACTTTCTATTGTATGAGTAAAACGCACACGTGTCTATAAATGTATGTCATAAAAGTCAGTTAGAAAAAAAAAATAATATCGTTTCGTTACATTAGTAGGCTTTTTATCATTTATAATGTTTTTTTTAAAAAAAATTTAAAAAATAAGTGTGTTTTGAAATTGATACCAATACCGCGTTTAGAACGCGGTATTCCAAGTAACGCGTTCATCTAATTAATTAATTATTAAATAATATAACTAATATTAATAATAACTAATAATTACAAATTCATAATAATTACAATTCTTATCTCATCCTCAAAATCATTCGTTACTAGTATATTTTTGCAATCGTCGTTTTAAATTTCCAACCTATTTTGCCTTATTATTGAAAAAACGTTAAAATTTCCAACCTATTATCGCGGGTGCTAATGGAAGAAAGGGATAAGTAAGGATAAGAAAAGAAGAGAAGAGAGAGGAGAAGAAGAAGAAGAAGAAGAAGAAGAAGAAGAAAGAGAAGGGAGGTGCGGGGAGGTGGAAGGAACGCGGCACTCCAAGTGCCGCATTTTGAACACGGTATTAGGAGTGCCGCGTTCTGGCACTTGGAATGCCGCGGTCAAAACGCGTCATCCCAACTGACGCGTTAACCTATTTTCGATATCAAATTCAAAACACACATATTTTCGAAATTCTTTTTAAAAAAAACATTATATATGATAAAAAGCCACATTAGTACTATATTCTATAATAAATCCAGTGAGGAATATCAACAATTTATTACATATTCTATTCTTTTATGGGCTCTCTTCTTCTCATCTCATCTATAAGCATAAATACAAACTTCTTACATCATCACAAAGCTTAGGCGGCAGTGGCTTAGTAACTCTTTCTCTCTCTCAACAAATCCTACATTGGTCGTTTGTTTCTCACCCACAAATGAATGGTAACTTATCGCCGACTGAAATGCGCACCACCACCGCCGTCGCCGTCGTCTTCTTCGCCGCTTTGCTCCTCCACGGGTCCCAACAGCGCGTCAGTGGGGCGAAGTTCACCTTCATCAACAAGTGCTCCGACACCATATGGCCGGCGATTCAGGGAAACCCGAAGCTCGAGACCACCGGCTTTCAGCTCTCCGGTGGCTCGTCTCGGGCCCTGACCGCCCCGAGCGGATGGTCGGGTCGGTTCTGGGCGCGGACGGGCTGCAACTTCGACGGGGACAGCAGCGGCCGCGGATCTTGCGCCACCGGCGACTGCGGCTCCGGCGAGGTCGAGTGCAACGGTGCCGGGGCCACGGCGGCCACACTGGCGGAATTCACGCTGGGCTCCGCAGGCAGGGAGTCCCTGGACTTCTACGACGTCAGCCTCGTGGACGGCTACAACCTGCCCGTCACCGTGGAGGCGAGCGGCGGGTCGGGCCAGTGCTCTCAGACGGGGTGCGCGGCGGATGTCAACCAGAGGTGCCCGGCGGAGCTGAGGACGGAGGGCGGCGGCGCGTGCAGGAGCGCGTGCGACGCGTTTGGGACCCCGGAGTACTGCTGCAAGGGCGAGTACGCCTCGCCGGCGACGTGCAAGCCGTCGGCGTACTCGCGGGTGTTCAAGGACGCTTGTCCGAAGAGCTACAGCTACGCCTTCGACGATCAGACGAGCACGTTCACCTGTGCGGCGGCGGATTACGTCATCACCTTCTGCCCTTCACTTCCAAGGTATGGAATTTATTATATCTTCACTGATCATCGCAGCTTTTCTTAGCAATTTTCTCCTCTGATTTCCTCAGCCAGAAATCATCGAGGTCGGGCGATAACGCCGAAGATGGAGCCGGGTCAAACGGGTCCGGTTCGGGTTCCGGACCCGGGTCGGTTCAGGAGTCTATCATGGCCGACGGGTCGTGGCTGGCGGATTTGGCGACGGGGGACACTTCTAGAAGAACACAGACTAGAGGTTACAATGCGTTGGCTATGGCGGTTCTGCTGATTGGGGTTGTACATATTGCTGGATAAGTTGTACCTTTAGTTGGTGGTTAGGTTTTTTTGAATGCTCTTCAATGAAGAGTTTTGATATTTGACAAATCAAAAATACAAATGCAACAAAAAGATTGCTAAGGCAATAGTGATGCATTGAGCTTTTCGTTGAAATACTTGTCTTTTTTATTTACATTTTTTTATCTTTACATTTTTTTTATACTTTAGCTTGATTTGAGCGAATGATTGTCGAGCTCGTACTTCGTCAGAATTATAGGATTTTTTTAATTTAAATTTAAAAATTTCGAGCTTGAGGTCGATGCAATGAGTAAACGAGTTCTCATAAGAGTTTTTTCACAGTTGTGGGAATAAGTACTGCGTAATTAAATTCTGTTTAGGTGACTGGCGTATGGGATTAGTATGATCCCATCAAATCTTTCTGTGAACTTACTTATAAGGATAATTCTGTCTAAGAGGCATATCGCTAGCCTCGAACTCGTGCTTAATTATTTACATTCAAAATAATTAACAGAACTCAGACTTGTTTACACCCCACTTAATATTTGAGAAGAAAAAACAAATAAATAAGTGAAAATATAAATTGGTAGACAAAGATCGCTTGAAAGTCAATTTACTTACGTGTATAGTTAAAAAGTGAAAAGAAATATCATAATCAGTGACTATGATGGTAATTTTTTTGTCTTGAAAGCAACGGGACTATATTTATATATATATAATCTTATTAATATTAATCTCACACTATTAAAAATTTGAGTAGTACCATATTAGAATCTATTTCAACTACCAAAGGTGCCCGCTAGTGGCAGTCGGTGGTTTATTCTCCAATCTCATCATTATAGCCGTTGAAGATAAGATAAGATAATTCGACATATCTAGCTTTATTTATTTATTTATTTTTGCTTTTGTGGTGGCCTATATTTAGGCTATAGTAATTATGAAAACCACCAGACAAAGATGTAATAACCAACTTTCTCTTTCACGTAATTAAATCATGTGGGGTTATGGCAATATTTGAGAAGCATCTTTCATATTTATTTCTTGATCCATCTTCTCTCTCTCCTACTTATGAAACATCGTTCACTGTCTTTTGCAGATGAAAATATCAGGCCAGCTTTACTTTACGAAGCTGTCTATGTTGTAATACCATCGTTGAAAACAATAAAACAGTCGCTGCATAAAGAATATTTTTTTCCCTAAAAAAAAAAGAAAAAAGAAGAAAAAAAGAAAACAAAAAGTTGAGAATAAAAAAGATCAGCATATATTTCATCCAAAAAGAGAATACGTGAATCATTACAACCTTCCTACAAGCATCCAAGGAAATGAGGTTCAAAAAGAACATTGAGATAGAATTTTGCAGTATAACGAGCTCTCATAATCTCTTTAACATCGTAAAGAACGATGCAAACAAACGTCGCTCACGAATTATGATCTAATCGAATCCAAAAACCAAAGGCAAGGAGGGAGTCATAGTAAATAACTTACCGTCGAGTAATCCTCACCAGCAAAGGATAACAATGATCGGGCTCGTAGTTTGGCCACGAGGGATCGCCTTTAATGAAACTGTGATGAAGCCTCCAAACTTCAGGGTCATACATTTCAGTTACCGTGAACTGTAAATCATTATCAGTAACTTGCTCGAGGAAAATATCGAGTGAATTTCCTCTCCTGGGGCTGAAGAGTAGTGCTTCACTGGGACCATTTTCTTTTAGCAAGAATCTGATTGTTTGAGCGAGGGCTTTATGATATTCCTTGAAGAAAGTGCTGCAAAGGGTAATCGACAAAGTCAAGGAAATGAGGCATGATACGGTTGCTTTATTCTATTCCCGTCTTTTTTTTTCTCTATCTGAGGGTAACAAATGAGCATAATATAGAGATTTTTCTGACAGTGTGATTGAAAGTGCACATGATGCATATGAACAATGTTTTAACAGATCAGTTGTGATAAGAAGCATAAAAGTAGAGAACTTTTGGGGATTTAAAAGTATGAAAATACGTTCGAAGTAGTAGATACATTGATACCACATAACATTTTTGGATAATTGTTATGAGATCTGCTGTAACTCGTTAATTCTACACCTCCATCAATACAACGTCTTTGTAAATTCAGGAAATACCATGAAAAAGGACGATGCAATGCAAAAGCATAATAAGTAACAGATGAATTACCAGTCACTCGCAATGATGATGTCAAAGGCACCGCAAATGTCTGACGTAACGGCCTGATCCCAGTGCAGCATCATTGACCTCACCTTAGTTTGCCCAAATGAAACAGAGTTTGCATCTATATTATGCTGTATATCTGGTTGTTAAGAAACGACTAATCTTGAAAAGTCACCGTTCATTAGAATCGTGCAGGAGAACTGGAGCAAAATGCCAATAACATGATGAACTAGAATGTTTGAGTTTCTTATACGGCAGCAAATTCAATAAGAGGGGTGCAACGATAACCCTACGGTAGGAGCCCAACTGACAAAGAGCCATCATCACAGTAAGTTTCAATGAAATATAGCTTGATGATGTATGGTCATAGACTCATATTATCTAATCAGATTTTTCTGTATAGATCATAATGAAAGGATACAATTCACAACTTGAGGATTCCCATCTGATATTACAACTTCTGAAGCTTCCGACACCATAGCAATCGCCAAGCCAGCCAATCCATAGCCAGATCCAAGTTCGATTATTCTTTTATTCCTGAAAAAAAAAAAGCAATAAAGAATGAAAAATAGATTCAGAGAGACACCACTTTAAACGAATTCAAATTGCTCTGTTAGAATAAACCTGAAGCTATCAAGGCGTGAAATGGAATAATAAGCCAGCACATCCTCTGAAGGCCACTGACCTATTCGAAAGTAAGACGTAATTTCACGAGTGCAGCAACAGAACAATGCAAGTTGTTTATATTCTACTTACAAACAAGGCCTGTGTTGTCGATATCGTATCTGTTACAGACTTCAAAATCACTGAGATCAGCACAATCTTCCCATCTTTGTCTGCACGAGCCTCGACAGCGCATCATCCCATTCACCGTGGAAAATCAATGAAAGATGTAGTAGCATGATAGCGCTATCATCAATTCAAGGATACAGTACACTATCGAATGTCTCACCGTATACAAAGCTCAGGAGAATCAGGAAGAGGCAAGTTGTAGCACAAACAAGCATCTCTCCTCGGATAATCGCCAGTTTCTTCCACGAGTTTCCGCGGTATCAAATTAAAACCATTGCTGGCCCTTCGAGAAACTTTATTCAAATTGGAGCTTTCACACTGATCCGTCGGATCACGGCGCGTAATCGCACGGCGGAGCAGCTTCCATCTCATAGACGAAGGTTTGGCCGTGGAAGAGCTGGTCTGCCGCTGCTGAGACTCCATGTTTTTTTTAATATTGTCAATGTCTCAAAAGTCAAACGCCCATAGAAGATGACGACGCTGTTAATGGACCTTACTTTAGGCCCATCTATAATGGGCTCTATCAGCCCATTTTCCACGTCAGATTCCATGGCGATCGAACAAAATGACCAAACTACCCCTCCCAACCCTAACCCATTTAAAAACCAGCATCGCCGGCGGCTCCTCGAATGACGAAAGTGACCCTGGAATTAACTCGCCGGAGATATCATCACCCACCATCCCTACTCCCAGCACAATTCTCCACTTGATGTACCTGAACTGCTCCGTGGAGCCAGCCAGAGGAGGTCTCAACGTCCTCCGCCTCCTCCAGAACGGAACATACGCCGCCGTCGTAGCCTCAATCTCCGACGACGTCCAATGGACGCCGAGCAAAGAACTGACGGCCGTTAAACTCGCCTCTTCTCATTACTTTTTTCTCTTTCCAACCCCAAACAAAAGATGTCCCATCATGACTCATCTTCTTCTCCTTCCTGGAGAAATGCTGAAAAAAAAAGGAAGAAGAAGATGTGTTCTTGAATGCTACTGCAATCTCGCCGGTGGGGTTCGTTGGCGGCGGCGGCGCACAGCCCATGACAAAAAGGTTAAATCTTTAGATGAATTGGAGATCGTAGAGGGACAATGTCTGGTTTATTGGACCACTTTTGCCCCGCCCCAACAAACGTGTAAGAGGAAAATAGTTGAATCCCTGCTAAATTAGCTGCTAGTTTTCACCTTAAAGCTACTTTCTTGCAACGCCCCCCTTTCTTTAAAGACAAGAGGCATGCATGACCAAAATGTAAGAAAATAGACAAATTCGTACTTGAGAAAGCTCTTCAGAAATTCAAAAACAGAGTCCCCTATTCATATCCTAATGAAACAGAGAAAAACCCAAGCGAGCAAAATTTCACAAGATTATCTGATCCCAAGGAACAAAACAGAGCTTACTACATATGATCATCACTTCTTATATCTGTGTATCTTTTAGTACACATTCTACTATCATTACATTCTTCTTCTTCTTCTTCTTCATGTAGTCAGCATACTACTCATCAGACAAAACACACACACAGTGGTCATTCTTATTACTACATTCTTTCAGGCAGCCATCTCTGTGTTTCTGCCATTACGCACCATAGCAGCGTCCCTCTTCTTACCCCACTCGTGGAACCTCAGGTGCAGCTCCGCCGCAGCGATCAAGAAATGCACGCCCTGCGTTGGGCTCAAGATCTCCAGCACTTTCCTCAGGGTCTTCAGCCTCAGGTCATCAGCCATCTGCAAGATTCCGACCAGCTTCTCCTCCTTCGGCGCCAGGGTGTCCTCCACCCTCTCTTCAGGGACATCTGCGCCTCCTCCTCCTCTGATCATCTCCGTCATTACGTGGGACAGCTCGACGATGGAAGTGTCGGCCACCCTCTCCTGCTGCTTGGCCAGCTTCTCCGTGATCTCCTTCTCCTTCCTTATCGTCTCCCTGTGCAGTTCATCGACCTGACCCATCTGGCTCGGCGAGAGGTCTCCCAAGTCACCTGCTTGTAATAAAATCCCAGGATTTAGTTCTAACCAATCCATGGACGACATTCGAACAAAAACAATAAAAACCGACGACGACCATTGCATTAAAATCTAAAGATATAACCAGTTCTCAGCCCTTGGATGAGCTCCTCTATCCTCGTCTCGAGCTGAAGCCCAGACTTGGAGTAAAGAAGGTGAAAAGCCATGCTCGGCCGCCAACCGCCGATCCACAAGAAGGCGTCCTCCAGGCTGCTCCGCCACGAGGGGTTGAACATGGAGAGGATCTCCTTCTTGGCCCAGGTGGACTTGGTCTTGTAGTAGTGCTCGTAGTGCTCGAGCACGCGCTCGATCAGCGGCCGGAGGATCCTCTCGTTGATCTCCTCCTCCTGGGACGCCGCCGCCAGACCGTTCCGGCCATTATTGCCGTTACGGTGGTGCTGGTGGTGCTCGTGGCTTCGGTTCGAGGCGGAGATGAGCTCCTGGAGGTGGTTGTTCTGCTCGACGAGCCAGCACTCGAAGAACTTGTGGAAGGTCTCCCTTTCTTGAGAAGTAGTGCCGCCGGTCATCATGCGCTCGCAGGTTTGTTTGTCAGCAGCGAGACAGTGTAACTGATTGGTGTTATAATAGGAGACAAGTGTACTTATATATGCAAACATACATAAGTACTATGATTTAATAAAAAAAAAAAGAAAAAGAAAAAGGAAAAATAATTTTATTAGCAGCAGCAAAAACTAGGAGGACTATGAAGGAAGAAACCATAGACGAATACAAGGGACTGTGCATGCATGGTTTTGCGCCTGCATTTAGAGCTGAGTACGTTGAATCGATACGTATTAGGGAACTGTGATTTTATTTATTTATTTATTTATTTATTTATTGGCTCTTTATCATGTGCAGTGTTTATGTCTGAACTAATACAAGCACGTGCTTGCGTCATACGTATGTGTGCGCTTAGTTTTAAGCTATTTTGTTTGCTTTCGTATATATATATATATTTTTTGTGTTACATTAGTATGTCGAATAATTAGAAATTCGTGTTGTTAGATATAAGTCTAAACAGCAGCATTCAAGATAATAATAAATTCACAACTTGGTGAATAAGTTGGATAGGAAAAAAAAAAAAAAAGAAGTCGTTTTAGTCGCAAAAGGAAATTAATTTAATTGATGCGTGGTTATGATATTTAAATATTATTCTTTTAAGCACAACTTCAACAAAATAGCTTACCCAAAAAAGTGGCATCCCATCACTGATAAAATTATAAATTTAATTAGCTAAATATATCGATTTTTTATTTAATATATTTGATAAATGCAAAAATAGATGAAGAGAATTAATATATTTGTTTTAATATATGGGAGGAATAAAAACAAACAAATATATATATATATTTTTTATTTCAACTTCTGCGGCTGATTTGTTCTGATGTAAGGATGAAATGTATGTAGACGCAAAAGCACTTTCTTCAACTCATATTCATATCACTTGACAACTACGCAGGCTCAAAATTCAATGCTTTCTTTTCTTTCTTGATTTAAGAAAAAAAAACAGAAATGATTAAGTCATCAGCTTTTTCGTGCGATCTAAGGAATTCTGTCCCAATTATTAATTTAATTTTTTTCTCCTTTTATTTTCTTTTTAATTATTTCAACACTTTATTATCGTTCTATGAAATTGTGAATATATTTTTTTTTTCATCTCCTCTGTCTATTTATAATTATTTCAATTATAACACACTTTCTTTTATTGTTCTATGAAGTTTTGAATCAATCAACCTCTTGTTTTGAAGTGGAAAGAAAATTATTCAAATCCGACCTCAATCAGTATGAGACATATGTTTCATTTTTGTTCAACAGTTAGATATTGTTATATGTCAATCTTCATAATTCTATCCAGTACATGATTAAATAAGTGGACATGTGTTAATATCTAATTGGTAAAACACCCTATGAGAACACAAAAATGGAATGAAGAATCAAATCATCTTCAATTGGTCAATATCTAATTGGTAAAATACCCAACACAATCTTTTTTGAAAAAAAAAAAAATCAAATCATCTTCAATCAATTATGATATTGTTAATGTTGACTATGTCGACATTGACAATGTTGGGACGACGTCCAACTCAACACGAGTTGACTCAGACTTAGTCAACCCTCGGTTTTGTCTTTCAAACCCAAAACCATTATTCCTATAATCATGGCATTATTTTAGTATGTGCAGGACTTAGTTTCGAGCTTGGATTTATTCAAAGGAAGTGGAGCTAAAAATAGAAAGGCCTTTTACTAATAATAGTATTTGCTATTCTTGGCTTTGCTAAGAATAGAATCGGTCTTTATATTAACAACCTGCAACGTCCCTTGAGCTGAGAGTGGAAATCATGGGCAGTATGGAGATCATGGAAAAGACTAAGACCGACGAGTTCGAGTATTTAAAGAGAGGACTCGAGACGAGACACGGAGAGACGAAACAAGGAAGAAAGAAAAGAAAGAGAGAGCTCTCACCTTTACGTTGATTATGTTTCGTAGTTTTGCCTAGCGTTTTACCCCTGCATAGTTTGTAGGTTTATAGTCCTTTCGTAGGATCTTTTCTAGGCTAGTTTTCTATCTTCGATAGATGTTCTTTTTGTAATCCATTTCAAGTGAGTGGAATTTTGCCCTGAAGGCTCGCAGCAAGTTTTACAACTTGCTGCATATTTTAAAACTGTGTCTCAATCGTTTTTACTCTGAACTTTATTTTAATCCGCTGTGCGAAAACTTTGAGGTCTCGAATGTAGTCTCAACATTAGAGCCAACATTTCTATTTTAACAGTTCTTTCAGCAAAATTCTCTTGTGTCCGTACCACTCACTGGGGCATACGCCTTCAAAGTGGTATCAGAGCCTCCGCTTGATAAACTAAGCGTTTTGATCTTTTTGATATGGATATTTTTAGCCCAAACACTTTTGGAAAAATTCCCGTTTTGGATGGTTCGAACTATGCCTATTGGAAGGTTCGGATGCGTCAGGTTATCAAGTCAATTGATGTCCGGTCTTGGAACTCTGTTCTGACTGGCTATGTTACGCCAAAAACTAATCCAGACGCTGATGGGGAAGTCGTTGATAAACCCGTCGCTGAATGGACGCAACAAGAGCGATTGGATGCTGATTTCAATGAAAAAGCTCTTAATGCGATTTTCTCTACTGTCGATATTTTCATGTTTAAAATCATTCAAAACTGTACCACAGCTCAATCTGCGTGGGACATTCTTCAAAGGTATTGTGAGGGAGATGCGAGCGTAAAAGAAACAAAACTTCGTCTTCTTCACAGTCAACTCGAGAGTCTTAGGATGAGTGAGGATGAGGATATTTCTTCTTATTTTGGGAAGCTTTTAAATATTTCGAGTGAGTGTCAAAGTTTAGGAGAACCGATTTCAAACAAAGCCTTAAACTCGAAAGCTATTCGTTCTTTGTCCCCAAAGTTCAACAACAAAGTTTCAGTGGTTGAGGAATCCTACAACTTGGCGACTCTCGACTTTAATGTCCTCATGAACATCTTCAAGAACAATGAGATCAATCTTGATGCTCAGAAAAACGCGTCAAAGGGAAAAGGCCTGGCATTTGCAGCTCAGTCTTCGGAACCTGAACCAAAGTACGACACTAGCGAGGATGAGGCAACGGCTTTGCTGGTAAGGAACTACCGGAAGTTTCTGAAAAACAAACGAGAGTTGAATGTTGGCCCAACATTCAAGACTGTTCTAAATCAAAAGGAAACTTCTTCCGCGCCTAAACGCCCCGTATTCAAGAGAAACTCCGCAGACAAACTGAAAGCTGACAAGATAAAGTGGGACGAGATTCAGTGCCATGCATGTAAAGGTTGGGGGCACTTTGCAAATGAATGTGCTAACACTCTTCGCAGGTACGGAAAGAACTATTGGGTGAGTCTTTCGGACGATGAAGAAGATAATCCAGTAGAAGACCCAGAAGAGATGGCCCAGTTGACGCGATGTAACAATCAATCGTTCTCTGACGTTGAAGAAGAAGAGGAGCATCATATAGGTTTAAATGTTGTATCGGATGTTGATCCAACATCGGAGTCAACATCTGAACAACTTGTTTATTTTGACTATGATGATTCAAACTGTTTTGATGTGATTTATGATGATGAAGTACATGCAGTAGAAGTACATGATGCTGACAATACCACAAATGAATCGTACAGACTTCTCTCTCTTGAATTGTCAAAGGAAAGAAAGCTGAACGAAAAACTCATTAAGACCATCCGTTCTCTAAACGAAGAAAAGAAACAGAGGGAAAAGCTCGTTGATGACTTGCAGGAAGGACTGAGCCGAATGGAAACTTTGTTGACCAAAAAGGACCTGGAGTTAGACAGAATCAAGAAATACGTTGATCATGCCGATGATACGTTCACAAAGCTGAACAAAGGTAAGTCTACTCTTGATGAGGTACTTTCTTTAGGTGTCTCTTCTAAGCATGGTCTTGGATATCATTCTCAAAATGCTTTTGAACCTAAAACTGTTTTTGTACCTCCATCTGATTTGGTTGAAAAACCTAAACGTTCTGTTCGTAAGTCTCGAAAAAGGAGTTTTAGATGTCATTATTGTCTTAAGCCTGGTCATATAAAACCGTTTTGCTGGAAAATGAAAGATGATTTTGTCAGGAAGAAAATGTTGGCTGGAAAGTTGTCCAACATTCTGTCCAACATTGAGAGATCAGTGTCTAACAGAATGTCTGGAGAACTTTCTGAAGCTTCTAGCACTAATTCAGCTCATTACAAGTTTGTCGGGGTTCCCAAAAATCAGAAGAAAGATTTGGTTGAAAAATCATCTCTTTGCTGTAATGTCGTATACACTTCTTTTAAGGCTAACGTTTCAGGGTCTTGGTACTTTGATAGCGGGTGTTCACGCCACATGACGGGTACCAAAGATTATTTGCTAGATTATATGCCTTTGAGTAGTGGAACAGTAACGTTCGGTGGCGGCGCTAAAGGACGAATTCTCGGACGAGGCAAGCTCAACGTTCCCGGTTTTCCTGCATTGAAGAACGTCCTCCATGTGGAAGGACTTGTGGCAAATCTGATCAGTATAAGTCAACTTTGCGACGATGAACTTGAGGTAAGATTTAACAAGGAAAGTTGCGAGGTTTTTAACGATCAGAAAGTGTGTGTCATGGCAGGTAAGCGCTCTAACGATAATTGTTACCAAGTTGGAGACAAAGGTGGAAACGAAGAACTCTGCCAACTGTCGAGGCCATCGGACGAGGTCATTTTGTGGCACAAGAAGTTGGGCCATGTGAATTATCGGACCTTGGAGCAACTAGTACGTCACGATGCAATCAGAGGGATCCCCAAGCTAAAGAAGTTCGGTAAGATCGTATGTGAACAGTGCCTGAAAGGCAAGCAAATGCATGCTGGGCATAATGTTGACCAACATTCTGCTCAACATTTCAGAACTGCTCATTGTTTTCAGCTTATCCATATGGATCTTATGGGTCCTATGGAAGTTGAGAGCATAGCTGGTAGGAAATATGCTTATGTTTTGGTTGATGACTTTTCGAGATTTTCTTGGATATTTTTTCTCAAAGAAAAATCTGAAACTTTCGATTTTTTTAAAACATTTTGTGCTATGGTCAAAAACAATTTCTGTGCACCGATTTTTCGTATTAGGTCTGACCATGGTAGAGAATTCGAAAATCAGTTTTTTCAAGAATTATGTGATAAGAAGGGTATAATCCATGAGTATTCTTCTCCTAAGACGCCTCAACAAAATGGGGTCGCCGAAAGGAAGATTCGCATGCTTCAAGAGATGGCACGTGTCATGCTACACTCCAAGAATCTTTCTAAAAGGTTTTGGGCTGAAGCATTGAACACCGCGTGTCATATCTCAAATCGAGTTTACTTTCGTCATGGCACGAAGAAAACTTCGTATGAGCTCTTGAAGGGTGCGAAACCTACGGTCAAGTATTTTCACGTCTTTGGTTCTATTTGCTATATGTTAAATGACCGTGAGTATTTGACTAAGTTTGACTCGAAGAGTGATAAATGTATTTTCTTAGGATATTCTACCAATAGTCGTGCTTATCGAGTTTACAATTTGAGGTTGAAAACTATTCAGGAATCTGTGAACATCGTGTTTGATGATGATGTTAGCACGAGTACTCCTCAGGTTGAAATTACAGAAGAGGTTCCAGCTCCAGTACATACAGACGAAAATGATGAGTCAGATGTGAGCCAGCAACTGCTTCAACATCTGCACACGAACAAGATATTGATGACGAGAACATGAATGTTCGACGGGATCCATCTGCTAGAATCCAGAAAGATCACCCAACTGACCAAATTATTGGAAATGTGAATGAAGGCCGCAGAACACGAGACAAACCGCGCAAAGACTACCGCTCGATGGTGAAGAATGTTTGCATGACGTCCGTTTATAGTGAGGTTAGATTTAATTGTTTTGTTTCGGAGGTTGAACCAAAAAATATCGTTGAAGCTCTCAAGGACAATTTTTGGATCAATGCGATGCAAGAAAAACTTTTACAGTTTGATAAAGCTAGGTTTGGACTTTAGTCCCTCGGCCGAATGACTTCAATGTCATTGGGACGAAGTGGATCTTTAAGAACAAATCTGACGAGTATGGCAATGTTGTTAGAAATAAAGCTCGTTTAGTCGCCCAAGGCTATACCCAAGTCGAGGGAATAGACTTTGATGAAACCTTCGCTCCAGTAGCAAGGTTAGAATCAATTCGGCTACTTCTTGGTATCGCATGTTGGCTCAACATTACTCTCCACCAGATGGATGTGAAAGGTGCGTTTTTAAATGGTTATATTGACAAAGAAATTTACGTTGAGCAACCGAAAGGTTTTGAGGATCCTCACTATCCTGATCATGTGTTCAAACTACAAAAAGCTCTTTACGGTCTAAAGCAAGCTCCACGAGCTTGGTACGGCAGACTTACGTCATTTTTGTTAGATTTTGGTTTTAATAGAGGAGAAGCCGACCGAACTCTCTTTGTAAAAAGAGTTGGTTCTGGTGTTTTGATTGCTCAAATCTACGTTGATGACATAGTCTTTGGATCAACTTCACGACTTATGTCGGATGAGTTTGTCCAAGCTATGAATTCTACGTTTGAAATGAGCATGATCGGCGAACTAACATTTTTCTTAGGCCTGCAGGTTAAGCAAAGCAAAAATGGAATTTTTCTGTCTCAGGAGAAGTATGCCAAGAATACTGTCAAGAAATTTGGACTGGATACTGCCAAGGTAATGAAAACACCGATGGGCTCCACGCAGAAGGTAAGTAAGGACAATGTTGGGGAACATGTTGACCCAACATTGTATCGTTCTATGATAGGCAGTCTTTTATACCTCTCTGCTAGTAGACCTGACATCATGTACTCTGTGTGTGTTTGTGCAAGATTTCAGTCTGAGCCTAAAGTGTCACATTTGCATGCTGTGAAACGAATTTTGAGATATGTGAGCGAAACTTGTAGTCTAGGTCTTTGGTTTTCAAAAGATACTAACACTAACCTTGTTGGGTATAGTGATGCTGATTGGACAGGTGACGAAGACGATCGCAAGAGCACTAGTGGCGGCTGTTTCTTCGTAGGTAACAATCTTGTGTCTTGGTACAGTAAAAAGCAAAATTGTGTGTCACTTTCTACGGCCGAATCTGAGTATGTGGCGGCAGGAAGCTGCTGTACACAACTCGTTTGGTTAAATAGTATGTTGAGTGATTACGGGTTAGAAAGTGAGACTATACTTATGTACTGTGATAACTTGAGTGCCATCAATATTTCGAAAAATCCCATCCAGCACTCTAGGACCAAGCATATAGATATTAGGCACCATTTTTTGAGAGACATGGTAGAAAAAGAATTGGTTAGAATAGAGCATATAGATACTAAGAATCAATTAGCGGACATTTTTACTAAAGCCTTAGACTTTGAGAGGTTTTCGAGCCTCAAAAAGTCTATTGGTCTGTGCATGTGTCAGTAATTGTTGGTCCAACATTAGGACCAACATTAGCATAAGTTAAGCTTGATTGTTACTGTTCTGAAATTTGATTCTAAGTTTTCTGTGTGATTTCCTGAAATGATTTGACTCACCTAGACCGTTTTCTGAAATGACCTTCTCACTTGCATATGACTTTGCTCTCATCAAAATTACTCTAGAAACAGGTTCAAGCAATTGAAACTCCTTAGATATACGGCATTCGCTGTGACGATGTATTCTATGCGTGAATAAAGAGCTGAACTTTGAAGAAAGAGATATCAATATAGAGCATGTCGAGCTGTTGAAACTCCTTAGGTACACGGCATTCGCGGTGACGATGTACTCTATGCGAGCTAAATTAATGTGAGGGTAGGCAGAAAATGAAAGAAAGTCGAGATCTAGGGTGTTGAACAGAAAATGAAGGGAGTCGTTCTGGGAATGTTGAGTCAAATGTTGGGACAACATGTGTAACTAATCAGCTTGATTGCGCTAAAATCTGTATGTGTTTGACTGATTCTTAGGTAATGTCTATACATATATCTACCATTTTATGTCTAGTGTCTATATTTCTCATTTAGCGATTGTTGAAGAACGGTCCTCTCCACTTTGCTCGCGTGAATCGATCAAGTCACTTAACGGTTAGTATTTCTTATTCTTGACTTGGTTTCTGTGAGTTATCTCTTGGTTTTTGCAAATTATCTCCACTTGTGCATGATTTTACTCCACGATTTTTTTGGTTGGTTACACACGATTTTAGACACAATTGTTTATATGCCGTTTATGATCTTATCACTCCTTAAATGCATTATGTGAGTAACGGTTATTTTCCTTAATCATCCATCATGCTATAACTGCACACTTACTGCATGTCACTTCCTGTTTATAACCGTTGGAGGTTATTTTTTTTTCTTGGCCGTTTTATAGTTAGCACTCAAATCACATTCATAATCTCAAGTTTATTTCTCTCTCTCTTATTCAAGATTCTCCTCAAGCTTTTAAAAAAAATCCCCTTTTTCGATTGCTAACCTAATTCATTTCTTGAGAATTTCTGCAATGGCATCTTCGTCTAACCCTCAGTCACAGAATGTTGGCGCAACATCTGGCGCTGATGATAGTTCCCCCAGGTCGACGGCGATGATGATCGACGGTGAAATCATTCCGTTACCCCCCGATGGTCCTTTACATGAGTTCATCAGAGACACTGCAGCTCTGAGAACAGGGAAACCCGTTTCTGAAGAACCTCCAAGGGATATTGCTGGCGAAGTTCCTCAGCCGTCCAGAGCTAACTCGCCATCCAAGGTTGGAGGAGTTTTGGTGCAAACTGATGCTGAGATGAAGGCTTCTGAAACTGTTGAACCTCAAGAAGAAGAGGCTCCGATTCCGCAAAGTCCCAAACCAGTGTCCAGTTCTTCTTCAGATGACATGGTCGACGAGCACACATACGACCATCTTTTTGCTGACAACTACTTCGAAGAGATTATCATGGGTTCAGGGGGAGGCAAGGCGTCTCAGTCCACATCAGAGAAGATTCCCGTGCCGACTGAGGATGTACCTGCTACTTCTCAGGAGATTCGAGAACACAATGCCGAAGAAGAAGAAGATGTGGTCTCTGACGATGTTCTTCTCAGAGATTTTATTCGAAGGGTAAAGAAGAAGAGAGGCAAGAGGCCTGTGGATGATTCAGAATGATGATGGTTTAGGGAGTTCTTTTGCTAGGGGAGAAGATGTTGAGTACGATGTTGGCGCTGATTCGAGTCCATCAGGTAATACTCGAAAAATTTAATACGGGGATTTCGCAAAACTTCGAAATTGGTAAAGATAAGTTTGGGCGGGCTTGAAATTGAGCCCAAATAATAATTGGGCCGAAGCCCGATATAGAAGGAAGGCTTTGAGGGACTGAAAAATAATTAGGCCCCAAAAAGGATTGAATGGCCTAATGGAAATCATTTGCAATGAAGAAAGAGACAAAAGGAGGAAAATTACAAAAAAGAACCTTTCTTAGCTTAAGGGGAAAATTGCATCACCACCTTATCACCTCCTTGTCATCATGTAAGTCTCTCCCCAGTTAAATATACTATACTTCAAAAACTTGAGAGGAAAAAAAGAGAAAAGGGGAGGAAGGCGAGAGAGAAGAAAGGGACAAAGGAAATTTGGCAAAAGCTCCTTCCAATCTTCATCAACAAAAAAAATCTGCTTAAAACACTGCTTAGGACGTGAGGTAGGTGAAATCTACAAACCCAAAACTGATGTTTTAAGCTGTATATCTATGGTGAAAGGACACCATCGTTTTTGGTGTGATTAAATGCTATGGGTGATGATTGATGTTTAACAACCCAAAATATGGTTTTAATTATGTTATGAGTTTCTGGAATTTGTTGAAGATATGAAGATTTGAAGAACACTGTGTTTTTCGTATACTGTTCTGTGTTTTCGTATGATTTCTTGTTTTCGGGCCGAAAACCATTTTCGCGGGCCATTTTAAGTTTTTCGCGGGCCAATTATTTTGCGAACTGTGAGAGGAAAAAGTTTTCGCGGGCCGAAAAATCAGTTTTCGCGGGCCTAAGATTTTCGGTATGTGAGAGGAAAAGGTTTTCGCGGGCCGCAAACCAGTTTTCGCGGGCTGAGGTATTTCGCGAACTGTGAGACATCACGGGCCGAAAACCAGTTTTCGCGGGCCAGAGAGTTCGCGAATAAGAAATAAATGCGGACCGAAAACTAGTTTTCGCGGGCCGAAAGCCAA
The DNA here is from genome assembly GCA_028392965.1 of Lindernia subracemosa. Taxonomy (NCBI): domain Eukaryota; kingdom Viridiplantae; phylum Streptophyta; class Magnoliopsida; order Lamiales; family Linderniaceae; genus Vandellia; species Vandellia subracemosa. The sequence continues at coordinate 1,122,898 of JAQPCC010000031.1, forward strand.
TTTTCGCGAACCAAAGCTTTTCACCACTTTTTATTAGATTTCGCGAACCAAAGCTTTTCGTCACTGACAGTTCGCGAATTGAGTTTTTCGCTAGTCACTGTTCAAAATAAACAGAGTTTTCGAACCAAAGCTTTTCGCCACTGTTTTCGAACCAAAGCTTTTCGCCACTTTTGTTAGGTTTTCACGAACAAAACTTTTCGCTAATTAATATAAGTTTTCGCTAGCTACTGTTCAAAACGAAAAAGCTTTTCGCCACTTCCACAGTTTTCGCCAGGTCAACTTTTATAAAATATTTTCGAACTTGGACCCCATTTTCGGGTCAACTGATAGAGGAGTATTAGGTCTTAAATAATTCACTATTCTTGGGATTTTAAGTATTTGAACCAAAAGTACGTTTTAAATATTCTAATGATTTTTGAGTTTTTCGAACATACTTGATATGTTCTGCGATTAATTGTTCATGCATCCACGGCATGTCATAACGAGAGTATTGATCGCATTTGTGCGATGGGAGAGTGTATGCCTTTCTTTGGCAGAGATTTGTGGGGTTAAGACTCGTAGGTGCACCTAACGGGAGACAGACGTGATCGATCTGTCTACTCAGGCTTGAGCAACCTGAGGTGCCCACCGTCGTAGAATGGCTCGACTTGACGGGAGATAGACGTGATCGATCTATCTACCCGGGTACAGCGTGGGAGCGCGACTCGGGGTGCCTACCGTCATGAGATGAGATTAGGCGGGAGATAGACGTGATCGATCTATCTACCCGGGTACAGTGTGAAAACGCGACTCGGGGTGCCCACCGCCATGAAATGTGATTTCCGAGTCTGTGTGACCGGATGATTGATGTGATGTTGCGCGCGAGGTGCCGAGTCTAACCTAGGGCCCTGAGTATTGAGATATGAGAAAAATGAGCGTGCATTTGTCATGTGAGATATTGGGATTTGGGGACATGTGCACGCATGCATCGCATTATTTTGGTGTTCACCTACTGGGCAATTTTGCTCAGGGTTGCATATTTTATAGGTACGGGTGAGTAGCGGCTGGTGGCGGTGACTCCACGGGCTTTTGGGGGCGGATGCAGTACATGGAACGCGACCTGTGGAGGCGTAGGATTGTTTTGATATTTTGGGGCTTCGGCCCGTTGTAAAGACTAGCACGGCTTTTGTAAAACAACTCTTTTATATATTGTATAATATACTATGTTGTTTTTGTAAAATGGGCTTTCCGCGGCTTTCGTTGCGAAAACCCGCCAACTATTTATATTTAAAAAGTGGGGTCGCCACACATCATCTTCAGAAGACAACCAGCAAGAAGAAGACGAAGACTGGGAGATCCCGGCAGGTGCTCCCACATTCTATTCATCAATGAACAAGAAGCTTTGGGAGACATTCAAGATTCGGAAGTTGAGAGTTGAGAGGGTTGTGGACAAGAACAGTTTTCGGAAATACGGAGTCCTTGAGTTCCTCAAGACTCGAAACCTCGAGAAGTCCAGCATTATCTTGGGAGACCATTCAGAGATCGTCGTCAAAGAGGTATATTCTAACCTCCCTTCGAATGTTAATGAGTTAAGTTCAAAGAAGTTTGGAAAGGTCTATTTGCGGGGAGCGCTTTATGAGTTTACCTCTCAGTCGATAAATGAGCTTCTGGGAACTCTAGAAGTGGATCAGTTTCCAAGTGCTGATATGGATGAGGCTGTTGCGTTCATTACTGGAGGAGGTTTAACTGAATGGGCTGGAAACTTTTCGTCAAAGTTGCTCACATCGCTCTACTCGGTGCTTTTCAAAGTTGCGATCTACAATTGGCTACCCACTGCCAATGATAGCAGAGTTACAGAGCCGATGGTGCAGCTTCTCTATGCCTTAGGCCAGAATCTCCCCATCAACTGGGGAGAATACATTTTGAATCAGATAGCTTGGCAGGCTGGTCATGAAGGAACTGGTATCCTCCCGTTTCCATCCATTATCTGGAATGTTCTGCTTCGAGCAGGATTTGAACCTGCTGCAGATGATGTTGTGAAGCCCAAGGGACTTCCATATGCGGTCAATGGAAATCTTCTCCTAGGAAAACACAAGGTGGTGGATCTTCCCTGGAGATCTGCAGCAGATGTTGAACAAGATGTTGGGATAACATCATCCCCAACAAATCTCTTACATCTGGAGAAGCAACTTCAATTCCTTGATGCAACAATCGATTCCCTTTTGGAGCAAAGGGAAACTCTCAGAAAGCTTATTTCTTCCCAAAAAGGGGAGAAGGTGCAGATGAAGGAGGAGCGGCTGGTGCTGATAAAGGGGGAGCTGAAGGAGAAGATGAGGAGGAAGCTGAACATGAAGATGATTATAATTTTACTTAATCCTTGATTGATGTGGTGTGCTTGTGTGCTGATTTTGTTTCTTGTCTGCAGATGATGATTAGTTGGTATATGCATATGTGTGCTGACTTTGTGCCTGCAGATGTCAATCAGTTGGTGTGGCCAACTCTTTTTGTGCTTAGTGATTGATGTATTCAACGTGTGTGTGTTTGCAGTTTTTAACAAGTTGGTATGATTAATCGTTTGTGATTGCAGATGGTGTGTTTAATGTGTTTGCTTTCAGGGGGAGTTTTTTTTAGACTTAGTCACTGCACGGGTTTTGGAAAGAAAGACAAAAAGGGGGAGATTGTTAATGTTGACTATGTCGACATTGACAATGTTGGGACGACGTCCGACTCAACACGAGTTGACTCAGACTTAGTCAACCCTCGGTTTTGTCTTTCAAACCCAAAACCATTATTCCTATAATCATGGCATTATTTTAGTATGTGCAGGACTTAGTTTCGAGCTTGGATTTATTCAAAGGAAGTGGAGCTAAAAATAGAAAAGCCTTTTACTAATAATAGTATTTGCTATTCTTGGCTTTGCTAAGAATAGAATCGGTCTTTATATTAACAACTTGCAACGTCCCTTGAGCTGAGAGTGGAAATCATGGGCAGTATGGAGATCATGGAAAAGACTAAGACCGACGAGTTCGAGTATTTAAAGAGAGGACTCGAGACGAGACACGGAGAGACGAAACAAGGAAGAAAGAAAAGAAAGAGAGAGCTCTCACCTTTACGTTGATTATGTTTCGTAGTTTTGCCTAGCGTTTTACCCCTGCATAGTTTGTAGGTTTATAGTCCTTTCGTAGGATCTTTTCTAGGCTAGTTTTCTATCTTCGATAGATGTTCTTTTTGTAATCCATTTCAAGTGAGTGGAATTTTGCCCTGAAGGCTCGCAGCAAGTTTTACAACTTGCTGCATATTTTAAAACTGTGTCTCAATCGTTTTTACTCTGAACTTTATTTTAATCCGCTGTGCGAAAACTTTGAGGTCTCGAATGTAGTCTCAACATTAGAGCCAACATTTCTATTTTAACAGTTCTTTCAGCAAAATTCTCTTGTGTCCGTACCACTCACTGGGGCATACGCCTTCAGATATAATCAATACTATACATGTGTTTAATAACTGTCAATTGTCATGTATACTTAATGTTTTGCTTTGATTTTTTTATTGTTTGCAAAATGATGATTTAAATATAAACAATGGTACATACTGAAATAGCATAACAAATCCTTTGGATACAATTAATTATTTAGTAGGGACGAAGTCTCTATTAAAGGAAAAACATCAGATAAGAACTAAAAAGAAAATAAAACTTGAAAGAAAATAAGAATAAAATTCGAACAAGAAAAACTAAAGAACCTATTACAAATCGAGTCTAAAACTCCGAAATAATGGTTATGGTCTGCTTCGAGAGGAACACTCCCTAACAAGGGAACGATACTACCACACGAGAAGAAAAAAATCTTACAAGAGGAAACAAAAGCTATCAAATCGGGAGACTCAAAGCCAAAGAAAATAAAAGAAAGAAAACACAGAAAAAGAAACAAAGAAGCAAATAATACTTGCTCTCCGACCTCCATTAATGGAGGAAGGGGGATGCGTGAGTGATTTCGTTCTATGTGTTCGAGAGAGATAGAGTTTTAGAGAGAGTTTTTAGAAAAAATAAAAAAGGGATAACCACTCTTTTATTTTTTATTTATTTTACTAATTTAATTCAGGCTTAAATATTTTTTTAATCCTGTAATTTAGGGGGTTAAGCATTATAGGGACATCGAATTTAAGGATTGACATTATAGGAACAATAACTTTCAATATTAGCAATTTAGGGACATTATACGTCCGAGCCCTAGATTTTGCCCCAAATTATTGGGTTCCGGCTTATAATATAGGATTCCGGCAAAATTTAGCGATATCTTTATACGGACAATAACTCATAATTAAGCAACTTTGGGACAAAATCTAGGGTTCTGGCGTATAATGTCCCAAAACTGCGTAATTTTGAAAGTTATTGTCCGTATAATATCACCCCTTAAATTCGATGTCCATATAATGCCATCATCCCTAAATTATTGGACTAAAATATAATTAACCCTTTAATCAATTACTATTTTATTCTTTAATTTTTTTATATTATAATTATATACTCATATTTTCTTTTTATTTCCTTAATCTATACTTAAATACCTATTTGTATAAAAAAATTGCAATTCAGTACCCTGTCAGAAAAAAATTATATTTAAGTACATAACTGATTGTGTGTATCATATTTACCATCCTTGACGTGCCTTTTTATATGTATATTACGTAGCACATCAGGCGTTTATGTTGTACCTATATACGTTTCCATATTATACCTAAATATACTTATATGATGTACCTGCGGGTAAAAACTTTATTCTACTAGGTACCTACATGTAAAAAAATTCTGACAAGGGACTGAATTGACAATTTTTATACAAATAGGTATTTAAGTGTAAGTTTCTCTTTTATTTAAAATTATAATTTCATTAGCCATTAATATTTTTTTCTTCTTACATTTAGTAATTAGTGTTTCGGAATTTGCATGGACATGGAGTGGATGTTTTTTTTTTACTTGTTTCTAATGCCAAATAATAATAAATAAAAAATGACTAATTGGTATTTTTAAAAGAAAAAAAAAACGTTGACAAACGTAATATGTAGTTCGTCGTAAATTGCGAATCGCCATGAAAGGAAATATCACAGAGATCGCAACCTTTACCGTCTCGAAGAAACTCCTCGAACCACAAAAACCGATCAGTCGCCGACTTTACGACGGTCTATTTCTTCTTCATCGTCATCGTCATCGTCGACCTCATTTTCAGATTCTTACCCTTCCTTCTCTTCTGTCGTCGGAAAAATCTTACATCGGCGTCGTACAACACAGTGCCCATCAATGTTCGCGAGCTTCTGAAATTAGGGTTTTACACTATGGTGATTACAGATGCGAAGAACGTGCAGGACGATCTCAATGCACTCCAAGTACTATACGGCCTTCTCAAAAGCGACGGAGATGACGATACTTCAGAAACACGTCGATTTATTGCAGTATGAATGATTTTGCAATTTTCGGATAATTTGATTTGCTTTATTTGTTTCCAGACAATTAATGAACATCGTAATTGTTTTTCCTTGTCTGATTTTTATAAGCAGTTGGACGCCGACGCTCGGCGTATGCTGAAGAACCTGCTGGATGAAGAAACAAAACGCACTGTAAAGGCTGTTTTAGAGGTAAACTTCTTATCTTCTGATCCTCAGAGTTCTCCTTTTTGCTATAAAAGTTTCTGTAAGAGGATTTGAGATTGAAAGTGTTAATGTTGCGCTGTCAACATTGGCAATGTTAGGAGAACATTCTAGTCAACATCTATTGGCAGAGAATGTCTTCTCTCACTCTAGTTTTATCTTTCATGCCCAAAACGTGTTTGAACCGTGTCCAGGCTATTTTTAGTGTTTTACAGGACTCAGAAGTAACTCAGGACGAGTGAGGATCATGGAGATAAGCTTGAACGAGTCTAAGGATGGAACATACTAAATATGGGATGCTTGGAGCACAAGATGGAGATCAAGTCTTTGGAGCTTACCAAGTCAGTCCCTAACGGTCACTAACGGACCGAGTCTACGTAGTGGACGTTAGTGAACGTTGCGATATGATACCAAGTCCATTTGTGGAGTGCTGCCCAAGTTGAAGAAGTATTTAAGGGCGGAGAACTTGTGACAACAAGGACGACGACGGTGACGACTACAGAGAGTAGAAGATTACGAGCGATCACGAGAGTTGTCTTCTAGCCTAGTGTTTTCTGTTTTGCAAAAGTCGAAAGACTTTGTAGGTTTGCAGAATCGAAAGATTCGTAGTTTTTCTAGGCTTGTTTTTACTATCCTTTTTGATAGTTGTTTTGCCATCCATTGCTATAGTAGAATTTCGCCTTGAGGCACGCAGCAAGTTATTCTGACTTGCTGCAAAATTTACATCTCGTTGTCTTTAGTTTTCCGTCATCAAAACTAAGTTTTCCGCTGTGCGCTTGTGAGTTAGTGTGAGTGTCTGCTCAACATTTAACCCAACATTTAGTTACAACTTAGTCTTTTCATATCCATATAGAGAGGGACCGCCATCAGAGTGGTATCAGAGCCTTCGCTTGACGTTACTAAGCGCTGAAAATCCTTATTATGGATATAACGAGCTCAAACTACATTGGAAAAGTGCCGGTGTTAGACGGCTCCAACTATGCGTTTTGGAAAGTGCGTGTGCGCCAATGCATCAAGTTCATCGATGTGCGAGCATGGGGAGCTGTTATCGATGGATACACTCCACCTCGTAACCCTCCAGATGCTGATGGCGAAGTCGTTGACAAGCCGGTGGCAGAATGGACCGTGGCAGAAAGGAATGCGGCCGAGTTCAACGACAAAGCCTTGAATGCTATTTTCTCATCGGTTGATATTTTTATGTTCAAGATTATTCAGAATTGCACGACAGCAAACAACGCATGGGATCTTCTTCAAAGGTACTGCGAAGGTGATGCAAGCTTGAAGGAAACCAAACTTCGGTACCTTATCAATCAGTTTGAAAATCTCAGAATGAAGGAAGACGAAGATGTCACCACCTACTTTGGAAAGATTCTCACAATTTCAAGCGAGTGTGCTAGTCTTGGAGATCCGATATCAAATAAGGTACTTGTATCTAAAGCTTTACGTACACTCACTGAAAAATTTAATGTGAAGGTAGCGGCCGTTGAGGAAGCACACAATCTGAGCACGCTAGACTTCAATACCTTGATGAACATTATGAAGAATTACGAGACGAATCTCGAAGTTCAAAAGAAAGCATCTCGCGGAAAAAACCTAGCACTAGTCGGTCAGCCATCCAATGTTCAAAATGAGGATGATTCGGATTTTGATGAGGATGCGGCCTTGCTGGTGAAAAAATTCAAGAAGTTCTACAAGAAGAAGAACGTGGAGTCGAATGTTGGACAAAATGTTGGCCCAACATTCCGTAAGAGCCAAAGTTCGAAAGAGCCGATGTCTGCTCCACCTTTCTTCAAACGCAAATCTGATGTAAAGAAGAAGAACTTCAACTGGGAGTCTGTCAGATGCTATGAATGTCAAGGTTGGGGTCACTTTGCCAACGAATGTGCCAACACACTTCGCAAGCATGGGAAAGCAATGTGGATCGATCTTTCCGACGATGAAGATGCAGAACCGAGTCCTAAGGAGTCCAGGAAGTCTTCAGTAACTATTCAATCCTTCTCTGACAACGAAGATGAAGAAGATCTACAAATCGGCTTCACTGTGGTAACGGATGTTGAGCCAACATTGGACTCATCATCTGAGAAACATATAATTTTTTATTATGATGATTCAAACAGTTTTGATGTGTATTCTAGTTCTGACAATGCAGAATCAGAAATGAATGTTTGTGCTGAAGGTCAAATCAATGAAGCCGTCAAGAGGTTTACCGCTCTATATGAAAAGGAAAAGCTAAAGAATGCGGAACTCAAAGCTGAAATGAAAATACAGACCGAGGAGAACCTGAAGAACGTAGAAATGATTGAAAGCTTACTGGATGGAATGAACAAAATGGAGGCCGTATTAACACGAAAGGACAAGGAGATAGACAAGCTTCAAAAGCAAGTTGACGATGCTGACGTGACTTTCACGAAATTGAACAAGGGTAAATTCACCCTTGAAGAGGTATTATCGTTAAATGTCTTTGATAAGCAAGGTCTAGGATATAATGCTGAGTCTTCTAATGATGTGAATGAATCTGCTATGCATGAGAGACCTAAGATTGTTTTTGTTAAGGAGAAAACCGAGTATGTTGAAAGTAGTGAGCCTTTAGTTGATAAAAAGAGTTCTAAGCATGCTGCCCCTAAATCAAAGGATAAACAGTTTAAATGTTATCACTGTATGCTGCCTGGCCATATTAAACAATACTGTTGGAAATTGAAGGGAAAGATGTCTGTAAAGAAATCAATGTTGGGTGAAATGTCCTCCAACATTCCTGTCAACATTGAGAAATCAGAGTTGAGAGAAGTGTATGGAGAACGTTCAGCTGGCTTACCTTCAAATTCTGACAGTTCAAAAGCAGTTTTACTTACTAAGAAAGTTTGGGTACAAAAATCCGTTCATAAATGCCAAGTCGTATATACCTCGTTGCTAGCTAACATTACAGGATCTTGGTACTTCGATAGCGGGTGTTCCCGACATATGACTGGTACCAAACAGTATCTAAGTGACTACACACCATTGAAAAGTGGTTCTGTGACATTCGGAGGAGGTGCTAAAGGAAAGATTCTTGGACAAGGAAGATTGAACGTGCCCGACTTTCCGAAGCTAAGCAAAGTCCTTCACGTAGACGGTCTTGTGGCAAATCTGATTAGTATTAGTCAGCTTTGCGACGACAATCTTGAGGTAAGATTTAATAAAGAATGTTGTGAAGTTTTTAACAGAAATCGTGTTCGAGTTATGGCAGGTAAAAGATCGAGTGACAATTGCTATCTAGTCGGCGACAAATCGGGTTCGAAGGATGTGTGCCAACTCTCAAAGGCCGAAGATGATGTCATTCTTTGGCATTACAAGTTGGGGCATGTCAACTATCGAACGCTGGAGCAGCTTATCAAACACGACGCGATCAGATCAGAGGCATTCCGAAGCTTAAGGAGTTTGGTAAGGTTGTGTGTGAGTCGTGCTTGAAGGGTAAGCAAGCACATGTTAGCCATAATGTTGATCAACATTCTGCCCAACATTTTATGACTGCACATTGTTTTCAGCTTATTCATATGGATTTAATGGGTCCTATGGAAGTAGATAGCCTTGGTGGTAGGAAATATGCTTATGTGCTCGTTGATGATTATTCTAGATATGCATGGATATTTTTTCTTAGGGAAAAATCTGAATCGTTTGATTTCTTTAAAAAATATTGTGCCATGATTAAGAATAATTTTAGTGCTTCAATTTTTCGCATTAGGTCTGATCATGGTAGGGAGTTTGAAAATCAATTGTTTGATGAATTCTGTGATAAGAAAGGTATTATGCATGAGTATTCTTCTCCTAAGACACCCCAACAAAATGGGGTGGCCGAAAGAAAGAATAGGACCTTACAAGAAATGGCTCGTGTTATGTTGCAATCTAGGAGCATTTCTAAGCGTTTTTGGGCTGAAGCATTGCATACCGCATGTCATATATCTAATCGTGTATTCTTTCGTCATGGTACTAAGAAAACGTCGTATGAGTTGTTAAATGGGAAGAAGCCTACGGTCAAGTATTTTCATGTTTTTGGATGCTATTGTTACATGTTGAATGATCGTGAATACTTGACTAAGTTTGATTCGAAGAGTGATAAATGCATATTTTTAGGATATTCCTCTAATAGTCGTGCATATCGTGTGTATAATTTACGCGTCAAATCTGTTCAAGAGTCAATTAATATTGTGTTTGATGATGCTACTGATCTTAGAAGAGTTCCTTCACAAGTCGATATTTCAGATGTTGTCCAAGCTGTTGATGAAACAGAGGAGACTGGAGAGGAAGATGTTGGGCCAACATCTGACCCAACATCACCGGATGAGCAGAATGATGAGATCGAACCGAGCGAAGTTCGAAGAGATCCCCCAGCTAAGATTCAAAAGGATCATCCTACAGACTTAATCATTGGAAACGTGAATGAAGGTAGGAAAACTAGAGACAAGCCGCGCAAGGACTACAAGTCGATGGTAAGAAACGTATGCATGAATACGGTATACGCTGAGGTACGTTTTAATTGTTTTGTTTCTGAGATAGAACCTAAGAATGTCCTTGAAGCACTTAAGGATAATTTTTGGATAAATGCTATATGCAAGAGGAACTCTTGCAATTTGAGAAAAACCAAGTATGGGTTTTGGTTCCTCGGCCGAAAGACATTAATGTCATAGGTACGAAGTGGATCTTTAAGAATAAATCTGATGAACTTGGTAGAGTTGTAAGGAACAAAGCACGTTTGGTGGCCCAAGGTTATACTCAAGTCGAGGGTGTAGATTTTGATGAGACATTTGCTCCCGTGGCTAGGTTAGAATCGATTAGGTTATTGGTAGCTATTGCATGTTGGATTAACATTACATTACACCAAATGGATGTTAAAGGTGCATTTTTGAATGGATATATCGATAAGGAAATCTATGTCGAACAGCCTAAGGGATTTGAAGATCCATATTATCCTAACCATGTTTATAAGTTGCAGAAAGCACTCTATGGATTGAAGCAAGCCCTCGAGCTTGGTATGGTAGGTTGACCACGTTTTTACTTGAGTTTGGCTTCGTACGAGGTGAGGCCGATCGCACACTCTTTGTAAAAAGAGTTGGTATGGATATTTTAATTGCTCAAATTTATGTAGATGATATAGTATTTGGCTCGAGTTCTCAATCTATGTTGAATCAGTTTGTGCATGCTATGAACTCCACTTTTGAAATGAGCATGATTGGGGAACTAACCTTTTTCTTAGGGCTGCAAATTAAGCAAAGCAGTAATGGCATCTTTATTTCACAAGAGAAATACGCTAAGAATACAGTGAAGAAGTTCGGATTGGACACGGCTAAGGTAATGAAAACTCCCATGGGGTCTTCGCAAAAGGTAAGTAAAGATAATGTTGGACAGGATGTTGACCCAACATTATATCGATCCATGATTGGCAGTTTGTTATACCTTTCAGCAAGTAGACCTGACATTATGTATAGCGTTTGTGTTTGTGCTAGATATCAATCTGAGCCTAAAGTTTCCCACCTTAATGCTGTTAAGCGAATTCTTCGTTATGTGAGTGGTTCGTGTAGCCTAGGACTATGGTACTCTAAAGAGACTAACATGAATCTTGTAGGCTATAGCGATGCTGATTGGGCAGGCGATGAGGATGATCGCAAGAGCATAAGTGGCGGCTGTTTCTTCTTAGGTAATAATCTAGTTGCTTGGTATAGTAAAAAGCATAATTGTGTGTCTTTATCTACTGCTGAGTCTGAATATGTTGCTGCGGGTAGTTGCTGTACGCAGTTAATGTGGTTAAATAGCATGTTGTGTGACTATGGTTTAGAGTGCGAATCTGTTCTCATGTATTGTGATAACCTTAGTGCCATCAACGTCTCTAGGAACCCTATCCAGCATTCACGTACGAAGCATATAGATATTAGGCATCATTTTCTGAGAGATATGGTAGAGCAAGAATTAGTTCGCATTGAGCATATAGACACGAAACATCAGTTAGCTGACATATTCACGAAAGCATTGGATTCTGAAAGGTTTTCGGACCTAAAGAAATACATAGGTTTGCATCAGTCTGTCTGAATGTTGGTCCAACATTTGGATCAACATAGCATATGTCAAACTTGATCGTTACTGCTTTACTGTTTGATTTAATTTTCTCTCTGTTATTCTGAGAAATGACTCGATTCTACTTGACTGTTTTTCTGAAATGACCCAATACCTTATAAAAAAGCCTGCTCATAAACCTTTTGCAAAATATAGTTTTTTTTGGTAATAAGTATCCCTAGGTACACGGCATTCGCGATGACGATGTATTCTTTGCGACAAAAAACCAAACCTTGATGTTTAGGTAATAAGAGCAGTGCACATTAATTCAGATCAATAATTAAGGTGAAAGGGCAGAAAATGAAAGAAAAACTGAGTTGAGAGAGTCGGGCAGAAAAGTCTAGAATTATGGAGTTAGAATGTTGAGTCAAATGTTGGGGCAACATGTGTAACTGTCAGTTTGGTAATGCTATACTTCTTTGCTTTCGTTTATTCATTGTGTCTGTTAGTCATTCATTTGTCAGTTTCATGTGTCTAGTTTAGTTATCTCTCAGAAATGCATTAGAATTCCTCGAAGAACAGCTCGTTACATTTGTCTCTAGTGATCATCATCAACGCTCAAACGGTTAGTATCTCTTGTGCCTTCTATGGTTTTTGACTTGGTAATTTTTGGATGAATCATGGTCAGAATTATCCCTATATTTTCGTATGACCTATTCCTCCATTTACTTTGAATGTGCTCTATGTTGAGTTAAACAATGTATGGCATAATTCGAATTTACCCTATTATTTGCCTAAATTATTTTTTCAACGGTTATTTTTTTACTCACCCATGATTTGACATTTCGATAAGTAACCGTTAAGAGAGGGGGGAAGTGGGCATATGCAGTTACTTGGCATGATCTTGATTTTTATCTCCCTCATTTATCTCCTCATTTATCTCCCTTATTTACTCTTCCTCATTCACAAACCCTAAAAGCATTTCTGAAAAGTTCCTTTCTGCTTTGAATTGTTTCGATATAAGTTGGGTTGCCTCTACTCTGTTTCTCAGATCTATTTCTCAAGCTTACTCTTAGATTTCACTATGTCGAACTCTCCTGACCGTGATGAGATGCAGAATGTTGACCCAACATCTGGTGAGATTATCTATGATGCAGTTCCCCTTCAATCCATTCCGGCGCTGAGTGATGCTCCAAGTTCTCCTCCCCCAAATCACGATGACACACCAGTGCAACCAAGAGACCCAACTGAGGAAATGCCGAACCCTAACATCACAAATGCTAGTGTACCGGTACCTGAAGTTTCACTCGAGGAAGACGTCGTTGAAGAAGTTCTAGCCTCGTTAAAGGAGATCGTGCCAGAAAAAGTCTCTACCAGTGTTGCAAAGAAAGCTCAAAGAACTTCCAAGAAAGCTTCAGTAGGGTCATCCTCAAAGGCCGATGCTGTTCCAAAAAGACGAAGGAGCAACAGGGTCAGACGAGCAATGAACCCAACCTCAAACTCTGACGACCCAATCGTTCTCTCCAGTGACTCCGACGACACAATCGAGAACTCAACAAACTTCGACAGTGTCAACTCAATGAGCTCCGACAAAGACGATCACAATTTAGGGGGAGAGACACATCTGTCAGAGTCTACAACTCTTAGCGTCCCTGAAACCCCCAAAAGCGATGACGAAGATGATGTCGACCTCACTGAGACCCTTGCTGCTTGGAAGAATAGACTGAAGAAGAAAGCAGGGAAGAGGCCAATGCAGTCTAACAAAGCACCCTCCAAGCGTCCGCGAACAGAGGAGGCGCCAAGATCAACGGCTAGTCTCCAGTCCTCCTCCCCAATTCAATCCAGAAGTGAAGATGCTGAGCAAGATGTTGACCCAACATCTGACTCAGATTGGGAGGATCCTTTGCCAAGGGGGAGGTTTTATGCGTCTGTTAATGAAGAGCTGTGGCCATATTTTGCTAATAGGATGTTACGCATAGAAAGAACAGTCGACTTGGTGAGTTTTCGCAGATACGGGGTCATGGAGTTCTTAGAATCCCGAAGCTTTGATAAGACAGTCACGATGTTTGGGACCTACTGTGACACAGTGGTCCGCGAGGTATTTGCTAACCTTACTCCTAGCCTTAATGATCCTAGCTCTAGAAAGTATGGGAAGGTTTATTTTAGGGGGATGTTATATGATTTTTCTGCTAGGGATATTAATGAGTTTTTGGGGACGCCGAATGTGGAAATGGGGCAAGTTTATGATAATGATGAGGTAGTAAGTTTTCTGACGGGGGGTAGAATTAAGGAATGGGATGGGAATTTTTCGATCAGTTTCTTGACATCCCTTTACTCGGTACTATTTAAAGTGGGTGTGTTTAATTGGTGGCCTACGGCCAATGATTCACGAGTTGCGGAGAGTATGGCTCATATTCTGTACGCACTTGGGAAAAATCTCCCGCTGAATTTAGGAGAGTTAGTGCTACAGCAGTTAGCTAGAGAGGCTGGGAAAATAGGAAAGGGCATTCTGCCGTTCCCTTCTTTAATCTATGGAATGCTGGTGCGAGGAGGTTTTAGGCCAACGCGAAGGGATCAGGTGGTAACAATCAAATTCCCATATGCCAACTCTCAAATGCACCTGGCCGGACAAAACAAGGTTGTCGATCTGCCGTGGAAAGCTCAAGCTCAGGAGGCTGAGCAGAATGTTGATCAAAATGTTGCCTCAACATCTGCTCCACAATCAAGCTTAGACCGCCAAATTCAGTGCCTCGAGGATACAATTGCGTTCCTAACTTCCCAATTGTCAACACTCAAGAACTTACGTTCTTCCCAAATAGGGGGAGAAAGGACAGAAGTTGTGGAAGAAGTGGCGGAGCAAGAAGAGGAGCGTGCGGAGCAAGAGGAAGCTCGAACTGATGGAAGAGAAGGCGAGCAAGCAGGGGGAGATGCTAGGGAAGCTGGAGCTAACGAGGATGAGGCAGAGGACTCGATTGAGAGCCTACGCATTTAGACTTTGATCTAAATGAGTCTCGCATGCGTACTTTTGTGTGCTTTTATTTGCTCTTGTGCATGCGTGTCTGCCTAACTGACTGTTTGTGTTTGTTATGCTATGGACCAGTTTTATTTTTTGCAGATGTTTGAATTTCAGACCTCCTTGTGGCGTGTACTAATATTTAGTACTTTTGAGTAGTTTGATCGCTATTCTATATTGAGTTTACTCTAACCATTTTTTCTTCTTGTTTGTGGTTGAGTAGATTTGGCCTTAGGGGGAGTTTCACTACGACCAACTTCTGCTTTGGTTTTGGGAAGAAAGATAAAAAGGGGGAGATTGTTAATGTTGCGCTGTCAACATTGGCAATGTTAGGAGAACATTCTAGTCAACATCTATTGGCAGAGAATGTCTTCTCTCACTCTAGTTTTATCTTTCATGCCCAAAACGTGTTTGAACCGTGTCCAGGCTATTTTTAGTGTTTTACAGGACTCAGAAGTAACTCAGGACGAGTGAGGATCATGGAGATAAGCTTGAACGAGTCTAAGGATGGAACATACTAAATATGGGATGCTTGGAGCACAAGATGGAGATCAAGTCTTTGGAGCTTACCAAGTCAGTCCCTAACGGTCACTAACGGACCGAGTCTACGTAGTGGACGTTAGTGAACGTTGCGATATGATACCAAGTCCATTTGTGGAGTGCTGCCCAAGTTGAAGAAGTATTTAAGGGCGGAGAACTTGTGACAACAAGGACGACGACGGTGACGACTACAGAGAGTAGAAGATTACGAGCGATCACGAGAGTTGTCTTCTAGCCTAGTGTTTTCTGTTTTGCAAAAGTCGAAAGACTTTGTAGGTTTGCAGAATCGAAAGATTCGTAGTTTTTCTAGGCTTGTTTTTACTATCCTTTTTGATAGTTGTTTTGCCATCCATTGCTATAGTGGAATTTCGCCTTGAGGCACGCAGCAAGTTATTCTGACTTGCTGCAAAATTTACATCTCGTTGTCTTTAGTTTTCCGTCATCAAAACTAAGTTTTCCGCTGTGCGCTTGTGAGTTAGTGTGAGTGTCTGCTCAACATTTAACCCAACATTTAGTTACAACTTAGTCTTTTCATATCCATATAGAGAGGGACCGCCATCAGAAAGCATAAAGAAATGTTTTGATGGTTTTGGTTTTATGCCTGAGCTAGAATGTGCTTATCATGTGCTACAGGTCATATCAGGACAAGCGCAAGCATCAGAGACGACATTGTCTTCCGCGGATAACAATCCTAACCAGCAAACACAAGAACAACCCTGTCAGCCAATGGTATCGATAGCCTCCGAATCCACTAAACAAGTAAATTCATCGAAAGGAAAAACCCTGTCTCGACAGGGAACTATAGAGGCTGAATGTGAGGAGAAGCTTTGCAGGCTATGTCGAAGGAACACTATAAAGAAGATTGAAAGCGGCGACGTGGCTGAAAGTTTAAAGTCTTCCACAGATCTTCAGATGCAGCAGACGAGTCAGTCTGATCGATTAGGCTGTGGTGCTCAATCTAATAATAGCCCTCTTTCGTCTGGCAAGACGATTGTTGCCAGCATTGGTAATAAAGTGTGTGCTGACTCGGGTAGTGAAGCGAACAAACCAGAAGCTGAAGGATCGTCTGAAGAAGTGTCCAAAGCGATCAGAGATATTGAGTTGTGTTTATCCGTTTTAAGACTAGCAGATGAGAACTTCCACAAGAGCTCTGCTCAACTTCACACAGGGACTGCTATAGGCCAACAGAAGGATGATCATAATCATGGTATTGAGACAAGAAATAAGCTTATGCCTGCAAGTACAAGGTTGCAAGAACGTGTAGATTATCCGGAGAATCGTGTGCCTAGTGTCACATTATTGTCAAATGTTTCGCTTTCTAGCTCATCATACGCATCAAGTGATTGCAGGGAAGACCATTCGTCAAACGAAGAGCCACGAAATGAGCAATATATCACACCCACCAGCAGTGAAAGCTTGCTGTCTCCTGGCCGCTATAGCAGCAGTTACACAGTAGGAGATAGTGAGGATGAGCTTTATTCGTCTGAAGGGGATGAAGAAGGAACTGATAGAACCGGCGGCAGCAATGACGAAGAGTATTCTTCTTACGATCGGGAATCAAATCACAATCCTGCAAAACCCAGATATTACTTAAACCGCCCGACATCGAAGAGAAAGCCGAGTTTGAGCAGAATCGAAAGATCAGCTTATAGCGCCAAGTCTAAGGCAAAAACTCGAACTTGGAAGAGGTTAATAGAAAGGTTAGCAATCATCTTCCACCACCATCACCACCATGATAGGCACGATGATCACATGGCAAAGATGGGCCGAAGCACATCTAAAAGACGAGACGAGGCTTATGCAGAAAGAGCCATGGAGAAGAACAGTTGGAGAGATCAGCTAGGTCATTTCAATGGGCTCTTGGGAGGTTTCTTAAGGCATGCTTGCCGCAAGAAGCAAAAGAAACGAACAATTGGCGAGCTTGCTCAAGGCCAGCAGCGTAGAGGTAAGAAGACCGCCTTTAAGAAATCGAGACGGTGGAAATTGGTGAAGGACCGTAGGCGAGGAAAGCTGCCCGGCAAAAGTCAGGCGAAACATGCATTGGGAAAGAAGATTACATTGAAAGCACTCCCTGGTTGATACTAACTCATGTTCGTGTTGATGCTTACGTCATAATGTACAAACTCATCCTACCTAACCAATGTAAGAAGCCAATTTGTTGGATTGTTGCAAGATCGTAGTGATGTTATTGAGATTTCCCTTTAAGATAGAAAACGAATGTATAACTGAGAGGTAACACTTTAAATATGGAATCGGAACCAAAATGTTCTGAATATAATCTCTACGACCATTCGTAAAAAGAAAAATTCAAGACTAATTCTATGGCTAGATAATATGTAAAAATGGAGCAACACTCCCTACAAAAATTTAATAAAAGGTATGTTATAATATGGAAACAAGAAAATATATGTATTGTCCTCGTGGCCGCAAAAAATTATATATAGAAAGAATGTCTAAAGAATATGTCTATTAGTCCAAAAGTGATCGTGTTTAAGTTCCAACCCACTTGAACATTTGTACAGGGGAATTAGTCTCTCTCGAAGCTGATATCTTCTCATCCTAGATAATGCGATTTAAATTTGCTTCAAGCTAAATTTAATTGTGAGGATTAAGATGACATTGTAGAAGAAAAAATATGTATCTAAACTATATGTAATTGCTCAGCACCTTATATTAACTAACTTTTAATCAATTTTGTGTGTCATTTGTAATTATCATTTTACCCGTCACATTTTTAATTTATTCGAATTATATCCTAATAAATCAACTAATTAAATTTAAATTATAATTTCATAAATTGAACATTTTAAATTAAAAATAACATGTTAAACATAAAATAATATTATATATATATATATTTATATATCAAAGCAAATGAATCGAAAATAACATGTTAAACATAAAATAATATTATATATATATATATTTATATATCAAAGCAAATGAATCGAATGTGGGGAAATAATATTTTACAGTTAAGTGGAATCTATCATATCAAGCCAGATATTTTTCTTTTCTTTTTGTAGTTTCAAAAACCCGCCTTTTTCAATTAAAGAAAAGAAATTAGGAGAAATAAAATATCACATTTGCGAAACCGTACGCAAACCCTAGTAGTAGCTCGAACCTGGGGAGTGAAGAAGAGAGATCAAAAAGCGAGGAGAGAAAATGCCGAGGGAGATCATAACACTGCAAGTTGGACAATGCGGGAATCAGATCGGGATGGAGTTTTGGAAACAGCTCTGCTTAGAGCATGGTATCAGCAAAGATGGTATCCTCGAAGATTTTGCCACTCAGGTTGTGTATATATATAATTCGCTCGTTCGTTGGTTAATTTTCGTCAATATATGATAGAACTTCAGTCTGTTGAAAACCCGTAATGCGATGAACTAGTTGCTGTAGGAGTGAGTTTGGGTAAATTTATATGGATATGTGCTTGCAGGCTTATCATTATGGGTATATTTTGCAAGAATTGCTCGGTTCTTGACTTAGTATGTGGCTTCACTATTATGGGAATTTGTCTTTTTCTGACAATCTACTGGCATTTTGGGTCTACTGAATAACCAATCTGTCCCGTGCGTGCTTGTGTTACAGGGAGGCGATAGAAAAGATGTATTTTTCTACCAAGCAGATGATCAACATTATATTCCACGTGCCCTGCTTATGGATCTAGAGCCTAGGGTAATTAACAGCATTCAGAACGGGGAATATCGAAATCTATATAATCACGAGAATGTATTTGTTTCTGACCATGGAGGTGGTGCTGGGAATAATTGGGCAAGTGGATACGAGCAGGTCGGCCGTTTAACTATGATTACTATAGAATTTTCTATGCCCTCTTCTGTCACTGTTATCTATGTGTGTGTCTGTCATGATTTCAAACAGGGTAAGAAGTATGAGGAGGATCTCATGGACATGATTGATAGGGAGGCCGATGGCAGTGATAGTCTTGAGGGTTTTGTTCTGTGTCATTCTATTGCCGGAGGGACAGGATCAGGTGCTTATTCATTTTGTTTACACTCAGAATCGTATTTCTTGATTTATTACATAGAATTATTATGTCTGAAAGCACATTGCTAGCAAGGCAACGATTAGGCCTGCACGTTGACTGGAAGTTCTATATTTATTTGTTAAGAACTTAAAACGATCAAGCTGGTTTCCCAAGCACAGTAATCTGTTATTTTCTGATGGTTATAGTTGTTCGGTTGAATATTGAACAGTGTTTGCTCTAATACAGGGATGGGTTCTTACTTGTTGGAGACATTGAATGATCGATACAGCAAAAAGCTGGTTCAGACTTACAGTGTATTTCCTATCCAAAACGAGATTAGTGATGTAGTGGTGCAACCGTACAACTCCCTTCTAACACTCAAGCGCTTGGCACTCAACGCTGACTGCGTAGTTGTTCTTGACAATACGGCGCTTAATAGTATTGCCGTTGAGCGACTTCATATTGATACTCCAACTTTTGCTCAAATAAATTCTTTAGTATCTACAGTTATGGCAGCAAGCACTACAACACTACGTTATCCTGGATACATGAACAATGATTTGGTTGGCCTTCTTGCTTCTTTGATCCCAACACCAAGATGTCACTTTCTTATGACAGGGTACACACCTCTCACGGTGGAAAGACAGGTAAGATACTGTTGGTGTTCTTTGATTGATGCTTTCCTTCTTACTTCTTAGATGAACTTAGTTATTTGATCTCTGGCTTGGCTACATCAAAATTCAGAATTGGTATTGTATCAGTCTCAAAATTCAATGGACATTTAAATCTCAATTGACATTTTTTAGTATATATAATCTATCTCTTCATTAAAAAAAATAAATAAAAATTGTAATGTGCCGTTTAAAATTTTAAATTTTAATTATGTATTGCTGGATCTGTATGGCAGGCTAATGTGATTCGGAAAACAACTGTTCTTGATGTCATGAGAAGACTTCTTCAGGTTAGACTTAAGCGATGATCATATTTAGGATCTTTATGCATGTTTGGATAATATCTAACGACATTTTCCATTTCAGACGAAAAACATCATGGTTTCTTCTTTTGCTCGAACGAAACAAGCGAGCCAGGCAAAATACATATCGATTTTAAATATTATACAAGGAGAAGTAGATCCTACTCAGGTACGTGGCACTCCTGCCCATCAAAGTTATGCAAACTTGGAAGGCATGGTTAAACATCAAATTTGCTTAAAAGTCTAAAGGTTGAGAAAATTGATGTGATTATTCCTCCTGAAAGTTATCAACTTCATTTTTTTTTTCCATAGAAGAAAATGGATTCCAAATTGCGACTATTTTGTATCTAATTACTTGACCCTGACTAGTAAATGCATATAAGAAAGGCCTCTATTTTGCTGGTCCGTTTGCTTTTGCTTATACTAAATTATTAACATCGGTGCACCTACCCCTTTAATTTGAATGCTTTTCATGATGATACAATTTGGAACTTGGAGCACATTGTCATATGTTTGTTGTCAATCACATAACTACTCAAAAGTTATGTAATAACTCCTACTGTTGATTCTGGGAACAGGTTCATGAGAGTTTGCAGAGGATACGTGAGAGAAAACTTGTAAACTTTATTGAATGGGGGCCTGCTAGCATTCAGGCATGTTTCATGGGTTTTGTTCTACTTAGAGATCAGCTACTACCTATTATCTACTGGGCTGAAAACTCTTCCTGTTTTGATAGGTTGCTTTGTCTAGAAAGTCCCCCTATGTCCATACCGCTCATAGGGTGAGTTTTTAGTTTTATCGTGGATATTTTGCTCTCCTATCTGATAGTAAGAACAGGGATAAGGCAGGCTATGGATGAGCCTGCACTTTCTATGCCAGCTCATGTTTGTTTTCTATTGACCTGTCCTATTGGAGCTGATTGATTAAGATCAGAAATATTGAGTTGATTTTCTTTTATTATTATTTTTAGCAATGGATGAATTCTGAAGTGACAATAGGCATAATGATATTTCGGTTGCTTTCTCTATTGCTAGGTTAGTGGTCTCATGCTAGCCAGTCATACTGGGATTCGCCACTTATTTTCCAAGGTCTTGAGCCAATACGATAAGCTGAGAAAGAGACAAGCTTTTCTGGAAAACTACAGGAACCACCCAATGTTTGCTGTGAGATTTACTTTCACTTTCTTGCCTTACTGCCTTTTTATCTGTGCTTTAGTTTTACTGTTGTAGTTAAGCAAACTATTAAATTATATTCATTGAGTTCATTCTGATGGTTACGTTCCCTTTACGTTTATAACTGAGGTGTACATACGCCGTGCTATAAATTATCCATAATAGGGGGAAAAAATGGGTACATTTTACTTTGCTGGCTCTACACTTGCACTTCCTGAATGTAATTTGACTCAATTTTTTCTTTCACAACATTGTGTTGATTTGGGCTTATTTAATATTTTGTCTCCCAAAAATTATTATTTGAGGCAGTTGACCTTACCGATAACTTCAGGATAACGATCTGTCAGAATTTGATGAATCAAGAGATATAATTGAGAGTCTCGTCGATGAGTACAAGGCTTGCGAATCAGAGGATTACATCAAGTGGGGAGTTGAGGTGATATGCTGCCTATTTATGACTTCATATGTATACATCTCATATCTTTCTCTAGCTAACTTTTTTGGAATGGTGGGTGATGCATGCAGGATCCAAACCATGCTCTCTCGGGAGAAGGAAGCACTAGTGGGTCTGTTGACCCGAAATTCTCAGTATAGCTAAGCTATATAGGTACTCATCTAATACTACTACAGTTTGCTTCTTGCTTTCAGCTTATAAAACCCATTGGAACTTTAGTGATTCTCAAAATTTACATGTGCTTTTAGGTTTATTGTTTGTGCATGCTGATGGGATTTCAGTTTTCGATCTCCGAAAATTGATCTCGAAGAATCATTTCGGAGAATCTATCTTCCTGGTTTCTACCATGTGTTTTCGATTAGTGCGTTGTGAAATTAACCATCTTTATGGTTTGTTTCCACTTTGTTCATAACCTTATGCGTGCGTCCGTGCACAGTTGCATGAGGCTTGCGTATTTTTCCAAGTAATAGTTTGTTTGTTTCTTTCTGAATTATTACAGCAGTTTCTTGGGCGTTGTGGTTTGAAGAAAAATTTCGATTATATAATATGATCCTCAAACGAAGCATTGGAAAAATATGTTCCCAACGTTTAAGACAATAGCAGAAACTTAGCTATGCCGATATAACTATTGTTTTTGCAATTAACTGTTGCAGCTACCAACCAGGCGACATAAATAAAAGGTATATATGATAAAGATCATGTAGGAAAATCACCAGAAGCATTTATTTACTTGAGGACGGAAGAAGAGCAAACTGACCAATTTGTTCAGTTTTTGGTGGAAGGCTGGGAAAAAAATTCACTTTTTACTAATGCCGTATTCGACGTGATGGGCTTGGGCCGTACTTCTGGCCCATAACATTGGCGGGCTTCGGCCGTGGTTAATTCGGCCGTCTCATTGATGGGCGACTCTTAACGCCCAAATTTGACGATTCGTGGGGATGGTTTACATTCGCTGTCATTGTTTTTTTTTCATTGAGTTCTCACTAATTCTTAAACATCTATCAGAAAACAACTCCTATTTCATCATGCTAGTCAATTCGACACTATCCCGTCCCCGTGGGGTTGGCCTAGTGGTTAAAGGAAATATATCAATATCGATGTTGGTTGAATTTGGGGATCCATCTTTGAGAGTTTGTTGTTCTGGCGTAAGCCCTTAGCCTGACAACATGGAATACCTCGCAACATGAATTTTTTATTTTGTCTTTGGATAGGATCCCTAAAATATTTATGCATGTGTATCATCAGGAAGATGTATGTATCCACTGATCTCCTTGAATGAAATTTCGAACGGAGTACGAATAAACACGGTCCGTCGGAATCCGACTACTCCAGCTAACCCGACCAGAGCCATCCGCCCCGGGCCCACCGTTCTCAAACTCGCCGTAATACAAAGTCTTCAACGCAAAGTCGCCGCTCCAAGGCATCCATCCCTCGGGCGCGACGAGAGCTTCCATGGTACATTGGACAAACACGGTCCTCGAATACTCTTTCCAAGGCCTGCCCAAGTAGTTCTTGTGGACACTAGGTTTCTTGTAATAAAGAGCCATGTAGGCCTCTGTGCCGTTGATTACGCAGCCGTGGAAGACGAAGCCCGTCGACTGCGCGGGATCTATCCTTCCGTGGGCCGTCACGGCGTTGTTCTCGCCCTTCTCAGGCTGGAGCTGGCGTGGGGCCACGAGGATGAGGCAGTCTTGGAAGAACGAGGCCGAGTTGCCGAATATGAAGTCGACGTTGCCTTGGATGAGACAGGACTTGTAGTACTGTCTTAGGCTGTGGGCGTAGAGGGTGTCTTGGTTGCCGATGAATTCGCAGTTCTCGAGGATTGAGAGGTCGCTGTCTGTGCGGAAGGCCACCGCCTGGTGGGCGTCGGACCCTGCCGTGTTCTGAATGGTGAGGTCCCTCGCCATGAATCCGTCGCCAAGAACGCCTTCGCATGAAGAGAAGGAAAACGAAAAGTGTTAAGACACAAGGCATTTTAGAAACAGGCGTGATTCCAAATTGGAAATAAAATATATAATATTAAAATATGATACACGCAAACTTAAGCTTTTAGATACAATAGTCATTTAACACGACGTCGGAGGATCATGGATATGAATTCTCACAATCATCCATTTAAGAAAATTTTACGTCTAAAACTAAATAAGAAAAAAATTAGTATGAACACGAGAGATATTGAAAATAAAAAAAATATATATAATATAACTAAAATATAATACAATCCCTTTATGTTTTAAGCTTTTAAGTGAAATAATCATACAACTCACCAACTATGTATTTAAAGTTTTAGGTGAAGTAGTCATTATTTAACGCAAACTCACCAACCGTCGCCGAGTCATATGTTGAAACGCCCTGCAAGCCGACGTTCAACGACCCCGTAATGACCGTTTTGCCCCTCCCCTCGCCGAGGAACACTACATTCCTCTTCTCCAAAGGCACCCGTACAATCTCCACGTAAATGCCCTCGTCGATCCTCACCACAAACTTCGCATCGCTGTTCTCCGGCGCAGCGTCGACGGCCTCTTGGACCGTTTCGTAGCTGCATCCGCCGCCGTTCTTACACACCGTGACGTCGGCTTTCAGATCCGCCGGGACGCCGCCCGCGAACCCGTTGGAGCCCTGGTCGCCCGAACCCGGCTCCCAAAACCCGTCCCTCTCAGTCCTAACGGGCCCCCACGACTCGGTCTTTTCGCCGTAGACGTCGTAGTTGGCCATCATGGCCAGGGCGTCGCTCGTGGAGGGGATCAGAGAGCCGTTGAAGAAAGACATGGCGCGGCTCACCGAGGAGGTGGTGTTGACGTACTTGAGCCCCGACCAGCAGCCGTACTGATACCCCAGGGCGGCGCTCACCCACGCACGTGCGTCCTTGACCGCTCCACGTGGCAGGGCGGCGGCGGCCGTGAGATTCGTACGGTACTCTGAGTAATGTAGCATTTCGAGGCAGTTTTGGGCCGCGACGGTGAGATTGTGGTTGCCCGCGGCTGAGCTTAGGATGTCTTGGACCATTCCCTGGGCGGTGCGGAGGTTCTGAGAGGAGACTTGAAGGGCGGTCTGTACGGTTTGGAGAATGGTGGTGGTTGGCTCGTATTGGGTCATGGATGATTGGCACGTGGCGGGGTCACGTGAGGCCTTGCAGGCTTCGGAAATGAGGGCGGTGGTTGCGTCTTGTGGCCGCCGGAGGTTGTTGTGGTGGAGGCGAGAGGCGGCGGAGATGGAGAGGAGGAGGAGGAAAGAGAAGATGGATAGAGAGAAAACACCTCCCATGATTTGATGAGGAAGACGATGGATATTAATTAGCATGTGAATGATGGAATTGTTTTGGGATTTGTAATGGATGGAAATTTTATGGATATTATATATATATATATATTATATTTCTCTGCCTTAGAACTATATGATAAGTTGTGTGTTAGCGAGTTATTGAGTTTCTTGAAGTCACGGATATGGAAAGGTAATGGGATTGTAGAAACGGACACAAAACAACACTTAAAAGCATGTGGTTGTTTGTCTTAACATAGGAATGTGAAGTTTGGATTTTGTTTGTGTGTGAAGGCACTCTTTCTCTCTCATTTGTTGATGACATGGATAATTATAAAGTTGAATTACTAATTTTGACATCACTATATTTAATAATTGCAAATATTTATCAATAACTTTATATGTATGAATAAATTTGGGTGTCTAATCGACAAGACGGAAAATCCTACTTATTGGTGACGTGAAATATTTACTATCGCCAAAATGAAATAATGTCAAATATGATTTATGACTTATTTTGTCGAAAAAATCATCTAACACTTAAATTTATTCCAATATATGAAATAATTGACATATTTTGACGTGATCCGACTAACATATTTTAGGGAAATTCCGGTTGATAACCCTATGTTTAAGACTTTTCCAGTTGGTGCCCAAAGTTATTTTCGATTCCGGTTGGTACCCCTGTGTTTAAACTTTTTCCAGTTGGTGTCCAAAGTATTTTTCAATTCCGGTTAGTAACCCTGTGTTTAATGCTTTTCCAGTTGGTGCCCAAAGTATTTTTAAATTCTGGTTGGTAACCCTAAGTTATGAAAAAACATAACCCCGCTATTTTAAAAGACTGAAAAATGATATCTTTAGGTATAGGCATGTTAGTTGATAACGGAATTCTAGAAAACAAAAAAAACGGTTCATATACTTAAAGATATTGTTTTTTAGTCTTTTAAAATCGCGGAGTTATGTTTTTTCATAACTTAGGGTTACCAACAGGAATTTAAAAATACTTTGTGTACCAACTAGAAAAGACTTAAACACAGGGTTACCAACCGGAATTGAAAAATATTTTGGGCACCAACTGGAAAAGGCTTAAACACAGGGGTACCAAACGGAATCGAAAATAACTTTGGACACCAACTGGAAAAGCCTTAAACACAGGGTTACCAACCGAAATTTCCCTATATTTTATAATTCAAATTTCTGATTTTCCCAATAATATGAATGATTAATACGTACACGTTATAAAGTATATTTATTGAATAAGGATTAGAACCTTCTCTTTCTTTTCAACTTTAATTCATTAATATATACATAGAAAGGGCAAAGAATCATAACCTATTTATTAATAGCAAAGATGCTATCCTTTCTGGGACTCATTAATTTATTTCACATGCCCTCATTGGCATAGCTTGCTATTTAGTATTTAAAATTTCACAACGAATATCACATATTGCACCTACCTATATGTCTAAATTTACATCTATATATCTCAATTTTTCTCCTAAAATTAAATATTTATATGAAGAATTGGTTGGAGATAACTCTTTATATGGCAAACAATAACACATCCAAGAATATCAAAGTGTTTCAGGAATAAACTAACGAAGGATGATAATATAAACAAAATGTGCATTACATACCTCATTTTTTTTATGTTACAATATAAAATGCAAGAAATTGAGGCAATGTTACTGATAAAAATGCAATTTCGATAGGTTAAAAAAAAGACACAATATGACTATTATTTTGTGTGATTTATACATAGCACTTACATTAATTATGGCTTATGATCTTCTGCTGGCCTTAGCTTTGTTTGTTTGATACGAGGAAGTTGAATAATGCAATAGCATCATCATAGTACTTCTTTCTCGAGCTTGAGAACAGCCATGAAAGCTTCTTGTGGTACATCAACCCTACCAATGGCCTTCATTCTCTTCTTTCCCTCGGCCTGTATATAGTAGAGTTAGTTCATTGCAAATATATTCATTTATTAGACTTCAAAACACACACACACACACACACAGAGTATTAGCTCGGCACAAATATTATTATTACAAGTCGTCCGTCACCTGTTTGCGAAGCAGCTTCTTTTTTCTCGTTATATCTCCACCTGAAGAAAAAAGAATTGCAACGGCTGAATAATTGCCTGTATATGATGTTGTCAAAGTAGCCTAGACACCTTTATAATGTAATAAGCAAGACAATATATATACCAGGAAAAAAAAAAGGATGTTATGTGTCAGGTCATCAAGCCAAGTAAGTGATCATGTTTTGCGTTTCATTGAGAAGTTAAAATAATCTCACCGTAGCATTTTGCAAGGACGTCTTTTCTGATAGCTGATAAAGCTTCGCTAGCAATCACTTTCGAGCCAATGCATGCCTGCCAAGAAAAACAACAGTGGATGATGCGCGTGAAGAATTAAGAATTTGATAGTGTCTAACGACACAGCTTAGAGAGTGCGTACAACATACCTGGATTGGCACTTTAAACATTTGCCTGGGTATAAGTTCCTTCAGCTTCTGAGTTAAAGCCCGTCCAACGGGATAAGCCTGAGAAATAAAGATGAAGCTAATTTTATCGTCTGGACTGTGATGGTAATAAACGTTCTATTGTACATGGAGGAGCATTATTCTTTGTTTGATAGATGATTCAAAGAAAGAATCAACACGAGTGAATACCTTGTCCTTGTGCACAATAGTTGATAAGGGCTCCACAGGTTCTCCATTAATTTGAATGTCAAGCTTAATAAGGTCACTCTCTCTATATCTGTTGACATAACATCAATCTGGATAATGTTAACTCACTGAGCCCCCTGAATGAAGCCAAGACCTTTCTTGAAAATAATCAGTAATATCTGTATAAGTCTTTGATCTTAAAAGCTTAAAAGTTTACGCAGGATGCTAATCTTGAAACATCGAATTTAAATGTTTTCGTGCTACTAAGAGCTAGTAAATTACTCGACTACTTGTATTATAGTGAAGTACAACTACTTTAAAATAGAGTTTACCCAAGGAAAGAGTATTCCATGCTAGCGTATCCTTTACTCTTTGACTTTAGCTGATCAAAGAAGTCACCCACCATCTACACACGAACATACAGATTATAGAAAATGGTAGTTACATGAAAATTAGATCAAGTTCAAACAGTAAAACAAAAAGTTTTTTCTAGTCATTTTCAGAAGAACTATACCTCAGCCAGAGGTAGCTCATAAACAATTGATGCTCTATTCTCAGTGATGAACTTAAGTTCTTTGAATTCTCCTCTGCGATCCTGAGCAAGCTCCATAAGTGCACCAATGTAGTCCTTTGGTGTAAGCATTTCAATCTGTACATATAAGAGCACTTACACATATACTCAAGTAGCAGGCACAATATTTTGCAGTTAAGTTAGACATACAAGAAAGCGTAAGAAACCTTGACAAAAGGCTCCTCTATGGACTTTCTTTGTCCAGGTTCAGGAAGTAAGGACGGATTAGAACACTCGACCTACATGAGGTGAGAAATAATGTTATGAAAATGTCTACAAACACGATAAACAAAGTTATTTATGCACAATCCTTTAAGTATTTCAACTCTTGTTCGCAAACAGAATCAGTTTGGAAGACATAAAATAAATAAACCAAATGTTGAAGAACGGCACGAGGAGGAAATTACAGTTTCATCATTCACGCAGTTAACTTTGTAAACCACACTTGGGGCTGTGGTTATCAGATTTAAATTATACTCACGCTCCAGCCTTTCCTGCAGGAACAACCAACACTATATTATCATACAGGTGATGGGTACAAGTTTAATCAAGTAAAAAGAAGGATTTCGCATAGAAACCTGAACTATTTCCATGTGAAGAAGACCAAGAAACCCACATCTAAAGCCGAATCCCATGGCACTTGATGTCTCAGGCTCAAACTGCATTATAAATGATACATAAAGAACATGAACATAGTTACCTTGAGTATATTACTTGGAGGTTATTGCGGTCAACTGTCAAACAAAAACTAGACCACAAAATATGAAGATAGGATAGATGGATAATTTTTCATGTACAAGATAAAGACTCGCTGATCTAGAAATGACACCATTTTCCATCATTTTTAATCAAACATCCAAATATTTGATACAGCATATACCCCGTTATTTCTCCAAAGAAATTTTAAAAGAAAAATCATCGACCTTCAGAGCAGCATCATTGAGCTGCAATTTCTCCAAAGCATCACGTAGCTCATGAAATCTGCAAATGTATAACCATTATTTCTTTGACTAATGACAGAGCATGAGTACAATATGCAAAAATATGAAACAGATGAATACTGGTCAGCATCAATAGGAAATAGGCCGCAGAAAACCATTGGCGTAGCTTCTTTGTATCCAGGCAATGATCCTTCCGCCTTCCTACTGAAATTTGTTATCGTGTCACCAACCCTAGCATCTGCCACTGATCTAATGGAAGCAGAGAGATAGCCCACCTGAAATAATCGAGCGAAGCTATGTGAATACTGACCCGAATATAAGAAGAACAGGGACGTTACTCGTGCAACCGTGAAGGAACAGATAAAAATGGATGTACACAAAGGTTGCAGACAAATCAACGAATATCTAACATAACACTAGAATCACTTTGCATAGGATCTTATGAAGGATAAGAGTAAACTGTTGTGTGCTTTCCAGAAGAAGACTTTCATATCTTAATGCAAACCCTATACCCTTCTGACATGAAATATTTGAAAACAAGTCAATACAAGACAATGATATTTAAGTTTTATATTCAAGTACGGAAATAGACGTTAATACATGCCAACAGACTCGACAAGTAGCAAAGGGATGATATTCTTTCAGCAACGACAAAGAAAAAAAAGATTCTAATATGCCATAAATGGAGTAGACTATTCACCTCTCCAGCATATAACGCATCAACCTGCAACTGATTGGGAGACAACACTCCAACTTCATCTGCATAGTAATCCTGCATTTAAGTTCATGCTCACAAAGCTGCTGATATTGAAATTTCAACTTAAGGAAGTTCAGTAAAATTCATTTTCCTCAGCTCTAGTACTTCTACCTTTCCACTGGCCATAAATATTATCCGGTCACCTTTTTTAATAGTCCCATCAATAACTCGGAAATATACAATCACACCTCGGTATGGATCATAATAACTGCAAAAAAATTTGACAGTGCCAGCAAATCAGTACGAATTTTATACATAATCATGGCTTGAACAGATAAACATGGCATCAATTTAACAGACTGTTTCGCAAATATTTCCACGAAAACAAAAATGAAAATGGTTAGTTTTCCTTTTTATCTTTCACAGTTTAGTAGGAAGTCTTTCAATGAATAGAAGTCAATGATGGGTTATGTTTGATATTGTCCTTTTTATTTTCCACAGTTTAGTAGGAAGTCTTTCAATGAATTGAAGTCGACGATGGGTTATGTTTGATATCGTCCTAAAGTTACTCTTGGTACCCAAAAGTTGATAGAGATATATATGATCTTGATCACCAGGTCTGTAACAGCCAAAACAAACTAAACTAACATGTCTAAATAAGTGTTGCTATAGTACCTAAAGCAGATACCTATCGAATATGAGAGCCCTCAAGGGCTTTTCTGCTGTATCTGGAGCGGGTGGGATCTTTTGGACAATTGCAGAAAGGATTTCGGGGATTCCTATTCCTTCCTAAAATAACACAAATGTAAACTTGTCCCTGGATGTCGGATAGAAAAAGGAAATGCTGTGAATTACAAACCTTTGCTGAGCAGTGAATTGCATCGCTGCAGTCAAGACCAACAATCTAAAATATACAAAAAAGATAAAATCAGTTGAACAATACTTCAACTTAGCTGGAAATTTCTGTTACTTTGCTTGGGCCTTTGATAGACGATGTTAAAATAAACAATGCACTGATTATTCACTGGATACTGTGTCAAAGCGTTAGATCATGCACATGTGATGACCTATGTTGAAAAGAGATGATTTTCTCAAATTAGAAAACAAATCCAACTCAGTTTGGCTACTCGATCGGAACACCAATTGGGTTATGATAGAAACATCAAGTTCAATAGAAGGAGGCATTAAACTAACAAATATGCATTCCAATTTTCATAATAAATTATAACCTAAATTACCCAAATGGATGCACAAGATGAGAATTGAGAAGTGCAGTGAGGAGCTAAAACCATCAGAGATATATAGGTTCCGAGTCAAAACCAACCTCTTCTATCTCACGAGCCACACGTTCCGGTTCAGCTCCAGGAAGGTCTATCTTGTTCAGAACCTGCAGATGAAGTAAAAAATAAATAACTAATGCAGAGTTAATGCAAAAACTATGAACAACAAGAAACAACGCAAGAAGGATTAGGAATAAGAAAATACACAAAGTTTTAAACATGTGTTTGCGCAATTGTATTGTGGCCCAATTCACAGTTACTATGCACGAAAATATCTAGCAGATTACCAAGGGTAATGTAGGAGAACACAGAAAGCAAATCAGATCGTGAGTAAAATTCCATGTTTACAGAAGTAATCAACTCACTGGAATGATCTCAAGATTGTTTTCCAAAGCCAAATACACATTTGCAAGAGTTTGGGCCTCCACCCCCTATTAAAAGATGTACAACTTCAATTAGTTGTGCAATTAAGTAATTTCTAGTAGATTTACCTCTTTGGAAATGTATTCCACGTATAAGAAAAGAATATAAAGGTTGGAGGAAAAACAAATGATAAGTGTACAAAAATACCTGTGAGGCATCTACAACGAGAAGTGCACCTTCGCAGGCAGCAAGAGAGCGTGAAACCTAAAGTTTTTCACCAGACGGGCGAAATCAAATCATACATCAACAAAGAATCCATTCAAATCTAAGAACCAATTCTCTATAGAAAAAGCAATCTCGCATACCTCATAGGAGAAGTCAACATGGCCTGGGGTATCAATAAGATTCAAACAATATGGTTGATTGTTATGCATATAACGCATCCTTGCAGCCTACATCATGAAGGCAGTAACAGCGGTTGGTATCTTAAATAACAAAATATATGCTTGGAAGATCTTACCAAATCGAGAAGAGATGACCCTACCAGGGAGTAACTGGTCATATATTATCTTATACCATGAATCTACCTTAGGAGATTAAACAAGCATATACACCAAGGGGAAAAGTCATTAGAAGAGTACCTGCAATTTTATGGTAATGCCTCGTTCCCTCTCCAAGTCCATATTATCAAGAAACTGCTCTTTCATCTCTCTACTTTCCACAGTGCCTGTCATCTGCAATAGCTTATCCGCCAGCGTCGATTTTCCATGATCAATATGAGCTATGATGCAGAAATTTCTTATATTCGACGACGGCACCTACGAAAAGATACAGAACACATTCGCCAATTCACACAATTTCGTGTTCCCAAACTGCTAGCTACGACTACAATAATTCAAAAACGCAGCAGCACCAGCATCACGAATTGCGACGTACCTTTAACAGGCGGTCTTTGCCCACACGGACGGCCAATTCGACGTCAGCTTCAGACGGCGTTCGTTTGTGCTGAAGGTCAGCGCTACTAGCCTGGCAACAAACACCTCGTTTTTGGCGCGCACCTCTAGTGCGTGAGCTCTGCAATAAGAATCGGATTTGGTTCGCGTTCGATGGAAGCAAACATTGGTAATTGGTTCCGATGTTTGGTTTCAGGCAGCAAAAATCGGCTGCCGCCATTTTCATCCACCCTGTGTAAGGTGTGCTCCTGCTTGAATTCAGTGGATGACGTAAATCCGATGAGAATATACAATAACTGTGTATCGTCTGTTTTGAGCCACAATAAAGAAATTACGAGCTAGAAAGAAAGAAAGCCAACGGCTATCTATCTTCTTCCCTGAGTCGAGAGAGTGTATTATCCATACAGAGCGTTGTGCCCAATTCTGGAATTCAACTAGTCGCAAGGCTATTTCCGTAATTTCCTATTTTGTAAATTATTCCGACATCATATATTTTAATTTATTATTTAGTGTTAGGATATTTTGAATCCCGAAAATGTTATTGCCCGAAAAATGAGAATAACAAATAAAAAGAGGAAAATAAATTGGACAGTGAACTCGAGAATTTTTTACGTGGTTCGGTCAAGATGACATACCTCCAACGGTCACGAAGGGTAAACTTCTTTACTATGTAGAGATGATTACATATGCATACACCTCGTAAGGACGTGATACGCAAAAGCAGCTATAACAACTATAAGTAAGAACCAAATGATATACAGCTCGAGCAATATTAATCGGGAAAGCTGCAAGGGAATGCTCGGAGAAGACTGCAGATTTGTGTTGTAGTGTTTGCTTTCGTGGAGTACTGCCTATCTATAGGCGAAAGAGCAAACTTTTGATCACGCATGTGAATGCATGAAAATTAATTGCTGACAATCAATGTCACATCAACAAATAAAATTACGTTCATATCTCTGTTAAAGTGAGATGTGAAAACAGAATAAAAAAAATTTCTATTGCGAATCCTTTGGTGTCTTCAAAGTATCATATTAAGATCCGAGTTAGTTTCTACAAGCGAAGAAATCATTTCAGTGTCATAATCCAAAAGGTGGGCTCGATTAGAGGGGATACATTTGAACCCTTCGGCGAGTGTACGAGGACGTTGAGCCCTACGACGAACGTACGAAGACGTTGCTAGCCACATATTCGGTAATTAATTCCCTCTCACTCGTCGCTAAAGAAGCTAAGGAATATGTAATATTCTATAAACCCTAACAAAGCAAAATTGGTACCGTGTATGTTATTTTTAAAAGATGCCAACCGTAATAATCGCTACACTGATCGTCAATTGCATGCCTTTCGTTTCGAACCTTCCGCTGCATGCGTATCACCATGGCTTTAGAATATTGGGTGAGAAACCGATTGCTATTGACATATCCATTATTGCGTGGTATGTATGCCATTTGGTTCCTAAGCCCACCATCAAATTTAACGATGGGCGAGCCATTGTTGACCATTCTGTAAGTCTCACTCCATTGTTTTGCTAATGATGATAACACTTTTCAAACTCAGCCTTATTATTGTATTGTAATAACAAAACATACGTACGTCGCATGCATTGAAGACATGAGTGACAACATTATAGACGATGATGACATGACATTGCAGAAGAAATAATATCACTCCCAAGATTTTCATTACATAGAGTGCATTGCAATGCAACATGTTGAGGTGGGTGTCGGGACTTGAGAAAAAGATAGCGCAGATGAACACTGTCCTGTCCAAAATGACACTCGAAGAAGCAAAGCACACCTCTATTTGGCCATGTGGTTGAGTTGAGGTAATAATAGTTCTTCAACATGGGGATTGGAAGATGTTATTACAAGAAGATTTGGTAACATATAGTAGTGCAGTGTTCGTTGTGTGTGAAATGAAATGATGAATTAAATAAAAAATCGTATCGCGGCCGCCGGCCGCCGCCGCCACCACCATTATTATTATTATTATTATTATTATTATTATTATTATTATTGCCGGAGAGCACTTGCGCATTAGGGGCAGCAGACTACCATAATACTATCTGAATGAATCCACATTCCACAACATCATATATAATGAGGCACAAGCATGGATATAATAATGATGAATCGCAGGTTGGAAGAAGAAAGAACAAAGGCAGTGAATCTCAGGTTTAAATAAAAGCACAGTAATAATTTGAGAAAGGAGACAAGAAGTCACAAACTGGAATTATTCCCGAGCTTCAACGGTTTTCTTCCGCATGGTCCAAAATGCGGCGTAATATCGGTTCTGCACTCGCATTGAAGCGAAACAACGAATGAAGGAATAAACACTCGGACTGAAGAAAATGGTACTCGAGAACATACAGACAGAAGACATACGTACACATACCTGCATCATCGATTTCCGGTCTGTTGTGTAAGTTGTTTCGATGGTTGATTCCTTCTGCTTCAACATCACAGAGTTAATAATAAAAAGAGAAAAAAAAAAAGAAAAACGGGGACAGGAAAAAGCATCATTATTTTATACATACTTTGAAAATTAAGAAATGGATTCCGACGAGTTACCTCTATCTCAAATCCATAATGGCAGGCAATGCGTTTGACATCTTCCAAGCTCACCTCAATTGACATCTCCTTTAGAAAAGGGAAAAAGGTTTTAAGAAGAAAGAAAGAACTTAAGTTAGCACTCAAGCCACAAACTGTGAGAGGCATATATGCATCTAGTCAGGGTATCAAGATACATACATCTTCCTGAGTATACATATCAGCAAAATGATAGAGCAGAGGCCCCAAATTTATCCAGATCTGTCAGTCAAACAATCTAATTAGAATTTTCAAGAACAAAGAGTTTGATTTGCAGAGGGAAAAAAAAAACATGTAAGGACCACTTACACCCCCATCTTTGACAATTTTCGAGATAATTTCTATATATTCAACAATGTTGTGGGCCGTATCAAGAAAGAAACAAGTCACAACTGCATCCCACATTCCTGAGATACGTAGATACAATACATGAGAGACAAGACCAGACCCCGAGAAATCTAGAACGATGGAAAATGGTGGGTACGGTGTAAACGTCATTCAACTCCGTGCACATAAATAATACAAGACAATGATGAATTGTACATACCTACTTGGCTTGGATCGTTATAGACTTCAACAAAGTCCCCTCCACACATTGAGAAGCCTTCAGTTATTCCTGCACTGTTTGATGGTTTACACAATGAAGCATGGAATTGGTTAAATTAGGCGCTTAAGATATCAGCCACGTTACGACGAAACAGTACTGAGCAAATGATGGGAAAAAGACAGATGAGAAAAGTCATAGAAGAGAAACAGCCTTAATGCACGGTATGCGACGTCTAGACGTCATCCGTGGGTTCACGTCACAAAAATCTACATGACAAATAATACAAGGAACTAAAAGAAGAAAAGAAAAATAAACTCAAAAGTTGTCTAGACTAATATAAAGAAGACATTAACAATACCTTGCAGGATGAATATCTGGAACTGAAACAGATCGAAGCTGGTCATCATCGGTAACTGAATTGCAATTACTGTGTATCCATGGATATATGGTCCACTCCTCAGCACCTTGAGAACTAATAAATTAAGAGATTAGTATATATAAAGTTTTGTTTGTGTAGAGAACACTTCTTCTGAGTTCTTACTAGTTCAGGATAAAATTGGAGCAAATCATCATGTAGTAAGAAAACTCATTTCCTTGGCTTATAAAACCTGCCATGTAATAAAATCATCAGGGGTATGTGAGGACATTAAAGTAAACTATTTCCAATAAAGCATACCCAGACACGAGATTTCCAACGCTAATCTCCCAAGGCCAGCTCCAGGCACTAAACAAGTCGGAGGACTGTTCAAACCAAAACTTTATTACAGTATTAACAACAACGAAAAACAATAATAGCATACAGGGTAATTTTATAACCACATAGAACAGAACAAATCAATATTCGAGTATTCAATATTATTGGTCAACAGATCATACCATCCATTAAAAACATTCACTTGCTAAAATTATAAAACCAACACCTCTTTCTAGAGCGATCAGGAAATAATCGTTCAAGTTCGTCAAGAATAGGCTTGTAGCACTCATCACGTTCCTGCTGACCCTGAAAATAATAAGATAAGAAATATGTATAATTATTCCTTTCTTGATATTTTGTGTTTTCGTTCTAATAGTTTGCACTTTGAATGGTCATGGTGACGCCAATTTTTTATGGTTCATAAAGAATTGCGATCAAGCTCTTTTCAGTTGATTAAACCTAACCAGTACCTCAGCTCCCCAATCTCTAACAATATTCCTGATGATGCACCGGACCTGGAAAAATTATGAATTAGTCAGAAAGCAAATGATCATGCATGTCAATGTTCCTATGATGAAATTGGACAGATCAACATCATTCATAAACCAAGTCTCCCAAGGACGATTCAAACAGGGAAAAAACACCAGCATTCCACGAGATCTAGGGAGGTCAATACAATTCTTTGGAACTACGATAAATGCAAGAAGAACAAAAATATTTTTTACAACTTTCAGGAAAATATATGGAGAAACATTTATAGGCACCATTTTCATATTATAAGAAAAACATGGAATATGACAGATAGAAACAATAGGAGATGGAATTGGCCTTCTTTTTAATTACCATTATTTCGCATAATGACATTTCCATTGTGTCGTATTTTACTAATAATTTAAATGAGAAAACACAATGATTAAAGTCTATCACTTACTTAGCAATAGCATCAATAGAAACGAAGACGTAAGTACTGGTTTGCTAAACAAAATACTGCACCTTATCTACATCAGCTAAAGGGATGTGACACTGCAATGATGGGTCCAACCAATCAGGTGATGATAATGATACCTGACAGAGAACATGCGAAGGCAAACGTTACCATGTAAATAATAAATCAGTAAATGAACCAACCCACCCATGAATTAAAGTACTAAGGCATGGCACCATGTAAAAAGAAATCCATTGCCAAATACGAATGTGTTCC
The DNA here is from genome assembly GCA_028392965.1 of Lindernia subracemosa. Classification (NCBI taxonomy): domain Eukaryota; kingdom Viridiplantae; phylum Streptophyta; class Magnoliopsida; order Lamiales; family Linderniaceae; genus Vandellia; species Vandellia subracemosa. The sequence continues at coordinate 1,160,441 of JAQPCC010000031.1, forward strand.
ACCCAACCATTTCGGTCTGAACATATGCACAATCTAAGTTTCACAAAAAACAAACTCAAACTCCCCTGACAGATCAAGAGCTCAAGGCATGTAGATATACTTCTGACAAAGGCAATACTTTAGTGCATATAGCAATAGACATCGTTGTAAATGTGAAACTGAATCAGGGACCTCACATGGGCATCACCATCAAGATCGGCTGGAAACGGTGTAGATCTTTCGACAGTCTGAATGCAATTATCACCGTCAGCATTTTCAGCCAACGTTTCAGATTTGGAACCTACAGACCAGGCCCCAGAACTCATTTGCGAAGATTCGTTTGTATTCTCCTGTTGTGATCCACAGGTGCCAAATTTTCACGAAGGAAATAAAATAGGAAATCAAAAGTTGAATGCAGCATTATGAAACAAAACAGAAGGTGTTGAGACCTCATTCAAAGATTCTGGTCTTGTAGACCCGTATGCTATATTGCCATTTTCCCCATGGATGAATCCGTTATTCTTTGCTGTATGAGCTATGTCACCAGACAAAATATGATTATGTAATGGGTGGTGACCATCTTGATCATCAGAAACATCAAAATCTATACTCAAGTCCACAGGGGGTTCAAAAGCCTGACAAAATAGCAATTCAGAAGGGCAGACCATTCATATGTAGAGGAAAAAACACAAGAAACAATGAAGAGCAAAGAAGATCAATTCGCACAATCACCTTAAGCATTTCAAAAATGAAGTATGAATTTTGTGCAATACACCTGCCAAAATAAGAGCTTTATAAGGACATGATACGGAGGAAGAACATCTTGGATTGCCTCAATTTTAGATTAACCATCTTCGTACCCGATGTTCCAAATTTCATATTATGCATCTTGCACTTAAGAATTCAGCCAATGATATTTACAGGTTAAGTAAAGGGGGTGAATGGTGATCACGGTAATTTGTAAAACAATTCCAAAAATCTTTGTAACACGAACAAGTGGTGTAGTATTCGATCAACATTATGATTATCGCAAAAATTTGTTCAATAAAGCCAGAGATGATGCTAAAAATATTCACCGTCTAAGTTTCTGAAACTTCAGCGGTAGGTGCGAGAGCAGATCCTGCAAATTCCCAAAACCACCATTAGTGGACCAAATCGAGATTTGAAGCAGGTCAAGACAAAAAAAAAACCAAAAAACAACTGATAATAGAGACTTGATAAGTGCTAACTGCGACTACATAAGCAATCATGTGGATTGACCAGAAATAGACCTTGTGGGCCGGTGGTAGTCTTCTGAAGGACCTTTCATATCTTCTAATATCCTCCTCAGAAGCCTCTGGATAGCTGCAAGAAGACAAACATTAACCTAAATAGCAGCTTGAATTCATTCATTTAATGCGACCTCAATTAACGAGACGAAATTTCCATCACTGGAAAAACTTAACACTATCTGAATATAATAGTAGTACTAATAAACAACAAATCGACGATTTCGAGATCCCAGCAACAAAAAACTCAACTCTAAAACTATGATATTGTACATAAACAGCTCTGCAAAAAAATATAAAATACGAATTAATTCGACTACAATTTACGAACACTAAAGCTATGAAGTCTCGCAAATTAATTACAATCAGGCATAGAAGTCAGTGTTGCATGTACTTGAGATAAGCGCTAATGATACGCCGCAGAGATTTCACTTCGAGGGCTTCTTCTTCCTTCCGACGACGCAATTCTTCGTCCAACGACATTTTTTTTCCCTTTGTTCGCAAGATTTGCTGTCCAAGTCTCCACTGTGTGGTACTTTAGTCCTCGGAGTTTGGCGAGTATATGGGCCTGTGTTGGCCCATGGAATATGAATTGGGCTCAAATCACCAAAACGGCCCAAAACAAGGTAATCCGCGTGATAGGTCTTTTTTTTTCTTTTCTATTCAAATTACAATGTATGGTAATTACAGTTATGGTCCTTATAACTAAATAAATTGTAGTTATGACCTCTTTAAATAATGTATTTCAATTATTTTGCTTTTCAGGGCAAATGTCTGCATAAAGCGCGGGCTTTTACCCTCCACAAGATGATGTTTTTGCATCATGAACCCAATTTCTAGGGTTTTGGTTCTTTTCCGAAATTGTTAGAAGTTGAATTCAGTAAACTTATTTGATTACATGGGGAAGGGAAAAAGAGAATCGGGAATCGTTATCTTGTCGTCGGACGATGACGGTGAAGCTAAGCGACACTCGCCGGGGAAAAGCAACCGCGGTAGGTTAACCAGGTCAGCGCCTGCTAGAAGTAATTCTAAGAGGGCTAAGAGAGCTTCAACCTCTAGTTGCTACCGTTTGCGTGACGTCTCAAATGGATTTGATGAGGTACGCTGCATTTACGCGAAGGGGGTTAATGGTGTCATAAATGATATGAATAACATTTTTGGCATTTGTTTTTAAGCTACTAAAGTTCAATGTAATTTCTGGCATATGTCGTAAAGAATCCGATCAACATTTCTTGCATGATTTCTTTTTTGAAGGTCAAAAGATTTTGTGAGGAATTTGATCGAGGTTTTACACAGTTCAAGGTAATATCTGGTATGCTGTCAACTTCAATTTTTTGTTTGGAGCTCCATCTGTAAATTGAGATTGCCTTTGATGTTTTATGTTTATAACATTCGTTGTGGTGATAATGTACTGAATGCCGCATAGATACTGGAAGTAACAGCCTATGGGTTGAAATGTACAAGCCAACTTGTTTGGAGGAGCTAGCCGTTCACAAAAAGAAGGTACAGATACTACAGAATATGAACTTACAAAATTTTGAGAGTCTGCATGGATTTTGCATTCACAGTTCAACTAAGATGACACCTATGAACTCTTGTTTTGCAGGTTGAAGAAGTTAAAGCATGGTTTGAGGGAAGGCTAAAAAATTCTGTGGTATCTATTTCATTTATCTTCTTCTCTTAATTTACGTGTAATATCGGGCCTATAAAGCGAATGCTCTCTGTTGGCACACATCTGACTTGGACAGTTGTGAGGCATATTCATTCCTCTTGGAAAGCTGTATTGATTCACAGTTCTCACTATTCGCAGGATACATTTGGTAATGTGATCCTTATATCTGGGCAAGCAGGAGTTGGCAAATCAGTATGTCTTGTCAAGTTTCTATGTTTATCTGCATTGGTCAATTTAAATAAATAAAGACCTATGACTTGGTCCATTATCTTAGCTTCTTGTAATTTCTTGAATGGTTTGGTTTTTATTCAATCATACTCTGCAGGCTACCATTCATGCCATTGCATGTCAGTTTGGAGCTGAAGTGCATGAATGGAACACTCCTACCCCTACATTATGGTCAGAACACCTGCATTCTACTTCAAATGCTCACAGTCAAGCAGGTATATATTTTCTCTATGATTTACAATGTATGTATTATGCATCTGGCGAGTTGATAACCGGGTCCAAATCCTGGAATGTAGATCAATGATAGTGGTTCTTCGTTTAACCTCTATGTCCCTATCAGACTACGATGCAAATGAAAAACTGCTCCAACTCTTAGTTATGTTTGGGCCTTTATGTCTCAGATCCCAAAAGATATAAGTTTTATATTGTGTAATTTTTTTTCTTCATGTATTCATTACAATGATTCAGTGATAGTTATGACTTCTTTGCTCTTATTTATGTACCTATTGCCTTTATATATACTAGCTGATTAGTGGTTTTGAACCAGGGATCCGCTATATTTCAAAGCTGGACGAATTTGAGAGTTTTGTTGAAAGGATACGAAAATATGGAATACTTCCCTCATCCTTGGGCGGAGCATCTCCAAAACATGTTATTCTGCTGATTGATGATCTCCCTGCAGTGAATGGGAAGGTTGCATTTGGGAGACTTCATCGAAGCTTACATCTTCTTTTGCAATCTGTCCGTCTCCCGACAGCCATATTGTTCAATGACTTGAGCAGATCTGAATCTGCTGATAATCATAACCGGTACTTCGAAGAACTTCAGTCTTCTCTACAACATGCGGGGGCTTCTAAGGTTGCTTTGCTACTAATCTTTGTAAAAAATTACGTCTTTTGTTTTGATATCTTTGCAGTAACTATGACGTTTCTCTTAGGTGATGTTCAATCCAATTACCGTCAATTCAATTAGAAAAACACTTTCAAGGATATGTCGAATGGAACAAGTTGAAGTGAGCGATGAACAGATTGATGCTATAGCAAAAGCCAGCGAAGGAGATATTAGAAACGCAATTACATCTTTACAGTTCCTCTCTCGGAAAACCAGTCTGGTGCATTCTACAATGGCCCGAGAGAGCCTTTTCGATCATCCAGCAGAAAAAGGCAATGAGACAAGTCATTTATGTGATGGGATCTCACAAGTTGGAAAAGATGCGACACTATCTCTTTTTCATGCTTTGGGCAAATTTTTGCATAACAAAAGAGAGTCTGAAAGCACAGCGACATCAGGTAATTCAGATGATATTTTCTCTGCAAAAAATATATGTTCTTACATATACTGTTTAGGATAAGTCCTTTTTGTTGCAATGATAAGGACATTTGTCTGAGTCAAGACCGTTTCGATGAATAATTATGATTTTTGTGTCTTGCCGTAGAGAGCAACGGGGTTCGTCTTAAAGAGAAATATCAGAGGAGTCCTTTTAGAATGGATGCTCCAGAGGTAGTACTATCTCAGGCACATGGACAAGCAAGGCCAATATCTGATTTTCTTCATGAAAATAGTAAGATTGCTAGTATTATCTTATTCAGCATTCTGCCCTTATTGATCTCCTTGGGTGAGCCTGAAGGCATGTTGGTAATGGCTGTCAACCTTAATAGTATGTAAATTAATTACATCGTCGGATCGATAATGTGCCAAATGGCCCAAAACTTCATTCTTTCCATTTTCCTGTCCGAGTTGACTTCATATAATACTCACGTTTTAAATATTCAATTTTTGGCTCGTTTACAGTATTAGATTTTGTGGGTCACGAGGCCATTGATGATGCTTGGGTCATTACTGCATATTTGAGCGACACTGATTTGCTTCTTTCCCCACTTGGTGGAACTTTGACTCAGAACTTCAACTCTGAGAAACTTATGCAATCTGCTGCTGCATCAGTTGCAGCACGTGGTGTATTATTTGGTAATGCACATCCAGTGTCTGCTAGGTATGATTCCAGTGCCCCAGTACTAGATTGTTTCCACGAGCTTGTCGTTATTTAGTCTTCTATTGGGATCGCAGTTGCTTATTCTTGTTTATTCAGGTGGCATTCTATTAGACGTCCAATGCTGTGGGAGGTTGAGCAATCAATGCGGCAAACTAAGGTGAGAGTATGGTGGGATGATTTTATTTTATTTTTGTTCCACTTTTACTGCTTCTGTCTCGACGTGAAAAATATCTATCCTGCTATTTTGTTTTCCCTTTATCTGGTTGTTTGCTAAAACTCAGTTTTTTTTTTCTTGGAGAATTTGGTACCTATATACAGAGAAATAGCATTTCGGTCTGCTCTCTAATACTGCATGTATGTTATGGGAGCAAGTTGGGTAAAGTTTTGCTGATATAGTGAGTGTCGTTGTGTGGTATCTCTAATGCTGGTGCTCTTCGAACCCTAATTCCATATCCCTTAGCATTACGCAGTTTTTTAGAATTCAACATTTCCGTGTCCAATGCTAATATCGTTGTGTTATTATCGTAAAATCTACCGAAATCGGTTTGTCTGATCTTTACATGATCTGTGTTTCGAACCAACTCGCAGCATCAAATTATGAGTCAAAGGAGAAATGTCAATAGTGGTCTGAACTTGAACAATTTTTCGGTAATGGCCACCGAGTTCAAACCTGCACACAACTGGCTTGGACACAGAGCATCTGAAGACCATCAACTTGTATACTGTGAGGATGAAGAAGATGGGATGAGCTTGAATGAGATGATGCTTTCTGACGATGATGAAATAGAAGATTGGTAAATGTTTAATGGCGGATGATTTTGAATTATCTGTAAATATCTGGGATGCATTCTTTTCTTAAATTTTTAAGATTATAAGTCGAGTTTTGAAGGTCCATCTCTATGCATTGGAAAAATTATATATATATATATATATATATATTGAGAGAGAGATTCAAATCAACAAATGTATTACATAATCAGGACGTTAGTTAGTAAAGAAAAGAACACTTAATCATCATCTCATTTGAACAAAAACACAACTGAAGACTCCATCTGTCTTCATCAAGACAAAGAACTACCACCCCCTGAAGACTCAGCAACATCCATAATCCTCAACACCTCTTCGCAAACCATGTTCTTCTTCCCCCGTTCGACCGAGCAGTCCACGACCCTATTCAATCTCTCCAGCCAAACATCGTAGTCCACAACGTAAGGCGTCCCACATATACTGTCCACATAGTCAGCAAACGCCTTCAATATAGGCGATACCCCGCCCAAATGCTGCTGTATGATGCGTTTGCTCCAGCACTTTGCCCTCCATTTCAGTGCAGACTCGATCGAATCGAGCTGCAGCATGGATCCGCCGGTCACGAAATAGATGAGGTAGATGAGGCTCTCCACGTCCGAGGAAGGACAGAGCTTCCCATGTTGAAGCGTGTGTGCGGACGAGAACTGTAAGTTCAGCAGCGGGCTGTCTCGGTCCTCTAAGACAGCCCGGCCCCACGAGACAAGAACGTATATGCTGCTGTTTGCTGTGTTTATTACGCCGTCGATGCGTATAATATTCTCCGGGCGTATGTCACCGTGGAGGATATTAGCTGCTTTGGCACTTCTCAAAGCTGCTAAACAATCCCTGCAGCAGCGTGTGGCTTCCTCGGGAGGTAAAGGCCCATCGTGGGACGTTATTGATGCCAGCGTTTCACCAATAGGGCACGTGACAAGAATTGGGGTCCCACACCAAGGGTGTTCACAGCGTCCCTTAGGGCTCTTCTTCTCGCACGGGCCCGAGTGGACGATTCTGCCCGAGGCTATAATCTCCGGGAGATGTTTGCTAGAGACGCCGTGCTCTTTAAAGATGTTCAGCACTTTGGTCTGCCTCTGAACTTGGTACCATAGGTTCATGTCTTCCCACGATGGCTCCAGGCAAGAAGTGTGGGCCCCGACGTGTAAGGTCAACAGCTGAGAAGAGTATTCCTCCGAAGCTGCGATGTAAGAGCAGTTATCTCCGTTGTTGAGGAATTCGTGTACTAAAAATCTCTTCGGGCCGTCGTTTTGATCCTCCAGAACAACCGTTTCGCCGGGCGTAAGATCTAAGCGAGGCCCTTTTCGCAAGGAGTTGTGAGCGTTGTTGCTTTGATACTCGAGCTCGACGATTTCTCCATGGTGGTGGCTGTTATTACCATCTTCTTGGTAAGGAACTGGAATGTGTTCGTTGTCAATGGTTCGAACCTCAAGCCTACGTTTTTGGAGGCGAAGGCTGTGGTTAGCTGCAAGTGAAGCCACCGATTTCCTCGGAGGACCAATCCATGGAATCATGGAGTAAAACATGGCTAAGAGTATCTGCAAACATCCCAAATCTCCCCAGTTCACATTACCGAGCTTGTTCCAAATCTGATCGGCTTCAGATATACTAATCTCCCCATGATCTGTGATCCACTCGGCGATCGATCGGTAGGGGTTATTAAGATCAACTTCGAGCTTGCCAAGGTCACCGCCAAGCTTCAGCACGCCGCCATACTTAGAGTCAAGAATAGACACAAAAACACACTCGCCAGCCACCATACTGTGCTTACTCAGACCCCTGTATAGCAGTAAATGAACGGCATACAACAGAGCTTCACAGATAACCGAAGGTGAAAAAACATTTTCCTTCCCTTGTACGGCATTTTTCTTGAACAAAACGAAATTGACAACGTCGTCCCAGCGAGCATGTGAACTTATGGTGTTTTTAGACATCAGAGCAGCGCCCGAGAGCTGCATTAGCCTTCCCCTTGAAGCTGCTTTGTCGACTGTGTAAAACTTCGAACGTGGGTACAAAGGGCATGAAACGAAGCAAGGCATGGGCTTGTTCTTGTGCCAAAACGCACGCCAAAGCCCCTCTGCGGCAGTGTATATGAAATCTTCCAAGGCTGAATACTCGTCATCTCTGAGATTTTCTGTAGCATACGATGGACAAGGCATGCGAAGAAGCTGCTGAAACAAAACCCCTTCGAGGGCATAGTCCAAGGTACAAAGTTCATCAGTTGAAAAGGGAGAGTTAAAGTGGCGTTCAGCTTCGGTATCTTCACAATGTAACTTCTCCTTCACCCATTCTTCTAGGGATTCGGTGAATAAGTTAAGATCGGTTAGTTTTGCAGAATATTCCTTGAGAACTCTGTGAACCCTTTTTGAAGTTGGCATTAGTTTGCTCGACGTGGTCGATGTCGAATGGACAGAAGCAGCTGTTGAGATGCAATACGAAATGAATTAGATTCCATATAAGCGTGCTTTAACACAATCGGAATCTTTCGAAGATAGTTATCGAATCAGATAGACCGAAAAAGTTTCAAGGATAAGATAAGTTACTCTACGTAGAGAAAGAGATCCAAAGTTATGAACAGCGTCTCACATTTAGTATGATTAAGATTCTCATTCGTAGATATAAAACAAAATCACGGTAACTTACCAGATCCATGCTTCCGGAAACTTCCATCCAAACTAGGCCCGGGGGATGAGTCGGAATCGTTCGTCTGAATACCTATGGAAAAAGCTTCAATTTGGACAAATCTAAAGCAAAATCATGTAATGAAAAAAGATGAAGCAAAATGAAGATGAAGCAGCACAGCACTCTCTCTCTAGCCAAAGCCATGAAGGAAAAACATTTCTAAAGTATATTACATACAGCCTTCAGAAGTCTATTACCAGCCTCGTAAGAGAAATCAGAGTTCAACCAAGATTTTGTCTTGACAAAGACCCTTAAATTCAAGACTTGATGTTGACACATACACCTAAATCACTCTCAATACGACTTCGTTTTACCATCTTTCCCTTATAGCAACCCTTCGAACTACCACAAAAAGTGCTATTTTCTTCACATAACACATTGAAATACTTGTAAACGAAATACCCACAAGCAAATCATGTAAATGCAGACTACTCTCAGTTGTGTAAGGAAAGAGCGTGAAAATCAGAACTAACCCAGCCTCATCTCGACAGTTGATAACCCAATAATCTCAAAAGCAAAGGAGCTTTCACAGCTCAGCATGGAAAACTCCGACAAATCTCGACCTGGGACATTTCCGAAGCACCATTACAACAACTCCACGGTAGAGCACTACAACAATGTGCGCCAAGTTACAAGCAAAAGCATACAACGAGCGGCTCAAACAAGAAAGAAAAAAACAGATCTTGAAGCTAGACAAGAAAAAGGTTAATGCGCTTTGGTAATGAAACCGACATTGTTAAATTGTTCTTGAAAAAGGGAAACAAAAAAAGAGAGAATGAATTGGATACTCGAAAGGTGGGCTTTGAATGATGATGTTGATAGAGCCTCCCACAAGTTTAGATGATGGCATTATTTAAGCTTATGTGGTTGTCGTTTGCTTTTGTTTACATGCGCTTGCTTACCTTTGTCTGCTTTCTGCTCTCTCTCACAAGCACAGCACAGCACAACACTGCCTTTTTTTATTTATTAATTTATTTTCTATATTTAACAATTATTATTTATTATAATATAACCCATAATAGTAATATCATATAATAAAAAAATAACAAGGAATATTTGGCCACAGGGAAAGGAACAATCTTGCATCGTGGTCTAGGTTACCCACTTTATTGAGAAATTGAATATGTTTTTTTTCTTGGAAATTATTACATCTCTGCTAAATTCATATCTTATTATAATTCCTTTTTTGTACTATTGGATTGGAGTAGCAATGTTGTAAATTGTACTTTTGCATTTGCCTCTGAGTAGTTTGTTTTAATTTATTTCTTTAATAAGATTTGTAGAATAAATAGCATTCGTTATAATATCCGTGGTGTTTATTCATACGCACATACCTTTTTTCACTAATCCACTTGGTCAAAGAGATTGACTTCTATGCTTATGCTTATTCACGTCCTATTGTAATATCCTAAGTGGGACCCTTGTGATATATGCCATATGTCATAAAATAATGTTTTGCCCACACTTCTTAATTTTTTGAAACAATGATGTTTCACACAAATCATTTCTTGAATGCTCCATCTTTGTTTCATTTTGTTGGGAATTTCAAACCCACCCAAATTCTATGTTAGAATCTATCGCAAAAATGTTAAAAACGAAGAAAATAACAAACATAAAGATTGCTTATGAAGTATTGGCTTCATAGTCAAGATTGATGCATGCCACATAATCGAATTTCTTCTTGCATTAATTTACTCCTATCACATATCAACATATCTTGGTGTGGTTTCTCTAATTGGCGTAGTTTGTATGCTAACCTTCGGGGTTTACATGTCTTACAAACAAGAGTTTTTCGGGTGACCAAAAAATATAAGGATTTAACGTAGAAACTTTCAAATCAGGAGAAAATTTACTCGGACAAATAAGATCGTAACAAATCTACTACGTGAGTATTTACAGTCAAACAATTTTTATATTCTCACTAGGGATGCCAACGTAGCTGGTCTGGGGTGGGGTCTAATCCACAACCCCACATTGCATTTTTGGGGAATCTCCATCCCCGTCTCCACCAAGTAAACGGGGATAAAATTGTTCCCGTCTGAATCCCCACGGGAATCCTGGGCCACATGATATTTTTTTCATTATATTTTGAATATAATAATGTTATGATATGTATTCTTTTTTATCAATATTCGTATTTAATACTTGGGCATTTCAGTAATTTATAACATTGAATCTTTGACGGAGCGAGGATCCCCACGCGGCTGAAAGTATAGACTCCATACCCGCCCTGCGAGGATAGAAAATCGGAGATTCTCTGTCCCGTTAGGTACCGATCCCGGCTGAAAACGGGGAATTCCTACCCCCACTGACAAGCCTATTCTCACCCACACTCTAACCTACATCAAGTAGAAGTTAATTTGTACCAACCTTTAAGTTTTCCTTTAGGAAGGGAGTTAAGATTAGCAAGTATAATTATTTTTTGGAAGCATAAGAAAATCACCCAATAATTATGATACAATTCCCAATTCCAAAATGATGGAGAAAAACTATACATCATCCAAAACTAAGGAACAACTAATTTTTTGGTGACACAAGGAGCAAATGTGACCTACAAAATACAAACTAAAATAGTTCTCATGGGATCCTAATATTTTATAACACATACCATTTTCTACAAGAAGGGTCTGGTCTGAAAGAGAAAGTGCTCATAACCATGTGGCCTGACATGTACAAGCTTACTGCAACATAAAACTACTTCTTCACTTGTTTAGAGAAGATTTTCTTCAAGAATCCTTGTGCTTTAGGAGGGTTCTCATCTATCCGTCGTTGGGTAGAATCCGTCGTAGTAACCTCGGAGATTTTTCCATCATCGTCCAACTCTACCCTCAGAATCCTCAGCAGTTCCTTGGCCATGGCCTTAGCTTCGTCATTACCATATATAGATAAAGAGACAAGCCCCGGGATGTCACCTTCGTCCATGACCGCTTTACAACACTCAGAACGTTGAGAACACAGCGCGAGGAGGACAGACACGGCGTGTTCTTGCACCTCGAGGCTGTCTTTGTCCAGCAGATTGGCTATCGAAGCAATGAATCCCTCGGTTTCTGCGATGGATCTTCTAACACCTTCGATATTGATCATGTTGTTCAGAATTCTCAGGCAGTATCCAGCCAAAGTATCATCATCCTTGAGGAAAGGGATTAGCTTCAGAATCAATTCCCGAGGGTCGATGAAGGCGTGGAGGTTTCTGTTCGAAGATAGGTTAGTCAAGATGGACAAGGCTGGTTCTTGGTATTCTTGGATTTGGCTTTCGAGTATGTTCAAGATGCTGATCAATGCCCCGGCATTCGATATTTTTTCGTAACTGTCTTGATGGGACGATAAAGCCCGAAAGATCGAGAGGGCTTGTAGGGCAACCTCGGTATCAAGTAGTGATGCAAGAAGAACGTATGTGCCTTCGTCTATGTACTCCGAGCTGCTTCTGTGGTAACAAAGACGAAACTTCATCAGTTCAAATTTCTATTACAGTACAAAAATCATGTCTTACTGCACAAATGTTAATAGAACCAGGAAGATAAACATTTGCGTACCTTTGTTTCTGTACGACTTCTAACAGCAAATAACAGCCGTTCGTCAGAGCTTCAACATCGGGAATACGATGAGAATCCTTCAGAAATCTATCAATATGTTTGATCAAAGCTTCTGGCGGGATCATAGACCAAGATTCATCATCGTTTTGGTTAAGTAGCTTCTTCAGATCTTCGATTCCTTTGCATCTACGATCCCATGGCAGCGAATCGAATCCATTGAGAAGCTCCATAACTCTGACATGTGAGTGTTCCACATCATTCCTTGTCTGAGAAAATGAGTATTCTGAACCTTGACTAGATCCAAGTGACACGTTGCTATAATCAAGTCGAAGGTTTAAATCATTGATGGAATTGCCCAGGCTTGCAATGGAATTCATCGACATGTCCAAAGACCGAGCTTGAAGGCTGTGATCAACAACAGGCACGTTGTGTAACGAGCACCATTTACGTATCAGCAGTTTCATGCTCGTATTAGGAGCGAACGAAAGATTCCCGAGCTCCACCGCTGTACTCGGGCAGGTAGTTTTGCCCTCATTGAACCACCTCTGAATCCATGTCCTTTCGTAAGTCTGTCCTGAAGCAATCACGACGGGATCAGACATTAACCTCGAAGATAAAGGGCATATGAACTCCTCGGGTGGCACGGGCCTTGTTAAGACATCGATCTGATTATCATAGGACCTTTGTTCCATATCAAGTTTGACTTCACTCGATAACTGATGAGGGATAGCAAAGGGAAACTGATTATCATTGCCTGAATGCTCACCGTCTCTTAGTTTATTCGAAGATATTAAATTTCCTATTATCTTCAAGAGTTCGAGGAAGAAGATTAAGACTCTCTTTTTGCTCGGTTCCCTTTGGCCTAACCTTCTGATGGCTCTCTTCTCAATCCCCAGAGCTTCTCGGGAGGAGATGTGAAGACTCGAGGCAACAGAGTGGATATCAGCAACTGTGGTGCAATCGGTGGAATCGAGCTTCGAATCGCTGTATCTGCAAATCAACTCTCGCAATATCTTTTCAGCTTCTTCTTCAGATTGATCCCGAGAAAATGACGTGCTCCTCAGATCAGCAATAATCCCAGAAATCTGACATGACGACGAAAAGGTAAGAAAGAACCAATGGATCTCCTCCGTAATAAAGCCAGAAAACGGCGCAAAAAGTCGACAAAAAAGTGATGTTTGCTCACCTTTGCAGCCAAGACCACAGGGACCATATTCTGGAGCTGGCTAAGGCTCTGCTCCATCATATTACATGACTTCTTACAACTGTTAAGTATAGCATTTCCTACGAACGACTGCGGGATTTTTTGTAATGAAAAGGGAACAGTTTGTCACCATATTACTATCGTTTGACGAAAGAAAAAGAAAAAAAACCAAAGAGTGAAAAAGAGGCAAATCATTGGCAAGCATAAATTACCAGATATAGTGCACTAGATTCACTGCATTTATGAATAAGGGACTTCGCTTTGGAGATTCCGTTGTTTAGCAGACAAAGTGCCTCGATGCCTGACGAGCAACGAGGACGAGCTTCTTCTATTTCCGAGAAAACGTTTGAGACCCTTATGACCAATCTCGACAGCTGCAAACACATTAAAACATGCACCTGAAATCACGTGAAAAATGTCTGATATTCAAACCAATATAGATCATGTGATTAAGCTTCGAACATAAAGTACTAAACCAACGGTGAAGGCGTAATGCTTATAAGGACACGCAGGAGCACGACAGAGTAGACAAAACAGATCAAGACTATAATCACAGCCATGGTTAGAAGTAAAAAACCGATGGGGAGAGAAGATAATACACCTTAATGGCTCGAATCGATGGCGACCCTTCCATAGCTTTCATCAACAAGATTTCCTCCCATCAGAGAACAGTAGTTGCAAATTTGAATCCATGAGCTGCTGGAAAAAAAAAAAAAGCAGGCCAATTTAGGTTCACGTAAGGACAGTCCAGATTAATGATAAAAGAAAACTCTACTGTAGGAGATGATTATGAAAACAAATTGCGCCATTCTAATAATACCACGATGATGAAGAGCATGAAGCATATATTGGTAAGCAAAACAATCCAAAAGCTCAACAGACATTTAATAAAATCTCTTGCAAGAAGATGATCATCGCTATAAAAGCTCTCAGACAATTTCAGACCTATCAAAGAGGGATAAAACCCCAAGTTATGTTTCACAGGAATGTTTCAACGAGGCGTAATGAAGAGAAAAACCCCAAGTTATTAATCTTTTCTTGCAGCTAGCGGAGGCAAAAAGATGGCCCAGAAGGATATGAACAATCAACCGCAGAACAGAAGCCAAACAAGATTTAATTTTTATTTTTCCAGCGAAATCATAGATTTGTTTTGCATAAGAAAAGCTTGCCCAGAAAAAGGAAAAAAGGAAAGAAAAGTGAAGATGTGGCTCAAGCTCAACTCAATCCGTTCTTCAGATACACAGAAAAAAGAGGAGAAAAGGTTAAAATAACAAAGACTTGCGACGAAAGTCAAAAGAAGAAAAGAGCAGACAAGGGAAAGAAGAACATTCAAAGGCAGCAGTCAACTTTTCATTTGTTTTTCTTTATACATCATTGGGACCCGCAAGACGCAACGTCAACTTTTCCTTTCCATTGTATTGTAATAAAAATCCATAAGGAGACCGTGGAGGTGGAAGGAGTCAACTGGTTGAACTCCCGCCATTCAGGTCTCCAAGGATTTTGGTTCTTTATCAAAGTGATAATGAAAAGCAATTTATCAATAAATAATAATAATAAAAAAAAACATCACTATTCTATTCATAGCTTCAATGATATTCATTCTTCTATTGGTTGACGAAAAGCAGCTTCCGCGACAGAAGAAAGACAAGACTTCTACTGTGAGAAATGCTTTGTCTATTGCTTAGATGATGTTTTTAGGGCCCACATTGGTGGAATCGTCATATTTTCGTGTGTAAAGTAATAATAATAATAAAAAAAACAATACAGTGTAATTAATGTTAATGATGTAACTAACTATAACTGCAGCATATTGATTTCAGGAATATATTTCCGTTAGTATTTTTCTTGGTTCTAACTTCTAAGTCAACTCATTAGTCATTACATAGGGGCAATGGGCCGGATCTACCCGATCGGGCCTGAAACCGATCCGATAATGTCGGGTTGTTCGAAGGATTTTAACGCGGTTCATTAATGAGTCGGTTAATTAAGCCTACCATTTATGCTTATCAATGGGACGGAGATCTAATTTAAATCTTCGGCCCCATATTTTTGAGGAATTCCCGGTGCAAACTGCTGCAACTCCGCCGAACTGGGGATTGGGACCGACGTACAGTGTGGAAATGAGATCAGATTAATGAGTCGGTTAAGCCAATCATTTAGGCTTATCAACGGGACGATGATCTAATATACATCTTCGGCCCCACGTTTACGGGAAATCTCTATCATCGTCCCTAAGCAAGCAAATGGGGACAAAATTGTCTCCTCTCAGACCTCGCGGGAATTTTCGACCCCACGGTGTAGACTGCTGCAACTCCGACGAACGGGGATTGAGACCGACGTACAGTGTGAAAACGATATGCTGGTAAAAAATTAGGAGCCCCACCTCAAAACCCAGCGGGAAATCCCCATCTCTATCCAATTTTTTTAGGTGTGTAATCTAATTTTTACTTTCCGATCATGACGTGACACTATTACGAAAAAAAAAGAAGAAGAAGAAAATAGATTAGGAATTCGATATTAATTATATATTGTAATAATTTAGTATATTGGGCCCCCACAAAAAATAAGGTGGGAAGTATGATCCCGTCCCCGCCAACGGGTAAATTTTTTTTCCAATTCCCGCCCTGCAGAAAACAGGAATTTTCAGCCCGACCGAGGCGGATTCCCACCCATTGTCAAACCTACATTGAACCTTTAAAAAGATATACAACTAACCACTCCAATCGACAACGTATACGCTATGAAGTTCCGTCAAATAAGAGCATCTCCAACGAGACGCTAAACACGGCGTTAAACGCTGACAATGGCGTTGAAGGAGCTCCGACGGACCTCCAATCGCTACGCTATTGATGGCGGACGCTACAGTGTTCCGCTATGCTGAACAAAAAGTGCAAGACGCAGAAACAAAAATAAAGGAAATAAAAATCGTGCAAATATTACAACAAATAGTCACAATCCCATATGCGAAATCGAAAATGCAATCAAGAAAAAAAAAAAAAAAAAGATAACCCATGAAAAGAAAAAAAAAAAGAAAGAATGAACATATGTGTAGAAGCCAATCATCAACCTCCAGCTATCCTCTTAACAATGGCAGCCATGTACTTGCCTTGGTGCTCAGCAAGTGCAAGCTCCGCGTCGCTCGGCTCTCTCGTGCCATCGCCTGCAAACACTCCAGCACCATACGGCGAGCCACCTCTGATCGAGTCCATCTTGAACATGCCCGCACCAAATGTGTACCCAGTGGGAACATAAAGCATTCCATGGTGAGCTAGCTGTGTAATTGCCGTCCATCTGAGTAAAAATGATATATTCGATTGAAAGGAAAAGGATGGGACAAGTCGTTAGCAAGAAATGTTTCGAAAACATACTTAATGATATTGCAGAGGCTAGCTGGACTTCAGAACTGTAACTTTACGTTCTTTGGAGCTACCCGGGCCAGTTTTAGCGTATCATACGACTCATTGAAGGCAATAGGATTATGCTAGATACATCGGTTATCCTAACAGACTCACCGGGACATCGATCATGAAGCAAGTAGGCAAGGTAGGTGTAATAAAATTAGCGTTGGCGCAAAAATGTAGGTTGATTTGTTAACAAAAAGCCCTCCTTTTTTGATATTGGGATAGTTGTTACTGAGCCAACAGTTACTATTTCTATGCAGTAAGATCTGTGCTAAGAGTTGAGTTGTGTTCTTTCCACTAAGAGACTAATACCAAGAAAGCTTAGATCTTTCAGTTGAATGTAATTACGACAAGAAAAAGATGATTGTCTGGAAAATCCTTTGATCCAACAACAGGCAGGAAATCGAAAAGGCGAACATTAACAATTCATCAGATAGGAGCCAAAGATTTTCATGGAGGTAGCAGCATTTAATCGCCAGACAATGATAAAAGAGAAATCTTACGCAGTGGTCTCTTGCCCGCCACCTTGCGTCCCCGTGCTGACAAAGAATCCGGCGGGCTTCCCAGCGAGCTTCTGCTCCTTCCACAGCCCAACCGTGGAATCAAAGAACGCCTTCATCTGAGCCGCCATGGCGCCATACCTAGTCGGAAAACCGAACAGCAACCCATCGGCTTCTACCAACTGCTCCAAAGATTCAATCACAGGAATCGACTCGTCCTTCGCCGGGGCCCTCATCTTAACGAGGACGTCGTCAGGTAGGGTCTCTGGCACGCGGTAGAGTGCGACCTCGATTCCGTCGACGGAGTCGGCGCCAAGCTTCATGCGCTTCGCTAGGGACTCGACGTGGCCGTACATAGAGTAGAAGACTATCACTAGTTTGAAGTGGGTTTTCTCCTTGGGGAGAGGTGGGATCGATACGGCGTCGGCGTCGTTCATCGATTCTTGATCTTCGTCGGCGGCAGACTCGGTGCCTGCCTCGTCATTTCGGTCAATTGGGGGTGTTATGGGGGTGGTTGTGTCGGCTTTTGGGAACTTTTTCTTGCTGGGGACACATCCTCCACCTTTGCCCATTTATAATTTCTCTTTATTACCAACAATTTATCTCGGATTGATTTGCGAGAGAAGACAAGCAGAGGTTTGTGACTTGACTGTATAGAACAGCTGAATCTCGCTCGGGTGAATAATAGAGGAGTGTGCGTGTTTGTGGGTTCCTCTGGCTGTATAGACATTTTATCGAACACTTTACTAACATATATATTAAATTCCAAAAAAAGTCCGTCTTTTTCCCTTTTATGCTGTCTCTACTCTACCCCGCGACAAGCAAAGAGCACAGTGGGGGAAAAAAAAAGGAAAACGGAGAAAAAAAAAAGCTCCATTTCCTTCTCCATGGAGAATTTCGGCCTCCATCTTCCTCTTGAACCTCTCTGTATCAGGTGGGCTAGGCTACCATTGTAGGAAGTTACATTTATTAACATGTTATTACATCTTCAGAGACGTTTCTTGTCCCTAATGAAATATCTGATTGCTCCCTTGCAGAAAGTTGGGATTTTTTGTGTGTCCGTGGAACTGACTTACCATGCATAGTCGTCGCAGCTCTTTCTGGGGATTTTCAGTCGAATGGGCTGCTTGTAAAATTTATGAAGTATTGTTATGGTCCTTGTTTGGTTAACAAGATACTGTAACAATTGATAATGAATGTTGTTCTTGTGCCTGCCTATTCTGGATGGGCATTCTCATTGCATCGTTCATGATCGTAGTTGTTGGATGAAAACTCAATCGCGACGAAAAGGCCGTGGAGAAAAACGATCATTTTACGGGGTAGACAAGAGGTTTCTATGATCTTCAATGTCCCATGTGATCTGTTGGATAGTGTCTCGATTGAAGGATTTGAAACAAGTTCTTGGCAATCGAACATGGAGCTTGTTGCATGATTTTTGTAAATAAATGGAAATCTGACACTTCCTATTTCGAGTTTATTTCTGAGTAATTTGGGTGGATTTCGCTTTCTTCCTATTCAAAATAATTAGTAAACCCTTGCTCTTAATCCAAATTCTTCCGCTTTCTGACAGCGTCCAGGTGCTCGAACCCCATTAAAGAACTGGAAAATACCTGTTTGAGGAGGCACTTTACTTTCAAGCAAGTGGTCGAACCGAATTCTAAAGGGCATGCCTGAGAATGAATGATCATTAATGGTGGAGAAGCTGTTGGACATTGTCGATTACGTTGATGGTCAGACATGGCCTTGGTAATCTTTGAATCAAGTAGTATTCAACCTATCCATTTTATTTGCATTAGTTCTTTTCTTGCCCTGTAAATCATTACATGGTGCCTATTATCTGATCCTAAAGTTTGCTCTATGCATTAGTAACCTATGCCTTGCTTTTGTGCCTTATGAATTTCAAATGATCAATGAATCTAGACTTTTCAAATAATTCAAATTTTTGCTTATTTACGAGGTAGGCGCCGCGCATTCAAATTCATCAGCGAATATAAAATTTTTAATATAATTCAATTTTTTAGTTTTTATGTCGTGTGCGCGTACTAAGTAGTACATGGAATAAAATCCTAGTTTATATCGCTTGAATTCTCCTTTTCGGAGAAAGGTAGGTTGGACCAGATTAGCACAGACGGTAATGACTTGACACACTTTGATATTTTACCGTATTTGGTCTGTGCAAACGTCGTTAAAAATTAGGTTCAATCTTGCAATGTAACAGTCCTTGATTTTCCGGCATCAGCATTTGTGAGTAACAAAATTACCCCAAAAAAAAAATCATGGATTTGTCTCTTTCTCTGCCTGAGCTTTCTGAGGCTGTGCCATTGCGCCTAACGAGGGCTGGTGCTTCATCTGTTGGTTCGGTGGCTGTTAGAAACATTTTGGGTGTTCAGGTTAGCTCTCTTTTATTAAATTGCTTGATGCCATTGTCGTTCTTTTTCTTCATAGGAGCAATCCTTTTGTGTAGACCCACCGTTACTTTTCTGCACGGTTATTTTCTGTACTTTGTTGCCCGTTTGAGTGCCATGTGAGCCCTTTTGTGGAGTGGTCTGTCTTAAGATGACAACAAAGAGGGACAGCCGATTTCCATTTATCTTCGACATATTGAAAACGTCTCAGTTGTGCCGAGAAGATCCCTGTGCCTATCCTTAAAATAGATTACTACTGTCTTTTGTATGAGTGACCTAACGAAAATAATGTGTACGGAGTTTTGCTGGATTTCTTATTCCTGTGTATATAGCATAAGATGTGACTAATTCTTGAAGAGGAATCTTCCTTGTTCTTCAGCAAGAATGCAATTGCATTTTCGAACTTTGATTAAAACCCGCAATCAAGTTTGAAACTTGTCTGTGAGAGGATGCAGCGGATGATAATTTTTCTTACAAACCAGAAAATTCGAGTTTTCTTTGGCATAATTGATTTAGAACATAACATTTGTGTGCCATGATTATGTTATCTGCTTCCGTTCCTAATAATGGTAATAAAATGCGTAATGTGACCAATGATATGCATGACCACTTAAAGAAACTTCGTCCGATGGGGTAAAAATCTACTCAACACTTTGCTTTCCAGCTGAAGTTCCTCCGTAGATGCTACTTGTCCTAGCTTCATAATTTTGTCATTACAGATTGTAGAATCTTGTTAATATTGATATGGTTATGTGCCCTTGTATCATATAGGATGAAGCTGCAATAAAGAAACAAAAGCGAAAGGAAGCTAATAGGATATCTGCTATGAAATCTCGACAACGTAAGCAGGTACGTTTCACTTCTTTAGTTTCCAACTCCTTACTACCATTATCAGCGTCTTCAACATTTATCGATATTACGTTTTGCAGGCTGAGATTGACGAGCTGAAGAATAAGGTGGAGACACTTAGCAATGAGAATCAAAACATCAGAAACGAGCTGAAAAGGCTTTCAGAGGAGTGCAAGAGACTCATCTCTGATAATAACAACCTAAGGGTATATCCTCATCATAACTGCATCCCATGTCTCGGAATATCTTTCTTTACTACAGCGAATCTCTTGCTATATCCCATTATCTGAACTAGTCAATAGATGTGTTTACTTTTTCTCTGAATTTATAAACCGTTAACAGATTTGTTTTGCTGTAATAGGAACTTCTGATGAGGTGTCAGGCTCCAAGGACTCCAAACGCCGTGCCCCAAGCAGACAATGACGGCGCACCTGCTCGAGTCTTTTTCGGGTGAAGGTAACCATTTTAATTCCGTCTCTTGACAGTAGATTAAGCTGCTTGTGGCCGAGCGAGAATAGAACAGTTTCGAAAACTCCATTTCTGCGTTTTAGTGGTATGAACTGTACTAGACCGTATCTTTGTTTAAGGAGCTGACTGATCTTATGATTATTGTTGTTACTCATTTTGATGTTGCGGACTTCATAAGCTTTCATGGTTTTATTATGCCATTTCTTTTTATATTTTGTGTGTGTGGATGTGAACAATGCAGCAACAAGTGGCCTATCACGGCACAGTAGCATCTTCCCGTGTCTCTTGACCTGGCGGAAACCTCTTTCCTTCTTACCGAAAACTCTGCCTGAAATTCAGAAAATCGACTAACCCAGCAGCCACCAAGACTCCCTTGGGTTCAGCCACCACCCTCTGCCCAGCGACCGTCACCTCAACGATCTTAGGCTACACCACAACCATCCTATCATCTTCACCCAGTTTTCGTCACCATTATTTGTGAAGTTCTAACCCGTCGGTTACGTATTGAGGGCCTATATCTATCTGGCAATAGTCCACATGGACCATCATGTCGGGAATATTCAAGAACCCTGTTCCAATGTGGCTGAACATGGACAGTATTAGGAAGACGATGATTCTTTCAGGACGAACTCGATGCCAAACCTATTACACATTATCAGAATTATTAGTGATTCATCAGTGGTAATGAGAGTGGGGAGAATATCAGTTTCTGGGCATTGAAGGCCATTTTCGGTATAGAAACCCTGTTTGATAAATCCCCTCTTTTTCATCATTAACATATTCTTTCGCCTTATCTTCGAGCTCGATACATTAGATCCTCTGGTGTTAGTTAACTTGATACTAATCAAGCTTCATAATCCCATCGTTCTTCACTTTATTATTTTCATCCTTTTGGATTGACTTCACCATAAAATGGTTATCTTTGGAGATTTTATGGTTAGAAAAAAACATAGAAGAAAAAAGAAGATTAATAGCATATGTTCGTAGACGAACAAGAATGATATGTAGAGAACGGACAGTGGCGGTGAGCGAGCCCAAGGACAAGGAGCAGGGACAGAAAGTCCATTACGTTCGAGACATCAATGGGACGAGAATATGTGCCCAGGCGAGGCTATATATCAGGCCAGACTAATGTTTTCTTGCGAAAAAAGATCACAATGAGATATTGCCTATGTAAAGGAGTTTATGTATATAGTCGAAAGGGTATAGACATGCCAGCTTTGCAGCCGATGGCTTTCTACTCAAATCACTAGACCTTCAGGAGTGTTGACAGGGTACCCTCTAAGAGGTAAAAAAACAAACATTCAAGACAAGTAATTTATCCAATATGCAAGAAAAGTTATCGTTCAATAGTTTCTATCAATGATGATTATGGTACGCTATCAATCACTGATGGTTGTGTATTAGCTTCCATGAACTAGCCGTTGTTTGCCACCAATGCCAAGTGAACAAAGCCTTAGCTTCTCAACTGCTGGTTTATCGTCTTCGCTGAGTGCAAACCAGGTCTCACTTAAAGTAAGATTATGGACAAGATCATCTTCTTGTCTTACATCTGTAATAAAAGCAACAGAAAATGCTATTATTTGGCATTGAAACAAGCAAGGACTCTGCTAGATTGAATGGTGGAGATATATAGCTTACTCTGACACAGTATATTATCGCTCTCTCCAGAGAAGTTCAAATTCCAGTATGCATTACCACCACGCCCGATGTAGATGGGCTCTATTCTGACAACATCCGATATTTTATTATCTGAAATACACGTGTTAACCTTTGTTAGTTAATGAAGTACTTCAAAGTTCAAAGTTTAAATGGATTTTCTTATCCATGACTCACTCTTGGAAAGCAAGCCCTTCGATTCAAGCACCTTGGCATGAGCTTCTTCTACCTTAGATTTGATAGGTTCAATCACGGCTTCATGCTCAGGAACTGTAAGAGCACCTTGCTTTTTGACAATTGCTTTGGCAATATCATCTTTCATTTTCTGTTTCAGACCCTTCTCCTAAATGTGTAAGAAAAATCGAAGATGTGAATAAGGGTAGGTACCTCTCTTAGACTATTATTGCATTACAAAGGGCGAATCGACAATGTTTTTTACCTCCTTTTTTGCAGCTTGAAGCTCTTGCTTAGCTTCTTTAATCGTTGCAGCATTCTTTGAACGTTGTTCATCCATCCACTTTCTTACTTTCCTGGAAAGGTTAAAAAGTACAGAGAAAATTACAGCTCCAGATGAATAGTATGTTCGTGACCTTAAAATATGTCGTTTTATAAACGATAGAGATGGAAAGGGTGGCTATTTACTCAGTTCCAAGAACTTCGTCGCACAGAAGATTGAGCAGCCTAAGCTTTTGTGAGGCATCAAATGTTTCGTAATCAGCTTCGTTCTCCAAATTATCGATTCCAATCGCTTTGAGGCTGCCTTGAGATTCAGATAAGCAGTCCTTGAGCTCATCAAACCATGTATTGGGGTTAGCTGGCGAGAATCTGCCACAAGAAAATAAGATCAATAGGACAAAATTAACATCTATTTTGTTAAATACACGGGACTTTGGAATTTTATCGAGGGTGAAATTTCATACTCTTCTCCACTTTCATTTTGTAAAACAGACATCAGATGGATATGAAATTGAACGGTCACAGAAAACTTTGCTCGACGACCATTTCGACCATGAAATATGTCTTGAAGTACATGCTTGGATTGCCCGTTCCTCAGCTCAAGGACCTGCGGTCATCAGCCAAACGTGAGAACACTAAAATTTCCCAAAGACTAATATATGCATAAGGACCATGGCCACCGAATACAGAACTAGATGAGATAATAAGTAAACAGCATAAGTTTAATACTTGCCTCCTTGAACACGGAGCAGAACTCCAAGAACTGCAAGGCATTTCCAACATCTTCGACGTGCATGTCGATTCCTTCGACACTTTTCAACTCTGACCCCATAGGTAGTGGGGTTTCGTCATAAATGAGCTCTATCTCTCCACCATTCTCAAAGGGCGCGTTGGAATCTGTATCCGTGACTGTCATTACATTGTTCTCATTTTCTTTTGGATCAACATCAATGTCTTGTTGATGTGTCCCCGCATCATCGGACACTCTCAGATTTTTAGGACTAGTCATTACATCCTTTGACAGCCTCAATTTTTTCGGTTGCCTAAATGTTCTGTCACCATCGTCCACGTTGCTCGTATCATTCAATCTCTCCTTAATTTTCTCTAGTTTCGTCTTACAACCACGTGGAGAGCTTTCTTGAATGTTTTCAACTTGATCTTGTTTCCTCTTTTTCTTATCCTTCTTCTCAACCCGCGCCTTTTCATTAACAGAATTCTGCTGATTCGCATCTGCTTTATGGGCAACAAGATTCTCCTTCCCCGGCTTTCTAGGAGACTGTAAAAACTTGCTTCTATTAAAGAGAGTATGCGATAAAGTATGAACTTATGTTCCATAGGGTAATAACCATTCTATAGCGTCAAATGATTGACAATCTCGTTGAAAGCGAATACCTTATTTAGAGAAATTAACGTCTCTACAACTTCTTCATGATTCTCCCCGGATTTGGACCGAACGAGCAGCAACTCAGAGACAGATGAAAATCCAGTGGCCTTTGCAACATTAAAAAGTATACCAGTGGGCTTATGCCCTCTTTTCTTCCTGATCAACAATAACAATTTTAATATCCAAATTTCAACAGAACCGTTTCAATTTAGCTCATGTACACCTACATGCAGAAGCTGCAGTTGCAAATGTCCCTGCACCTTGGACAGATCCATCCCTCGTCGGCATCTACTTCCTCTGCTTTTTCTCCATACCTCAAATGGAAAAGAGAAATTAATACAGATAAGTGTCAGATATCTTTTAAAAGATGGCGCGCATATAACGATCGATACGGCAGCTTACCTATTCAAAAGGCATTTATGACAGTACATAATTGGACAGGGTTTGTTTTTCCTCATACCCTTGCACACTGCTACGATATCCATGGTTTTCTGTCGACACTGCAAGTGCAAATAATGTATACATCTGAATGATCCA
This sequence comes from Lindernia subracemosa, assembly GCA_028392965.1. Classification (NCBI taxonomy): domain Eukaryota; kingdom Viridiplantae; phylum Streptophyta; class Magnoliopsida; order Lamiales; family Linderniaceae; genus Vandellia; species Vandellia subracemosa. Next base: position 1,185,457 of record JAQPCC010000031.1, read on the forward strand.
TGATGAGAAAGATAGCGCTCATAGACAGAGTAAAGAAATAAAACAGAAACCACCGAATGAGATCAAATTTCATGACATTAACTCCCTGAGACAAATCAAGATCCTAGTATAGTAGTATTAGATAGAATCACCCCATAGAGATCCAAAATCTAAACAGAAGGATAACACAGCTAGGCCAGTTCTATACAGTGATGTCTCTTGCAAAATTCAGAAAGTGAAATCACAGCTCAGAAAGAGAACAAACAATTCAAACCAAGAAGAGAACAAACAAATCAAACCAATTAGAGAACAAACAAATCAAATCAAGAAGAGAACAAACAAATCAAATCAAGAAAAGAACAATCTTTCATAAAACTAGTCCTTCATGTGTCACTCCAAGATCTAAACGCCGGATGTATTTAGCGCAAATTCGCGAAACAAATCCATCAAATAGGAGAAAGCAACATGCAAATCGCCATCTCAGAGGCCAACTCGAAGCAAACATTAAAAAGAAAGAAAGAAAACGCCGTAGAAACTCATACCTGATGGCAAGTTTTCCCATTGACAGAATCATATATCCTGCCACCCACAACCCTAACTCCAGGCGCTCTATTCCGCTTCTTCGCCGGCGGTGCACGAGCGCCGTTGCTCCCTTCGTTCTCAGAAACAGGACCTTGGTCAACGGCCATAGCTCTCCGCCTAGAAAGATAGCTTTTGCAAGGGTTGTGAAGGGATTAGGAGAAGGCTGATTATTGCAACACTAAATGGGTGAAGAATTTCAGGGGGGAGGGTTTTTGAGCGGGCGTGGCGTCAAATGTATTTCACTTCTTTGATTAAATGCTCCTTTTCCCGCCCAACGTAAGAGAGATATATTTCGCTTTGTCACATTGAAATAAATAAATAAATTAATTATTGAACTAAATATTTCTTAAACCTAGTTTTTTACGTAATTATTATTTTGTTAAGGAAGCTGCTGAGGGCATTGTGGATTTATAGAGATTATTTCAGAGGTCCATCCTTCTGAGAATGAAAAATTCCGAAATACGGCCTAGCCCGGAAAATCCGTTAGCTAGCGGGATAATCTTTTAACAGAAAATAGTACGGCGCGGATCAATCAGAAAAGGTATGCGTATAAGTATTTGCCTCGAGAAGGAATCCTAGAATTATATCGGGGATTGGAGACGCGCGGATTTTCAAGAAAGATAATCTAGCGATATGCTGAGAATCTCTTACGACCGACAATCATGTACGCTTGAAATGTATCTTAATGCCCGAAAGTTGGATTGAAAGGCCCTTACATAAGGAATTTTATAACTCCATCCGTTCTCTTGGTTTCGCAAAGCGCGGATTTTCAAGAACAGGATTCTTATGATATGCTGAGAATCTCTTGCGATAATCATATGCGCTTGAAAATGTATTTTAAACGCCCGAAAGTTGGATATGTTGGCCTTTAGGCGATGACTCATCCTCTAACCGAAGGATACGATAAAAATGAAAAAATTATTTTCGATGTATTTTCACTCAATCGACTATGTGCCTGTGCCACAGACTTTGAGGATGGGACTAATAAAAACTATATATATATATATTCTATTATATTAAGGCTCAAGACCTCTTAAAAACTAACATCATTTAATTGATTTTGTCTGTCAATTGATCAATTATATTTTCTCTATTAATTTATTAAAAAATTAAAAATATTAAAGAGCGTTCTCTTTCTATTAATTCATCTATCATGGGCATATAATAATTACCTCAATTAATTGCTAAATAAGGTAAAATTATAATTTTACCCTTCGTTTTTTATTTATTCTAATTATATCCTTATAAATCAATTTTTCACGATATTTACAAATATTATTTAAAAATGAACTTATAATTTCATTTATAGTATAATTTGAATAATAAATAACAATTAAATTATAAATTAATATTATATACTTATATATTATAGCACACGCATCGAATGCGCGTTAAATACTAGTATATAATATTAACAATCCAAAGTATCCCCACTCAATTGACTATGGGCTTGCGACACACACTTCAGAGCCAGATGTCAATGTTCCAGTCTCCACCCATCAACGGCAGTCAGCGACCCCAAGGACATGACATAGTGGTTTGGGGGTTCAATTCGTGAAATATTATTGAAATTTGTAATTATTTGGAAATGCTTCAATCTAAGAAAGTAACATAGTAAAGATTATTCAACCAGCAAACAGCAAAAATTTAAAACACCAACTCATCGCATGTAATAAAAGGCACAGCAAGCAAACAAGAAAAACTCATCATCATCCATCTCCCCCAACCGAAGAAGGTTTCTTCTATTGGATAATAACAAAGCATCCTTTTTATTTTTTAAGATGCATACTGCATTCATGAAGTCTCCAAAGAACACAAAGACTCCAATACTAAAACAAAATAAAGCAAAGCAGATATGACCTCGCCAACGATTTAATCACGTTCGTCAGATTCGGGCTTCGGAGCTTCCTTGATATCGTCGCCCTCATCCTAAGTAAACCAAAGAAAATCCATTAACACGACGAAATTGCCGAAAAAATAACAGGACAATGGATGCATTGAAGTGACGATGAAGCAGTTGGACCTAAAGATATAAATAAAAACAACCAATACTCCTTGCAGATAAGCTAAATTGTTTCCACTTAGTATCTGATTTCAAAACTTATGCTTGAATAAAATTTCGTAAAACGGAGCAGAACAAGAGCATAGGCTTGCTAAGAGCTGTTAGACAGTTTTAGAATTACCGCTGCATCAGATGTCCAAAGAGTTAAATTGTCTCGGAGAAGTTGCATGATTAATGTGCTATCCTTGTAAGACTCCTCTCCTAAAGTGTCTAGCTCAGAAATCGCTTCGTCAAAGGCCTGATAAGAAGCAACCGTGTTTCATAAGCAAAACTTGAACTTGGGCGCCAATATAATTGGAAGTTAATTTAAAAACATTTAGGAGGCAAAAGGCCAAATGTGATGCATCAACATAGTATTGAACTACAGTGAATAAAACAGTACGGGAAAAAATATATGTTTTCCCTTATCAGAATGTGTTTCAAATCGTAAAGAGGAGAACCACTAAAAGCAAGGAGGTTATCAATGATAAAAGGGCCTCAATCATAATTTATTATGCAGGATTGAACTAAAAGTTCCTTGTTGGCTTTTGCAATCACATAACTTCGATCTTCAGCTTTTATGAGACAAATAGTAAATGAAACATCAATAATACCTGTTTGGCAAGGTTGGAGGCACGATCAGGAGAGTTGAGGATTTCGTAATAGAAAACAGAGAAATTAAGCGCGAGACCCAGCCTAATCGGGTGGGTTGGAGCTAACTCGGCCAAAGCAATATCCTGGACAATGGTCATCAAAAGCGAAAGATTTTAGAAGGTGAATTGGCAAATAATCTCCATCAACAAAACAATAACTCATAAGAAATGCTACAAACCTGAGCAGACTTGTAAGCCAGCAAAGTATACTCGGCAGCTTCTTTCCTCTCGGCCCCAGTTTTAAACTCGGCTAAGTATCTATGGTAGTCGCCCTTCATCTTCAAGTAAAACACCGTCGACTCAGCAGTTGCAGCAGATGGAACGAGATTGGATTCAAGAAGGCTCAGAATCCCATCACATATCTTGCTGAGCTCAGCTTCGATCTTACCCCTGTAATCCTTGATGATGCTCACATGATCCTCATTACCACGACTCTCTTCTTTCTGCTCGATGGAAGAGATAATCCTCCACGAAGCCCTACGAGCACCAATCACATTCTTGTACGCCACGGACAAGAGATTCCTTTCCTCTACAGTTAGCTCATCGCTATCAACAGCCTTTGCAACCTTCTCCATGAATTCCACCATTTCCTCATAGCGCTCCGCCTGCTCGGCTAACTTGGCCATGTACACATTTTCCTCATGAGACAAATCAGCGGCCGACATATTTATTCGTTAATAAAATTAAACCTGCAGAAATATCTAATCAAACTTCCGTGAAACCTTAATTTTATTTTGTCTATTGCAACTATCCATCCCCAGACAAATATCATAAAAAACTAATAAATTTGAGAACGTAAAAATTCAGTCACTCATTCTGTCCCCTTTACGAATCACCAAAACGACGACATCTTTCAGTCAGAGATTCCAAACATAAAAAAACAATCCCCACGCATAATTTTCTCAACTCAAATAATGAAAAGTTCCGACCTTTCTAAATCGAGAAAGCAGCTCAAAATACATGAGATACTGAATTTCAATTACCGATGCGGTGAATGAATAAAGAACCGTAGAACCCCTTCGAACATCGTCGATCGAGGAGCTCTAAGATCTAATCTAATGATCCATTACCTTTAGTCCCTAAGCTCAGATTCAACCCAAGCAATTTCAAAGATTAAGGAGAAAACAGAGATCGGCGTACCGTACCTCTTGAGCTGGAATATCCTTGTTCCTCGATGCGGCGATGAATTTTGAAAAACTAGCTTTGAAATAATCGCTGAAATGGAAGGAGGCTTAATAAATAAAAGAAAGAAAGTGGCGTAGACCACCAATAAGAAACGAACACGTGTTCGGCTGTCGACTGCTTGTGTTGACTTGGTCATATCGCCATAGATTAGATCGGGTTCGATATGTTACAAAATAATCATTTTTTTTTTTCGATTCGATACTCAATTTGAAATTAATATATGAAATTCGAATAAAAATAGTTTTTCTCATTCAACTATTAGTCAAATACGAATTCAAACATAACATTATTTAATTCATTAAATATAAATATTTAAATATAATATATTTGTCTAATCATGTTGAGAATTTGACTTCCTAAGATTTTAGACTTAATGTAGTTTCGTGTTTGTGTGTTCTAAGAATCAAAAGATTCCATCTTAAGAAGATAATCAAAACGAAAAATAGCAGGAAATATAAAGTATAAACACAATTTTAACATGGTTCGACTCCAACTTTAAGCCTACGTCCACGACAGAACAGAGAATTATTATTGATTTCACAAATTGGAATTGCAAGACTATAACTTCCTTTCCAATTCTTGTGTTTTCTCTCAACTCTAATTCTTACTCGTTCACAAGTTACAAACTCTACAAACTGCCTACTTGGCCAACTGCTAAAACACTTTTATAATGTTTGTAACTTCCCCACTCTGTAAAACCTTCCTTGTAGCCCTTAGATTCAGTTATTCTCCACTAGATGGATCGTGTGTTGATCCCCTAGCCTTTGATCTAGACCCTCGATGCCTCAATCCGTGTGAAAAGATCGAAACAAATTTAATAACTGCTCAGTGCAAAGAACATCTGCAGATCACGGCCGTGACAGTATCGGGCTAAAACATCTCGCCTTGAACAGTAGTCGTCGTCACGGCCGTGACATTCTGTGCAATATCCCGTGAAGCCAAGCCTGAATCTTTTCATGGCCGCGACTTCAGCTTCCAAGGCCGTGAATCAATTTCTGCAGCTTCATTTCTTTGTTCAACCTTGTTTCGATTCGAATTCCTCCATCAAAAGCTCGAGTTTTGGATCACCAAACTCAACAACTCTTACAACATATTGATAGAGCTATTCAATGCTAAATTTATCGGACAGCTTCGGATCAGACCTTCTCTTCAATTTTAACCAGAGTTTTGCCTCACTTGTTTCCCAACAAACATTATCAAGAATTTGTCTACCACTCATAGAAGCAGACTGCCTTTCATGGATACAAAAAGGGAGATAAAATTTAAGGTTATATAACCAAATATTTTCGAAATGACTTTATAAAGTTCACTACATAAGCTTATTGCTCTATAATAATGACACATAAATGGTGGGATTGATAACTTCGAGAATGAGGATTATCAAAGTAGGATTCACACTTTTAACATTTTCTTGTAAGTGAAAGTTTTCAAAAGCCACACAAAATATCATCTTTAATAACAACTCCATCCATACTGTTGGATTTAAATATCTATTCAATCCAGTTTGATGAACACAAAACTTATTATTTGTATTACTAACATATTTACTAAGTATGCAGTTGAGCCCGGTCTGAAAAACGGATATCATATATAAGCTCAGTGCGAAAAACTGGACTGGTCAGGCTTCAGGTCAGTTCCTGGAAGAACTAGTCGGTTCCTAGAGGAACTGGTCAGCTCCTGGAAGGACTGGTTGGTTCCTGGAAGGACTGACGGCTTCTGAAGGAACTGGCCGAACTGATCAGTTCCTGGAAGAACTGGCTGGACTGGTCGCTCCTGGAAGAGGTTCCTAGAAGAACTGTTGGCTTCTGGAGGAACTGGCTGGACTGATTGGTTTCTGGAAGATCAAGTCGGTTCCTGGAAGGACTGTTCGGTCCCTAGGAGAATTGGTAGGTTCCCTGGAATGAATGATCGATTCCTGAAGAGACTGGTCGGATTCTGAAGGAACTGATTGATTTCTGGAGGAACTGGTCGGCTCCTGGACTGGACTCATGTACAAGCCTTCACTGCAACAATGTATAAGCCGGATATGCTGACAGCTTTTGAAGCAAGTCAAGACAAGCTTATGGCACACTTTCCAATACTGTCAGAACCTTTTCAGAAGTCTCCAACAGCTAGTTTTATGTGTCTAACGTCCATATTAGAAGGAGAGACTATAAATAAAGAAAGAAGGGCAACAATCATATGATGGATCCTTGAGCAACCAACTACACATTCAAATAGAGATCCAAGAGAGAAGAACAAGAGCAAAGAGTACAAAATCAAGAGAGTTCTTCTCAAGTGTGTGGGATGCAAAAGATAGAGTGAGCAACAATGTTCAAACCTACACACCTCACTCAAACAATAGAGAGATGAGCGACATAGATTAGTTGAGTGGGAGTCTTAACACAAAGACGTTAAACTATGTGTTTGTAGTCTTCGCACAAAGACGTAAAACAAGTGCTTATAGTCTTAGCATAGAGACTCTAAAGATGTGAGCGGATTGTGAGGTTGAGGCCTACAATCATTGGGAACCGATGGACTTTAAAAAACTATCGAAGATAGTGACCTTGCGGGACACAATGATTGAGTGCTAGGAGTTTAGTTAGCGGGAGTCTAGCTATAGAGGGTTGTACCTAGTGTACATGTGACCGAATCTCCTAGTGGAACCTTCCTTGCGGGGAAGAAGGGGAGATGTAGGAGATTGAGCTCCGAACTTCCATAAAAAAACTCATGTGTTCTTCATATAAACCGACCCACACGCACATCGATACCGGTCAGTTCACCGTGATGACTTAGATAACTTCCGCACCTTAGTATCACGGACCGATTGGAAACCGGTTTCTAGTTCAAACCGAACAAGAAACCAGTCACTCCCAAAAAGAGCGAAAAATTGTCTAAGTGTTTATTCACCCCCCCTCTAAACACAGTAACCGATCCTAACAAGTGATATCAGAGCGGGTGGGTTCCAATCAAGAACTGACCAGAAGACTTCATTTCAAGACTTTCCAGATTAGCGAAGTGAACATCTATGAGTGAAAGTTTGGGATGAAGACTCAAGTGCGGCACAAATTAAAAACCAGCAGGATATCATTGCAGATAATCCTCATGGGCTGAAGAAGAAATGTTTCACAATCAGTGGAACAAAGTGTCTGATGGGTTTCAAGAAAAGAAAAAGTGAAGGAAGATTCACCGGTCAGACTGGAAATTTTCAGCATGTCAAAGCAGTCTTCGATTGTGTTCAGCGCTCAAAATTCCGGTCCATACCTACCAAAACTGTTCAGTTCAGACAACAAAGAAAATGCTAAGGCAACAGAAATCAGCCCAGCACAAACTGATTGTACCTACCGAAGTGAGCTGGAGCAGCAACCGAAGAAGCAACCTGTTTCTTGGTGGGAGAGAGCAGAATTGCAGTTTTCGGTCAGAAGATGCAGTCATCGATTTTTAGCGACTATCACAGACTGACCAGATACCTTTAACAAGACCGAACTGATTTCAGCATCTGACTAAAATTCTGACTGGACAATCAATTTTGAGTAAGAGTCAAACCGATTAAGCTTTTAGAAGGAGACTGAAAGAAAAATTAACAGAAGAAGAAAACTAAGAAGGAAGCAGCTCCTGAAAAGAAGAAGAAAACTAAGAAGGAAGCAGCTTCTGAAAAGAAGAAAACTAATAAGGAAGCAACTTTTGAATAGAAGAAGACTGAGAAGAAAGCCTTTACGCTAATAGAGGATAAAAAGAAGACAAAGACAGGAGCAACTGAATCAGCTTCTACTGAGTAAGAAGCTGAGAAGAAGAAGAAGAATTAGGGAGCTGATGCGGAAGCCTTTACGGAGAAAGAGGAAGCAATTGCGACAGCTTCTGGGCCGGAAGCTGAGCAGACAATGGATGAGTCAACTAAGGCAGCTTCTGTGGCAAAAGAAGCTGAGCAGCTGATGAAGGTAGGGGCTCCTGGTCCAAACAAAGCTCAACCTGAGGTTGATCCGGTTACTGCCTCTTCTGATCCAATGATGGCTCAATCAGTTACTACAGAAGAGAAGTAAGAGTCGGAACCAGGTGAAGATCAAGATTGCTATCATGTCCAAGATCGTCACTGACCCGGTACTAGGACTGGACATTCCAGTGGTCACTCCAGTAGCAACATCATCTGCTCCAGTTTCCACGAGAGAAATCGACGTATCGAGATCAGCCGACATTCATATAAGGGAACCAGTTGAGTCATCAGGACCAGCCACCACCAGAAGTGACTAGGGAAAGGGAAAAGCCATTTAAGAACCAACTCACCAATCCCTTCGAAATGACAAGGACCTGGAAGTGGAGCTGACTTTGAAAATTGTTGGTCAGGACATCAATCTATTTATGGAACAGTATGAGGAGAGAGAAGTACGACTCACTTCTCTGAAGAAAAAGAGGAAGAAGAAGATAAAGAAAGCTATCAGCTGCTAGGAAGACAAAGGACTTCATGATAAAGAGTCTTGCTGATGTTGATGGGGCGATTCTGGAGCAGCTGCAGCAGGAACATTTTAGACTAGAATATCTGTACCGAATTGTTTACAGAGGCTTGACGAATCAAGTTCCTGATACTTCCAGTCTCCAGGCAATTAAGCAACCAACTTCTTCAGTGGAAGAGCTAACTAAATTGCTTATCAAGAATGAAAATGGTCCGGCTTACGTCCCTCAAAAAGAAGATAAAGAAATAGAGAATGACATCCGCTTGAAAGACTGAGGACTTCGTCATGAAAAATATTGGGGTTGAAGATATTGAGATTCTTCTACAGACCCGGGAGCTCCTCAGACTTCACCTCTCTATGCTCTTCCTAGAGGAAAACATGAATACCAGGGAGTCGTGATATGATATCTTCTTCAACTGAAGCCGATCGAGCAATTCTTGACCAGCTGCAATAATATGAGGGCCAGACTAGAAGACCACTGTCAAACATCCTACAGTAAAGTGACGAATTAGGCTCTGGATTCTTCCAATCTCCTAAGGATGGAGCTTGCTTCTTCTTCGGCTACCCCTGAGGCTATATCTGCTAAATCTCCGCTAGAAGCTGATCCAGCTCCTTCCCTTGATCGGACTGCTCAACAAATAGAAGTCTAACTACACCTGATCAGCCCTTCACAGCCTCACTGTCCATCTGGGATCTTCTAGGACCTGGTCCAGACTTTGACAAAGAGAGTCTTTACCTCTTCTTCTAGGACTAGTTGATGCAGAAAGGAACAGATACTCACTTGAGGAACACGTGGTCTCCTCAGACACTTCTAAAGAGATAGTATCTGCTTCGCCTTCACCAGTGCTACCATCAGGTCCACCTCCTTCATCTCCTCTGCTTCTACCGACACCAGAACCTACGTCGGTCTATTGACACCTCTTCTTCTATCAGGACCAGTTGGTGCGGAAAAGAGCAGGTCACCATTTGAAGAACATGCAGCGTCTTCAGGAACTTCGAAAGAAATATTATATGCTCCTCTTTCACCAGTTTTATCATCTGGTCCAGTCTTCATGAATATGATGAATGTCGGTCGGTTCTTACTCCTCTCAAAAAGAGAATCAGAAAGGAGATGCTAAAGTCCGCAAGAAAGACTGAGGACCTCATGATGAAATCTCTGGGAATAGAAGTCGAGATTCTTCTCCACTCTCGGGAACTCCTCAGTCGCTGATAGGGCCATTCTAGATCAGTTGCATCAGATTCGGGCCAAACTGAAGGCAGAATACAGAACAGTCTTCGTCAGACTGACTGATCAAATAGTGGATCCCTCCAGTTTTCCCAAATGGAGCTCCCGACATCATCGGTCGCTCCAGAAGCAGCCCAGGCGCCGACCCCAGTCTCCTCTCCCAGCACTCAATCTAACCGGTATGAACGGCAAGTCGAAACTCAGATGCAACCGGTCAGTGCGTCTCTTTTAGATGCTGCAGGCTCATCCGAGATTTTCAAGGACCCGGAAATTGTTTTGACTGCTGAGTCCCATCCACTTCTACTGCAAGGACCAGTTGAGCTGGTAAGGAGCAGTCCACAGCTCGAAGAACAAGCAGCTTCTTCAGGGACTTCTAAAGATTTGATGTGTGCTCCGCCATCTCCAATTTTCTCTTCTGGTCCAGTCTTCTAGACTCCTGCACCACTGCTTCTACCGGCACCAGAACCTAAGCCGGTCCCTGCCACTTCCTCAATAGCTACAATGCCGTTTGAAGAAATAGCTAAAATGCACCGATCAAGTGATGCATCAGCTTCTCAAGGAACCGGTGCGGTCCTCATGATGCAACAACGCATTGAGGATGTTCTTGTCACCTAAAGACTAACTGATAGTAAAGTCAAGATCTGGAAGTTATGGTGAAAAACGCAAAGGTCAAAACAGAGCTTGCTTAAGCTGAGTAGCAGAGGTCACCAAAACCCCAGACCGGAAGACAAAAAGCTCAAACCGATTGCGGCAACATAGGGAAAATGGGATAACTTTTTACGGAGATATCCAAATTCCAATCCGTAAATTTTGCTGCAAATCAGACTTGAAGACGGTCACAACGATGTAAAGGTTGTTGTCTGGTCATCCTCGGAAGAAAGCAGTTTACTCATCACAGTTTAGTCTCTGCCCCGACTGTAGCAACTTTGCGAGAAACGGAATAACTCTCTGCTCAGACATTCAAATTCCGGTCTGTCAGTTCTGTTGCAAACTATACACGGAGATGATTGCAACGGTATCAGATTCGTTGTCTGAATCTGCTCCAGTGAAAGCAATTTATTCTTCGAAGTCCAGTCTACTGCGCTGCCCGGTTTGACACACTAAACTCTCAAGTGCTCTTATTGTCTCCTTAATTCTTTTATATGTGCTCTCAAGTTCAGAACTGTTAAATTACTGATATATTTAGGGCGAGCATTATTTACATTTAAAAGGGGGAGAAATATGCTAGCATTTTATATACCCTTTGTGAAATCATTTGATAAACCGGATTGATATTGATATATGCCTTAGTCTCACATTTGATTAGCAATGATATATGCCTTTGTGAAAGAATAAGGTTTTGATTATCACAAAAAGGGGAAGAAATATGTTAGTTTATATATGCTTTAATGTTAAGTTTTGTGTTAATCAAAAGGGGGAGATTGTTGGATTTAAATATCTATTCAATCCAGTTTGATGAACACAAAACTTATTATTTGTGTTACTAACATATTTACTAAGTATGCAGTTGAGCCCGGTCTAAAAAACGGATATCATATATAAGCTCAGTACGAAAAACTGGACTGGTCAGGCTTCAGGTCAGTTCCTGGAAGAACTAGTCGGTTCCTAGAGGAACTGGTCAGCTCCTGGAAGGACTGGTTGGTTCCTGGAAGGACTGGTCAGCTCCTGAAAGGACTGTTCGGTTCCTGGAAGGAATGATCAGTTCCTAGAAGGACTGGTTGGTTCCTGGAAGGACTGACGGCTTCTGGATGAACTGGCCGAACTGATCAGTCCCTGGAAGAACTGGCTGGACTGGTCGCTCCTGGAAGAGGTTCCTGGAAGAACTGTTGGCTTCTGGAGGAACTGGCTGGACTTGTAGATTTCTGTAAGATCAAGTCGGTTCCTGGAAGGACTGTTCGGTCCCTAGGAGAACTGGTAGGTTCCCTGGAAGGACTGATCGATTCCTGAGGAGGCTGGTCGGATTCTGAAGGAACTGGTCTGCTCTTGGACTGGACTCATGTACAAGCCTTCACTGCAACAATGTACAAGCCGGATATGCTGACAGCTTTTGAAGCAAGTCAAGACAAGCTTATGGCACACTTTCCAATACTGTCAGAACCTTTTCAGAAGTCTCCAACAACTAGTTTTATGTGTCTAACGGCCATATCAGAAGGAGAGACTATAAATAAAGAAAGAAGGGCAGCAAGCATATGATGGATCCTTGAGCAAACAACTACACATTCAAATAGAGATCCAAGAGAGAAGAACAAGAGCAAAGTGTACAAAATCAAGAGAGTTCTTCTCAAGTGTGTGAGATGCAAAAGATAGAGTGAGAAACAATGTTCAAACCTACACACCTCACTCAAACAATAGAGAGATGAGCGACATAGATTAGTTGAGTGAGAGTCTTAACACAAAGATGTTAAACTATGTGTTTGTAGTCTTCGCACAAAGACGGAAAACAAGTGCTTATAGTCTTAGCATAGAGACTCTAAAGATGTGAGCGGATTGTGAGGTTGCGGCCTACAATCATTGGGAACCGATGAACTTTAAAAAGCTATCGAAGATAGTGACCTTGCGGGGCACTATGGTTGAGTGCTAGGAGTTTAGTTAGCGGGAGTCTAGCTATAGAGGGTTGTACCTAGTGTACATGTGACCGAATCTTCTAGTGGAACCTTCCTTGCGGGGAAGAATGGGAGACGTAGGAGATTGAGCTCCGAACTTCCATAAACAAACTCATGTGTTCTTCATATAAACCGAGACACACGCACATCGATACCGGTCAGTTCACCGTGATGACTTAGATAACTTTCGCACCTTAGAATCACGGACCAATTGGAAACCGGTTTCTAGTTCAAACCGAACAAGAAACCAATCACTCCCAAAAAGAGCGAAAAATTATCTAAGTGTTTATTCACCCCTCTAAAATCTTTGAGGATTTGAACATGAGAACACAACTCTTGAAATATTCTGTATTCTCCTCTTTGATTTCATCTTTCAACTCACCTTTAGATCCATCGCTTTTACACAGTTGTAGTTATGGTCCAATCCTTCTTCATCAAAGCCTTTGTCCTTCTCTATTGTTTGCCCATGTAAAACTTCTCCCACTAGAACTTCTGCCATGGTCCATTATTATATCCATTTCATTCTGTCTTCTCATACGAAATTCTTAGTTTTGAGTTTAAGAATTTCGCAAGAAAAGAACATCATTTTTACATTACTTCCACGTACCTAAATCCTACCCAAAGAATTCACACAATATATATATATATATATATATATATATATATATATATATATATATAATCAACAAGAACTCACGATAAGGAAACTAGATGAACAAGGAACAATCAATTCAACGTAACTTTGAACCCTCAAGAACTCGCCAAAGATCATCTTTTTCTCATTCTAACAGTAAAAGAAGACGATCTCGGAGTACCGTGAATCGCCGGGGATGAAAATCTTCTAGGCTTCCCTCGTTTGCTGCTTGTCGCCGCCGCAGCAGCTTTGCCACTTTGATAGACCGTCGCTTTATTACCGTCGTTTTGATGTTCCCTCTTTTGTCTGATCCACTTCTCAAAATCATCCTCACCGCCGTCAGCTTCTTTCTCGGCTTTATCCTCTCTGCTCTGTCTCTTCAAGAAGTCTGCCCTGATAAGCATCTCCGTCTCGCGTGCTCTCAGAGCTTCAACCCATGCATGGGAAGCTTCGACTTTCTTGTCAGCAATTTCGATAGCCTCAGAAGCGTTGCCTTTAAGGTAATTGTACTCAAACTTGGAGATTCTTATCTTCGAAACCATCAAAGATCGTCTTTTCATGGTTTCCTCGATGAGGCCTCTGAGTTTTTCAAGTGCTGCTGCTTCGGACGACTTAAGGGCTTTGAGTTCTTGCAGTGCAGCTTCGACCTTCTCCTCAGCCGACTCTATGTTTGCCTCGCTTTCCTTACCACGTTCTTCGATCATTGCAGCTTCTTCAATGATCCGAGATTGTTCTTTTCTGGCAGATTCTGTCTCTGAACGGAGGTGTTCGAACGTCATCGTCAGGTTTGAGGCTATCGACTTGGTTTTTTCCGCCGACGCAGATGTTGATTCAAGCTTCGATTTGGCCCTCAGAAGCTTGCTGTTGAGGTTCTGAATGGTCATTTCTGTCCTCTCTTCTCTTTTCTTGGACTTGGCAGTTTCCTCCATTACACGTCGAATCTCTTTTCTTACGGCGTCCATTGACGTCATGAACTGAAAGATCTCTTCTTTAACTAAAGCCAGCTCTTTCGTCGAAGCCTCGGATTCTCTTCTCAAAGACTCTAACTTCGATTCTCCCTCACGAATCGACGCAGTGCCTTCGTTGCTTTCTTGCCCATCTTTTTCGTACTCCTTGACCTGCTTTAGCTCGCGCTCTAACATGTCGATATCTGCCACTGTAATGGCGAGTTTTTCTTCAATCTCCTTTGCATCCTCAATCTCTTCAGCCATGCTC